>CM070033.1:108389432-108415686 GCA_036250615.1 Ptychadena robeensis | reverse complement strand
ACAACATTTGATTGTACAGAAATTGTATGGAAAGATTGTAAGGTGTATGGGGGCCTTAAGTTACATATACTCAGGGGTGCACATAAGTGGTACTCTCAAAAGTGCCAAAAAATAGCTATGCGTATCTGCATTATTGTTACAAAGCTTATATGCGTACTAACAACTTGGAGGCACTCTGTGTCTGGGCAACCGCAGCTAAATGTTAAATGTATATAATTTATGTCAGGTTGCAGTTAGGGGTGTAAAAAAGGGTATGCAAATGAATAATCCCAAACAAAAAAGATTGGACTTACAGAGTAGGCATCTGTTAGGGTAAAATCTTACAAGAGAAAAGCCCTGTGTGACACTGTGTGCTGGAATATGACTATGAAAGGTTGACATTTGGACTGCAGGCAGTCTCAGGGGATAGGTACTAAGCCAGAATATGTCAGGGTTGTACTTCTGAGGTATGAGATCTTGGGGTTCAAACGTGTTGAACATAAGAGTTACATGTGACTCAAAGCCAGCTGGCTAATCGGAGGCTAAATAAGGAACAGGGAGGTCCATCTGCAGCAGAATCTACCATGCAGGAGGCTTATGCAGAGGACAGTGAGAAAGAGAGTGAGGAAGACCACCCTACATATGGGGTACCACACACCATCTGAGGAGCGCACTAAAAAAGTTATGTGCACCCCTGAGCATTGGGGAACACTGCAGTGTGGTAATGCACATTTTGTGTGATATATATCATCAAACGTTATGTGCCGCTATTCTGTTCCTCTCCCCCTATTCTCGCTGTAAGAAGATCCAAGGAGAAGATGCATCAGCGGAGGATCGTGGACAGGTTAGTTCCTCTGCCCTGTGCATTAACAGTTAGCATTTGGGAGTGGGGGCCGCTAAAGAATGCCCAAAGGGCCATATGTGGCCCCCGGGCTGCATGTTGGGCACCTGGGACCGACAGGCTGTGGGCTAAAGTTACACACTAAGGTTTAAATGTTATTTTATGTTAGGAAGAACCAAAACACAGCTAGCTCTGCTTTAGGCTTCACCTTTGAAGATTGAACCCCTACACTCTAAAGCCAAGACTGAACCCACACACTCTAAAGCCTCTGACATCATCTCCTATTACAACCCTGAATCATAAACCCAGCCAATGACCAGCAGGCTGAACAGTACATTTTAGAAAATGTCCTGTTCCGTTTTAATTCTATTAATCTCATGGAAAAGATATTTATCCTGGATCTTGGATAATCAGCACATTGTTGCTACTCTTGACACAATATGAATGTAAGTAACATGTCAAATGTAAACCATGTCCCCAACTTTTGTTAAACAACTTTGCAAACTTCTCAATTCAGGCACATATGGGTAGGCCAAAATCTCCCATAATGTTGACCAATCCATCACAGTGAAGAGTTTTTTTTATCATTTTCTTATGTTGTCACTCACTTTTTTATTTATGTGTAATGTTCCTTGATGGTGCAATAAACATAATGTGTAATAATGGAGATTTTTGACATATATTGCTCATATGTAAATGCACATGGCCCTGTGAATGGAGTGTCTGGGAGATAACAAGGGCATATGAGTTGAAGTAGCTGCTCCACATCTGTAAAGTTTTCAGGGGTCGCCTTCAGTACACAAAGTTCATAGGCGGCTCCGGGCTGTGACACAGCTGTGACCCATCACTGACCCGGAGACTATTGTGTGGTGTGTCTTGGAGCCAGAGGAGGGGCAGCACTAAAAAAATCATAACGTAGAGCTCATGGTCTTGTTCCAGGTAAATGGTAAAAGCCTGCATTGACTTAAAGCAGTTTTCCTTTGTTTAAAGGTTAATTGTCTTATTAATTAATCAAAAAAGTTAATTGCATAAAGTGCGAGGTTGCACCTTTTTATGTGCATTTCAATGCAATTTGTATTAATTGTCAGCATGCATAATAACATACATCAATGCATACTGTTGCACATTATATGTGGTTAGTTGTCTGATGATGGATCATGCATGTATTTAAATGAATTTCAATGCACTGATCCATTTTGGTTAAAATTACATAAAATGTCTGGTATTACATTTTAATTAAAAATATACTCATAGATTCAGTTATAGGGGACCAATAGCTGAAACAAAATGGCCTCCTCCTTGCTGAATGTTTCAATTGTTCTTCAGTGCCTAGAGGTTATTAATGAAGAGGTTTTAAGTAGGTCATAGGAAGGTCAGAGGGAGTCGTTACAGGTGTATTTATGTATAAGGTGAGTAAAAGCTTAAATTTGATTGAAATCCAAGTCAGAGGAACAGCAGATGAGAAGTAGTAAGAATAATAGATGCATCAGAGGTGATAGTCTAAATAATGGAAAGCCAGGTGTTTATACTTTATAAAGGTGATAAATAATGAGAGTACTTACCAGGAGTCTGGTGGTCTCTGGAAATAAAAAAGAAGCTCACACGGAAGTTGCAGGTCCTACAGATGCTTTACTTATGGGAGTCAAGGACAGTTTAAGGTTAGGCCATGAAAACATGTCTGTTACTTTTGGGAAATAGATGTGTTATCCCCATTTAGAGATGTTAGGGTAGGCGTGGAAAGGGAAAGAGAGGAAATAATGAGTTTAGTTATATCCAGGTAAAATTTTGGGTACCTGTCATCCATGCATGATAAGTTGGCAGTGAGTATTACCATCCAGGTCAGAGGGTGTGTCTTCTGCATAAACTGAAGGAGAATGTGAGTTCCCCAGGAAAGAAATATAAAAATAAAGGGGCCCAAGACCAAAGACTGAGCCTAGATTAACACCAACAGAGGGAAGTGGGTGAGGAAGAGTCACCATTAAAGGACATGTGGAATGGGCAGTCAGATAAGTAAAAAGTAAAACAGGAGCTGTCAATCCCACAAAGATTTTGGTGCGCTAAAGTATAACTGACCTGCCATCTTAATTGTTTAACTATTTCACCTATTTTTACCTAAAATATCAATGTTACGAATATTGTTATTTTCTATATATCATTTTATGGCCATCAATTTCTTTTATGGAATCTAGCTTAAACATTTTCAGGGAGAATCTTGTACCTTGTAAATATTACAGTACATAGTATCAGCAGTGGACACAGCCAACTGTGAGACCCCAGAACTCACCATGGCCAGACTGAGGGGAGTAATAAATTGGCTTCTCTGCTCTAGATATGGAGTGTTTAACACACAGACTGCATGGGGCCTAGATGTCCAACCTACGGCACAGGGGCCGCATGTGGGGGCATTCTTCAGCGGCCCCCTCAGTCCTCTACTTGCACCCCCCTAAAACCTAACTGTGAATGCATAGGAACTCATCTGTCTGTTGATCCCCTGCTGGCACATCCTCGCCCGGGATCCTCTTAGAGCAGTAAGAGGAGGAAGGAGACTTCGGCTGAGCACACTGAATAGTATACGTGAAAGTCAATTAGCACCTGGGCAAGTGCCAATGCTCCCACTATCATACCAACGAAAAAGGGATGATTGTATTATATATACTGCAGCACATACACGTTGACCCGGCTTTCCTAATCAACTTTGGCGCTTCCAATGACATCAGTAAAATTTTCAATGTTGACCCGGAAAACCACTGCACCCATGGGCGGTCCTAGGCTTCACGGCGCTCAGGGCAAGATGGTAGTTGACAATGTCACTACACATTCTGTTTGACTGTCACTACACATTCTAATCTTGGTTTATTACACTGGGCAGCATAAAAAAAACTACTACATACTACAGTGTTCCCTTATGCTTAAAGTAATCATTTGTTTTGTTATTTAAAAATGAAAAATAATGTCTTCTAGCTATGTCTGCTGTCTGTTGCTTAAAAGTCAGTTTAGATTGAAAATAAGCGTCCCTTTAGTCCACACTTGTGGCCTTCCATATCATCTCAGTTGCCCACCACTGGCATGGGGTTAGGAATATGTAACCTACAAATGCAGTGGTATGTTTGCCCCTGTATAGTATTTTTCCATTGTATATTTATTAACTAATGTACTTTAGAATTGTATTTGATGTGGTACCTTACTATAAAGGCATGCCATGTGCATTATTTGTGTAAGAGATTATTTAGTTTGACACAGACTGGTGGAGATGACTGCTTACAGGTTTATGCCTGGTATCATAAGTACAACAGACACACCTATTTTGTATCTTTCTGCTTGCACCCAGAAGGATAAAATGCGTTTCCAATTTTATGTCATGAAAGAAGTGTGAAAATAATATCGGCATATTAAAAAGTGAAAGTTAGTTGTCAAGTTGAATCATGCTTACCAAAACTGTAAAATGTGGAATGATCCTTAGGACATAAAAGAACTGTCATTATGGGTCTTCCTTCCAGCTGATTTGTCATTACAAACAATTTGTCATTACAATCCACATCATACAATGGAAAGATGCTAGCAGACCAGAAAGTAGGATACCAGTGGTGTTCGTAGCTACAAGAGTGAAGATTTTAGTTAATTCCCACCAGACCAAAACATGTATTCATCCCTTTCTACAGATGGGATTTTATTTTTATTATGGGTAGCATCAGGATAAAATGTGGAATGTCATTGTATTCACTGTATATTTTGTTGTATGCTATGTTATATAAAATAAGATCTCTTTGCCCCATTCATCTTATATTACTCTATCTCTGTCCATCTTTCTGTCTATACTTACTGTCCACTTTACACCCCCCCCCCCCCCCCCCCCTTCTTCTTTCTTCTCTTTTATGGTTAACCACCTGGCAGTAAGTGACTTACTAGAGCGTTTTAGTATAGTTTTGAGGGAAGCCTTTTCTTTTCTAAGTTTGGGGACATGTCTGGGACACAGGAACATCCCATGTGTTTATAATTAACATACTCTGACCAAAAGCAGAAGAACGGGTGGGGAGCAGAAAGGATGAGATGAGGACTGAGGGGGCAGAGGGCCAGCTATTGTTTATTTTAATTTCTTTGGATCTCCTCAAGAGACATGTTTCCTCTCCTTGTGGTTTTATGAAATCCAGATGCAAGCTTCAAAAGAAATCCAACTTTACTCTTATTTCTGGTAATTTCTAATTACAAGAGAGGCTACTCACAATCGTAAACACAAAAGGTGTGATACACCAACATTTCAATGAATATCCTAAAATTTAGAAAGCAGTTTTAACAAACTTGCAACATTATGCATGTTAAATGGAGTAGCTGGGCATTGCTAAACTTTGTATTAACAACTACAATTTTAAATATTCCATAATATCATCAGTGTCTATCATACTGTGTAAGCTGGTAAGGGGATTTTTGCCATGTGTGCAATAAATACAATTCTTTATTTGAGATATTGTGAAACAATATATACTGTATATAAATACTGTACAAGTAAATGCCTTTTAACAAACTCTCATCTATTCAACTTTTACATTAGTTTTTATTGTTAATATGTACAAAACATATTGGGACCCATATTGGTACACATGGCACTGCTATACAGGCGTGCCAAAAAGGTCAGTTGATATGCTATTCAAAAGGCTTTCCAACAATATAAAGAATTCATGATATTAGGTTCCCCAGTATGCAGACATTCATCGTTTAGCATATTCTTCACAAGCAGAGAAAAAACTGTAAACCCAATCACCCTGGGTTTTTTGCTTGCTTTCAATTTTATTTTTGTATTTAAATCCTCATAGATTGGGAAAAACACTCTAGAGTTAAGCGGCCCATACACCATTAGGTCTCTCTGTCAGATATCCTTTAGATCTACCGACAACTATGCAGTATAGGGTCCTCTGAAATTGAACACAGGTAGACTTTATTGTTTGGAAAGTCCCTCATATTACATGGTTTTGGCAAAACAAAAGGAGATCTAAAGGAAATCTGACAGAGAAATCTAAAGGTGTATGGGGGCCTTAACAGACTGCCATCATCACAGAATTTTTTTGACCCAATGCTTATAACTAAAGTGGTGAATGAAGGTGTAAAACCTTCGCTTAGTAATGCAAGAGCACAATTGCTAGAGTATAAAGTTAGTAAATATCTTTTGATGCACTGATTACTGAAATATCTTTGCAAGTGATTGAAATTTAAAAACCCATCCTGAAATGAACTTTTCTTAGGCTGAACTGTAGAAGTTGGTGACAAAAGAAATTAAGAGATTGTCCATGAAATCTATTTGCAGCACATTAAGGATATTTCTGGGAAATAAAAAGACACCCATCTGCATGTGGGTACAATAATTCTAGTTTATTTGTACTCCAGTTTATACAAATCAGCTGCTTTGCAGCACTGCCTAGAAGCATCTACAGAGAGATAACATCACAGGGACTGTCCAACCCATTATCCCTCTCCCAGATCCTAGGAAAGTACAGTACTATAGTTAATACACTCCAGACTGGAACTCAGTTTAGGAAATTGCTGGGGAAATTGGAAGACAAGGAACTTGTGGGAAAAAAGAATGGAGAGGAAGGCTCTTGCTGCATTAGCAAGTTAACTATTCTGCTTCCACATTTATAGTAGTAAAATACAACCTTTAGATCTTTACTTTCAATGACATACAGTTCATCCAGTAAGTATTCAAAGTGCATCACTTTTCCCACATTTTGTTATGTGTTACATGTAAATTTTTTTCCTCAGAATTCTACACACAACACCAAATTCAAAAAAAAAAATTGGTGAAGTCACATGTACATGCTCAATACTTTGTTGATGCACCTTTGGCAGCAATTACAAGTCTCAAGTCTTTTTGTATATGATGCCACAAGCCTTGACCAGTGTGCTAAAAAGCATGGAGTGCGCAGACATTTATTAGACATCTCATGGGTCTTCATGGTTCAGTGCTTTTCGAAAAAATAGTTTTCAGCTTTCAGCAAAGTTTTCCCCCAGCATTTGATCCATGCTTAACATGGGGAAAAAAGAGTGACCCATTTAAAGTATTCGGCTATGACTCACATGTGCACATAGGGGCTCCACACTAATCACAATTCAAGGCCCTGTTGTCATTGCTGCAATGCTGGGCATATGCATCAATGTTGCATCAACATGTCCATTGACTGTCAATGGATGCGTCAGCAGAACGCTAACATGTCCATAATTGCCAGTGTAGACAGTGCCTAACTTTGACGATGTGTCAATGTTATGCATGAAAATGCATGTAGGAATCAATTGTAATGCATATTAGCACCTCCCCTATCAACCTCTGATTAGTCTTCTCATTTTACTGCCTGATATATATGAGCCAAACTAATGCACAATGTATGTTTCAACGCACAATGCATAAACAACACACAATAGGCATCAAAAGCAACATACACGAATAGATACACATGATTTACATTGCCATATATTAACCCAAAAAAGTTTGATAAAATTGATGAGTTCTAAAAAAAGGTTCAAATGAATGGATAATTCATCAGTGATTACAATAATAATTATCTTAAGTAGACAATTCAGTTTCCAAATTATCAGTAGTTTTACATTAAGGAAATTTATTCCTAACTCATTTTTTATTGAGTTATTTTTTATTGAGTCTGTCTGTGCAAAAAATTCATTGTCTCCTGTACCAATACTACTGGCCTGTCACCAGTTATCCTAATTAAATATTATATCAGATGCTTTAAGGCTTTATACAACTTTTACAGTATTTTTTTAAAGATGATGCCGGCATCAAACTCAAATGTGTTTCTCAAAAACATTAATCTTTTTTTTATGTTTCATATGTTTTTGTATTATTTTCACGGGACCAATCAAGTCTTTTACTTATTTACCAGGTGAAACAACCAATGAGGACATAAACTTTTATCTCTACCAAATACTTGGGTATAGTGATACCAGCCTATGTGAAGCAAAAGGCCAACAACCTGCTGTACATTAGAACAAGGTCCTAGCTTATTGCTAGTATTTGCACGATGCACTAACATACAATGCAGAACCAATGGCACCACTCGCACTGTAATGTATGGGATGATGGCAGAGTGCATATTCCAGTTCCATTGTTGAACTGTGTTGAAGTGAATATTATTCTGTGACATTTCATAATATCTAGATAGATGTTAACCTATTATTTTTTCAGATTTTTTTTGTCTGTGGGATCCAGGGGGGTGGGGGGGGGAGTGGTCGTTTAATGTGAAAGGATACAGCATCTATCATATTTCTGATGGCATCTCTCCCCTACTTAAAAAAAAAATGTACATGTAACATACTCTGTCAACAGTTAAAATAGCTGAAGTTTGAGTACTGACTAGATATTTGATACTGATAAGACATGCATGACAATTTTCATCAAGTTTTGAAAACTGCATACATATAGCAGCAGGAGCGGCAGAGTAAGCTAAAAGCAAATACAAGTCACTGCAGTTTGCATACAATTTGCATGCTAAAGTGTTACTCTACTTGCTACTCTTTTACCAAATCATAATTTTCACAACACGAACTGCACCATGAATCCAGCAACAGTGTCCAACTATTTATTTACCTCCCTAGCGCTCTTGTGAGGTCCAGATTTCTGTACCAAAAGTGCACCATAGACTTAAATGGTATTAGAATACAAGGGTCTAGAAGACATCCTGAATATAATAATGTTTGCAACACACAATTATGTAAAAAAAATTTAAATACTTGTTTTGTATGCTAGATTTCAAAACAGTATGTATTTAAATTTATGTTTTGTTTATAATAAAATGTGTTTTTTGTTTACTTTAAATTGTATTGGATACAGTTATCACTGTATCCAGTGCAATTCCCTTTGGCACCCTCTCTCCCCTGGTGTGATGTACCAGGGGATAAAGGGTTAACTGCAAGGGGAAGATCTGGAAAATCACGCGGAAAACAGTTTTCTACATTGTTTTTGTGCCATTTATAGTGATGGCCGAACTGCCCGCAAGGCGGACAGTTCGGCTGCGAACAAGCATGTTCGCCCTCCTTCTTGCCAGCGAGCAGTACGGGTGTTTGACCCGCTCTGTTCGCTGGCGAGAAGGAGCCCTCTATTCTTCCTCCGGTGGGATCAGGACCAGCGAGATCGCAGGAAGAATCTTTTCACGTCTTTCAGTGAAAAGCCAGCTCGTAAACCCAGATGTGACATCACTGACGTCACATCCGGGTTTTCAGATTCAAATTCCCCGCCTAGAGGCGGGGAATTTGAATCTGCCCCGCGAACGGGCAGACGGCGGACTTTTTTAAAAGTACGATGCGCCTGTTCGCAAAGTTTGGCCATCACTAGCGATTTACTTTTGAATCTCCCGCCGCTGCCCCAATGTCATCACGTCACTCCGGGGGGATATCGGCTTCAGTGCAGAAGCCAGTTCAGAAGTTTGGACCCACTGGGACAGCGCAGAACGGTAAGTTTGCACTGCCGGGTCTCTGATCTCTGCCAGGCAGCCTCATCTCGTCCAGTGCAGTACTTACAGGTCCACGCTGGACGAGATGGTGCTGTCAGGAAAGCTAGGGGGGTTAATATTTGTAATAATAAATATTTAAAATAATAAATGATAATACAATTATGACATTGACTGGTAGAGGTGGTCAAATGTCTAGTCTAAAAATGTTCTGGTCAAAAAAACAAGCTGACTTTATGCGTTAATTGAAAAGCCCCTAAACATGCTATAATCACCAACATTGCTGAAGATGTAGTGAAGGCTTGTGGGAACGTTTGGGGGAAAAAAAGTTTTACTCTAGGAGTAGTTTTAAAAAAAATTAAGTTCAAAGTCGGAATTTCAACTTCAACTTAATTTATGCAAAAACTATTTGTGTTAGAGCAATCCTTTCTCTTTTTTGTAGTATACCCTCAACATTTTCCTACATCTCCAGCAAGTTTAGTGATGATATCATGATGATATCAATTCAAACATCTTTAGTATTGGTATTAGTTGCATCACCTGTGGACATTGGAAAAGTATTTCATGTTATATGGTCTTAGGCAGTTGTCAATCCCACAAGTGTCTCCATTGGAAAGCTTCCCTTCTATTATTGATGATTAATGATAATTATAGATTGAGGGTAAGGTTCCACTGGCAGTTTGGTAGTGGATACAGCGTAAACAGTGGGGAAACTGGACAGAATGCTTTCCACATGTGTTTTTCTGTCCTCCGTAGTGGAGCCTGACCATAAGAGAACTGAAAATATACCAATAAATTATTGTGAATAGAAATGAACAATAATTTAAATGAATGGCATTAGAGCCAGTAGAATCAGCCGGGGTGTTGCGCGGATCAGCCAGGGTTTTGCCATGGGGTTTAGCCCATTGACAGTCTATTGACTGTCAATGGACTAAAAAAAAAAACCTGGTGAAAACCTGCGGGGAAACCACATGAAAACAGCAGGAAAACAGACAGAATGCTCTCTGCATGAGTTTTTCTGTCCTCCGTAGTGGAAATATACCAAGAAATGATTGTGAATAGAAATCAATGAACATTAATTTACATGAATGGCATTAGAACCAGTAGAATAAGCATATCACTTGTTAACTCAAACACACCATACAGTTTGTAACTATTAAAAGGTGTATACTAGAGATGCTCCGATCAGCATTTTTGGGGCCGATCACCGATTACCGATCACCAAGATCATGATCTGCCGATTGCCGATCACTGCCGATCACAAAATGGCAGGGGAATGCACTGTATATATGGGACGCAGAGGTGCACTGTATATATGGGACGCAGAGGTGCGCTGCATATATGGGGGGCAGAGGTGCGTTGTATATATGGGGGGCGAGGTGTGCTGTATATATGGGGGTGATGTGGGAGGCAGTGGTCCACTATATATACACTTAGAAAGTACATGCAATAGTCACGCTCATTGTCCCTTATTACACAGCTTCATTACTCATTATTTTTGGCCACTTTCAGCTGCCCCCACTAGTGTCTGCCCATACACTGTCACTCACACATAGGATAGGAAGGATACAAAGATGAGGGCTGGAGAACTGTGGACCGTGGAAGGGAGCGCGTCACATCTACCAGAGAGCGCCGGTGGAGAGTGGGGCAAAAACACCAGGCATGAGTGAGGACAGCCCAACTGAGGACCCCGGCCCTCAATTTCCGCCCACCCAGAGCTTCTGATGGGTCCCACTGCGTGGTCGTTGGGGCAGGGAAGGAGCGGAGGCCTCGCCCGGTGGTCCAGCAGAGGTAGCAGGCGATGGTGTAGCTGAGAGGTGTTTCAGGCTGGGCGCAACCGACCGCAATCCGGCTCGAGTAGGCCGAAGCCGGGGCCTAAATTTTCGGCCGCGTCCGGAAGTGCAGCGCGCCGCCGCCAAACTGTCACCGGAGTGGAGGGTGACTACCAGCCGGTTGATGGTGAGGTTTGGGGACGCAGGGAGTGAAGGATGGCCGAGGAAACAGGCAGGAAAACAGGGGTAAGTGGGGGAACTCCAGAGCAGGCTTCCATGCAGCTCGGCATCAGGCCACGCCCCCCGTGATCGGCTTTTTTGCGCCGATCGCCAATCATGCTATTTAAGCCAATATCGGCCGATCATTATAGGCGGCCGATCAATCGGAGCATCACTTGTGTATACAGATGCTAAAATGAATGATTCTTCTCCATTCATAAATCGGTGCCTGTAGGAGTCATATGTAGATAAAGACCAGGATAGAAGATTTAAATATTTCAGTTTGATAGTATATCCATTTGGCTTTGGACCCCTATTTACAAAATACTGCTATTGCTAATGGAAATTGTTGTGTACACATTTTGCATAAGTATGTTAGTCAGTAAAAGAGTGCACGTGGACTAATATTATCTAAATTTATGTGACGTTTGTCTTAATAGTAGCTCCCTTTGAATGTTTAACTGTTTATTATTAAAAGTCAAACTATTCCTCACATGCATTGAAGAAGGTTTAACATAGTATTACCAAAATCAACTAGCAAACAAAAGACTTTCTGTGGATGGAGGTCTGTGACATAAGGCACCACGGACAAGACTTCATATTCTGCTCCACAAGTTCTCACTGATCATTCTCATGATGTTCATGTGATCAAGTTCAAAAAACCCTCTAAATTCCATCCCGCAGGGTAAAAATTTCAGACGTACTGAAATCTGGGAAGGCAAATACATAGTGAAATAGTGGCACCGAATAATCTGGAAAATAAGAACACATAGCTGATTTATAAGGTGCAATATAATGTTTATATAATTAAGTTATGTGTTTTATGTTAATTATGATGTATTATCCTTATATAATAGTTTATGTAATTACAGTTTAGTTATAACACATGCTCACATCCATTGTGTATGTCCCGCAACATAAGTTAATACAGATGTATCTTGTTTGTCGCACATTTGTGTGTTTCTCTTGACTTAGCCTATTGTCATGTTTGGAAATAATTATTGCACTCAGTGAACTGAGCAAAGTAGTAAAGAAACACAGAAGCAACACAGTCTTCAACACATAAAATATTCTCATGGGCATTGGAAAGAAAATAACATTAATAAAAGAAAGGATAAATTGTAACTTAATAAGTGGATTGGCAAAAGGTGATTATTCTTGTGTGACAATAAGCTTCCATTCACTTTATTTACAACAGCAAAGAAGAGGCTGAGGTGCCAATAAACTATACTATAAATAACTATAACAATAAAAAATAAAATTGGGTGACAGTCTCCCATTCCTCCTTTGATGACAAATCTATGTCTCAAACTGGATTACTAAATAACCTATAAAGGTTGTAGTCTAGAACTGTAGGACTTTTGTAGTCTCCTCACTTTTAAATCTTACTGCTACTGAAATCACATCACAAACTTCTACTTAAACTATATCCCATTAGCACAACTAAAAAGTAAAAAAAAAACTTTAACTCTAATGCAGGGCATACTTGGGTCGATTCCTGTGTGACAGAGGAGCCGCACAGCAAAGCAAAGCTTTGTCGATATCGAGGCACAGCACTGCTGCGTCATCAATGTCACCCGATACTTAATAGATGCCACCCAATAAGTAATAGAAGTCAAATAGGGTTTACTAACATGCTGGTTCTCTGTTCGACCAAACGGGATCGATTGATCCCACTTGAAGAAAAGCTGGGTGACTCGATTTTTTTTATAGATTCAAATTGATAAAAAAATCGAGCCTTGTGTGCCTAGCTTTATACTAATGGGCTCCTAGGCAGCCAATTTTGATACCTCCTGAACCTGTTTAAAGCTCCCCATACACCTTTAGATCACTCCATACAATTTCCTTTAGATCTACCAACAACTGTGTAGCATAGTGGCCTCCCTAATAGAATACATAGCGATTGGAAAGATTAGAAAGGTCCTCATATTACATGGTTTTTGTAGAACATTTTGGTATGGGGGCCTTTAAACTGCAAACTTTTCTTCTTGACAGACTTTAGTCTTGGGCAATTTGATCTAAAAAATCATTGTCTAGCAACCACGACACAAGTGGATATGATCATAGCATGTTTGCCGGCATAGAGAGAGCAGAGGACATATGAATGTGTTTCCCCTCTGTCAACTTTCCCAGTCTGCTGTGTTATCTCTGAGCTGTAGAGTAGTCTTTCTACGACTGGAGCCCTTTGGCCCCGGCTGCTGTTCCCCTTTCCTCATACAAACATGCAGACCATGTATACACTGGATAGATCATTTTATTTTGTAATAATAAAAAATAATAAAAGCCGCCTTGCATTTCTAGAGGTCTATGAGCATTCTGTTTTCCAAGATAAACATGTATGAATCTTTTATGCCTGTAAGATCATCAGACAACACAAACAGGCAGAGGATATGTTCCATGAGTTGGGGCTATTTCCTAGAAATAAACATTCCCTTACTCAATGTTCTCTGCATCAGTGGTTGTCTCAGGAGCAAGAGATATTAAGTTATGTGCTTGCAGGAACTAACAATATCCTTCTTCCTAATTACTAAAATATGTTCATTTGTGACCTTCAAATGAGATCCTGTGGATTCTTATAAAATAATTCCACAGTAGAAGTTAAAATGTATTGCTTAGAGGAGTATCATGTTTCAAATGGGGCCTTTCATGTGTATTTCACTGTAGTGAAGGGCAACAAAGGACCCAAAAGTAAATCACATGACTTTACCTTAAAGCCGGCCATAGATGTCTCAATCCATGGCCGGTGTTGTGAGATATTTTGCTACCCTAAAATATTTTCCTACACTTACAACTGTGCATGTGCAGATAGCCCTAGTTTTGGTGTTTACAGGGTTAATCTTTCGATTTTCGGGTGTCAAGGTTAGGGGTTGGGGGGCGGGTTAAGGTTAGGGTGAGTGGGGCTTGATAGTAGGGATGAGTTTTGTGGACCGGGGGTGAAGTTTAAGGGTTGGGGGGTTAAAATTAATCTAACCTACCCAATCCCCTAACCTTAACCCTCGGAACTCCCTAACCCTATCCTTTACCCCCCCACCCCTAACACCTTGACATCCGAAAATCAGAAGATTAACCCTGAAAACACCAAAACTAGGGCTATCTGCACATGCGTTGTAAGTGTAGCAAAATATCTCAGAACACAGGCTTGTAGCACACTTAGCTGAGCAGAGGAGTCGGCTACAGAACTGATGGGAATCCTGTGTGCTCCACTAACACAGGGATTCCCAGCAGATTGTAGCCAATTAACATGGAGGGGGAGGAGACTCCGCCTCCAAATTAAAAGCTTACAACAGGAAAACAAAAAGTACCGGCAGGATGGATCGCTGGCTTTTTGGGTCAAAACCTCAAGATGGGCACCCCTGTAGTTGCGGGTGACCGACCACCATGCATTCGTCGGGAGCGCGCACACTGATCGATCGCCCACAACTATGGCTGGGTAAACATTTAACAGGTTTCTTATCTAACACCATTCAGTAGACAAAATTTAGTAGATTTCTAGGAATTAAGGTGGGCATACACAGTTCAATTTTTTCTATCGGATAGACTTAAAAAATTACCATTTTAAGTCAATCACTTTGAATTGCTTTTAAGCTAAATCAATTGATCAAAAGTGATCCAAAACAAATAACAATCGATCATCGGACATGTTGCTAAATTTCAGTTGATCATTCAAGTATTGGACTGTTTGTCTTGGTATTTTGAAGGATTTGTATCCAATAGTATTATGGAGCATGTGCAAGGAACTCAGTAAAGGAATCGATTGGCTGTGAATCGATTATGTTTTCCGTTATGTTTTTAAGTCGATCAAATGGAAAATCTAGCTGTGTATGCCTAGCTTTAGGTTTTACTGATGCTTCAAAAACTTGCTAGCAATACACAGCATAGCTAGGTGAAGCTGCTCATGCTCTGGGGTAGAATGGGGCTTCTCCTGCAGGTGGTTAATTTATAAATATATATAGATACCTTAAGCTACATCACACGAAAGGTCACAGGTCATGCTCAGTGAGTTATGGCTCACTATCAGAATATTTTCTTAGATTAGTGAATCTAGTGAAATAAAATTGCAAATATTACCGCATATACAGTATATTTTTATGTGCTGACCTAAATTAAGCTTTAATGTGCCTTGAATCAAGGTGGCCTATATAAAACGAATGGGCTGCCAATGCACCCTAACATAACTAAGCCAATATTGACCAGTGCCATAAGTGTGTTGCGGTGTAGGTTGGGGTGTTAAGATCTAAGAGAATGCCCTGGGTACATAGGGTAGCAAAAGCGTCATTTAAAGACTCCCTATAACAGGAAGTTCTGCCATAGGGACATTTGCTGCGGGATCACCAAGAATAATGTGAATTAAATCTGCAGTTTAAAAGCCATTCTGAATGATATTTAAAATATTTTGTATGTAAAATATTATTATAAATAAATTTTATTATTATTTATATTATTTGATAATTATGTGATTGGTTAGACATACACCTTAATGTCTTAAATACTTTTAACTAATTAAGTCAACAGAAAAAAAAATCATCATTGGAATATTCCTATTGTTGTGTTGATGAAATAATGATAACACATGTAACAGCTTTAAGGGTGTGAGTATAAATGTATATAAACTAGTTAAGTTTTCAGATGTTTATTACCATGCACGTAGTGTTAAACAACTCTCACTGTCTTATTACATATTAGTGTTAATAAGACCCTTCTTACTGGCCCTTAACTGGCAGTGCGATTTCTCACCATTTAGCAGCACAGAAGTTAGCAGAAGCTGGGAGGGGGTTGACCTGTTAATGGGGCTATTGCACGCATTATTTCATTATAAATTAGATGCTTTGGATGGCAGGTCAGTTTCTCAGACTTCTCTGTTGGCTATGGGTTGTTAATAGCCTTTCCTTTCCTAGTTCAGAGGAGAGTTTATACCAGTTACGTCCTGTTCTCCACTCCAAATGGCAAATGTGACAGGGAACATTACCTTCCTGGGAAAAGCTTTCATTTATGAGTCCTTCATATTTCCACTAGTTTACTCATACTTGTATCTACACAATCACAGTCATTTGTCTCCATCAGTAATCCACTTAAATCTTTTTATCATTAATTTGTGTAAATTGAACTGGTAATTGAAACAATACAGAACAACCAACCACTTATTTTAACTGGTTGACTGCCTTGTGCATGTACAATGTGTCATATTAGTGGATATCTAAAGCCAGAACCCAGAAAATCTTAAAAATTGCAGTTTCCTAGTACAGAGGTGTAATAGTTTGTCAGCTTATAACATTTCTAACAAATACAGAAAATACCTGTTGATTTAGCAAAAAGGGCAATGTTTTTAGTTCCTGTAAACCAAACTGAATTCACAACCAATGTTTTTGTCTTGACTTGGCCAAGACCTACAGAGGAAGTGGCTTCACTTACCTATTATGACCCCTCTTACATACACATTAAACTACAAATGAAGACACAACACAAAGATTCGAGTGGTAAATGGATGTATTAACCTCCTTGGTGTTTCGCCGAGGTCCAGATTTCTGTACCAAAAGCATTACACTTTTTTTTCATTGAAAAAAATAATGTTGTAGGCCTGTAACTGACCAAAATAGAGGTCTAGTGGACAGCTTGAATATATAAAGTTTCAAACGCTTAAATATTTTTTTTAAATTACATTTAATGATAAAATTAAATATGAAACACAAAAATCTGAACAACAAGAATTCAAACAAGAATTACTTTATTGAATCAACCAATACTGACAGGCAGTCTGATACACCATGCAGGGAACATTGTCTCATGCTGGCACATTTGCCAGTGGATTACCTGCAGCTTGCCCGTGGCTTAGGGCTTGCTCCTGCCACATCGGTGGGAGTGCACCCTATTGATTTAGCTGAGATGAAATGCAGAAAAACTGCGCCCATACTGCATTCACACATGCAGCACGAGTGCTGTTTTCCCGCATCTCTAAACACACATTGATCTTTGGTGATCTGAGGTGTCTCTGGCGGCAATGTGCGGTTCTGCAATGAAGACGTGGCATTCCGCAGCTTTATATCATCACCGCGGACGCGCCACTCAAATAGCGCATTCGAATGTGAAGTGTCCTCTCTGCATCTTTTTCCCCGCTGCGGATGTAAGCGTTTACAAAGTGTTTACCTATGTGTTTTCCTTTATTTTGAATTTGATTGGGTACAGAAATTTTAATCCAATCCAACATGAAAGAAAACTAATAATAAGCAAATACATGTTTTTTTAAAACAATGAGGTTTTGATTTTGAATTGAATTGGATGCAAAAAATGGTCCAATCAATGTCAGAATGAAAGAAAATACATAAAGAGCAAAAAATTTATGATTATTTTTTTTTCAAATTTTGAACTTCCCACCTCTCCCCCTCCCGATGACGACATCACGCACCCGACGGCGCAATCCCGAACATCGGGATCTGAAGATCAGACAGTGGGGGACACAGTAAGAAAAACAGCAAGCCTCCAGATTGCCTGCAAGCCACCTGGCTGCAGGTTAACCCAGTCCCATCCATTTCAGCATCTTTTTTTAGCCCTAGTTAACTCGGGCTGACCACCCAGGAGGTGCAGGCCACAGCTTACAAAAACATACCAATCACTTTCATTCATTCATCAATCATTTTATATAGATAAATAATAAATAACGTTATATTAACATTACAACAACCACCCAACCTGTTAACCTGAATAATTAAACGACTGTGAAGGTCCCTGACAGTGTCCTTACCAATGACCGAGCTTAAAACCAATCTGTACCATCCACCAGCCTTAAGAGCTCGGTGGGTACTACACATCACCCTGACGCCTTCCGGACATAGTTGACCAATCTACCCTTGGGTCATTGACCCTTTTAAGTGCTCAGGGTACAACCAAAAGTGATTGCCCCATAATGAGGATGTCACCACACCAACCTTGAAGTATGTCTATACCCAGGACACTGCCAAGGACTCGCCCGCTGTGACGACATACCTGCTGGAAAAAACAGAGCATTAGAAAAAGGAATTAGACAAACAAAAGACCACAGTAGGTAAAAAGTGATAAACTACCGAATCAAGGGAGGGAGAGTCCGGATAAAAGGGGAGCAGTCCCTTCCACTGCTTCATTCTTCTGCCTGGACTGCCCCAGTCACCTACGGGCACTCAGCTCCGGGAATTTTTTCTAAAGAATCTTAGATGGATTTCCCTGGCCCTGTGTAATGGCAATGAACATAGAGGGTTCAGTTTGTAGTCCAAACATAGAAAGCACCTTAGTGTGACAACACAATAATGTGTGCACTGTTTTTCAATAGGATAGGCAAGCATTAAAATTTTTGTCAGCTTATACTGTTATCAGGACCTTCATTGGGGAGATTTACCCTCCAAGGTTTACCAGTACCATCTATGTCCATTTAAGTGCAACCTCTGGTGACTGGTTGGTAATTATCTGGGGTTTTTTTCAGTTGCAATGCTTTTTCCAATGTATTTGGATTTAAGTCTAAATTGTTTCCCTAAATGTATGTATATTTGATCAATAAACTTTCCAGCACTGTAAGTGTGTGCAGGAGATTTTGAGGAAAGACATAAGACCACCTTTTGTCTTGTGTGTTAAATTGTAAAGTTAACAAATAGCTCTACACATACAGCAGACTTTAGTCTGCCTCCCACAACACATTCCACCCTATGTTGGGTGAACCAGTGAGGATCATTGTGGAACATTTTGTGTAAACATTAACCAGAGGGTAATTTTCTGACTCTTTGTAAACCATTCATTACCCCATGTATTGCTGTCTGTTCTCTGTCCTCCAGGCATAGAATTAGACAACCCTAAGGTAAAACATTTATGTGACATAAGGTATAGAGCATGTATAAAGGTTTGTGGTTACTACTATGTGATAAGAATGACATGTCATCATTCTAAAACTCTAATGATGCCGAAATAAGTTGCAGTAGTTTCTGAGAGAGAAAAATATATCCATACTGGGATTAAACTGTGTCACTATGAACAAAATTCACATTGAAATAGTTTCCGCAGAGGTTTTTTTAAACAAATACATACGGTATACTGTATGTTGCCTTACATTTTGTTTCATAAATGTTATAGATCTTAGTATAACAATCATCATTATCAACAATAGAAAAAGGGCAAATTAAAACCTAAAAATCATGCCTCCACCAAGAGCCACATAGACAAAGAGGCCCATTTGAAATCCTAGTGGGAGTTGGATCGTCGTCCCAGGGCCTGGGATCCGGGGGCAGCTGGCACTGCATCTAATCCACAAGCCTGCTGAAGAGGTGCTAGTGTCACCCCTCATGCACACCCCCTGTAAGCCGCCTATTGAACACTTAAACTGTTCTTTGGTTATTACAATGTAAATATAGCTTTTCATGGACTAAGACCTTTTTATGGGGGGTGCAAACATTTAGCCCACTTAACCCTGTTGACAAAAAAAACACTGAATTAGCCATTTACACGCCGCTCGTGCGAAAAATCCCTTCTCCAAAAGGCTGTGGGTATATAAACAGCTACGCTTCAGAGGAGGTGAATAGGCTTTAAAGGCTGTCCGTGTGCCACAGCTTCTCTCCAGCAATAGTCCAGCCATTGATAGAAAACAGCTGCTTTGCTTTAATAGAACAATGATTTATTCATAGTGCTTTGGGAAGGCAAGAGGAAAACGTATGTCTAAAACATTTCTTTTCTTTAACAGGGTGGGTTGGGTGTCACTGACTACACGGTCACTTTATTAAGGGGTGGGATTACTTCTAAGGATATGAATGATAAATATATATGTCAAACAGGTGTTCAAGACAACATGAAAGGCGGAAGAATGGCAACCAATAGTGCCTGTTTTCAGTGGAAACAAAATCTAAACCTGGTGGGAATTTCTTTCGGTAGAGGTTTCTGAAATGTTGAAAATTTGTTATGGTAGCCATGCATGGCCAAAAGACTAGACTATTTTGAATATCTCTAGGTAAGGCTATAATAGTTGCTATTGTTATTGAAGGTGCTGTTTATCATGCTGAAATTTTTGTGTTTTCTTGAAGATCTCTGTACTCATAGTTCATATTGAATAAAGACAGAAGCGAGTAAAGTGGCCCATGGGCAAAATAAAAAAAGATATATTTTTAAGTCATTAAAGCAGTTTTAAACATAAAAAAAATACTACAAAAACATACAAATTAATTTCCTACATGTAGTCTTCATCCAGGTAAAGATATAAAAAAAACACATATTTGCCCTTCCTTCTTACTCGCCCTGCACAGCCTGAAATATCCTATCCTCTGAAACTACCAATTCAGATCTGATTCTGGTGACACTGGCTGGCTGCCAGGCGAAAGGATGCTTGGGAAGGTAGACGTCACTGCTAACATCTACTTTCACAAGTCCCCTTGCTCCTGGAGCCCTCCGTGGGGCCACATCGCTGGGGAGGGGGGGGGGTTGACAGTTTTTACCCAGGTAAGTCTTTTTTTTCTTAACCTCCAATCAACCCTATTTATAAATGAGATACAGAGGTGATATGTCCGCTCATAAACATCCCTAGTTTGAGACAAACTTTTAACGGCCCTATTCACTTTTACCTGTTTTATGTATGTATTTCCATGCATTTTCTTGTGAACTAGCCCATTGAATATAATGTGCACAAAATGGCTTTAATGTTATTGTTGCCCTTCACATGTTAGAAAAAATAGGTGTGAACATGACCTTAATGTTGATACTAACAATGATTAGCTTTTACACATGTTGGTAAAAACTCTATTTTATAAAGAAAAATAAACACTTTATCAAGAAATAGCAGGAAGTAGATGTATATCTATAAGTACATCTAACACTACCTTCTCCAAAGGTTTTAATGGTGCGCCCATGGGTGGCGATCCCGGTCAAACAAAATGTAAATCAAACAGTGATCCGACATTTTTCAGTTGGTAAATCCATGTTCGATAGCTGTTACTTTGGATTGGGACCCTCGATCCCCATCCAAGGTATGGGCCAGGGATCAATTACCCAAAGTATTACACATTGATTCGTCGATTTGATTGCTGATCGTTCAGTAATCGATGTGTGTATGGCCATCTTTAGACCTCTATATTATGTTAAGCCCTTTGTTAGTCTTTAGGTTTTTACCGAAACTGGACAATTATGGACAAGACAAGAAAACTGGACAAGATGGTCTTGAAAATCTAGCATTTGTACAGTGCCCCATCTTGTTTAGTGATTATATATATGAAAGAATCACAACATGGACCTCTTATATAAAGTCTGGCTTATTTTAGGCTGTAATTACAACTTTCTGGGTGCATGTAATTTATATGTTCTTCACCATACCATAGAGTCCAAACCAATTTTTCTTTCATATGATTCATTTCAAATACAGAGAACAACTCCATCAACCCCTTATTGAGGGATCCCCTAACCTCTGATGCGTTTCAGTCTGAGGGTTCAAACACTAAATGATCCATATATAGACCACAAACACATTCAAACAATTTATCTGTGACTACCTTTTACTTCCTATGCAAAATTTTACTTTACTTTAACTTTGCAAAATCCGAAAAGCCCCAAAAAATAAGGGGGTGATGGAGTTGTTCTCTGTATTTGAAATGAATCATTTGTGAAATAAAGATTGTTTTGGACTTTTTCTTCGGAGTGCGGACTTTCTCTATGGTATCATAGTGAAGCGGAAGGCACGCTTAGGATTCCGGCACCTGGAGAATCAGCCTGGAAATGAAGACAGCAGCAAGACAAGGAAATTTAAGTGCTTTGCTATTTTATATTTGCGGATGAGATGGATGCAATTTTGGAGTGCCAGAAAGGTGTAGTGCGGGCAAGGTTCTATGTTTGAGTGGCAATGGTATATGATATGTTCACGAACAGAAAAATAATATTTATACTATATTCATAATATATAGTATATCTACTGTCAATGCATAAAGCAAACTTTTATTTATTTTTTTTAATAATTAGGTAGCTTTTAAAAGTCATTGGAGGGTAATAAAGTATATTTATTGTGCTGGTCAAAAAGAAAAGCAGAAAGTGGAAAATAAAGTAAAGCACTAGTACACAAACATATACTCTAACATATACACAAACCATATACTCTAACAAAAGAAAAATTACATTCAATAAAGTAGATAATAATAGATTTTTTTTGTCCTTCAGAAAAGGTTATGAAAACAGGGTAGTGCATCACAATTAAGGTTTGGTTGGGGTAAACTTCTCTGTGAAAATCAGTAATTTTGCTACAAAATCTATTTCACTATTAATTCAACTTATCCAATGCCTTCCAGGCAATAAAACATTAACATACATAAATAATTTGAATAAGTGATTTGTTGCTGCTACATTGACCTACCTGCAGATCAGTAAATTACTTGGTTCAGAGAGGTTTAAAAAAAAGTTTTTATTGGAAGTTTTTACTGCACGTTTTCTCTGCAAACTAATTCTCTTTAATACAGTTGACTTAATGAATTACATCCAATTTGTCATATTAATTCATTTTAATTCAAAGAGAATGTTTTTAAATTCAGTAATAATCCTGGAAACAGATATAACTCAACATGAAATTAATCCTTACAAATGTAGGCAACTACGTTTTTTTTAATAGAATTCCTTAGTTTATCTGGCTACATATTTTCTTACTATTGTTTGTCTCCATGTTAAAACTGAAGGAGACTTTGACATTATCTACTTTTGGATGAAGGGACTTGGTGACTAAGCAAAGGAATCAGACTGTGTTAGAAAGAATGACCTGTGACCCTCTCAGCAGCTGCCTCTCGTGCTTACTGCTCTTTGGTTAAGTGCACCCTTTATGGATATATTATGTGCTTGTCAAAGTGCCATTGTCATATAATGATACCATTGTGCTTTGCTATGAAGAAGTATCACTTGCGATTCACTTTGATACAGCAAAAATTAACCAAGACTGACATGTTTTATGGATATGTTGAGTCAATAGAAAAGGATTATTTAAAAAAAAAAGCAGACTTAACTCGTCATGTCTTTTTCTCAGCCAGACAATTATTAGCATATTGGAGGGATGCAGAGCACATTGTGAGCTTGTCTATTTTGCCTCAGTCAATAAAACAGTATCAGTAAATTTAATATGTTTCCTATTTATTGGATTTGCCAACCAGCTAAAAACGATGTAACATGAGAGTTATATAATAGTCCATCCTGACAACTATTTTGTATGGCTGCCTTCCAAAGAGTAATCCTACAACCCAACAGCAATGATTCACTAAAATGAAAATCCTAATAGCTCTAAAATGTTTGCTGGACTTGAAGCTTGCACTCTAGTCTTCTTATACTGGGCTGGGTGCAAAAGCTTTTGGGCTGTAAATTCAAACAATAACAGGAAGTAGATTGTTTCCATAGAGTTGTTGCTGTCTGAAGTACCAGTAAGCAGGGGTGTCACACACCTAATACACACATTTACATCAAACCAGAATTAAAGCCAACACAAAAAATTAAAACTACATTTAAAAAAATATTACATATGTTTTTATAAAGTTAAGATTTCTCTTACATTAAGCAGGCCATACACTCTGAGATAAAAATTAGGATCCATTAAAACCGATCAATAAATGCATTTTATCGTCCTGAAATCTGTGCATGTCCACATGGTACAACCGATATATTACTCGTAATTTCCATTTTTTTCCAGTCGTAATTTATTGGACATGTTAAAAAAATTTTATTGGTCTGGCAACATCGGGAAACCTCATAGTGTTTTCATAGTGTTTAGCTACGGCGATGCGACATTAGCATATAAAAAACTTCCGGCACCACCGCATGTTGCCTGACACTGACAGGTGCGCTAACGCCTGTCCAGCATGTCCCGCCTACGTAATAGTAGAGAGAGAGAAGAGAGAAAGATGTAATATATATATATAATATATGTATATATTGAATGTATATGCCGTATATATAAATATATATATATATATCACTATATATTATATATAGTATATAAGAATGTATATATATACTATATATATAGAAGATGTAAAAACACTATATTAATTTTTTGAATATATATATCTATAATATATATATATATATTGAGATGTATCACCTCACAATGGCCAATAAAACGGCGATTAATTTCGATGATTTCGATGATATTCTCGTAAAAAAAAGAAATTACTATCGTAAATTGGATTTCAATGTGTAGCGTTTTTGCCGACTATTACCTCCAAACCATACGGCCGTCGGCTACTCTTAACCACAATTAGAGAACCAGCTTTTGAGATGATCTTAAAATCCCTTCTAAAGCCTAATGCTCCCATACACTCTGAGATAAAAATAACTAGGATCCATTAAAACAAACCAATGTACCCGACGCAGTATCGCTTTGGATCGAGTCTTCGCCAAAAAAGCTCCACATTGAAAATCCAATTTAGATCGTTTTTTTTTTATTACAAGATGTCCATTGAAATTCATCGCCTTTATATTGGTCATGTAATGTATTTTTTTTTACAGGGGAAGCCTCGGCTATGGTCAGTAAACCATGAAACATATGAAGTTTCCGATGTTGCCAGACCAATTAAAATTTTTGAACATGTCCATAAATACATCGTAAAAAAACGCAATTACGATCGTAATCCGGTTGACCATGGGACATGGCGGATTTCATGCATTCCCATTGGTCGGTTTTAATGGATCCTAATTTTTATCTCAGAGTGTATGGCCTGCTTAAAAAAGAAGCATTTGAGATAAGCCAAAGGGCTTGTTCCTATGAGAACGATTTGTCTTTTTATCTGAATCGTTTTTGATCACGTGCGGCTGCGGCCGTTTGCCCTGGGATCGAGCCCATAGACATGAATTTTGTAATCGTGCCCATTCATTCTCTTTGGGTGCAATCAGGGGCACTCTGGCTTGGTTTTGTTTTTTTTTATGACGTTGCGCCTGATCACGGCCGCCAGTGATTGTCACACACGATTTTAAATCGCGCCACAACAAAATGCTCTAGTGGGAACAAGCCCTTAAACAAGCCTCGAACTCCAAATTTTCTGTATTCATCGATAGCAGACACGGTACAACACTCTACTTCCTCTTAAGCAGGCCATACACTCTGAGATAAAAATTAGGATCCATTAAAACCGACCAATGAATGCATTTTATTGTCCTGAAATCCGCGCATGTCCACATGGTACAACCGATATATTACGATCGTAATTGCCGTTTTTTTACAATCGTAATTTATTGGACATGTTCAAAAATTTTAATTGGTCTGGCAACATCGGGAAACTTCATACTGTTTTCATAGTGTTTACTGACCAATTACTGCAGAGGCTTCCCCTTTAAAAAAAAAAAACATTACAATGTCCAATATAAACGGCGATGAATTTCAATGACATCCTCGTAAAACAAAAAAAACGGATTGGATTTTCAATGTGGTAGCTTTTTTGCCGAATATTACGATCCAAACCGATACCGCCGTCGGGATACATTGTTCTGTTTTAATGGATCCTAATTTTTATCTCAGAGTGTATGGCTAGCATAACACTAGCTGTATGTTTATTTTAAATAATGTTTGATAATGTCATTGCCTTGCTTCTGAAGGTTATGTTTGCTGGAGGCTCTGACATAAAGAGGTAAAGCATTACTACAGGGAGTGCAGAATTATTAGGCAAATGTGTATTTTGACCACATCATCCTCTTTATGCATGTTGTCTTACTCCAAGCTGTATAGGCTCGAAAGCCTACTACCAATTAAGCATATTAGGTGATGTGCATCTCTGTAATGAGAAGGGGTGTGGTCTAATGACAACAACACCCTATATTAGGTGTGCATAATTATTAGGCAACTTCCTTTCCTTTGGCAAAATGGGTCAAAAGAAGGACTTGACAGGCTTCGAAAAGTCAAAAATAGTGAGATATCTTGCAGAGGGATGCAGCACTCTTAAAATTGCAAAGCTTCTGAAGCGTGATCATCGAACCATCAAGTGTTTCATTCAAAATAGTCAACAGGGATGCAAGAAGCGTGTGGAACAACAAAGGCGCAAAATAAC
>CM070033.1:108368101-108389332 GCA_036250615.1 Ptychadena robeensis | reverse complement strand
ATAAAATTATTCCTCAAAAATACCACTTGCCTAATAATTCTGCACTCCCTGTACAGCCATGGGCAAACTAAGGCCCAGGGGCCAAAACGGCCCTTTAGTCTTTTAATTCGACCCTTTGTTACCTTGGTGTAAAGATGCTCTAGCTCCCCTCTGCTCATTCCCTGGAATAATTAGAGATAATGCCTAGAATATGATTGTTTGTGTCTCCTAATGGTCACATTTTGCCTGCAATAGAATGTTTACATTTACTATCAAAAGCCTCTAATTATCAATATTATTTTATATAAAATAGATTTATTTAAGTTTTCTGTCTGGGTTACTAAGGACTTAGGACACCTATGCCAGGTGACCCTTACAAGCTCTTGCTCCTTCTGTCAAATTTTTAAAAGTATTATGGCCCACGAGTCAAAAAGCTTGGCCACCCCTGCATTACTTCCATTATAGCCACCTCCATATAGAAATATAGTGCAGAACACTGAATGGCATGTCAGTAACAGCTGAAAGGCCACAGAAAAAATGGGTCAATTTTCCATTTTAATACTTGAGAACGATAGATCAGCTTTAAAATCTGCAATAAATATGTATGTGCAATAACAGTTTTTTTAGTGTAAACTAGGAAAGAATGCTAAAGCAATCCAAATTAACTTGCAGATTCATGCCACCCTTTATAAAATCAGCAAATATGTAATTTATAATATAAATTTTTTTTTTTATATTTAAATTAATTGCCCCCAGAGGTGTTTAGTACATTGTTAAACTAGGTTAAGTTTTCTCTATGGAGCAAGATGCGTATCATTGGTATAAGGCATGTTATATTGTCAACTTTTTTGCAGTCCCCATTTAAAGTAATGGCCGACACACAAAGGGTGCCCGTCGATCAGCTTAGGAGCTGCAGTCAACCCTGTTGCAGTCGATCCCTCAAGAATCGAGGGATAATAACCTCCTTTAGAAATTAGGAAGTTGCCACATCTCTGGTACTCATTTCTTAAATAAAATGTTAAAAATAAAAATCTTTGTCACAATTATTATTACACTAAGGGCCAGATTGGCTCCCGGATCAAAGTTTGACACCCTGTGAGCTAAAGGGTAAAGCATAAAGTCTGATTCACAATTATGGCTAGTAATATGTAGAGTTGCCATCCATTCCTGCAGTTATAAACAAGGACAGAGCTGAAGAGCACCCTTGGCTGAAGGTAATTCTTTAATGCCCAGACTGCCCTTTTTTCCTTTCTGTCACCTTACACTGGATGATCACAATCTCAATAACTAAATATTAGATCAAAAGCAGTCCATGTGTGACTCAAGAAGCAGAAGCAAATGAAAAGGACAGCGTGACAAAGACAGCTGTGGAAAAGGAGAGAATTTAGGATGTCTTCTGAACACAGCAAGCTGGTTTAATTTCTAACACATGGGCACATGATGTTGGGAAAGTGACAACTTTGTTTTTAGCTAGGAAGAAACAGGACAATAACACAGACCCCTCTGTGTCTCTCTTTGGGGTGCGTGCATGTGAAAGACACATTAACAGCTTGAAGACATGTGATTCTCAAGCACAGATAATTCACAAAGTGAAGGCCCCGAAGAAAGAAGAATCGTGTGAAAATTAAAAACCATCATTCCAGCCTGACAATGATGTCATAAAGTGTTATGTATAAGTAAATGTACGGTACTTAAACTTCATGAGTGGTACTCAAGTGGCACTTAAAACTACTTTATGTTGCCATATTATAAACTAAAACTATTTTTTTTAGTTTTGATTGGCTAGAGTACATTTTTTATTGTAGTCCATGACAAGATATCCCTCACTATTGGATTTGGTGACTATATTTGTATATTCACAAAAAAAAGTGAAGGGAAATCCAAAGTGAATATAAAAAGGCTGCTTTTCACTTCTGTTCTGATTTCCAATTCAATAAAACATTTGAACGTGAAGTTAAAGACATACCATACCAATGAAAGTGCCGATAATAGGGCAGAATGTCAGGAGGGGGGTGAGCAGGTAGGGGGTCTTCATTCTCATTTATCAATAAATATGGATTGTAAGAAAGGGGACCGGGATTCTGTCAACATTGCTGCAATGCTCTCAGCATGTAATAGAGACACCATAATCTTGAGCCATAGGTCCTCAATATGCAACAGTTAAAGACAAGTGTGAAGCAATATCTTTGGACATAGTTGATTATTTCGATAAAACTTAAAAACAGTTTTGTTTGTATGAATGTTTATTGCCAACTGTTCTTATTATGTGAACCGTTTAAGAGAGAGAGATAGAGAGAGAGCAAATTAAATGGTAGCTCCAAATTAATTAAATATAAGAATTTGTTACTTTATCATGAAATTTCTTTTGGTGGTGTATTTGCACATAAAAGAGGTGAATAATAATTAAAATGAATACTTTAGACTACACTCAACATTAAAGCTTAAACCTTGTATAGTTGTATAAGTTCCACAAAACTTCTCATATTGTGTGTGTGTGTTATAGTATTAGACTTTGCTCATGTTTGCTTCCATATGAAAAGGATCGTTATATCTGATGAGAAGGAAAAAAATCGTAATTGTTAAAATATTTCAGTATTTTCAGTATTCTCTTCCACCAACCATGATCTTCCTGCATCCCAAGGATGAAACATAGGCACAAGTTATTATGTATTGGGGTTTAAATAAGATACATAATGAAAATAGAAAGGTTTTATTTAAACATTACATTGGTATTCTTATGGGTACCAGAGAAGGCAAGATATGTGTAGAATGCATTGGGATGCATTTACATGGGGCAGAAGCAAAGATGAAGCTACTGTATCAACTGCTCCAGTTATGAACATTGGATGCAGTTTTAAAGTGTCAGTATTCAAAGTCAATGTGTGTTTCATGCTAGTGGAGACTTCAGGTAGCCATATGTGTGCCAATTTTTGCTCGATAGACCTTAGATTTGATCAGCTTGTTTGATTGAAAAATCAACTGTCAGTCTAACATCGATTGATAGTACTACCACACAGTGTTATGGATTAAACACTAATCAATTCACATTACTTCTAAAGTACTCTGTGCATGCTTCAAAGTACCATTGGAAATATGTAAAAAAACGGTCAGATACTTGAATGATCGACTGCTCAAACTATTTTATGTTCCACTTCCATCAATTTTGGTGTATCGATGCAGATAATAAGGAATTGATTTTCAAACTATTTTTTAAGTCATTCCAACTGAAAAATCAAACCTTGTATGGCCATTTTAACCTTAAGGTTACAAAAAAACTTAAAGTAGCCATACACGGGCTAATTCAGGCCAAATTTTTTGGCCAATCAACTGCCGTGCGCATTCTTGCCGGGCAGTCGCTCAGCTGCAAATTGGGTACGCCCACCTGAACAGACCAACGAGGATCCTCCTGCTTGTTGGATCTCATGGTGATCCGACATGTTGGTAAATTCCTGGCCAATCCCATTACTTTAGATGAAGACTAAGTCAAAGGGTCAAAGGGTGCCCGCCGATCATCTTGGCAAATGGCTTGAGTGTGATGATGCTGCAATCGGACTCCTGAGAATCCTGAATGTTTGGGGACCTTTTGCGTAAAGGTTAAGGGAGCATTACTGGTAGGTTTATAGAAGCTTACAGGTACAAGTGATGTTTATAGAGTGATAACAGTACAGTTTGATTTTACAAACTCCTATAGACCTATTGTGAACTATATAAAGCAGTATATAAACCATGACGTGCTGCTGACGAGGGTAGGGTGAAGGTAGGAGTAGGGGGCCCTGAAAAATTACCTAGTATTTGGCCCAAAAATTTCTGATGGCGGTCCTGACCAAATGTATTGGGACAACTCCAAATCATTAAATTGAGGTTCCAATGAGTTTAATGGCGACTGATGTATAATATCAATCACCTAGGAATGCAGACTGCTTCTACAAAATTTGTTAATGGAACTTCCCATCCTTGAATTTTCTTATTTTCTTATTATGATCAAAACAGTTGGATGGGTAATGTTACCACACAATTAGCAGATCTGCTCATGTTTACTAGGCCTAGGTACTTAAATACAAAGTTTGGAGTAAAACGGCCTAAAACTAGCCACACACGTATAGATTCTCATGCGTTCGGCCAGAGAACGATGACTGCTCTTGGTCATCCTCCGAACGTATGGGAATCACAATGTGTGCCATTCACACATTCATTCCCAAGAGATACTTTGGATTGGGACCCTGGACACCATACCAAGTATAGTGATGGACTAGAAAAGAACCGTCAAGGCCGATCACTATGCAACCGCCTTGCGGTGCTATTCTGGTCGATCGCTCCAAGTGTGCGCCTCCATTTTGCGGACGATTAACCCCAAGAGAGGGCCGTGAACGTGCATGGCAGTTGATCGTCCGCAAAATCGACTGGGGGTGGACACGTGTATAGGGGGTCTAACACTCATGAACAGGTAAGCTGCCAGTTTTGCATTAGAACAGTCTTTTTGCATAAGAACAGTCTTTTTATGTGCAAATAATGTAATTTTCTCAAACAATCAATTAAATATGTATGATCCTTTATTTATCATTAGTTAGAAGCTATTACCTCTTAATAATCTTTTCTCCTCGCAATGCATTTGCTATTGTTATATTCTACCTTAATTCTCAGATCAAGAAGCATTTTTTTGGTTATTAATAACAAACTGGCCTTAAATGCAGGGTTATCATTGGCAAAGCCAATGCCAGTGCAGATGTTAAAGTATTCATTTGATTTAAATGGAAGTAGAAAGTAGTTTTTTTCATCTTCGCAGTGGGTGCCAAAGCACCAAGTCCATGGATTGGATTGCAGCCTTCACATCTCTACAGGCAGGGTTTCTTTAAGAGAAAACTAAGAGTTTATTAAAGCCAGTGTCACATGCCTTCTCCTCTGTTTTATGGCTTTTTTTATTCATTTGGGCAGGTAAATTGTCATAGATTTGCATATATTGCTTATATGTTCATGGATCTAAAGGTGGACATTAATGTTTTTGGTCAGCACACAATGTTTTGGTCAGCACACAATGTTTTGGTCAGCACACTACATTGAAAAAGCACCATAAGTGTTACAACTTTACAATGAAACACCAATGTAAATTGAGACCAAACAGAAAGGCCATTCAATATATAGTTCTAGCTTCTACAGATTCCCTAATTATTACATATATATATATAAGTATCAATGAGCAGATATATATTTACCTTGCATTTTTGTAAGTGTAGATCTAAAAGTGACAGCTACAACAAAAGGAATGATACAATTTCAGATAGCCCCTCATACTGACAATTTCTGCTTGTAAGGAATTCTTTTAGACACTTAAGCTAGTCATACACCTTGAGATTCCTCCAACCATGTAGTATAGTGTCCTCCCTGATAGAATACATAGTGATTGGAAGGTGTAGAAAGGTCCTCATATTACATGGTTTTGGTAAAACAAAATCTGATCTGAAGGAAATCTGACAGAGAAATCTGAAGGTGTATGGCCAGCTTTAAGTATCACAAACACCAGTAAATATGCAATCCTTCCAACACAATTCCTTGATCTTTGCGTTAACAACTATTTGCCCTTAAGGCTGTAGTTAGAGTGACAAAGCTGCCCTTAACAAGGTGGGCAGCTGTGACTGACAGTTCCTCTCTGCCAGACCCTCGGGCCGCTCTCCTGACTGCATTGATGAGCTGCCTTCCATGGGAGCTGCCTGTAGACCAGGGTGGACGATGCTTTGACCCTGTGATCACTATCTCTCTACAGGAATAAACACATAAGTACAATAATACAGTCTGAAAAAATACTAAATGCTAGTAGTAAAGTAGTACAATATATTCTGTATATGTTCATTATTTATTTATTATCATAATCATTTACCAGACTTTATTTTTCTGTTAACCTTTCAGTTAATTTGGAGTTTGATTGCTTTTTGAAAACTGCACATATGTGTCTGCATTTTGTTTGTGGTGGAAAAGCTTAAGCAGAACTTAAGCAGAAGCAAAATTAGAAAAGTACTCTTAAAGTTGGCCTGTTCCTTTACACCATACGTAAAATTCTCTATGGTTTCACAAAGTCCTTTTACTTATCTTTTGCTCCCATGACAGATGTAGTTGGGTAGGCTATGTTACCCATTGACATTTCAAAGCTTGAGAAGCACTCACTTTATTGCCATAATTTCTGATCACTCTACATCCCGAAGTTTAATTTCCCAATTTCTCGTGATAATGCTAAATTAATGTTAAAGCATTAGGAATGTATCTGGCGTGGAGTCCTTCATGGCGGCCACCACAGGTTTTCAAAGCCAGGAACTGAAGTTCAGACATTTAAAAAATATAAACCCTAGAGATAAAATAAGCTGTTGGGTGACTTAACTTTCCAGCTTTCTCCCAAAATTTACCGTAAATCAATGATTAATAAATGCCTACAATAATATAGAGAACCAGCATTGTCGTACCTGCATTCGTTTTTTGTTTGTGAGCCATTCTGCTTTGGCCCTGCAGCTACTGGAATTATACAGCTCACATTTAAAAGATATAAAACACCTAACATGATACTGAATGAATTGCATTTAAAAATGTTTAGGTTCAATTTAGGTGTCCTCAAAAAAATGTACTCTACTTCCAATTTCTATATATACTCTACTCCCAAGCTTTCTTTATAGCAGGGCATCTACACCTGAACCCAAAGATGGATTTCTACAGGCCACCACTATGACATATTCCACAACCTCCTGTAAAGGGTTGCTATAGACCACAACCAAAGGACAACACCTTTAGAACTAAATGATAGGCCAAGGAAGTACAGACTCTCAAGTTTCACCAATAACAGCCCAACAAGTACTAAAGAATGTATATTAATATTACAGTCACAATAGCTTGGTAGCAAGTTAGTGTTTTCATATGCCATAGAAAGCCTCCTCACTATAATTTATATTAAATACGGTAACTATAAAATGACACATATGGTGGAGTCTGTCAATTGCATTCACACAGGGTGACAACACTTGTTTGTGATTTCACTAGGGAGCAGACAGATTTGTCTCTCTATTATAGAAAGTGAAAAATAATAGATCTAGAAAACTGTTACCAGGAAGACTCAAAAAAGAAAAACTGATGTGTTAATGCCAAAGACAAACTGTATCTTATATGTTATATTTTGCCTGTAGTTACATTTATTATTAATATTAGGAAGACGTTCACATGTCACAGTACAGTAAATTATAACATTACAGAAAGCAGAAAAATGTACACTTCTTCACAGCTTATCATGTAGTCATTACATTTTACAGTTTTCGGAAAAAGGATTAAATGTTAGGATGTCCAAACCATTTCAGTGAACCAAGCACTCCAGCAGTAAAATATATTGTAGTCCATTATAGCCAACCCTTTTCCCGTCTTCATCTATAATGATCTCAGTAAAAACAAATATTAGGAATTATCACTCATTGTAACATATCTTAAGACTAAGTTGGGTCCTCAAAGACAAAATAAAACATTCACTCGATTTAACCGGCAATTATCAGATTGTGGCCTGGCCAAGGTTCCTTAGAGCTGAGAACTGGCATTTGCCATAAAATAGATGGTGCCTATAGTGCCCACCTGCTCCCCCACCCTCCTGGTCTTTCAGTATACCCAATCAAGTCTGCATGATGTGTTCTTATTCTACATCTCCGTTTGTATGGATGGTACATTAATTGCATCATACAAGTACAGTAGTGGACACATAATGTCTACAGAGATCTTATCTATCATCTTACCTTATGTGCCAAATAGGAACTCATCTCAAACCACACCAATTTTACTGCAGGCATGGGTTCAATTGTCAATTTTGCCAAATGATTAGATACAAACCATACCTGAATGATATTTAGATTCTTCAACACTATGTATGAGGAACAACAGACCGGTTTTCTTATACAGTCTAACATGCTGATCTTGTTCTGCAGTCACTTCCTGTCTACATGCAATGTACTCTAGCAATGATTACATGGCATGTCCCACTGCTAGTTTTCTGATTGCAGCAACAGTAGAAGATGGCTAAGTAAATAGAAGTGTGTGCTAAAATAGCCACTTCTAGTCTAATGTAGAAGCCTTTGTGAAAAGATGACAAATTAGAAGGGCAGTTGGGAGACATGAGACAATGTGTTGTCACTTTGTAACAGAGAGTGCTATCTGAACCGTATTTTGGTACAGCTGGGCATTTAAAAAATGTAGAATGTTATTTTTCAATTGACGTTGGAATAGTATGCAATATGAGATTGTAGTGATTGACTCACTACAACTTATATTTTTAAGTGTATCAATAACCAAAACCTCTTTTTTTTAGCTAAAGGTGTTGGAATCTCTGCCAGTTGTTTTTGTTGTTGCTGTCTTTTTCCTTCTAAGGAATAATCACCCTTTCTAGTTTTTCTTTTATTTGGCTCAAAACAGGAATAGAGGCAAAGTTTCCCAATGGGGACTTATGTTTCAGTTACAACTATTTAAAATAATCGATCAATATAAATTTCTATTTCAATACGTATTTATATTATTATATATATTTTGATATATGAATTTATATATTTTACATCCGATACCTTATTTAGTTGAGACATAATATAAAAACAGATGAATGACACCATATCAAATATGCTTGATTACAGACTAGCCTTAAAAAAAATTTATATCAAGAGTTAATCCAGAAATCATTAAGATTTTTATATTAGCCGTTTTGTATATGAAATATATTCTATCCATCATTAAAGTTTAAAATTTCCTATTGCTAGCTGCTAAAAGCTGTCAGGTCTAGGAAGTCTTTTCCTCAAACACTAATAGATTGGTATTATAATGCCACCTAGGGACACTTTACAAGAACTGTTCAACACTCACTAAGCAGTTGTCCCCAAATCCAAGCTGAATGAAATATATAATTATTTGTTGTATTTCGACATACAATGACTATGTGACCAGTTTCATGTAAATAAGTCTGTAGATGTTTAGAGTTGTATTCTTTTTAATTGTATATCATGGAGAAATCAGGACAATACAGAAAAAAAGGAATATATTCCATTTGGCTATTTCTGTAATCTCAGTGATTGTTCTGCACATTTATTGAAAATGAAATTAGTTTCTATAGATCTGTAAATAAATACAATGAAACTAAATAACTAAGCCCCCCATACACCTTAAAAATTTACAATACAATTTCTGTACAATCCATTTTTGTACTACCAAAACCATATATGATGACCTTGCTAACCCTTCCATTCACTATGTATTTTTTTTAAAAAGACCCGGCACTATATAGTTGTTGGTAGATCTAAAGGAAATTGTATGGAGTGATCTAAAGGTGTATGGGGGGCTTAAGAAATAAATAAGAACTATTACGCGCATCACACTCAATGTACATCTATATGCAATAAACACAAATGTGATGTTGCAAAAGCTGCGTTTGTAGCCAATACCTGTATAAGACATTTTATAACTATAAGTGAAAAAGAATTTAAATAAATAATTTATAAGCATTGTTTTTCATTAGAGGAAAACTGAGTTTTGGTCTAAAATGCATTGCAGTTTACTAACCCTTTCATTTCATTATAATGCCTTTTCCCTTATTTCTATCTTGAAATCTTGCCCATTAAACACTTGCACCAGAGTAACAATATTTCTCTATTGCTATAAGTATATTTATGAATTCCTGATTTAGGCTAAAGAGTGCCTCATTCTTTAGTCATCTCCGTAACATGGGGGTTCTGTAGTTTTCTGGGTATGGGTGATAAGTTACCAGCCCAGTAAATTTTTTTGCAAGACTTCCTCTGGGGCCTGGTACAGGAACTTACAAATCCACGGTGTCTGCTCCTCTGCACATCCAAGACATTAACATAGGAGTTCCTCATTCAGGACAAAGTCCATAAACATTTATTAAATGAATCATTTATCATACAGCATCACACAGACTCTCATGAGGTCTCCTCCACCTGACATGTTTCACCCACAGGGTGGGATTAATCTTGCACTTATATGAAAGAAATAACACAACACTTTTATAAACTGTTGTTTACAGGCAACCTACTTTAAATATTTAGTTGTCCAGCTATCAGATGATGACTCATAAAGTAAAAAAATGTAAGTACCAAAATACCTGCATGGTAAATATTGAAACTTTTATTGCTGGTTCAGTAATATTAATCAGTTCAAGCGCTACTGGCCCAGAATATGTATGCAGATCAAATAAAGACTAAAGACAACAATAACTACATATACAGTAAGTAACAGTTAAACTGGGGCATATGTCCCTTAAAGCGCACCTAAACTAAAAAAAAATACCAAAAAAATGTAATTACATTTTTACTTACCTCTAAACTGCCCCAATAGCTCAAAATTGCTTAAAACCTAAAAAAAATTGTTTTAGCTATTCTGCTAGCATCTGTGGTAGCCACCATTTTAGATTCAGTGTTAGCTTCCAGTCTTGAATGGTTTAAGGCTGCAGTAATGCCAGCGGCCACCAGGGGCTGCCAGATACAATGTATATCAATGCTGCAATAATGTGGGGTTGGCTAGCTAGGGGGAAAAGTTTGTCTGGTGGGTTTAGGTGCGCTTTAAGTGTCATCTTGCCTTACTAGCTGCATACTTGTATTTGGTCCTAATTTAGACACTGAGAGAAGCCAAATGTTTTTAGAAAAAGATCAGCAATAGTAATAAAAGTCTATTATCCTCTGTGTTGTAAATTGCATGGTCACTCAGCATGATTTCTCCATTATAAAACAACAATATTGCATCACTAGGCATAAGTAGACAATCAAGTCAAAAGTTTCGGTAACAAAGAGCCTAAGGCTTAGGCACCACTGTGCGCTGGGATCCACTGGTGTCCGCGGAAGCCTCTGTTGCGTTCCCATAAATTGCAGCGGGGCTCTGACAGGCTGTGGAGACACCCTATCAAAGCCCTATTGCCGTCAATGGGCGGCTCATACACTCCATTGAAACGCAGGGGTTTTAACACATAGTGGAGCTAAGGCCTAAGCTACAGGACACCGGAGCTGCAGGATGCTGGGATAGAGCTATTATCCCAGAAAAGTCACCCGAATCCAGCATAGATGAGGCATATGCCTTTTATATCAATGTTATGGACTTCTAACTCTTGACATCTGTCAGTACAAGATTTTACATTATATACTGCTAAGAGGCACATACAATGGGGCAATTGTGCAAGTTAAAAAGATGAGAGAGGCCGGTAATTTTCATCACATGTATACTTAAAATATTAGAGACAGAATGGGGGAAAGAATCCAGGAAATCACATTGTCTGATTTTTTAAGAATTTATTTATTTGCAAATTATGATGAAAAATAAGTATTTGGTCAAGAGTTCATCTTAATACTTTGTTATATACCCTTTGTTGGCAATGACAGAGGTCAAATGTTTTCTGTAAGTCTTCACAAGGATTTCACACACTGTTGCTGTGTAGAAATCAACTGTGGGAGCAATAATTAGAAAATGGAAGACATACAAGACCATTGATAATTTCCCTCCATCGGGGGCAAGATGTCAACCTGTGGGGTTAAAAGGATCACAAGAACAGTGAGCACAGGGGGACCTAGTGAATGACCTGCAGAGAGCTGGGACCAAAGAAACAAATGTTACCATCAGTAACACACTATGACGACAGGGACTCAAATACTGCAGTGCCAGATGTGTCCCACTGCCTAAGACAGTACATGTCCGGGCCCATCTGAAGTTTGCTTCAGTTCTGGGAGAATGCCATATGATCAGATGAAACCAAAGTAGAAAACTCAACTCGTCGTGTTTGGAGGAGAAAGAATGCTAAGTTGTATCCAAAACAACATACCTACTGTGAAGCATGAGGATGAAAACATCATTCTTTGATACTATTTTTCTGCAAAGGGACCAGGACAACTGATAAGTGTAAATAAAATAATTAATGGGGCCATGTATTATGAGATTTTGAGTGAAAACCTCCTTCCATCATTAAGGTAATTGAAGATGAAACGTGGCTGAGTCTTTCAGCATGACAATGATCCCAAACACACTGCCCAGGCATGGCCTAGCCAGATCTCAATCCGATAGAAAACTTTGGAGGTCCGTGTTGCCCAGTGACAGTTGCAAAACAGCTTGAGGAGATCTGCATGGAGGAATGGGCCAAAATACCAGCAACAGTGTATGAAAATCTTGTGAAGACCTTGTCCTCTGTCATTGCCAATAAAGGGTATATAACAAAGTATTAAGATTAACTTTAAATATTGACCAAATACAGTACTTATTTCCCACCATAATTTGCAAATACATTCTTTAAAAATCAGACAATGTGATTTCTTTGCTCATGTTGTATCTCATAGTTGAGGTGCACCTATGAAGAAAATGACAGGCCTCTCATCTTTATAAGTGGAAAGACTTGCACAATTGGTGGCTGACTGAAGATATCTATTGAAACCTGACAATGGCTTGCATGCAAGACACCTGATCAATTTGGAAAATATTAAGACTCATTGTTGGTAGAAATGTGATTGGCAAGCTGCCACTATGAAATGGAACAGAGAGTTGTTTGTAATGGAAATGTTATTGCCTACAATGGAGGACATATTTTTTTAAGCTAATTTACTGTATAATGAATCTTTCCTATTCTCTCTCATCCCACACATTCCTCTCCAGCTATGGAGGAATAGCTCATTCAACACAAGGATTTAACTGGTGGGCAAACATTGACTACCAGTAAGTGTCAGAGCTTCACCTTTGAGAAGAACCCAATGTTTGAGATGTTAGGGCAGCTTAGGGGCTGCTTCAGGTATGTGTACCTGGCAGCAGTTTTTCCTTTTCATTTCCAATATTTCTTTTCATGAGACATTATAGCTTGATTCTGTTTGACATGTGTCAAAGATTCAGTGACCCCTACTTCTTGACCTTCCATAAGCAAACGGCCACATCATTTCTATGATAATTATCTTGTCAAACATATAATCCATTCCACAACCCCTGCTCATTTCAAATACAAATGTAATATATTATATTAAGCTTTACACCTGGAGAAAATGCAAGAATCAAGAACATTCACCTGTACTCAAACTGCCTTTTTACCAGTTTACCAATTATTTGAAGATGCAGGGTCCTCAATGCAAAATATGAGCCCCAGTAAGTGATGACACCACCCCACAGTATATAAACAGCACAACTCATGGCCCCTTGTTGTTTCCAAGAACTGAAAAGACTACAGTTAGGAAACTCTTGCTGTGGGATTAATGCTAAATGGGGTGGCTTCAAATGTAAGCAGCTCTATCAATGGAGATCAGATATTTTTACAATAAAGGTTTGAAACTAAACATTTCAAACATTTTGCTTTGCCATTTTTTTATTGTGCCCTCAGTGTGTGCAAGCACACAATCTGTGTAACTATAGCATCTGGTGCAAAAAAGTGAGTATGCAAAAGTAAACCACACAAAAATCACAGGTGTCTTCGTTTGCCCCTCTCTTAAATGAGCTAAGGGCTTGTTTCCCGAAAAAGGCTTTCTAAATTTGGTCCAAGAAGCCAAAGCCACTTTTCCTGTTCCCCATGGGACTACGACTGGAGTCCAGCTTCCCGGGTACTTGGGATAGATGTGGTCCTCCGAAGAGGTACCCCTGTTGGGGGGGCTACCGCCGCGATGCCGTAGGCAGTCCCTCCCCACCACTTTCTGAGGATGAGCTAAACACCCCTACTAGTGAACAAAGACAATCGTCAATAGTGATGGCCGAACTGCCCGCAAGGCGGACAGTTCGGCCGCGAACAAGCATGTTCGCCCTCCTTCTCGCTGGCGGACAGTACGGGATCCCTCTATTCTCTCTCTATCCCTCTATTCTTCCTGCGGTGGGATCATTAGCAGCGAGATCCCACCGCAGGAAGAATATTTCACTGAAGACTGGGTAGAGAACCCGGTCTATCAGTGAAAATCCAGCTCGTAAACCCGGATGTGACGTCAGTGACGTCACATCCGGTTAGAACAACCAGGAACTATGCGTTCCAGGTGCCGGGTGTGACGTCACATCCGGGTTTTCCGATTCAAATTCCTCGCCTAGAGGCGGGGAATTTGAATCTGTCCGCAAACGGGCGGACAGCGGACTTTTTTTAAAGACACGGCCGAAGTTCGGCTATCGCTAATCGTCAATAGGGTGTGGGTGGATGACAAACGTCCACATAAAAAAATAATTTTAAAAGTGCTAAGTGAAAAATCACTGGGTGGCCGGCTATAAAAATTCCACCAGTCAGGCCAAAAAGGGCAGGTGCCCCAAAAAGTGCTGCTTTCAGTGCCCTCAACATTAAGCAGGGCTGTTTCTCCCACTATGCAAAATTTTCATGTGTATACGGCCCCGGGACCAGTTGAGGCCTGCCTCGCTTTCACATGCCACACCTTACCTTATCCTGATCTGAGGGAGTCGCCACAGGTGGGACGTTTGTCTGCTTCTGTGCGGTAGGGTTGGTAAGAGGTACGGGTGGGTGTTCTTAAATACCCCCCTCCCACGGTTGACAGCTTTCTTTCGTTCTTTTTTAGCACATCATCAATGATGCCGTGGATGTGAAGGACTTATTGCTAAAAAATTGCTAAAGATTTGCACTCATGCATTCTTTTGAGAAACTGAATGGCAACATTTGGAAGAAACCAGTCCTGAATACTTTTAGCAGAGTCATCTGTTCAGGTGTTTTCTGACAGTTTCTTTGTTTCTAGTTTTTAGAGCAGAGATGGTGTTATGCAAAATCTACATCTGCTAGAGCAACCCTTCTCCAGCAGTTTTGTTGATGATTCCATTCAAGAGGGACCCATGATTGGGTGAATTGGGTGAATGCCAGCAACTAAATAAATGTTTTTGTTATTATTGTTGTTGATGTTTTTTCTTAATGAAACGATCAGTACTAGCTTACTTTCTCTAAATCTGACGTTTGAGGCTTGGCAGTCTAGTGGTTAATGTGCCCAGTCATACTTGTGATTGGAAAGGTGTCAGGCAGCCATGCTGGTGAGTGATACTGCCCTCTGGCCCTGGCTCTGGCCTTTAGGGAAGAACGTTAGAGTTAGATTTCAATTTTCCATTTTGATTTGAGCTCATTTATAACTGAGTGTCTTGGGGGCTAAGTGTGTGACACAATGTTAACTCCATCGGTAGCATTTAGCACCAGGGGAGATGAATAGTCATTCCCTACCATTGTCACCTGCAAATTAATGTTATCAGTGACAAATATCTATATGTTGGCTGGAGGGACTGTACTGAGTTAGTCATAGAAATAGATGAAGACAAGCAGCCACACATCACTTTATAGTTGATCCCCATGTTTCCCTAACCTAAGTCATCATTATTTTTTCAGCAATAGACCGATACATCCTTAAACTAAATTAGTAATTTAATTGTTATTTATTTTATGTTATTATACTTTATAACTGATAGAATAGTTTAGCTTAAAGCTCATACAATGTCGTATTGCATGTTGTTTCAATGAAACATGTATACCTATAGTGAGGAGGAAATAATAATTTGATCCCCTGCTGATATTGAATGTTTGCCCTCTGACAACTCAACTGAAAAAACCCCCCACAAACCCAGTGATTATTGTGCATTGCAATGAGGCAAAGTATTTGATCCTCTATCAACCAGCAGGAATTCACTATATTCTGGTAATGAGCTGAGCTTAGGAGCAACATCTGGAAGGGACGAGAGTGCTATTATTTCCTCCTTGTTACAGTACCCGTATAAGAGATACCTGTCCACAGAACTGGCTACCATGGTCAAGACCAAAGAGCTGTCAAAGGATGTCGGGGACTTTAGACCTACACAAGGCTGGACTGGGCTTTAAAACCAAGCACCAAGAACAGTTGGCTCCATAATTTGCAAATGGAAGAAACAAAAAATAATTGTCAATGTCCCTCTGTCTGGGGCCCAGGGAATGGAAGATCTCAACTTGAGGAGTTACAATGAACATGAGAACAGTGCACATGTGAGGAACTTGGCAATGAGGGAGGGACCATAGTCACCAAGAAACCAATTGGTTACGCTCTAAGCTGTGAAAGTCAAATCTTGAAGCACCCTTAAGTTCTCTCCTGCAGTCTGGCAATACACATCTAAATGATCCAGAGGAGTATTGGGTGAAAGTGTTGTGGTCAGATGGGACCAAAATTGTGCTCTTTGCCAAAAGTCATCTTTAGCAAAGCGATCAATACTTTATTTCCTTATTGCAATGAACACAAATCTCTAACTTTTGTGCTCTGGGTTTGCAAGGGGTCGTTAATATTTTTCTCACATCTACAATAAATCTTCCATAGAAATTATAGATTAGTAATTTCTTTATCGGAGAATAGATTTACAAAATCAGCAGAGTATTAAATACTTATTCCTCCAACTGTATATCCAATTTACACTTTCTGCTTCTAGGAAAATTGGCTTTATAAACAAAAAGTTGCACTAATCTAGGTAATGTGACCAACATCCCAAATATATATTCACTGTAAAATTAGATGGGAGGAAATATACCCCACAATTGCATTGGCAATTTAATAGATGTAATGATTAAAAGCATAGGACATTCCAGTGTCGGTCGATGTTACAACATTGTCCAAGCATCGACAGCTTCCATATATTGCGAGTACAGAAAGACATGTAGGTAGACATATTAAAAAGTTCAATGATTGGTAAGTCAGGATAAAAAGTCCTGTATCCACAGGATTGACCCCAATGCGCGTTTCGTGTAAAACCCCCTGATCTATTAAATTGCCAATGCTTTGATTATTTTACCTATACGTTATCTTGTTATACATCTATGACCGTTAAAGTCCCCTTGCCCCTGAGATGTTCTCAGGGGGAATCCAATTAGTTGTGGGGTATATTTCCTCCCGTCTAATTTTACAGTGAAAATTGGCTTTACTAGTTGCACCTCTTTAGGCTACAAACAGTGAGGATTGGTGCTATTGTTAAAGTAAGGGTTTGTGTCAGATTCAGGGTTATTGGAAGAATTTAAGTTCAGGTTACTTTAAGGGGAAGAGGTAGATAAAGGACAGGTAGGTTTAAATGCGATAGTTAGTAAGGTGTAAGGGTAAAAGTAGAGTACGGGTAAGGTACACAGGCTGACCACTAGTTGAACATTGATCATTTGTACCTCCATGCGGTGTAATAGATTCACAGATGACCAGTTCTTTATTTTGAATAAATAAAATTTTAATGGAATTTGTACGTGTGCAGAGTGATGGTGTCACCGGACATGATGCGATCAAATGTCCGGGACCGGAAAGGGGGGGGGAGGGGGGTTGGGCGGAAGTAATTTCTTCTAATTCCTCCCCTTAAGTCTGTTTTTGGAGCTCATTATTTGCACTTGTAATTTTTTGTAAGGTTTTCTTTATTAATTTCTTGTCACAGCATATGCGGGTCCCTGGCAGTGCCTATGAATGAGAAATGGTGTAAGGTTTTTGGTGAGCAGATTCTAGGAGTACAATGTTGAGATCTTGGTGGTATGATGGCTAAATGGGCAGATTCTAGGAGTACAATGACCCAGTTGGTATGATGGCTAAATGCTGATGGGAGGAGTCAACATTGGCAGAGATCCCACCAAGCTTGAGTAGGTGAGGCTGGTGGCTGGTACAGGTGTTGGTGTAATGTGAGGCTGGTGGCTGGTACAGGTGTTGGTGTAATGTATTTAAGTGTGGGCACTGTCAGTGATAGTGTTTTGTATGGGCAAAAATATATATACACTTTTTCATCAAAAATCTGTTTAGCGTCTTTATTTAAGGTTAAAGGGTTGTTTATAGGTAATGTTTGTTTGTTTGTTTGTTTGTTTGTTTGTTTGTTTGTTTGTTTGTTTGTTTGTTTGTTTGTTTGCTTGTTTTAAATGGAGGGACTGATGCAGGTCATCATTGCAAACCCCAGGGGGTTGAAACCTAATGCATCATTCTAACTTAACAAAACGTCTGTGTTTAAAGCATGTTAAGTGTCTTCCATGGTTCCTCCTTTTCTCCTTATCAACATTCATTTAAATTTGATAATTCCATTTTCATTTCCTTATTTTATGCTCATTGAAATCATCACTGTCTTTCAGCTTTTCTGTGCAATACCATTAGATGATGTCTGGTAGAGGGGACTGGAAAGATGCTGCATCTAGCTTCCCAAAAGTATTAAGTGCCTGTAACTCTACTCTAATATACTTGTAGACTACATCTCATAATGCTCATTTCGAACCCCCATAAACTGAAAGTCAATTAATAAAAAGGGGGGGGGGCCCAAGCTGGGTAGATAAGGGTTATATAATGTTAGGTGTCCTCCAGATAAAAAATTAAGTGGACTCGCTAACTTGCTGTAGTTATTAATGAGAGATAGCTCACAATGTCATGTGGAATGGAAGACGAAGGACTGAATGTAATGGAAATAGAAAAAATTTGAAGAGAATTATATCAGTCTTTTTTTGTTCCTATAATTGTTTCAATGAGGCCATCATTCTCATATTTTCAGAGTAAATGGAATCATTTTTAATTTTCTCCTCCTGAATAGTTAATGTTTTCCTACAGTCAAACAAGTGCACTCACACAATTGTATTAAAAATTGTAATCAAATATTGGACTTTTCCCTTTTTATATTGAGTATTGACCCAGTTGACATGGCTTGCTGCACATGTGTATCACATAAGCAAAATGGCAAAGAATATAATGATTGTTATTTGTCATAACAAGCAACAATTCAATCATCTTCAACAAGAAGGGCCAATGAGAACTCAACATGAACATAACAATGTTATAGCTTAGTGATCTGAGCCCAAAGGGAATATGTAAAGGTATGCTGTGTGAAACAGGCATCTGTATGTTACTAACCAAGGTGTCAAAAGATTAGCTGAATGACATCAGGAAGACAATATATATGTTTTAAGGCACATCCATGGTTAAGATTTAAGAAAGGGTCATTCAAAGCTGAAATATTTTTGAGATAGACAAGTTGATTATTAATAAGAAATGTAAAAAGAAAGCAGCCCCAAGGCTCAGTCATTTCACATACATATGTCAAAATGTTGCTGAAAGATCAGAGGCCAAGAAAGTGAGTCTGGCCTGGGGGATAGCATGTTCCTCGGGCTTTCCCAGGTGTGCACTTGCCAGCGATACTGCGCTTACCTGGGAACTAAATCTTTCTGCCAAAATCTAACAGAGCCGCTGGGGAGATGGGAGACAGGGGTGAGGGAACAATACAAGCATCAGAAAAAGACAAGAATACGGGAAGTGAATGAACACACTCACAGGTGATGAGTAGACAAGGCTTTCTACTCAGAAAAGAGCTGGTATCTTCATCCAATTTTACAGTATATTTAAAAAAAATTATTAACATATATAATGCTATTTGGTATGTGTTTCTTAACCATGCGGTGGTTTCTTAACCATGCAGTGTCTATTTGGTATGTGTTTCTTAACCATGCAGTGGGCCCCCAAAGCGTATGCCCCTGCTTTCTAAAATGCTGCAGAGGTTGCCCACAGATGGAAGCACAGGCTGTGTGTAGGTTTGGTGTCACCCAGTGGCGGATGGTGTCAACCTAAAGTTTGTGGCGTGCTGCCAGTAATATGGGTGATTTTCACAAGCGAGCATTCTCAGCCGCACATGGCTTGAACATCGCTGTGATCAGAGCATGACGCTACTTAATGGAGCACCACATGTGCTCGTGCGCCATGTTTGAGTCTCCACCCTGCACGTTTCGCTGTTTGAGACAGCCAATCAAGGGGCAGGTAAGTACTGTCCAGACTGTAATCCCAGTAGCTATGTCAGGTGCTGGCATTACAGTGATATGGCACCTGATGGCGTGTGTTCTGATCAGACAGTGAGCGACCTAAAGATGCTGTTAGGGAGAGATTAGTGTGTGCAACAATTACAGAGATCTCATTCATCAAAGACCCATAAGTCCTTTTAAGCACTATAGCGTGTGTGTGACAGTCTGTATTTCAGATATTTATACTGTCCATATTTTGGGTGTTTTTTTAAATAGAGTGTCCCAAAACAGTGTCTGTATTTCACATTACATTCATCTGGGCACAATATACTGTCCATATTCTTGTGTTTTTTGTGACATATACAGTCGGCATCTGAAAACATTTTCTGTATTTTAAATTGAATTTAATCTGGGGAAAATATACTGTCCATATTCTGATGTTTTCTGTGACATAGTGTCCGTCATCCCAAGAAAATCTGTGGGGTGATCTGAAGAGGGCTGTGCACAGGAGATGCCCTCGCAATCTGACAGATTTGACAGAGTGATTAAATTCAAGTCAAAATGTGCCATGCTGATAGACTCATAACCAAGAAGACTGCGTGCTGTAATAACATCAAAAGGTGCTTCAAGTATAAGTTTTACTTATGCAACCATATTTTATATTTTTTCTACCCTCTACCTAAACGATTTTAGATTGTTTTCCATTTGAGTGGTACAGTTTATAGGTCACATTAATAGGTGGAAAAGTTCTGAAATGATGGTCAGCTCAACTGCAGGCCCTCAATTAAAATTTTTCAAATATCACATGAAAGATGTTAAAATAAGGCCATTCTATTTTATTTAATAATTCCTGTGTGTGAAAATTCAAGTTATGCTCCATAAAAAGAAAAATCATACTTTGGTTGGTTGTACAGAAGTTGCATGGTAATTGTATGTGGTGTATGGGGGGCTTTAGAGATTTAAAGATAATGAATTCATGCAGATGCCTCAGCAGATAGAGTTATGAATACTTGCCTCCACACATGCATGGATAATCATAATGGATGGATAATGGATATAAACAGATAAATAGATATGATTAAATACAGAGTCCTCAACAGATGTATAGCTATGATAAGATGCAAGGTTCCTAGCATATGCAGGGTTATGATTAGATGCATAGTCATTTGCAGATGAATATGATTACATGCAAAGTCCTCAACAGTATGCAATACCTACAGCATCCTCGGAAAATCCATAACAAATGTTTGGTTATTAATAAGGATGACCTAGGAAAAATTCCCCTGCAGGAGAACTCATGGAGAAGGTTGAATTGGTCAACATTGTCAACTTGATCGTTTCATCGTGGTGACCTTCCCTAATTCTCTGGTCAGGACCATGTTATAATATTTAATTTCTAATTCATGTGTAGGCTAAATGCATGATGTGTGTTAAGGGTTAAATATAGAATCTCCAGAAGATGCATGTTGCTTAAACACAGAAATACCAGAAGATGCATGGTTATGGTTAGGAGCATGAGTAGTGATGGCGTGAACCCGGAATTTGATGTTCGCGAACGGCGAACGCGAACCTCTGCA
>CM070033.1:108338187-108355407 GCA_036250615.1 Ptychadena robeensis | reverse complement strand
CTCTATGCGGGATGATGAGGTGACGAGGGACCATCCACATCCACAGTCACCAACCTACAGCACATGGGCCCCACAAATTTTTGTCGGTGAGTTGTAGTCTGAGTAACTTAAAGAGTATACTTTAAATAGGAGAGGAGTGTTGCACCAGGGGTCTGAGGTGGGCATCTACAAAACCGGGCCTCGGCTTTATTAAGCGTAAAGATCCCTGCCAGAGAAAATCGGTCTGACGGGTGGATGGGTGGTACGTCAGCGACTTATGTGTCTTTGGCAATGGAGTAGTAATGTTGGGGGTCCGGGGTTTGGAAAAACCGTCAGAAATCGAGTTACTCAGGTAAATCACGCAGGCTGTATGTGACTGAGTCAATATAAATCCAGTCTTATTAAAGTTCATAAGGGGGTTGTGTATCTGATCGGGAGATACCATTCCCGATTGGATAGATCCTATGGACAATGTAAACATACTGTGCCCTCTGCTGGACCACGACAGTTGCCCACCTTGTCATGAAGTTTAATGGGAACAATCTGTCGGGGGTCAGCATGAGGGAGCCCAATTGCCCGGAGTTGTGCGGGAAAGTAGTAAGGTTGTCTTCTTTATGGACCATGTTGCCCATAAAAAGGGTTCTCGTAATTCTTTGGCCCACCCCAGGGAGATACCCAAATAGCCACATCAACATGTGAGTACAACAGGGTCGATTCCCTCACAGACAATGTTTTATGATCTGATACCAATGTTTATGATATGACATGATCGGATACCAATTTCTTATGCTATTATGACATGCCAATGTTGGAAGTGTGTACGATGCACTGTACAGGATATAATACCTTATGATTTAATACCAATATTTGATACTACTATGACATGCCAATATTGAAACTATGTATGATGTACCATGACTGCACAGCCAGACTAGCCCCTCCTGTCCGAGCATGCATCAGCATACACATTGTAAATATATTTTTAAACCGAATATTTGATGGATATGTGATGGGAAATGATGCATTTTCCCTAGTGATATGCCCCTCTGTAACATAATGTTTTTGACATGGTCCCCACGAACCAAATGTATATCTATCTTTAATTATCACCCGGTATGAATAAGCTAACACCCATGTATTCTTATCCTAGAAACAAATCCCCCCTGAAGAAGCCATCAGGGCGAAACATGTTGGGGGCAACCATCTTTTGAACTACATGATGGGATGTTGGCTTATGTATATCTAACTCCATGGGTCAGGTAAATTTTTAGATGCTTTATATTTGTGATAGCAAATACTGCCATTCAGTATATGTGTGTACTGTAAATGACATTTTTATTCGATTGTAATTTTGTACGATTATGGTCCCATGTATGTGCACAATAAAGACCTTTTAATTTTGCGTTCTGACATGACTACCTTTGACTGCACTGGCGCCTATAAAGTCCCAATAGGGTCCAAATCTGGGAGTATCCTCCCACAATAGAATATTTTTACAAATGTTGTGTAGATGAACTGATGTTACCTATGATTGTTATCAACTTAACATAATTTGTACCTTCAGAGGTACAAAGGGTTTGTTTCTTGTCTAATTTTTGGGTTTTAGTAACTCATGTTCAGGATTTTCGCAAAAAAAATGAACATCCATGCTACCGGCGGCTTCTATTGATACCAAATAAAGCTATGCAAGGTTTTGCAAAAACATCTATTTTATTATATTAATTATTCAGATTTAGTATGTGGCCAATGCTTGTACAATGGCTTCTCATAATCAATTCTTTAAGAGTCATATTAACTATAATGCAATGCATGCCAGGGCATCACCTTATAATCTACTGATAATAGTCAGTTCCATCAACAAGGAAAATTAGCAGCATATTTTGTGGCGGACACTTTCTCCTGGACCATTACTTAAGCTAGCCATAGACACCTCGATCCATGGCAGACATCTAGCAGACTCATTACAGCGCGGTGAGGTCACCATGCTGTGAGCAGTCTGCTAAATGTCGGACAGGAATCCTGTGTGTTCCACTAACACACAGGACTCCTGTCAGACTGAAGCCAAGTTAAGTTAACAGCCTGCAGCGCAGTCGGGCAGAAAAAGAACCGGCAGGTCGGATCCGTGTGCGATCTGACCTGCCGGCTTTTTTTCTACAAAAGTCAAGGTGGGCTCCCACATAGTTGCGGCAGACCAACCTTTATGTGCTCGGCGGTAGCGACCACGCGGGTTGGTCTGCTACAACTATGGCCGGGAGTCTGCCCGTCTATGGGGGGCTTTAGGAAGCACTAAACTGTTGGCCATGATTGAACTTCACCAGGCACAAATCAGAAGAGGATCTACAGTCCACATAACATGGTATTATGTGCTGTACATACCTGCTCCCTGTTTCCTGCCCTATTCAGTGTCTGGTCTTTGGAAGTCAAAGGCTAAAACCGTAGCTGCACTGATGATAAATTACGTAACTGAATTCCAAAGGATGCCGATGCAAAAAGAAATTGCATTTTACAATTAATGACACATGGTGCTAACAAAAAAGGACTACATGGCCCCCTCCTCCCCACAAGGGCTCCATCACTCTACGCATATCTGTGCTCTGGGACCTATAAAACTTGTCTTATTATCTTGGTTACTTTCTGGTGTCATTGGCCTTTCAGATTATTAGGCAGCTTGACTTTACCTTATTGGTTGGAGTATTCCACTAAAGAACAGGCTCTGTAGATTTGCTTGATTTAAAAGGGCACCTCTACAGAGCCTCTTTTTTGGTGAAATACTCCAACCATTATATCCTGAAAGACGGACCAAGCACTGAGGTTTTTGGCCACGGCCGATTGCCACAAATCGTGCCCATAGACATGAATGGACACAATCCGGGGCTCTCCAAAAAAAAAAAAGCAGGCTCGTGAACTAGTGGCAAGACACAAGCGGTCGACTGCCCGTGACGCGGTTTAAAACCACGGCACCCTGCAGCCAGCCGCCACAGTGGGGAAAAGCCCTTAGTTTGCCCACTCTTGAGCTACCTATAAATAGGTTGACTTTTGCATGATCTTTGCTATACAATTTAAATATCGATGGTCAGTCGAACATCAGTCGATTGTACCACCACACAGTGTCAAATACAAATTGATTGAATTACCTAGAAAACCTGTCTGATACTCTGATCTACTGAAATTTACCAACATGTCTGATCACGGCTGGATCGTTTTTATGTTCCATTTTAATCGCTTGTGGTCGTCCGAACCAGGTGGGCAAGAATCGATTTCCGTTCAACTTAAGATCGTTTTTTGGGTTGTGTACACAAACCTGTGTATGGCTACCTTCAGTGTCTTGTGCCTTTAAATACATAACAAAATGTTTACTCTCTGCTTCTGATGTACTTTTCAACGCAAATCATGCAGATGCTTTCCTTTTTCTAAAACCTCATTGGTGGAAAATACATGTTGCCTGGCAATCCAGCTGCCCTGTTGCTTTGGATAAATCCAGGGAGGATAGTAAGTGAAGTTGCAATAAAAGTTCTGTTATATGAATGAGGGTTAGAAGAATGGAGAACCTTATTGTATTTCACATTTTACTGGTGATATCTGAAAAGAAACCTAAAATCCTGAGACAGAATACATCCAGTATAGGATTCTGATAGAACAGATAATGCACTCCTCTCTTATTTTATATACAAGGTTAACCGTTTAGGCATAAAATGTGAAAAAGTCAAAATAATGTAACTTTCAGATCAAAAGGATGAAATTATGTCCTAGCACCCATTAACCCTATTGTAGATACTAAACCCCACACAGTGAGGCTAACCGTCTGTGCTAATCTGTGTTAAATTAATGAGATGTTAAGAGAATGAGGCAGTGGTTAGAAGCTTGATATAATGTGCTTTCCTCACTGCAAGCTGTGGGGTAGTGGGGCTCTCATGAATTAGCCAATGTTTAAGTATTCTTTTTCCATTTCATCATTATGGCTGTGGGCTTTAGCCTCAGCAGGTGACTGCTTCCTAAAACATTTTTATATTTATTAAAATACTGATTGTAGAATGAAATACAGGGACATACTGTCATGACAGATCCTAAACCGGTGATCAGATACTGAAAGCAAGCTCTAAACAAAGGGAGCCATACACGGGTTGATTATTTTGCGATTCGTTTGTCCATTTAAAAGTTTTGCGCAATTCAAAATAGACAGTTACCTGAAAAAATGGCAGCTATCCAACAATCAACAAAAATTTACCAACATGTCTGATCAGTTTCAGATCGATTTTCTGTGTCGATTCCGGACAGATTGGCGTTAACAGATCAAGATTTATCATCCTGGACATAGATCCAGGTATATAGGCAATTAGGACCAGTGTGCACTTATCTAGATAGCCTTCAAATTGCCAGACATTTTGGATAGGATGCCATATTTAAACACTGAAATCTGTTTGCAAAGCCTTTTTCCCTTAACCTCCTTAGCAGTTTGCCCGCATCTGCGGTAACCGTACTGCTGGTTTACCCCCCTCCCTCCACACAATCGCCAGCATGATCCATGACACTGAAGAGGCAATTGATAATCGCTGCAGGCTTGCCGAGGGTATGCAAGTATGCCCAATCCCAGCTCAGGGTGAGTTTGTTTTATATACTCTGCCCAAACTGGGTTCAGGCAAACTGCCAGGGAGGTTAAAGTCCCAGGTAGGCATACACATTTTGATTTTTCAGTTTTTACCAGTGGACACGCTCCCATTCATCACAATGGGAAGTGTCCTGTCTGCGGACACCAAGCCAAAGTATAAAAGCACAACTAAGTCATGTCAGGAGGTTTGCATGTAACCACCTCCCTTGGAAGCACCCACAGCCAATCAGAAGGCTGCTGCAGAGCTGAAGAAATGTATTCCTAGATTGTATAGGTGCGTATATATTTATGTAGCATGTGATGTAGGGCAGAAAGAGGCCTCAGAAGTGTTAAATACCTACTGTTCTCAAGCATGTTTTACAATCCCTCCCAACTGTGCTGGAGAACCACCAGTTTGACCTCATCGATTATCTTTTAATCCTACTTAGGATTTTTAAACTGCTTTTGAACAACCCAACCCCTCAAAATTTTATATGGGTCTACCGGAAAACAACCACTGCATACACAATAGTCCAGTCTCGTATCTGCTGCTCCAGGTTAGTTCCCAGGTGCCAGCCTCTCAGATTCACAAGAAGCATTAAGAAAACTGTGGTTTAGATGCGTGACCATGCTCAAAAAGCCAAGAACTATTTAACCCATGATGCCCCAAATTTATTTGGCGTAACAGATACAGACCTATATATATCTGTACTATAAGTAGGACAATGGTAGATAATGGGTTAATTTTAAGAAACATGGGAAGTAGTGTAACATCTCTATGATTAAGCAATGTTGAATGAAGCACATCAGAGGGATACACACTAGGTTTTGAATGTTTATATTGTCTATTTTTAGCCTGGATTAAATAAAAGAAATATTGTGAAAATTCTATAGGTGAGGCCGTGCATCTGATCTACACTTTACTATCCATCTCAAACACATAAAACCACGAATCAGATCTCTTTGAACACACCTAGACATATCAAAAGGTTTTCTAAATGTACTTTTGCACCCTCTAGTGGAATATTGAAAACATACTATCGCCATAAAAAAAATTTATTCATAAAATATTGACAGTAACTTTATACAATTGTACAATAACATACATTACAAAAAACAACAACATTACAACATGATACACAAAGAATAAAAAGGCAAGATTCTAAAAGATAATACATTTTTACATAAAAACACTAACAGTTTTCAAGTTTGCAGACCCTTCTAGATACAATGGACGTGAGTGTCAGATATTTCATATAAAAGGCAGAAGCCGGCTTAGGCTCCCCCACCCCACAACTACTACAATACAGTTTTACCACCACTTCTCTTGAGGTAGAGTTTAGCAAATGCGCAGAACACTAAAAGATATGAACAAATTCATTGTTAATATGCTCACCAGTGTAACTTCCTGGATCACATTAAGTTGTGAGCAGTGATATCACTTCTATAGAAGATGGAAACATTCATGATACCCTTTAAGAGGTAGAGAAGCAAAAATAGCTGTGCATTTGTTTTCATTGTATGGGTAAGGGGAACCCCGCTTGTTAATGCAATACAGAATATACGTTCATTTTGTTGGAAGTGATGTTGCTTGTCTATCTGCCATCTACACCTCCACAAAGACAACATTTCACATTGGGTGCACTAAATAGTCGAATATATCTTGTAGGCATAAGAATATATCCTTGCCAGACAAGGTTACCATTGCCAAACTAACAGGAGGTGTATAAAAATAATTTTAATAAGCCATTTAAAAAAAAAAAAAAAAAAAAAAACAACACTTCTAGTTTAGTTCATACATTCCCATCTCTTATTTAGATCGTCCAATTCATTCAACACAAATGTAAAAACAAAAATTCTTTGTGGCACCTAAAACATACAAACACAGGCATACTAATATATATTATTATTTAGAAAATGCACTTTTACAAAATTTACACAGAAACACTACAACCCCCCCCACAGATTCTTGTTTGAAGGCAGTAAAACCAAGCTTTTAGAAGACATTCATGAGTAGTAAAGTGCCGAGATTATTGCTCCAAAAGGGGGAAGATACTGCGGCTTTTACTGTTTGTAGTGGTAGGATTATTTGGTTTAAAGCGCTTCGGAGAAGGAGTAGCAGTACTGATATTCTTCCGTACCTGCACAAGCGGGGGAAAAAAAAAGTATTAAAAACAGTATTTGTACACAGATGAAAAGTCAGTCAGTTCGGAACTGGAGTTTAACAATCTGATTATAGAGAACTGAGCCATCTTAGAAGGAAGAGTCACTGCTGTGGTGACTTCTGATCTATAAACACCGTGTAGACTAGAGCACCATCAGCTGACTCCTCTATGTACTAATTGTGCACAATACCTTAGATTTGGGCTTCTCAGCACAGGCATCTTGCTTTTGCGGGGAGACAGTCTGGAACACAAAGTTCCTTGAGTTCCTGGGTGCATTAGGGTTCAAGTTTGACATTGCAGCTAACTTCTGAAGGACATCTTTGGGCATGTTTAACATAGAGCCAGTCTTCACCTATTAAAAAATAAATATATATTATATACAATTATTAGAAATAAAAAAGCCATTATTGTGCAATGCAATGAAACAAAGAATTAGTGAGCAGCATATTAACAAACAGAACATTGTGTACAGTTGAATATCTGGTTACAATTGCAAAACTGGGTGCTTAATAGCACTTTGTTGGCCATCCCCATAAAGTTCAGCCCACTGCGACCTGGACATGCTTATCTTAAAGTGAGACACACAACCCCAACAATAAGTGTTGACTGAAGTAATAAAAGTGAAGAGTAAGGCTGTCTACACCAAGTTTTTTGGAGCGTTTTCTGCGCGGAAAACAAGCCAAAAAGCGCATCCCATGCATCTGCATCGGACTGTCTACAAATGATGAGAATTTGTAAGTACTCTTTTAATGAAACCGATTGACTTCTTTAGCACTAGCTGTGCTGTAGCTGTGGTACAGTACCATAATGCAGCACGGATAGCATTAACATAGTGTACATTTCAGGCTCTTTCACACTAGCTGTGTTTTACCTTTTATGGCTCTTTCACACTATGTGCGCTGCGCCTGGGGTTGCACTTCATGCCAATAATGGACGTGATAGCGGTAATCTAACGTGTCCGTTAACAGTGCATGTTACCGGGGGAAAATTGCATTTTCCAATGCGCTCCACTTGTGTCCACCATGCACGTGCTAGACCTGCAAAAATGCATGCAGCAAGGTGTTTTTGGTAACCGTGCCATTGCAGGTCACCAGGAATGCAAGCGCAGGGCTAGTGTGAAAGGTGTTTTGTAACCCTTGCCGCGCTGTGTTGCGGTACTTGCGGTACTGTACGGAACAGCAGCAGCTGGGCGGCTACTGTAAACCCTTACACTAGTCTCACTTTTGTGTTTGTGATAGTGTGCTGCAATTTTGTCCTGCAGCATGCACAGCGCAAGCATGTCCCATACACTTGTATGGGACCCTCTAGCGTTACCACTAGCTCATCTGTTATCTTCTCAAAAACGCACATTGCATCACCTATAGCTCTCTGATGTCCATCATTTCTAAGCAAGGCAATCCACATTGAGAAAATCAAGCACCAAAGACACTCCATGTTTAGAGCAAAGAGAGGCAATGAATGACTCCTCACACACTTCCTGCTACCCTCAATTCTCTCAATTTCCTGTGAAACTTGCATACACTATTGAATGCATTGAAAAACACACCTAAAACACGTGCTTGGAAAAAAAAAACAAAAAAAAACACACCTAAAGCACACCATAACTCACCCTGAATGCACATTAAAACACATACTCTTAAAGTGAACGGCTTTGTGTCTCTCTGTGGGCAGAAGACTAACTAAATTCAATGTTTTAGCAGCCATTAAATGCACAAGATATAAAATCCTGGATAAAACAGATGCCACAATGTAGAACTCACCTTGGGAATACAAAATGGCTGGCTCACACCAAATGGATTTTTGCTGGTCACATTTTTTGGGTCTTTTGTTTCCACGGTTGCTGTAAAAAGATTAAAACATGACTAAAACGGGAAAAACAAATAAAGCGGCTTTCTCAAGATCAGATACTTTTCTTGGTAACAGTGTGGCATTACAGTGCAGTGTGGCATTACATATGGGAACAGGGTCACCAAGCTTGATATATAGGCAATATAGAAAATACTATCAAGGTATTGATGAACTGGTATTATACCCCAAAACTATTACTCCTGAGCTCATTACCACACATTTTTCATGTATTTTGGACTGTCCCGTCTTAAAGACCTACTAGAAATCGGTCTAGATGTTGTTATTTAAACAAATGTGTAGATAGCACTCCCTGGATTTCTTTGGTATATTTGATGTTCCCCAGTGTGTTTCCCAAAGCCAATAAAGACACTTTTTAAAGGCATATATTCACCGCTGTCTGTAGCAGCTAAATGGTAGAGTGCTTTAACACATACAAAATTGTATGCACAATGGAAGATCTTAGGTAGGCTTGGGATACTCTTCAGAGATTCTGACATATATGACAGAATCAATCTTGGGTTCCTCCTATAATAGAACAAAATGCCTACATTGAACACCCAGAATAACCCTATTTTGCTGACCATTTATATTGCAATTAACCTCCTGGGTGTTACGCCAGGATAGAGCGCAACCACCGACTCTCCGTGAGCCTGCAGCATTTCTGCAGACACATAGCCTTTCTGTCCCCATCGGTAACGCTGAAAAAGGCAGCGCCATAGACCGCCATGTTAAAGGAGAGGGCATCGCTTTTCTCACCACACCGCCAGCATTTAATTGACACCTGTGGTGTGTAGAGGGACGGGGGAGAGCAGGCAGTCACGATGGAGTACAGTGTACTGCGCCACAATTGCCCGGGCAGCAGCTTTTAGTGCCATAAAAAATGCCGCGAAATGTCCCCGAGTGCCCAGGAGGTTAAGTTACAGGATTACTTGCATTGCCTATAAGTTATATGCCTTCCTGAATGGTTGCGTTTTGTTTGTTTTCATGCACCTTATGGAGCTTTACCATGAATATATGTTTATTATTGAACACAAAATATTTTAACAGCTGGTTATAGCTGCACAGTGCATTTCATGTGAAGTCATGAGGCTTTATCCTTAAGAGATTTGTCTTACAATAATCCATCTTCATTTCTGAGCAGTAACAATACAAATAGATCATGAGGTAGGTTTATGTTACAGAAGTACAAATCACACAAAAGACAAGTCTCACCTTTTCTCTGTAAAGTTTTTTCAGTAACTTTTTTGGCCAGTTTCATGAACTGGCTATCTGTTCCAATATCCTCCTCCTCTTCCTTGTCAAGACTGCCACTTTTAGACTACAGTAAAAGAAAAATATTTTTCATTAGGTAATGTAATAAGAAAATGTTATATACGCTAACAGTGGTCATCCACTTTAAAAATGGTTTGCTACCAAATGCATCAAGTACCTAAATAGTATTAATCACTAATAATGGGTTTAAATGCATTATTTATTCATCTACACAAATGGTTTGACCACTTAGGAAAAAATACAAAATAAGACCTTACACTGCAGCAGATTTACATAAGCACCAGAGACAACTTAAAATAATTTTAGGTGCTGATCAAACATGAATAAGAACACGTTATACCTGCTCACGCAGCCACTGCTCTCGTTCAAATCTCTCTTTTCTCCATTTAAGGTCCGTTTCTTCCACATCTTCATTATCGCCTTCCTGATCTTCCAAATCAGAATCTCTGCGGAACATGTCATACTGGGAGGCATCATCTGAGGATAAACAGATATTATAAATTAAAAACCAAAACTGTTCAAGTAAAAGGAAATCCAGATGACTAAACTAAAACATAGTAATTTTTTTTAAATACATACCAAGGTTTTTCCACCTGAACTTTCTCATTCTGCCAGGCCCGTCACTGTGAAGGTCTCCATCAGCTAAATAGCGCTCCTGATACAGTCGAAGCCTTCGCTTGTCTTCATCCATTGTGACTTTCCTGAAAAGGTATTTCTGAGTAAGTGTCTGAGAACCAATATAAAGATGTAGAACATTGCATTGACAGGGGTATGTACTAACATGTGGATCTTGTTGATTTGATCCTGTAGCTCCTCATCTGAAGGAAGCTCTTCATCAATAGCTTCTTCTTCATACTCATCTTCATCTCCTTCATCTTCATCCTCACTTCCCACATCACTTCCTGAAAGTTCAGCTTCATCTTCCATGAAGTCCTTTAAGTTTCTGGAACATAAAGAAAACTGCAGATGATTCCGTGCATTTAAACAAAACACGCAATATTACTAGGTTTTTCTAACTGTTCCCTCCTAAAACAGTTAACCAGATACAAAACTATAAACACACAGCTGATGAGCACTATGATATATTAAACCTGATTATTTAACCCCCTTATGTTTTTATGCTCTGCAAAGAAAAAGATAAAACAAAAAACAAACACACTTTGCATTAAACAAAAATAACTGACAAAAATGCAATAACTGACCACTTTAGAATATTGCAGAAGCTTCAGAAAATTACTTACAGTTTTCGTTTCTTGCTTCGTTTTCTAAGAATAGCCTCCTCCTCATCATCATCATCTTCTACACGTTCATTTTCAACCACTTCCTCTTCTTCCTCCTCCTCCTCCTCTTCTGCATCACTTTCATTCCCTGCAAGCTAAAATATAATTTTAGATGCAAATCAAATAGTAAATTGTTGATTATAAACAGTGGTTAGCACCCCTTTAAACTGTAGAATGCTGTTCTCATTAGACATTAGCAGATGATACTTTAAATCAATAGATCAGAAAATGCAGAAGGGTCTTCTTAAATAATAGTTAAATAAAGCCATTAGGCATGACGGACACACATGCGACAGTTGTGTATACATTGCTATATATTTACTCTGAGACATCATGAGTAATATGTGTGGACCTTGAAGCCATTATATTTATTTTTCCTATGTTCAATTACAGCAGCTATTTAGCTATCTATTACTATTTAGCTTTCTAGCAGTTTTTACCAACCTCTTCGCTGTCTGAATCACATGGTAGAAGGTGGAAGTCATCAAGCTCTGCCTCATTTTCTTCACTTTCTCTGTGTAAATATAGAAGTGGTTTAAATATATTTAGTTAATAAAAAAAGCCCACAATTATTTACATGGCACAATTTTAACTGCAAGAACCGATACATTTCACGGCAAGCAATGAAAGGAGCTTATCCAAAAATGTACTTCAGATAATATTTAGAATGGCACTACAGTGCACTAACCCGGGGATGGGCAAACTTTGATTCATGGGCCACATTTGCTTCTTAAATTTGGTAAAGTGGCCAGACCATGAGCCTGTAATGGCCGACCTGCCATAGGTTTGCCAATTCCATGCATCACTAATGATGGCAGCAACATGTGACAGGGATGTTATGCTCATTCATTGCTATGAGCAAAGAATAGCTAGACAGGACACCTGGCCCACAAGGCAACAGATAGCTCTAGGCATTATGTGCCCTCATTGCAGAGAAAAAGCAGGTGAGCATCTTTTCGACAATATACAAAACTACATTTTGTGTTCACAATTTTTTTAAAAAATACATGTTTTTGGATCTACTCAAAACTTTTAACATTTAGTTAGTTTGTGGTGTAAAATAGAAATGCCACACTTCATCTTGTAGAATCACTGTACGACCATGAACTAATAGGCGTGTAATGTGAAGACATTACCAACTACATTATAACCTACTTAAACAAAAATGTAAAAAAGAATAATCATGCCGGAGACAAAGATAATCCATATTTTTTGAACCATAATTACTAAAAGTACACATTCTCTGAAAACACTGACCAACCAGCTCATTGAATTAAGACATTTTGAAAGCAAGAGTTGTGAATTAAAATTCTGAATTGCTATAAAAAAATATATTTTTTTAAATTGACATTTAGAATAAACTACCTTAACATTTTAACAGTTATTTTCTGAATATCCAGCACTATTTCTGCAGTGCAAAAAGTAACCATGTTCTTTATTTAATTTTTTTTGCATATACTGCATATTTGTTTTATTGAATTTTATGCATTTTAATGTTGGTTACCTGTTAGTGAAAGAACCTGAACAAAGCGCAACTGCTTCAGACATAAGGTCACATGTCTCCTTTTCGACGTGAGCCTTTGTATGACTGAAAGAACCTTCATTTGAACCTTCATCTGGACAGAAAACACACAGTTAAGAACTGTAAACCCCTAATGATAATATTCTGAACATTTACTTAAAATTCCTTTTAGCAAACATGTACAACAACAACAAATATCAGTGAAGTTACATATACCTTGAGACACAAATTTGCCAGAGCAGAGCCCAAGCAACTCGTCCATAGCTTCTTTCTTGGTCTCATTTCCATCAGACTGGCTGGGATCAGACTGGGAATCCCTAAATTTTCCAGAGCAAAGATCCAACAAATCACCCATGTTTGCATCCATAGCGTTTTCATCCATGTTGTCTAGCACAAGCCTTTGCTTGGCAGAACTGTACTTGCTTCTATGGTGTCCAACATTTAGAAAACTAGGGGGGAGAAATAAAAATTGGCTACAAAAAAGGTATTTCCAATCAAAAGAAAAAAAAACTTTTTTTGAACAAACACACTAACTTAAACAACTAACTTCTGAGCAATAGGTTAGTTTGAATTGTTCTCTTACCCATCAGCATCCAGTAGCTGACTTTGTGTGTCATCCTCCAGAGAGAACTGGAACTGTGACTCTGCCCCTCCACAGAGGTAGGCTGCTTTAGGCTCAGGTGAAGCATTGTATAGATCTTGAGAGTCTTCCACAGGTAGGGATGGCTCAGATATCTTACCAGAACTCTGTAAACATTTTATGGTATGTTATTTAAAAATAACTTATACACTCCCAAAAAATTGCATGCATAGAACTCAAAACTAAATTTAAAAACTAAAATGTATACACCAACTGTTTTACTCCAATTCTCTTCATATTTATAGATACTTAACCTTCAGGGCGTTGCACACGTGGCATGTTTTTTTTTTTTTCTTTTTTTTTTTATAACTGCGCCACAGGCAATAGCAGCAGAGCATTACATGCTCAGCCGTGATTTCCTGCCCGGAGGTCCTGTGCATAAATCCGGTGTCACTGGAGACACCTGAGTTATGCTGAAAAAAAGGTGACGCCCCTCCATTTACATGGAGGTCTATGGCGCCACCTACCCCCAGCATCACCGGTCACGCGATCGGGGGAAAACCCAGAAGCATCGGCATACATGATGCATCAAACCTATTGCCAGAGGTTAAGAGATTTAATTTTAAAAAATGGCCCCATCTGGTAAAGGACTGTAGCACCTCTGAGATTTACATGGCAGTTACGTTGCATTGGCTCCTGGGAAGATAGGTAAAATATATATATATATATATATATTTTTTTTAGAAGGCCCTTTACATTAAATTAGGCTGCGTCTACACAACAGAAAACTGTGTGGGCTATGCAGCCACCCCCTGTAATACACTATAGGGAATAACGTGCCAGTATATACCCGGGCGTTGGGGATCCGGGGGCGTCCCGCGGCCGCACTGGGGACACAAGCTGAGACCATTGTTTTTGTTTGAGTGCGACACGCGCAAGCCGTGCCCCATGGGTGCAGTTTGCCAATACATATGCATAGGATGCGGTGCCAAAAACAGAAAAATAAAATGATGGGAAAACCATCAGTTTGGAACTTCATGATATACACATTATTAAAGCTACATATTTTTATACCATGTAAGATAAAAAGAAAAAAACATTTTACCTTAGATGCAGAGCTAATGAAGTTCGCTTTGAAATTAACTGGAGATGGGGAACGGAAGTCCCTCATACTAGGTTGCAGGGATCCTTTGCCAGTCTTACTAAATGGCTGATAAGAAGGAATCATAGAACTGATAAGTTCAAAGCTGCTATTGTGACTGTTGTCCTTAGTCAAAGGAAGGAGAAAATCATCTTCATCTGTTTGAACAAAAAAGAGAAGGTAAAAGAAAATTAAAAATATGCATTTTATGGTTATTTACAATAAGAAAAACTGATGAAAAAAAACATTAATGTTCATATGCCAGATAAATACCTAGCTTGTCATTCTCTTTGCATCCATGGTCAATTTTATCAGGTATGGAGTCACTGTGGAAAAGAAAAAAATTTGGTTCATACTCCAAGAGGTACCTTGCCTTACACCAACTGGCATAAACACTGAAATTCTAAATGTAGCAAATTATAGGATTCACAGGCAATAGAGTAGAAAAATGTAGCATACACAAAATGGTGTAACTTGAATTCTTTCATTATTTCTTCCAGATATGGAATAACACTTTTTTTTATATTATTTAGTCCCTTGAGGCTCCATAGTTTTACAGAAAAAAAACACATCTTACTCAATCTTTGTTGAATTGTCTTTAAACAACATAAGTGTCGATTCAGTAGCTAGAGGGATTCTCCTATCTGGTACGCTGTTTTGTAATTCTTCTTTAGCCTCGTCTTCCTCATTTCCATCTTCACCAAGGAGGTCCTCCAGCATCTATTCGGGGAGGGGGACAAAAAAAACCCTTACTAAAGGTTCCCATACACTTTACAATCTTACCATACAATCTCTGTACAATCAACTTTTGTTTTACCAAAACCATGTAGTATGTGGACCTTTCTTAACCCTCCAATCACTATGTATTCTATCACTGAGGAACCGGTACTACATAGTTGTTGGAAGATCCAATGGAAATTGTATGGAGTGATATAAAAAGGTGTATGGAGGGGGGGGGGGGGGGGGGGGGGGGGGGGGGGGCTCAAGACATATCCCTTAAAACATTAATCTCTAAAAATAGGAAATGTCTCCATAAAGAACCCAGAAGCACACAGTTATAAGAGGAGAACATGTCACTCAATCATTAAACTTTAAGGGCTTGTAAACTATATTGCAGTTGTAATAAAAGTTTAAAAAAGGGGAATAATGCAAGATGAACATGAAATATGCAGCATATTTTATGCTATATCTGGGAATACATTCAGGGCCATCTTTTATGGTTTATTCTTAATTCATGATGTGTAAAGAATTCTACAACATGCATTACTTCAGCATTGCTTGCCCTCTCTATATCCTCTTCTTCATTTCCATCCTCTTCTTCGGATTCTGTCATTTCAGCTTCTTCCTCCTCTTCATCCATATCTTCATTGTCCAGCTTAAACAGGGCCTGGCGCTTTTGGCGTTCTTCATCACGACGCTGCTTCATAGCCTCTTGTAATTTTGCTTTTAGCAGTTGCAGCTTTTCCCCTGATTATTAATTGAAAAAAAATTTAAAAGTCGAAGACAATTTTTGGTAACCAAAAAGATATGTCACAAATGTATTTACCTGGCTTTGCAGGAAGCTTTTCTTCCAGATTTTCAGCATCTACAGTGACTGGAACAACATCCGTTTTGAGCTCTTCTTTACCATCTGCTGTTTTTTCTTTGCGAACAATATGTAGGTTAACCTTTTTTTCTGCCAATGCTTTAACTTTGTGCAAGCTGTGCTTCAGGAATCTTTCCTTTAGAGCTTCAAGTTCTAGGAAAAAAACAAAACCTCAACTGTTAACCGGCAAAGAAAGAAAAAGGGGGAGCATGGTAGAGAAGGGTGGCTACATGCAAATAACCAGAAACAAAAACCAGTCAAGACACCAAGAGAAAAAAGTCAACAAAAACAGTGTCAAGCACTCAACAAAAAGTTAAACAACTGCAGTGGCTTGCAAATGTATTGTAAGTATTGAACTTTTCCACATTGCAGCCACAAACATGAATCAATTTTATTGGAATTCCATGTGAAAGATCAATACAAAGTGGTATACACGTGAGAAGTGGAACGAATTTTTTACAAATTAATAATTCAAAGTGGGGTGTGCATAATTATTCAGCCCCCTTTGGTCTGAGTGCAGTCAGTTGCCCATACACATTGCCTGATGAGTGCTAATGACTAAATAGAGTGCACCTCTGTGTAATTAATGTCAGTACAAATACAGCTGCTCTGTGACGGCCTCAGAGGTTGTCTAAGAGCATATTGGGAGCAACAACACCATGAAGTCCAAAGAACACACCAGACAGGTCAGGGATAAAGTTATTGAGAAAGGTAAAGCAGGATAAGGCTACAAAAAGATTTCCAAAGCCTTGAACATCCCATGGAGCACTGTTTAACCTTCTGAGCGTTCTCCCCGAATTAACTCGGGCTGAGTTTCATGCATCATGAAACTCAGCCCCAGTTAGCCGGAGGAGCGCCCGAGGTCTCGCCGTCTTCTGACAGCGGTCGGGAGCATCGGCATGTATGGGGTCCATACCCCGATCGCGTCACCGATCGCGTCACCTTTATTTGGCTTTGGGGGTAGGCGGCGCCATAGACCTCCATGTAACTGGAGGGGCGTCGCCTTTCGTCAGCATAAGTCCGGCGTCTCCAGTGACGCCGGGCTTATGTTTACTACCCTGAGCTGAGCTGGCAATCGCGGCGGAGCACATTGTGCTCCGTCGCGATTGCCCGTGGCAAGGTTATAAAAAAACTGTGCCACGTGGCAAACACTCAGAGGGTTAAGCAATCATTCAGAAATAGAAGGAGTATGGTACAACTGTTAACCTACCAAGACAAGGCCGTCCACCTAAACTCACAGGCCAAACAAGGAGAGTGCTGATC
>CM070033.1:108321427-108338087 GCA_036250615.1 Ptychadena robeensis | reverse complement strand
CAGAGTTGATGGGAAGAAGGATGGAGCCAAATACAGGGCAATCTTGGAAGAAAACCTCTTTAAGTCTGCAAAAGGTTCACCTTCCAGCAGGACAACGACCCTAAACATAAAGCCAGGGCAACAATGGAATGGTTTAAAACAAAACATATCCATGTGTTAGAATGGCCCAAAGTCCAGATCCAAATCCAATCGAGAATCTGTGGCAAGATCTGAAAACTGCTGTTCACAAACGCTGTCCATCTAATGTGACTGAGCTGGGCAAGGATTTCAGTCTCTAGATGTGCAAAGCTGGAGACATACCCTAAAAGACTGGCAGCTGTAATTGCAGCAAAAGGTGGTTCTACAAAGTATTGACTCAGGGGGCTGAATAATTACGCACACCCCACTTTGCAGTTATTTGTAAAAAAAAATTGGAATCATGAATGATTTTTGTTCCTTTTCTCACGTATACACCACTTTGTATTGGTCTTTCACGTGGAATTCCAATAACATTGATTCATGTTTGTGGCTGCAATGTGACAAAATGTGGAAAAGTTCAAGAGGGCCGAATACTTTTCAAAGCCACTGTATAAGGGTTGAGCTGTAGTCCCATTACAGTACATATTTCTGCATGCAATAACTGCACTGTATACTATATGTGCTGCGTTCAGTATTGTTAACACCAACACACGCGAGTTAGGCTATGTTTCTACTTAAGCGATCAGTCGTGGAGTGGACGTGATCGGGGGTGGCCAATCGGACGCGATTTCTGACGTGATTGACCAAACAATTTATTTTATTTTTTTAAGTCGCCATAACAAACAAAAAAATGATCACCCCTTGTTTTGCGCCCATAGAGAAAGAAGCGACATGATTTTTGATCGTGTCCATTCATCTCTATGGGTACGATCAAGGATCACGAGATCAAAACGCGGGGAGCAACGCTTCAGATCTAAGATCCTTTCAACTAAATGGAAGCGATCCGCCATGATCACCGCGCACAATTTAAATCTCATCTGCCCTGCTGCTGATAGTCTAAGTGGGAGCATAGCCTTAAAGTTGTTGTGCATTAGCAAGTCTCTCACACAGACACAAGCAAAAGTTTACAGCACTTCTTTAAGAGGTCTCATTTTGTACATAAACCTGTCCTACCATGCGCTAGAACTTAGCATGCTGTGTTGGGCCAAGGTGAAAAGTTCCTAGCAGGATTCTGTCGGAAGAAGTGTTAAAATCCATGTATGATGACCCCACTAACACTTAAAAATACACACGACACCAACTGTATTAGTAAAATTCTGCAGCAAGTATTATTCTAAGAATGAAGCAACTTAATATTCTAGCAATTACCTTTATTTGGCTTTGGCTCGTCTAAATTAACAAATGTTCCATCGTCTGGCCTGAGGAGAGGTTTAACAGATAGATCAACTCCAAGAGCACGTAGTCTTTCCACTTTTGATATTTTGGTTTTAACCTGACCAGAGAGCTCTTTTTTGCAGGAGTTTTCTGCGGCTTTATTTTGCTCACTTGTAGAATTGTCGACCTCTAGTACAGCAACATTTTGCAGATCATTACTTGTTTCTGTTTCAACAGGTGTCTCATTTTCTATACTAATAATTGGCTGGCTTACATCATCTGTACACACAGGCTTGGTTGTATTTTCAGAACTGCAAATATCGTTTGTTGTGTTTTCAGTAAGATGCAATTCTGTGTTTGTTCCAGGCTCAGCCACTCTGTTGTCCAATGCAGATTCTTGGGATATTTGAGGGTCCTGGAGGGGAACTTCCTGTTGCCCCACAACTTCCTCTACATGAAGACAACTCTCAGTAGGCTCGGTAGAATCTGATCCAATCTTGTCATCTGTGCTACAAGGCTGATATTTTGAGGACCTATTATAAATCAATAAAAACCACCCAATGTTATTTAGAATTGTAAGCAACTAAAAATCGTCTTCTCAAATACATTGAAACTAAACATTAAACAAAGAAAAACATTACAAACTATAAAAAGATGAATTTCCAAGATAATTATTGCAATACATTTTGGGAGAAACCTCACATAAGTCTTACTTAATAAGTTGCATGGCATTTCCCTGGCAGAGTGGTCTCGAACGACGCTTAAAAAAGTCATGGATAGTTTTGGGTTCTGGCAAGTGGTATGGCAAAGATACTGCCGACTCTGAAAGATACATCATAGTTCATATAAAAAAAGTGTCCTCAATTAAGTATTATGGTTTTTATTTACCTGTTTATCCTTTGGCTTACCTCTCAAGAGTCTCTGCGTTTCACTATGAATTTGCTTCATGGCCTCCTTGCTCATACGTGCAGCTTTCCTCTCCTACAACACCAATATTACTACTGTCAATAACTTTGGATCAAACATGCTGATCTTTAAAGATAGATCATCTAAACATTAAGATCCATAACAGAATATCTCTCAGGTTTATACAAGTAACATTTGAAGACTTAGGATATGTCACCACCAACTTTACAACAGATAAAGACCCTGCTCAAAGCAGCAGATTTTACAGACAGCTTACAAAGCTGTGATGGAGGAGACAAACCCAGGTACTAAGTACGCCCCCAAACAAAATGTTTTTTAAAATAACCGTTATATTTTGTGTGTGTGTAATATACATACATACATACATACACACACACAATTTTTATGGATTTAAGATCATCAATTCTCAATGCTTTAAACAAAACATGCCAAAAAATAAAATAAACCAAACCTTTCTTTTCTTCTCATCATTAAACCCATCAGACTCATCTTCATGATCTACATCTTCTTCATCAAATGATTGAGACTACGGCAAAGACATTTTAGGTCAGAGTTCACATAAAAAGTATTGGCCCACAATATGTGTTTAAAATATATAAAATAACGTAAACAGCTCTTAAGAATACTTACATGTCCAGACTTGAGTTTGTTTTTTAAGCTGGCACGAATAGCTTCCAGGGATTCCTCCTCTTCACTGTCATCGCTTTTATCGTCCTTATCAAAGAGATCTCCATCTGCTAAAAGACAACCACTGTCGTTAAGCAACGGCCCTTCTTCAGATTGCACCTGAAAGAAACAGAACAGAATTAAAAAAAAGTGTAAATAAAACTTCTGTTTCTTTACCAAACATTAAAAAGTACCAAGAAATCGCATTACCTATAGCAGTGCACTTGGGACAATTACAAGCTACAATTACAAGTGGTTATTAAGACTGCACACTCCTGGTAAAATGTCAGGTTCCTGTGCTGTACAAAAATGACAAAGATGAATAATTTCAGAACTATTTCTACCTTTAATGAGAACCATTACTGAAAGCCCCAGCTCCACTCCCTGCTGCAAGAAGTCCAGGATGGCTTGTAGCCCGTATCCCACCTGATGACTCCTGCAGTGCCTACGGAAGACCCTCCACACTTTCTCGTATATACCTCTGGTGGAAGCTTTACGACTAGCCATAATCGTAGCGATGACCTTGGTGGAGAACCCTTGCCTCTCCAGGATCAGCTCTTCAGAATCCAGGCCGTCAGGTGCCAAGCCCTGTTCTGCCTGGCCTGGACTGGGCCCTGGGATAACAGGTCCGGGTGCCGAAAAGGCGGCTCGACTGTCCATTCCAGAAGTCTGGAGAACCATGCCCGTTTGGGCCAATACGGAGCTATCAGTATTAATAAGAATCCCGTCTCGTCCCTGAATTTTTGCAGTACCCTGGGGAGCAGTACCAGGGGAGGAAAGGCAAAAGCCAGATGAAATGGCCAGGGGTGAGCTAGGGCATCCAGCCCTAGAGCCCAATCCCCCCTTGTGATGGAAAAGAATTGAGGACATTTGGTGTTTACTTTGTTGGCAAAAAGGTCCACTTCTGATGAACCCCATCTGTCCACCAGTGACTGAAACACCAGTGGATTCAGACTCCACTCTGCCTCTGTCACCTCGTGCCTGCTGAGGTAGTCCGCCCTGACGTTCAGGACGCCTTTCAAGTGGACCGCTGTGAGTGACACTTCTAGTCTTTCTGCCCACCGGCAGATCTGATCCGCTAGCCTGGACAGGGACCGGCTTCGGGTGCACCCGTCTGGCCACGTAAGCCACAGCCGTGACGTTGTCCGATAACACCTGCACATGCTTGCCTGCCAAGGATGCTTGAAAAGACCTTAGTGCGCAGAGCACCGCCAGGAGTTCCCGGAAATTGGATGAACGCTTGGCCTCTCTTCTGGACCATTTTCCTTGGGAGAAGGAGTTTCCCGAATGGGCCCCCTAACCCCATCCGCTGGCATCTGTCACCACGGGACATGGGTCGGAGAAGGTCCAAAGAAGCCCCCGGGCGAAAATCGCCTCCTGTCTCCACCACCAAAGGGATCTGATCACCTTGGGTGATGGAGAAAAAACCCCCTCCAGGGCTGATTGACTGCCGTCCCAGACCGCTAGAACCTAAGCCTGCAGCGCTCGCATGTGCGCTTTGGCCCACTGGATGGCTGGGATGGCCGAGACCATCAGGCCCACTACCCCCATTGCTTGCCTGATGGTAACCTGCTCTGCCCTCTGCAGATGCAGCACCGCTGAGGTCAGCTTCCTTCGCTTCTCCTCTGGGAGAAAGATCTTCCGGGAAACCGAATTTAGGTGGTAACCTAAGAACTGGATGGATTGTACGGGTTGTAGGTTTGACTTGTCCCAGTTCACCAGCCATCCCAACCCCTGGAGAAACTCCAGAGCCACTGCCAGATCCGCCTGAAGACCCGCTGCCGAGCTGGCAAAGAACAGCAGGTCGTCCAGATACGGAATGACCGATATGTGTCGCAGCCTGAGCGTAGCCAGAGCTGACACAATCTTTGTGAATACACGAGGGGCTGACGATAGCCCGAAAGGGAGAGCCCTGAACTGAAAATGGAGGACCCTCCCTTTCCAGTGAATCGCCAGCCTCAGGAACCTCTGGTGGTGGTCGTGGATGGGAACATGTAAGTATGCGTCTTGCAAATCTACCGTGGCCATGAAGCAGTTGCAGTACAGGAGATTTCTGGAAGTGAAAATAGTCTCCATGCGGAAAGTCTTGTAGGCTAAGTGACGATTGAGCAGGCTCAGGTTCAGTATGAGCCTGAACTTGCCCAAGGGTTTTACCACCGTGAACACGTGTGAGTAAAACCCCCCCGCCCTGTTCTGCTGCTGGGACTGGAATTAACATTTCCTGGTCCACCAGATTCCAAATGGAGGACATCAAGGCCTTTGCCTTACCCTGATTCCTTGAGGGGGAGGTAAGAAAAAACCTGTTGGGGGGAGGGGAGCTGAACTCCAGCAAGTACCCCTCGTCTAGGATGCGCAGGATGTAGGGAGAGGGCCTTGGGGTGATGTTTTGCCAGGCTAGGCCAAACTTGCTCAACCTGGCCCCCACCAGCCGTGGAGAGTCAGCTAGACTTCTTAGGTTGGTTGGACCCTGAAAACAAAGCTCCCCTTTTTTCGTTGCCCTTGCCCGCCTGCCAGGGCTTCTTTCTGGGGGGTTCCTTGAACTTGGGGTCACTGAACCTGCCCCCCGAAAGGGCCGCTTGGCCGGAACCTAGACTTTTTCACTGGAAAAGCCTTCTTCCTATCCGCTGTTCTATCCAGGATGCTCTCCAGCTCTGGGCCGAACAAAAGATCACCAGTGAAGGCCGCACAATCTAATTTTGGAGGAAGCGTCCCCTGGCCAAGTTTTGAGCCAGAGGGCCCTTCTTGCTGCCACGGCCAGGGCCCCCAATCTGGCCGCAAACCTGACCGATTCCACTGAGGCGTCTGCTAGAAAGTTAGCCGCTCTAAATAAAGTTGGCATACCTTCCACTAGCTGATCTCTGGCGGTCCCAGCTTCCAGGTGTGCCTGAACCTGAGTAAGCCAGAAATCAAGGTTGCGCGCTACACAGGATGAAGGTAATGCAGGCTTGAGACCACACAGACTGGCGTCCCAACCTCTTTTGAGAAGGATGTCCATGCGTTTATCCATGGGATCCCGTAGGACCCCCATGTCCTCAAATGAGAGGTCTGTTGACTTGGACACCTGCGAGAATGCAGCGTCCAGTTTTGGATTTTTGTTCCATGGCAGTTCCTGTCCAGTCTCAAACAGAAAACTCTTCCTCAGACTGTTCCCGAAGAAGAATTTGCGCTCCGGGAGCTGCCATTCCCTCTGAATGGCATCTGTCAGTAGTGAATGAACTGGGAAAACCCTACCCTTATGGGTACCGAGCCCCTGGTACATTCTATCGTGGAGCGTGGATATGATCCTCTCCTCCTGAATGTCCTGAACCATCCTGTGATAGCTTAAATCTGGGGGCAGTACCTTGGTCACCCCATTCTTCTACCGCTGACAGTTCAGCCAGAGTCTCTGTCCTTTCTCTCACTGAAATGACTGAGGAGGGTCCCAGGGTTCTCTGGGAACAAGAAGAATCTGCAAATCCTGTTTCAAAGCTGAAAATGAACTGGCCAGCTCCTCCCTAACCATGGGTAACAGCTCCTTCCCTGCCGCAGCAGCCGCTGAGGCCTCTCCTCTGGCTAAGGCATCTAAGCACTTGGGGCAGAGATTTGGAAACATCCGTCACTCGGGCGCTACAGGCAGCGCACTTTTTAGTAGATGAGCCTGCCTTGTCCGCCTTTGCCGGTGTTTTGGCCTACCAAACAAAAACGCAAGGGTCAGAATCAAGCCAACCATACAAGGGAAGAGATCACTTCACCAGGACTAGGGCACTGTAGCCTGGGAAGGTCTAAGCTGAGGGGACCCAGGAGAGGGGCTCATCCACTAAACAACCCTAGCCACCTGGGCTAGCTCTGTCCTCCCTGGGCCCCCCCACAGGTAAGGGGAACAACCGCTAGAAGGCCCCTTACCAGCCCGCCGCTGCTGCTCATAGCCTGCTCTGGTGCACCTGCTGGCTCCATACTGTCAGCCCACACCGCCGGTGAAGAACCTGCTCGAGCCATTGCAGAGCTGCTTTTAAAGATAGCAGCCTGCTTCACAATTCACGGGCTCCCAACCGGAAGCATGATGATCAGCAAGCGGCCACCTCGTCCTCCTCCCCCCGACGCCATCAGAGCGCGCCCCGCCTCCAGGAGAGGCGCTCGCCGCACTTCAGGACACGTGGGCTGTCAGCCCCCCCCCCCCCCCCCCCGCTGAGCTGCAGCAGTCAGACGAGGGGAAGGAAAAAAGCACGCAACCACCTGACCTGCAAGGTTGCGCTCTGAGGCTAGGCTCTCGCAGAGCGCAGCGAAGGAGGACTCCATACCTTGCCCAGCTCCCCACCGGCAGTACGGTAGGCAAAGCTCTCATCTTTCGTCCAACGGGACCGGACACCAGGGCAGCAAACCACTCACCCCGGTGCCCCGTGGGAGTACCAGGTGTTGGTTCCCCTCCAGAGGAAGGAAACACAAAGACTGCAGAGAGATCGGGAGGCGGACTATTTAAACTTTTGGCGGGTGTTGTGTTTCCTCCCTCTGGGGTGGAGTCCTATCTCTCATGGTTTGCTGTCCTGGAAAAGACGTCTTAGGGAAAAGGTGCTTCAACTCACCGGTGGGGGCGGGGTGACCGTGGTGGGACGGCCTGCTTAATGTTATTAGCTGGATATAGGTCATTATGAATATGTACCCTGCTGTACGCTATTATTCTGTTTGACTGACTGTTTTGTTATGACCGAATGGAGTTATATCTCTTGCTGCTTTCAGTACCGACGCGGATTACCAAGAAAGAGACATTGGTGCTTGGGGACAACTGTTTGTGTTTTATTTTTTGTTCTCTTTTTATTGTGGTGGGGTATTTTCCCCGCTTGCATTTTGTGTATTTTAGTTTTTCTGTACTAAAACTTTGCAAAAACCAATAAACAGGTCTTTGGCTCGTTTTAGTACAGCACAGGAACCTGACATTTTACCAGACTTTTTATATTCACTATTCTGCCCCTTCTACTGCTATTAAGAGACTAGAAAATTCTACAGATAGAGGCCTCTGATTTTTAAACTTTAACTCAGCATAGCTTTTGAGACCCTTTTAAACACCCTGCTACAAGTAGTTTTTTGCGTACACAATTTAATATGAAATGGTAAATGCATACCAAATGTACAGGGACATCAACCTGCACTGTATAGCGTTTTAAGTATGATTTCTAAACTGATGTGAAAGAGCCTAAAAACTTACCTTTGACTTTTTTGGTTTGCTCTCTTTTAGCTTGTCAATTCCTTTACGTTTCTTGTTTTCCTTCTCTTTTCTCCTTTCTGATTTCCCCTTTGGTGTTTCTTCCAACCCAATCTGCTTTTTAGACTTACGGCTTTTCTTTTGTGTACTATCCCCAGAGTCCGCCACAAAATTATTTAGCTTTTCAGAAGCTGCACCACAATCTATGTCATCTTTGTCTTCATCATTATCATCACTGTCCACCAATGCAGCACGTATTCTGCGAGGCTTCCTCTGTGTCACAACTTTGTTCTCTTTGTCTTCATCGCTTCCACATTCAAGGTCATCTCTAGCAGTAAAGGTGCTAGTCTCTGGCTCAGGATCACTGTCACTTTCTTCAAAGAGTTTCTTGCTTTTGGTTTTTTTAAGTACCAAGATTTCATCATCAGAATCTAAGAATGTTAAGAAAAATATTACAGAAGTTATTTTTATTTTTTTCGGTTTAGTCCCACAACTGCCTGTGTTACTCTGCCACCTAAAGGTAGCTATATATGGTTCGCTATTTCCATACAAATCAAATCGATCAAAATAGTTTCCCTCCTCATGATCCAAGACAACACATAGCAAATATGAAAAAAACACAACTCTGTATCTTCATGGGGAGTAAAAAAAAACACCATCAACAAACATTGTTGAGATGTAGAGTCTCTGCACAAGTTAACATTTAAGGTGACATTGAAGGTGTCAAAAAAACACAGATTAGGTAGTTACCTTCATTCTGCTCAAAGTCCATTCTTTCCACTTGAGATTTTGGAGAACTCATTTCACAGCTGCCTTGACCACTATCTGAATCACTGTCCAATGCCTTTAGTTCAGAGTGGTTTTCCTGTTCACCCAAAAGTAACTACAAAAAATATTTTTTTAAAAATGCATCAAACTGCAGTGGTTATAAATCACAAACATTTTTCTGAGGGCAAATTATTACAACTTTATGTAATGGAAAAATATATATTGCTACCCAAAATGACATTGTCATGTGATGTTATGCAGTGCATTACCGAAAACACCCTGAAGTACACAACGCATCAGATACCGGAAAAAACGCAGGCACAGAGCAGCTAGTATGAACGAGCCCTAACAAAATGTATGGTAATGTACGCAGAGACATACCACCATGATGTGAGGAACACACAGCATTGTGTATAGCTGTAGACAAAACAAGTAGTATACACCATCTGAACCATAGGTGAGGGGGATGGGGGTGATTATGTGTCAGTGTATACCAGGCCACCCACTGACAGTCCAGCTGTTCTACAGAACAGAGAAGGCAGATATGGACCGACTCCGACTAAATTTAAATGGGAATAAAAAAAAAAAAAAATTCGAAAAAAAAAAAAAAAATTACTTCAAATGTCGCAATTAACAAACAGTCATAATGAACGACTTCTCTGCTATGAGAATAAATGCATGCAGCGCATATCATTATATGCCCACTGTGACCCTATCCTAAAGGCCCCCACACACGTAGCGAGTGGTGGCCGACAGACCAGCCCCCACCTCTAGAGTGCACAGTGATGATGTCATCACTCTGCTCTTTGTTTGCTGACTGTTAGTTTCAATGAAGATCGGCATTGCCATTGAAGCTAACGGCATCGGCCAGAGATTATCGGACATGTCCGTTCTCTGGCCGGCCGAGCTGTGGGGCGTCAGCGATCTGTCAATAGTTTAAGACTGAAGCCGTAAAGCATTTGGAAAACCGCTGTAATTCAGCTGAGGCGACAAATACTTAAGGTGGCCAAACACGGGTCGATTTCCCACACGATTCCTGGCCGATCGATCACCGGGCGCGTGCACGCGAATCGATCGCCAATGAATCGCGTGCAGCCCACCTTGCCCAATCGACCCCGCCCGATCGACATGGCCCCCAAATCGGATCGACCAAGAGAACCAACCTGTTGGTCTTTTCTGATCGATCGGGCGCACATCAAGGGGAGTTGCCATTTGTGAAGCGATCGATCGGGCACGGAATCGTCCAGGAATTGGTGGCCTAAGGTGGTAGGCACATACGTAATTGGGCGATCGATCGCCTGTGGCATCGCCGGAATCGATCAGATGGGTGGTCGATCGTTCAGGGAATCGACACATGTATGGCTAGCTTTAGATTGTTAGCTTCAACTTACACATGACTATGGGATTCCAGAGAAATCATGAATCATGTTTGAAGTGCCCCTACGCCCCTCCTCTTCTTGGAGCCTTCCACTGCCCTATGATCAGCAGAAGATCAGAACACTAAAGCTTCTAAGAAGCTTTAAGCAGAAGCATCAGAACACGGGTAGATCTGTAACAAGATTTGAATACAATCAATTAACTTGCGCGCTCACGGTGATTGATTGTACTCTAATCTGTTTGCAAACCTACCCGTGCGTGCCTTCCTTCAGGCGGGATCAATAGAGCCGGCTCGAAGGAACTTGATTGAAAGGGGTTCCAACATGTTGAAAAGACCCCGTTCAATCTCCAATACTTTGCATGGAGACATGAGTCTTCATGGAAAGTATTAAAACAGCTGCGGCTCCTGCCTCCTCCACAGCCGTCGGCTGTCAGTGTGAAGGGGACGGAGCCAGCACTCCTCACTCGGAAGCTGTGTGAGTGAGGCAGCTGTATGAGACAGACTGCTTCTCTCCAGTTTGTGGCATGTTGTAAATCACACACTGCAAGCTGGGGATAATGGGTCCCCATTGAACAGGAATCGATGTGCCCATGGATTTCCGTTCAATTGATCCCCGATCACAGCGTGGTGCCGAGCTTAAGGGAAAAGCAGCATCTTCTGCCCAACTCCCTTTCTCTGCTGGCCATTACAGTCCAGTGTTGGTTTCCTAGCCAGTAGTTCTGTGGTTAATGTATGTTGCCTTCCATTCCTTCAATGGATGGATACATACATTAGCATATTACATACAGAGGAGTTGGAAGAATTTGAAACTGAGGAGTCGGGGAATTTATCGACCGACTCCACAGCCCTGTATGTATATATATAAAATATCTATCTAAGTTCAGCAGAGACAACAGAAAGGCCATATCATCACTTAGCATTATGGATGCACTAGCCTTTCCAAAAATATTCAGGTTATTCGGGTTAATGTGACCATTGCCTCCTACTATGGGAGACATATCCAAAGGGAACAGATTAATGTGTCCGTGTGACCACATCCAGTTTAGATCAATGGACAGGCAGCTGACGTGTTAAACTTTTAGGGGTGCACACTAGGCATAAGGACCATCAGCCCCCCCATACACATTTGATGATATGACCACTGTAACCAGAAGAAAAAACATCCTGGAAGGTTCTGTGCATTGTTCTAGGTCACATGAACCAGTTATAGATTTCACAGAAACAAATGGCCGATGTCGCACACAAGGCACCAACAAAGCCCGAGTACACGTCCTGCCACACGAAGCCCGGGACAGCCAGACGTTCTACAATAAAGACGCCATGAGATAACCATACAAAATACCACACAAGTACACTCTGCAGCAACTGAGGCTCGTACACACAGCAGCATAAAACTTACCACACAAGCACACGGTACACCATTATAACATACCACACTCAGCCGTACCTCAGGCTCGTACACGGCACACCATTACAACATACCACACTCAGCCGTACCTCAGGCTCGTACACGGCACACCATTATAACATACCACATTCAGCCGTACCTCGGGCTCGTACACGGCACATCATTATAACATACCACACAAGCACACTCCACCGTACTTTAGGCTCGTACACGGCACACCATTATAACATACCACACAAGCCCACTTCGCCGTACCTGAGGCTCGGACACAGCAGCCATAGTCCTTCACCGGTGACAGCTCCCGCCAATACACACAGAAGCCGCCTCAGAATTGGCGCCCTGTGCGGAAGGCGGAGTCATCTGAATCCAGTCCAATCACATATGTGCGTTCAAAGACTCGCTTTCAGAGAACTATTGTGGGTAATGCGTTCCAATGTTCCTTCCCGACAGGCTATGTGACTAATTCTCTGGTGGTATGAGGTGACCCAAGACTCTAAGCATTCCTATTGAGTTTCTCTGAAGCCTACAATATTATCAGTACAGATCCACAATAAAGCAAGACAAGTTCCCAGCACTGAATGTGTGCCTCTCCCTAAGGGCTTGTTTCCACTGGTGCGTTTGCTAGCGTTTGTAACCGCACGGCCGCAACCGCAGTCAACCGCATCCATTGGAAACATCATTATAGTTTCCACTGGTGCGTTTGTGCACGCTCGAATGCGGTTTAGGGTGCCGTTGTGAACGCTACCTACAGCGTTTTTCTGCGGAGACCGCAACTGACTGCATCCCTTAACATGGTGGCTGCCCAGAGTCTAAATCCGAATGCACGGACGTCCACGTGGGCGGGAGCGGCTGTAGCCGTGCGGATACAACCGCAGCAAATCGCATCAGTGGAAACAAGCCCTAAAATTAGAGCGCTGTTTTTGTTGTCCAACAACTATGCATTACATATATAGAATCTTGTACAATACTGTGCTGTCTAATCAAATCTGTCCTAGCATATAGCTGAGAGAATTCTCCCAGCACCCTTTAGGTTTGTAGTGAGGTGATGCAGTGTGAGCAACAAGCATACTGATGTTAAAAGAAGACCATACATATCTAAAATCTGTTTTGATTAAGGTACAACTAGGAGAGATCACTCCAAAATACAATACATGGTGGAAATTCTTAAAGCAGATACACAGCATTTAATATCTAAATCTGTGGCAACAAAAGTGGGTACACCCCTGTGAAAAACGTCTAAACTGCAATTTTCTCACACCAGTGTCATGTGACTTGTTAGTGTTACAAGGTCTCAGGTGTGAAGAAGGGCCAGATGTGTAACATTTGGTGTGCTGGCTGTCACACTGGTCACTGGAAGGTCAGCATGGTATCTCATGGCAAAGAATGCTGATGATCTGATTTGAAGAACAGTGGTCAAGACCACACAGAAGTAGAATAGAACAGGTTCCATTTAGAACAGTGAACAGCACATGTACCAAAACCTCAAGTAAACTTTTTTCATGGTGTCATCCCAGAAGGAAACCTCTTCTAAAGATGATACACAAGAATGCCTGCATCAGTTGTCTGATGTGGGGCATTTTGAAACATACACGGTACCAATTTTTCGGCCGATCAACCGCCGTGCACGTTCCAGCCAAAGTAATGTCTGGCACACATAGGGTACCAGCTGATCCTCTGAGGGGCTGGCTGCAGGGTGATGATGTCATCTATATCTATGTCATCTGACGTTCCTATCAAGGGAGAGTCTGCACATCTATGGCTACCTTAAGATGGAGCTCTGTGATGTCATTATGGAGGAGTGGAAGAGAGTTCTAGTGGCAACCTCTAAAGCTCTAGTGATCCTCATGCCCATAAGAGTTAAGGCAAAGCTGGAAAATAATGAGTTATAGTAGTCATACACAGTACAACTTTTGATTGATCGCCAATTTGATTGTCATGTGCGATTCAAATACCGATCTAACAATGATTGTGCCACCACACAGTGTAATCCATTTAAAACAGATTGATTCCTTTACTTAGATTGTTGCGCATGCTCCATAGCAGATTTGTTTAAAGCTTTGTGAGCTTTAGATTTTCTTCTTTTTACTTGGGTGATCTCCTGCTATTATAATAGAGGGGCGCAGACCGTGGGATATCGGGCCCAAACATTTCAATGGGGCCACCCCCTTGGTTGTGATCAGACGCGGTGCGACCCTCGATCTGAAACACAGATTACCGCATTTTGGATCGCTGACCACGGGCGGTCGTGGGCACCCTTGGGGACTTTGGAGGAAATCATCTTACCTAAAACTAATAAATGCACATATCTTGCAGATCAGATACACTACTATTGACTAAGCCGCCGAGCCCCAGAGGTTGGCCCCTCGTTCTACCACTCTAGACATTACGCTGGCCTTCTGTTGATGCGGCGATATGTGGAGCACCAGGTGTGAGAACATGGGATTTCCCTAATATCTATGTGATCCCCCCTGATGAAAAACATATTGGAAACATATGTCGGGGTTATACATCACCGCTTGAATACTGGGACCTAGTACCTGCTCTCCATTCTCCGCTGGCCCACTGTGAGGAATATAGGCGACAACTTGGCATACCTCATGGAATTTCATGCTTTTAAAGGACAATAAATATTGTAAACTTTTTTTTACCATACTATTGTACATTGTCAGTGTATGTATATGCTGCTTATTTGTGGATTGGTGACTTAGATAGATTAGACCTACTTTGAACGCACAAGTATACAAGTGCCATACTCTTTGACTGTTACAGACTCTTGGCCTTTAAAGTCCCCAGGTCCCTGCTGCCCAGGGAAAATCCTTGTGAGGCGGTTGTACAGGAGGAATCGATGACTAGGATCTAGGTCCTAGTTACATCATTCCCCAATTGTAATGCAGGCAAAAATTGTGTCTCCATCCTCGAAGTCTTAAACGGGGGAGTCAGTATGGATTGGATGTTTGAGAAGAAATTAGTGTATTGCGCCTGGCTATACTAAACAGCAAGTCCCCAAGGGAGTAAAATCTCTTATTAGCCATTACCAGCACAGAGGACAATGGGCTTCACTAGAATTTCTCTTTGTTTCCTTTCTGTGACACCTGAAACATTTTGGATCTCCTCTCACTTTCTGTGCTGATAATAATAAAGGCTAAAGCATACACGTTCCGATTATTCTCCCGACCGATTTTTCGTCCGATCCTGTCACCTGATTTTCACCTAAAATGTAATGGTCAGTCGGTCAGCTGGCACGAAAAATCGGAATTCGAATTATCACCGATCCATCAGCCCGACCCTATTTAATAACAGCAGATCGACCAAAAATTTACGGACAGGTCCGAAGCGGTCCCGACTGATTTTTCGGCCTATTTTGAGAAATCGGGATCGGTCGGGTACATAATTCCGAATCCGATTAATCTCCCGATCGATTAATCTCCCGACCACATTGGTCGGTCGTGCAAAATTCGTACGAAAAATCGGAACGTGTATGGGGGGCTTAACTGGGTGAATATGTCAAACAATCACATATAATATTGCGACCCCCTGTACATTCTATTCTTCTATAGGCAGGAGCAAAGACTGAAATAAAGTTTTTCAACTCTGTCTGTTTAAGCATGCTCTTTTACTCAATGAAGATATTTTCTATCTCTCTTTCTCAAATTACAAACTTGAATGATATGTTGTTGTGGTCAGGCCTTTCATCTGGCTGTAAGTCTGAGTATTGCCTAAAGGGAACAGGTCACATTTCCCCCTACCCAGGAGCGCAGGGTAGTTTTCAAATTTCATTGTGGATGTATGCAGACCAAATGAATAAAAGGATTTCTAGGGTGAGGTAATCATATTTAGTGATAAGGTGAATGTGGACACTAATTTACAGAATTAGAGCTCTGCTCCACTACCTTTTTTTCCCCTCATTTGGACCACAGCAATCACAGGGAAAAGAACACGGGGGAGGGGTGGCACTTTACCAATGGGCAAAAATGAAGCCAATATGTGCATATCAATGGGACACGTCTTGCATCTAACATGCAACAGTACCTTGTTGTCCAAGTCAAAAACGCTGTAAACTGCATCTGTTAGGGCGCTGTATTTCCAACATTGCAAAGGTGTAGTGGAGCAATAAACCAAAGGCTCTATCTCCAGGACATTTGATACCATGTATTTTCCGTGCTTTTTTAATGCTCTATTTCCGCATCGAATACCATTGACATCTAATCTATTGTTGTCAATGGTATCCGATGCTGTGGAAATAGAGCCCACACTTCCAAAAGTACCAAAATCTGATTCAATTACTGTGATTGTTAGGCCAGTAAACTCACCTGAACTGAACCCCATGAAGAATCTATAGAGCAGTGATGGGGAACCTATGGCACGGGTGCCAGAGGTGGCACTCGGAGCCCTCTCTGTGGGCACACAAGCTGTTAGCCAGCAAAGAGGAAAGAACTGCAGCCTATTGCCTCTGTTTGGTATGTGTATATAATTTGTGTGTAATTCAGGTTAAATTGTCATGCCGGAACTTTGAGATAAATAAATAGGGTTTCAGTTTGGACACTCGGCCTCTAAAAGCTTCGCCATAACTGCTATAGGACATTGCCAAGAGAAAGATGATAGACATGACACTGAACAATGCAGAAGAGCTGAAGGCCGCTATTGAAGCGTCCTGGTCTTCCATAACACCTCAGCAGTGCCACAGGCTGATACCATCCATGCCACATGGCACTGAGGCAGGAATTTGTGCAAAAGGGACCCAAACCAAGTACTGAGTGCATATGCATGATTATATTTTTCAAAGGTCTGACATTTTCACATTAAAATCTGTTTTATTGATTTCATATAATGTTCTATTTTTATGAGATATTCATTTGGGGGGTTTCATAAGCTGTAAGCCATAATCATCAAATGATAACAAACAAAGGCTTGAAATATCTCGCTGTGCATGTAATCAGTGTAATTCATATACAGGGAGTGCAGAATTATTAGGCAAATTAGTATTTTGACCACACCATCCTCTTTA
>CM070033.1:108291828-108321327 GCA_036250615.1 Ptychadena robeensis | reverse complement strand
AATAATAAAATTATTCCTCAAAAATACCACTTGCCTAATATTTCTGCACTCCCTGTATTAGTTTCACCTTCTAAGTTGAATTACTGCAATACAGAAACTTTTGGAGGACTTTCTAACTGTGCTGCTTACTGAAGTTTCCTGAAAGTTTGTCTGGTTGGTTATTGTACTCTGTTCTCTGCGATGCAGACTGAAAGTCAGATATTTACCAGCTGACCATTTCCTGTAGAATCAAATTCTGCACTGATACACAAGCCGATCATCTCTCCTGAGCTGAGGACATGACTTGGTTATGTAGATTATCACTGATTCTGCTCTGCCAAGGTAAAGATTAAATCATGTTTCCCATTATTTACTGTATAGCTGTTGCAGTGCTTTGTAAGTGTACAGCATTGGGTGATTACAGATGCTCCTTAAAGAACAATTATGTCCTTTTTTTTTATTTTTATTAATTGCTTAGTGAAACGTATGTCTTCTTAAGCTAGCCATACACGTGTCGGATTCCATGGCCGTGTGATCACTGATCCGATCGATTCCAGCGATCTCAGCGGGAATCGGAGCTCCGATCAATCGGCCAATTAAGAGTATCTGATCACTGCATACCACCTTGTCCAACGGATTCCGGGATGATTCCATGTCCGATTGTCCACCTCACAAATGGCAACTCCCCCTGATGTGTGCAGAATCGGATCAAAAAGACCAACATGTTGGTTCTCTGTCGGATCGGATTCTGGGCCCCCGAACGATCGGACCTGATCGATCGGACAAGGTGGGCTGCACGCGATTCCGGCACGATCGTTTCGCGTGCACGCGCCCGGAATCGATCGTGCCGGAATCTGGTGGGAATCCGACCCGTGTATGGGGGCCTTTAGTGCTGAAAATTATGTCTAGATTAGTTTAGTTCCTCAAACTAGGATGGATTACAAGGGTTGTTTGATGCTTTTTTGTGGGACAGTTCACACTGGAGCTTCGGCATCGCTTCGAGTCCCGTTGAAGACCTTTATAAACCTTCCAATCAATATATATTCTATCAGGGAAGACACTAAACTACATAGTGGTTGGTAGATCTAAACAAAATTGTATGGAGTGATCTAAAGGTGTATGGGGGGCTTTAGAACGTTGTTTTTTTTTAAGTGCTTGTATATATTTTGCAATTGAATGGTCACTGCATTCATGCTGAAAAAACATGGCAAATCTGTGCAAGCATTTTACTTACAGCCGTAGTGGTTATGAGTGGACTGGAGCAATCAATACATACATAACAACAGTTTGTATGTATGTATGCAGCCATGTGTATTAGTGCAATTGAGTGTGATTATTTTACATTTGTCTTCACAGGGTTACAACTGTTACAAATGGGAACATAGGTCTTATGGGATAATGTTAAGGACAGAGATAGGAGCCCTTTAGGCCACGTATACACTTTTTTTGTTTAATTGCATTCAATGTGCGTCAAACTTGAATTCAATGTGCGTCAAACTTGAATTGCATTCAATGTGCATCAAAAAACGCATGACAGCCATGGCCCATTGTTTCAATGCGCTATGACATGTCAGTCTTCACAGACGCCATCATAGGCCATGTTGCATTGTGTAAATAACAACTCAGTGCCCCATATTGGTTTTTAGGCAATTCATTGCGAATATGACGCACAATGAATACCTTGACGCCCATTGGAGACATAGCCCAAGGCCTTGTCTACAATGGCCATCATTGACCCAATGGGTGGCTTGACCTTATATTATTAACTCAGTGATAATACTTCCTTTAAATTTATGGGCATGGCACGTACAATACACTCCCAAAAACAAAGTGGGCATCATACCTACCATTATTTATGTGACAGGGATGTCAAATGCCTAAAGGTGGGTTTACACATGTAGATTTCTTCTGCCAATTCGATTTTTAGTTCAATGTCATTGTCGAACATCGTTTGTTCTTTTATCGAATGTTACATTAGATTTTTTGTTCGTCTATCGCTGATATCGAATGAAAATACATTTGAAATTACAACAACAGATAAAAACTTACCAACTTTTTTTCGAGGTCGAACAAAATGTATCCATCGAACAAATTGGCCATTCTAGATTTTTGTTCAATCAACCAACAAATCTACACGTGTAAACCCACCTTTAAAGAGACAGCAGACCCTTAATTCCTGCTGTGCTTGAATTGCTTTTAGATAAGGGACACTGACTGGGATTTGCTGATTTGCTACTTACCTGATCACAAATGCAGACATTTTACAGATTGGACTGGACACAGCTGGCTTTGAATTTTACATGATCTGGGTACACTGGGTACCCACCTATTCAGTTTTCTCTCATTGAGATGCATTGCATTGTAAACAAGCCCCTTGGATATAACGTAAAGGCCCCAACACACGTACCGAGTGGGGACTGGCATATCAGCGATGGAGTGCAGCGTGATAACATCACGCTGCTCTCCATCACTGACAGCACGCACATCGATCGGCGGCAAAATAAGTGCAATGGTTGGACAAGCATTAGCGTGTGTATAAAGTGAGAACAGGGCTAAAGCTTCAGAAACAAAATTATTGTTCTCATCTATTGTGATTTGTAGGGATTAAAAAATCTAGTCTTTTAATGTTATTTGTGTTATAGGTATGTGTACATTTTAGTTTGCTAACATTTATATTTTCCAGGTTCAACTGTGGCCTTGACATCCAACCACCCTGGAAACACCCTGGTCGTAGATGTGAAGAACACAGCCGAAATCCCCTTCTTTTTCAAGTACCCTCTACATGATGGCAGTGTAATCAACTGGTTCAGAACTTCTCACATAATGGGAGAACCTCCTCAACTAATCAGATCATGCGTAGGCAAGACTGTCACTAAGACTGTAACCAAATATGAATGTGACACTGTTGGAGGCAGAGCCAAGTTGAAAATACATAACGTGCAGAGTCATGATTCAGGAGTATATTACTGTACTCTGTTAATAAGATCCATATTGACGTTTAGTAATGTGACTACTACTCTTCTTGTTAGAGGTTAGTATACTATATAGTTGAGCATTTATTTTTTTTATATTTTAAGCTGGACATATACGTACCAATTCCTGCATGATCCGATCCCCGATCCGATGCTGTGCACGCTCCCGCATCCCTTAAGAAGACCCGATCCTTAAGGGATGCGGGAGAGGGCACGGCATTAGGAATTGAATGCTGCAACAAACGAGGATTGGGCTAAAATCAGCCGTCCTGTCGTATCGCACAGTTATCCGTCAGGATGGTAAATTTTAACCTGATCCCATTAGTTCAGCTGGGGACGGCTGCCCCCAGCCGAAGTAATGAGCTGCACATAAAGAGTGCTGTCCGATTTTCGGCACTAGGGGTCGGGCGTGATGATGTCATCACGCCGCTCCTAGTGCAGAGAATCAGATAAGGAATAGACGGTAAATTTAGTTTTACACATTTAGTAAAAAAAGCTTTGTTTGATTAAAATAATGCTAGCTTAGTGAGAGAATTGACTCTAAATGATTGGCAAGAGCATCACAAATATTTAATCATTCACTTAAGGCCCCCAAACACTTCTAGATTTTGTCTTGTAATACGTATAAAGGTTGATCATCACTCCCTGCTTTTCTAATAAAATTGCATAGTCAATGCTTTTATAGTTCATATCGATATTTCTTTTGTCATAACAGCCTTGATAAAGGACTCAGTACTGCTTACAGTGATATGGTTCTACTTCAGAGTAAACGAAACTATTGCTCCTTAGACCCTCCTTTTTGTTAGCTGTGGTTTTTACTTCTAGTGTATTTATTTTCCATTTGTAGGTATGGTTTCTGTGGGTTCATAGGATTTTGTTGTTTCTTGCTCTTGCTCTGTCTGTCTAGTCAATTGTCTGTTTAATGTTTTCTCATATAGGTTTATGTAAAATCTTATATTGTAAATTAGGTGACACCTTCTCAGAGTTGCAGGGTCAAAAGGAGAAGCCTTATTGCCTAGTATGGGGCCCTGGAATTTTGGATTCCCCCTGTCCTTCTTAGTCACAAGGCTTGGCCAGGCTATCTTGATTGTGTAAACTGATTTTTAGAAAAGAAATGATAAAAAATGCAGGTCCATGTTTTAATTACATAGATATCTGTGTCATTTTAGACATCTCCATCCTCCCTGGCTCAGTCTATCTCCTGACCTCTGCAGTGGCACCCCATGATAATGATACTGTTCAGTTGACTTGTTTTGTTAAAAAGGCTTCTCGTGGGATATCTATTGGATGGAATATTTCTGGTGCATACTATAAGGGCAGCATTAGCTCTACAAATGAACCTGATGGAACATGGACATTTCTCAATTTCATCTCAATTCCTGCAAAGATGTGGAACAAGAGTGAGGTTACTTGTGAAGCCTGGTTTGGTTCATCTATAGCCACTCTTACCTGGAAAGAGTCAAATAGAGGTAAAGGATAAAGTTCAGACATAACTCGGGGGGGGGGTTCCACATATGTCGGGACCCCCTCCACTAGGCGTATTGCTTTGCAGGAGGTCCAGACGGAGCACATTCACTTACCTGCTCAGCAGATGCTGCATCTTCACTGTGCCGAGCCGTTCTGCCGGTGCAAGGCTGAATGTGGTGGAATACGCTGAGCCTCTGCATCAGCGGATGTCTGAAGACAGCATTCGCCGAGCAGGTTAAGTCTATGTGCTCCATCGGGATCCCCGCCAAGCAATACGCTTAGCAGAGGGGGTCCCGACAGATGTGGAAACATAGCCTAACATGTGATTCATTTTCAGCTTTGTTGCACGTAAACACATATTTTGGGCATTTGAAAAAATATGTTGTAGTATCATAATGCTAAAATAAATGTTACTTTTAAATATATAGTATACATTCTAGATTAGGCTTGGGCAAACTTCTTGACTCGTGGGCCACAATGGTTTTTAAATTTGACAGAGGGGTCAGACAAGAAAAATGAAAATAGTTACCGTATTTTTCGCCATATAAGACGCACTTTTTCACCCCCAAAATCGGGGGCAAAAAGTGCATGCATCTTATACGCCGAATGCACGACCCCCGCAGTGGTCGCACCTTGGCTTCCTGCCAGCTCTCCCGGCACGGAGGGGAGCTGGAGGAGCTATCAGTTCTGATGGGAGAGCTTATATCCCTCAATATAAAGGATTGAAGCCTGTACTACAAGAAACTAGGGGCACTGATGTTTGATGGAGAGGTCAGGGCTCTAGGCCGGTAGATCGAGTTCCTCTACATCCAACATGCTCATCTTTGTCTCTATCTATGTTTATGAACTATGCTTTGTGGAGGGGCCATCCCTAAATGAACAATGCTTTGTGGATAGACCGTCTCTAAACTTTTTCTACCATGTTGGGAGCATGAAGTTGCCCAAAATATCTTAGTATACGGGGGCATTTAGATTTCCCTTTTAGGGCAACTGAAGGACCAAGCCAATGAAAAACAACCCTACATAATGACCCCTCCATCACACATTTCACTTGCCACAATGTAGTAAGGCTTTTACCAAACTTAGACTTGTGCATCAAATTTCCACACCCAATATACCCTGAAACAGCGCCCAAACAGCGGACGGGTGCTATGGACACGCACACGCTGGCGTGCCCATGACACCCCGAGGTTTCTGGGGTGTCATAGTGTAGACCCAGCCTTAGTCATATAGAATATTATAATATCAATATCAATAATATCAATATCAATAATAATATCCTTGTTCAGCCTTGATAAAAGTCCCCGAAAAACTGTTATACAGAACTAACATGTATCATTTATTTTTAGTGTCATCACCTCCGACTAGAATCAATTGGCCTCCAACGTTCTCATTCTGTGTGAGATTTGCCTTGGTTGTGTGTATTGTACTAGCATTGGTCATTTGTACTCATATCTCCTCCACATTTAAGGTATGTGTTTGGTTCAGTTACTTCACAAAATATATTCATTGTATTACTATTAGACCTTTTATAAAAAATATTTTTTTCTTTGCAGGAGCCATTTCCAGGAAAAGCTTGAGACATCAGTTTTCTTCACATTATATCATACATGATAAATTGGTATAACCACCATTTATACAAATAATACTGTGTTTTAGGACACACTTTTTCCATTAAAATGAACTGCTCTCTATTTTCACCCGTTGGTGAATTGAAGCTATATAGATAATTCTGCATTGCAAGAAAAAAGATTGATGTGGCACAGACTTATCCCTCCTCCCATATGTAAATAGGTGCACATGGGTAAGCAGATTGTAAAATTAGTGACTCTATATTAGTTGGTCAGTAGGTTCCGAAAATAGGTAAAGACTAGTGTATAGACACATGTTGAAGTTTCAGCCCTGCACACTGCTGGAACTAAGCTCTTCCTCCTGGCACATAGTCCACTAATGCTTACTTTGCTGGAACATTCTGTATATTCACTTTATATGTGAATGGCTGCGCCTCTGACTCTTTATTTGTATTTTCAAATTTTATCTATAAAACTATTGGGCGTCTTATGGTCTAATGTGAAAAAAATGGTAAGGTGCAAAAAATACGGTACTTTATGCAATGATAGGAAAATGCCTATTTATATAATAATCTTATGTAGTAAACAGTACAAATAGATATCTGGACCATTCATTTACAATTCTATAGAACAGGGCTGTCAAACATGAACACAGAATGGGCCAATATTTTAATATTGGAGAAGTCACAGGTCAAACTTGATATTTTTTAACAAAATGTTTACAATTGAGGAAGTTTTTTTCTTCTTTTAAAACCTTTACATTTGAAAACATGCATTACGTTTTGCTAAAACTTTGAATCTGGTAAAAGCAAAGCTTAATACAAGAGCATGGGACATATGTCACATAAAAGACCTATCTGTGGAATTCACTTCTTAAACACAATTTAAATAACATCATGCTAAATATTATTATACTGCAAGCCACATTTGGCCCCCAGGCTAGGTTTTGACACACCTGATAATGAGGATTTCTTGCCATATGTATGCCTGCACTGTTCACTTCTAGAGGATGGTATTAGGCTATTATCTAATTTGATGCTAAGATTTGAACTACCATATTTCTTCGTTTCATAAGACACTCCCTCCCAATAAATATCTGTGCGTCTTATGGACCATAGACACAGCCAGACTGAAGCTCAGCTGAGGCCAGATAGTCTGCTCTGGAATCATTTACTTCTCTCTAACATTGGGAAAAGCACTATACAGCGGAGCTCAAATTCGAATAAGAAAGTCCAACAGAAACCACACATTTTGCACTGTGCTGCTACAAGTCTATGGGAGACGCTTGCACTGCACCTGCAAAAATGTGTTAAGATGGGCGTTTACAGTATTGCTACTGCATTGCTACTGTACCTTACCATAGCTGCAGTGTGGCTAGTGTGAAATTGTCCTTAAGATTAGGCCTAGAGTGTTCCTTCCACCTGGCTCTATTTGAAATTACTTGAACTAGGAAAGGAAGCCCAGGGGGCATGTGTACGTGACAAATAAGGACAAACATGGACAGAGGCGCACAACCTTGTACAACAAAGTAGGGTACTGTAAATGGATGTACAATATGGAATGGAATAAAATAACAGACAAGATACTCGCATTAAAGGAGGTTTACAAAGATTGATCTCACAGGGCCATGTGTTTTCCTGGATGACCTCACTTCCTGGTTGGGGATGAGATCACTTCCTGCTTACAGATGCTGGAGGGCTCAACAGGAACAATTTATTAGTACATGCTTTATTACTGAGGTTGGGGCCACTCTTGAATTACCCCCTGGAAATTTCCAACTTGTTTACCAGACTACAGGTGACCATTTTGATGATTTTGAGTTAATTGCAAAGCCTCTGAACATGGTATCATCACCAAACTTGCTGGAGATGGGTTAGGGGTACACTGCAAAAAAGTCAAAATTTCTAAATGTATCCGTAATTTTATGCAAAAACAACATGTGCTAGAGCAAAACATTTTTTTCAAATCTTCCCACAGCCCTTCTCTACATCTCCAGCAATTTTGGTATTGATACCATTTTTAGAGGCTTTGCAATCAGCTCACAAAGTCAGCAAGTGCAAAAATTTGACCATCTCTACACGTGACCTCTCTGTCTTGCAGACAATCTCACCTAAGCAGCAGCTTTCCACTGGGATGGCTTACCTCTCAGTGCCTCCATTCCCCTGAAGTATACATCTCATACAAGGCAATCGCTGTGTCTCTCTCTCTCCACACACCATGGCACTTTCCATGCAGTATCTGCTATTGCAGGCAATTACACACTTCCTATGGCTAATTAAATCCAATGTCCACTCACACAAGTTGAATCCAGACAGCAGGGACGATTTTTAGGAATGCATGATATTTGAAATAAACAGTTCCATAACCTGTGCCCATGCTGAGTGGAAGCACAGTTATCCATCAAGTCTCTCAAGCCCCTCCAGCTAAAGGTGATTTTCCAGGGGCTAAACTGTTCTCTTACCCTATCTTGGAAAGAGGGTCTCTTATACTCACATCTTGCTTAGCTGGATCCAATAGTCTTAAAGACAAGTCTGTCTGCTTCCATAGGACCCTCCAGTAAAGATCAGCTCTCTCAGCTCTCTCAGCTCTCCAGTCCCCTCATGTCTTTGTTCCTTGTTGCACAGACATCTTCAAATCTTTACAGAGTCTATAGTCCTGTAAAGTAAAGTCACTAAAGCCTGTAAGCATATTAAATTTGAATGCATTCTAAAGTCAAATTTATACTTGCCACTGACCATCTCTATATGACTTAACCATCTATGAGATGTAATAGTTGTATTTTTCATGATGATGATGACTTTCCATTAATGTCTGTTTTTAACATCTGTTAAAGTGTTTTGGATATTAGCAGAGCTCACATGGAACTATGTCAAGTTTAATGGATGTATTGTATTTTGTTTGTATTTATGATTAAGATTGGAAAGACATAAGCTTTTTTCTTTACTTCTTGCTTCTATGGTTGAATAAAGTATTTAATCGACAAATATGGAGTGTCAGGTAAATTTTATAACCTATATCTTTTTCCTTAATAGTGATGGAAAAAAAATAAGACAGTAGAAAGCAAATACCATGCAGAGTGCAAATTACCCAATCAAATCTGTAGCTACTGTATTTAATTGCAGTCTGCATACTATTTGCATGTTAACATCACATGTTTTCCTTCTCATTTGTCATCTATAGGCTATGTTTCTACGTCTGTCGGGACCCCGTCCGCTAAGCGGATTGCTTGGCGGGGATCCTGACGTAGCACATAGACTTTACCTGCTCAGCGTATGCTGTGTTCAGACATTCGCAGATGCAGAGGCTAAACGTACTCCACTCCTTGCATCGGCGGCATGGCTCGGCACTGTGAAACACAGCATCCGCCAAGCAGGTAAGTGAATGTGCTCCGTTGGGACCTCCCACCAAGCAATACACTTAGCGGAGGGGGTCCCAATGCATGTGGAACCCCCCCCCCCCCCCCCCCCCCCCTTGTCACTAGGGCATTCATTACTTAAGATTTTGTTAAGTTGAGTTATCCACCACTAAAGTCATAGCCGAGTCAACTAGTCGGTTGATGATGTCTTCACACAGACGCAGGCGAGCAACATTAACAGTCATCATGGCAATAAAGCAAAACAAAAGCTAATATCTTGAAATGTTGGTAAATTTAAGTTTTACTTGCCTCTGTTCTGTTGCTTTACAAAACGCAGCATGAAACAATGGAATAAGGAAATTTGCCTTTTCCCTCTGCATTATCAGCATGTTAACATTTTACACATACAGTAGTATGCATTTTTTTCCACGTTAAGCGACGCATTAACATGAAGGCAAAGGGACAGTAACTTGCATGCTGTGCCAACACTGTTAACAGTGTGAAATTGATCCGACGCTGGAGTGCCTATGGGTACTTGTCTAATGGTTTTCCTAAGATTTGAACTTGAACCATTTTATTCATTTTATTCCAGTGCTTTACCGCTTCATTTTCTAAAGCAAGTGGAATGCATGTAACATGCACTTCGTTCACTCTAACGCTCGAGTAAATGCATGTTTCTCTCTCCTCAATCTCTGGTAAGAAAATTAGATTTCCTTTGGTAAACATCCAATTACAGTATACCCCAATTTATTGTGTTTATTGAATATAGCTTAGGTTTGGATTCTGGAAGGATTTTTTTTCCTTTTACCCATTGGATGCTTGAAAAATCATATCTGCATCAATTTACAACTTAACACACCCTGTGGGGGCATCCATACCATCAAGTATATATTTCAGGTAATCCCCATATTGACCTGTGCCTTAGTATTTGTGTCTTTTTGGACATAATGTCTGTCTATAGCAGGGGTTCTCAACCTTTTTAGATCCACGACCCTGGAAGTGGCATCGCAAAGTGTCACTTCCTGTATTTGGAAGGGGAATTGCCAGTGTGGAGTGTTACTTTCACAGTCCAAATACGGGAACTGGAACTTTTCTATGTCACTTTCAGCACAGTCAGCTAGGGGTAATGTCCCCTCCCTCCTTTTGTCACACTACATTTGCTTGTGCAAATGATGTGGAGGGTGGGAAGTTAGAAGGGGAGATAAATACCATAGGTTAACCCCTGTAAAATGGTCAGGGCTGCCGTCAGAAAACTTGGGGCCCCATAATGGGGTTAACGATGGAGTAGCAGAGCCCCTCACAGATTGGCCCCCTAGCTGCTCAGGCCCAGGACAGGAGTGCCCCCTGTCCCCCCCTGACGGTGGCTTTAGCCAACCCCTGCTCAACAACTTGCTCAATAATTCTCCAAGGAAGTACCGACCCGAGTTTTGAGAACCACTGGTCTAGAGCCTATTCCTTTTTGATGATAGAAATTCAGATGTTCAATGTTAAATCTTGGGTGGATCCTGTAGGGGTGCTCAGTTAGGGGTGGTAAGTAACACACAATCTAAGCCCTACCATTATTATTATTATTGAGTATTAGCCTAAAGATCTTTTCTTCTCCCATTCAAAATAGATCTGGGATCTGTTGCAGTATTTGTCATGAAGAAGCCCTGATACTGAGGGGGAAACATGTTGGCATTTGAACACTGTAACTTCGTATGAGACATAATTTTGTCGGACCTTATGTGATGTTTTCCTTATTTTTTGTATGTATACTTTTATCTAATTTTCAATCAGTTTTCCATCATCCAATCATTCATCGCAAAACAGTGAATCTGTTTTTTAATGAATTGCAATACAATATATAATATTTTATATTTCTATATATGTATATATCTACCTTGTGCTGGTAACTAATTTAAAGTCCCACTTTTGAGAGTACTATGTTTATTTATTATGAATTACCATAAAGATGATATGTAAACATGAGATATCAGAATGTACAAGTAGAATGGTGAGCTTTTGTGTGGTGTAGTACCTGTTGTCAGACACTAGATGTCGCCGTTGATATAGAAGGTGTAATACGTATGGACGGTATGATGACACAGGACGGTACAATCTCCTACTGGACATTTACTGAACAGTCACTAAATAATTCACCGTGCAGCAGGCGGACTCGGTATACACACAGAGGGGGCTGACGATGTAAGTGTGTGCAGGTGTACAGGAGAGCAGTGGGCGGGGAGGCAGAGCCTGTTGGAGCTCATATAAACACTTGCAGGTTGGGGAAATGGTTTGGTTCTCCGAACAATGAGCTTTGTATAAGTAGGAATTGGAACCACAACGATCATGGGAAGGAAATCTTTGAGTGGATCTGAAATTGCGTGTCAAGCTGTGGCTAGAAATGGATCAGCTGAGTGTCCAAGGAATGCTGGCAAGTCCTAAATGTTTTATCTACAATTTCAAAGTCTGGGTATTCTCCTTCACATATGTTCTGCTCAGTGGAAGCTTTTAATTACTGAGAAACAAGTTCAAGATGAGTTTGTTCAGGCAGCATCTTGTTTTATAAATAAACATTAGTACAGTAAGCCTCTGGAAATGAACAGGCTGCACGTGCACCCCAACTTATAAAAGTGAAGTATATGAGCCTTTGGTAGGTGCTTAACCATGTCCCTTACATGAATGGCAATACATGTTATCTGCTATACTAATTGCGGGATGCATGCCTTGTCATAAAGTTTAACAAAAACCTGTTTTGTGCATATGTTATGTGCCAAAGAACAGAAATTTGGGTTTTACTCAAGTCAATAGATTGTATAAATTGTAATTTTTTTATTTATTTTGTGTTGAATTTCAAGTGTTAATTACAAAGCGATGTAGGGGAGGATTCAAGATTATTTTTAAAATACAGCTGAAGCTCATGTAGTTTTTGCATAAATGAAGTTCAGATTGAAATATTAAAATCAAAATTGTATCGTTACTTGACTTTGAACCTAATTTGTGATCTAGAACAATACTTTTTAAAATGTTTCCAAAACTCCCAGAACCTTCTCTACATATCCAGCGGTTGGTGTTGATTCCATGTTCAGGGGCTTTGCAATAAACTTGAATCAGCTAGTTGAAATAATGACATCCTAAAACTATTTGCTGTGTATTTCTGTGCCTTAGCTGCTGCATTTGCCACCCTTGGCTTATACTATTCATTCACTTTTTTTCCCCCAGAAGTTTTGGCTTGGCTTTCACTTCACTACGTGCAGTCATTTTTATTAATATAGTACATATAAAATCCTTCCATTGTCATCCCTGCATTGGAGCCTGCATATTGCAGTACATGTAAATGGTACTTTGTGCAATCTATTAGTGTTTTGTGCATACTGTGTTGGCAAAATAAAAAAAAAACAAATCTAAAGTTTTCTGTGTTGGGTTGCATCCCATTGCTAGGGGCTTGTTCTCAGTAATTTGGCCAGGCAGTAGCGGTTTGCTGGGTACTATTAAACAATGCACCTTACTAATTTATCCTCCAATGTGGCGCTCTGTTCGGGAACCTTCATGCTTCACAACCACCAATGTGAGCAAAGCCTAAAGGGGGTTGTAAATGCCATAAATTGTGTGAAAGCTAGTTTAGACATCAAATCTGTAAGGCTACGGTTACACTGCGCACGTTAGTCATGTCAGGCCTCCATTGTGTTCATGTTGATGCGGAGCGCTTCATTGAGATAATTGCGACAGAGGCTTGAAATGATGGCTCACAACTGTCATATTCAAAAGACTTGAGGCTGTAATTGCTGCCAAAGGTGCATTGATAAAGTATTGAGCAAAGGCTGGAAATACTTAAAAACCTCAAGTAAGCTTTTTTCATGTTTCTGCTTCATTATGGGGTGTTGTGTGTAGAATTTCGAGAAATGTATTTATTGAATCCATTTTGGACTAAGGCTGTAACTTAAAAGAATGGGAAAAAGTGGACTATAATGGTAGATGGACTGTAAATGCGTGCATGCTCCAAAATCCAGTTGGATACAAAGTCATCAAATTTGTACAAACAAAAATTGAGGGTAGAAAGAGCCATGTTAGTTCAGGTTGAAAAATTTTAATCACTACTGGCTGATCGATTCAGTAAAATAGAATAGGAATAAATTTCCTATGGAATTGAGTTTTTAGGTGCATCTTATTGCGCTTTGGACGTGTTTTTGGATGTGTTCTTAGATAGGTCTCTGCTTTCCACTTCCAAAATATTTTTGTACTGTTGATTTTATTAGGTTTCCCCACCCATGCGTCTAACTGCATCCAATGCACTAGGGGCACTTTGGATGCGCTCCTTAGACGCACCAATACATTCTCTATAGGCCCACATACCTCACAATCTTTCCATTAAATTTCTGTACAATCAAATTTTGTTCTACCAAAACCATGTAATATGAGAACCTTTTTAATCCTTCCAACCACTATGTATTCTATCAGGGAGGCCACTATACTACACAGATGTTGGAAGATCTAATAGATATTGTATGGATCGATCTTAAAGGTGTATGGGGGGCTTAAGGGTGTGGTCTGCATGCTGCACCTCCTGGAATGGGTTAGTCATTTTTAAATGCAGTGTGATGTGCCTGTGTGTGTACTGCTCATTTAATATAATGGCCAGTGCTTCGGGCGCGCAAGCTCTGACATGGAATCTAGGCCCTGCTGGTTTATGCAGTTTGGGTGTACACTACATGTAGTGCAGTGGCCACCTGCGGTTTCTGAGCTACTAAGTGTAGACTAAGCTTAAAACCCCCCATACATGTCTAGATTTTCTCAATTTAAAAAGATATATAATCACCGATTTCCCTGATTCCCTGTAGTAATAGATATTTGATCAACTTTTTTGGGATCGACTGAAAGTGTAATCAATTTCAATACAACAAATTAAAATTTACTAGCATGTTGAATAATTTTTCGATCAATTTTTTTTCTAATTTTAAGTGTTTTAGGTTGATCTAACCACGTGGGCTGCCATAGATTTTCAATAAACAAAAAAATTATTGAATTGATTGGATGAAAAATGTAGACATGTATGGGGGCCTTAAGGCTATGTTCCCACTAAAGCAGGGTACAGACGGCTCGATATTCGCTGTCAGATATCGGAGAAGCCGGGGAGAGCAGAACTGCCTCTCCCTGGCTCCTCCTCCTCAGCTGAGCTTTGCCTGGAGACCCAGGCAAAGCATCTGGCATTGTCGTACTAACGGTCATGTCTGATAAGGCTGTTTTAGAGCGGGATTGATTTGTCCTGCTCGAAAAAAGCGCAAGTGGCAGATTATGTTGGTCAGATAGATGGCCGCGAGCGTGCACGGTGCTTGAAATGGCCATGAATTTGACCCATATCTCCACGCCTGTACCGTGTCTTAGGCATTTAATCGCCTGTGCTGTATTCATTTGGTCTAGTCTAACTTGAATAAAATATCTATTAATTCTAGAACCTGCATATACCCTATTCAATATACTAAGCAAGAATCAGACGCAATAAAAAAAAAACCTGCTAATGTAAATATTTAGTTAAACCACTAGTATTTCACAGAAGTACTATGGGTTCCTTGAGAAATTGCCTTCATTTTGGTTGGTGTCTTTATTGTTCAAAGGCCAACTCCACTGGGCAGAGTCAGGTTATCCTCTTTCAAAAGCTTCCCTCGTGTGGAGATTAAAAGCCTGGTATATATAAATTTGTCTGTGTGATGATGGGTTTGGGGGTTCTGTAGGATTCTTTTGGAGCACCACAGTGAAAAATGTATTTATATACTAAATAGAAGCTGTGAGAGCTTGTGTGTGTCGGGATTATATGTCATAATACCCTTAGCACATGAAAATAGGTTTTACTTGCATTAGTCTACAAGGCAGTCAGTTTGCATGTACGTCTCCAGCTGTTTTAGAAAGCCAATAATAACTTGAAGCAGGTGCTTTTGTCAGTGGGGTTATTCCTGCCGTGATCTCCAATTCTATTTAAAGATCTTAACACTTTCTTGGCCAGACACCTAACAAACTGAAAGTTGTGCAGGCATCTCCCACTGTTATGTATAACACTTACATGCAGATATATATATTTTAAACTATCTGTCCAATCATGGCTTTCCTTGCTCTGACTGTCCCCATGTACTTGTATCTCCCTGGCTCATGCACTCTAATATTTGAGCCTTCGGCCTCTGTGGCTCAGAAGAACCTGCCTTTTGGAATTGGTCTACTCATTGCTTGCCATCTCTTGGGGCTGTCCTCATGACAGGCCAGTCTGACTTGCTTTGGGAAATGGCCTGGGCACTCGGCAGGGCACACATTATTCAGATATGAGAGGACTACACTTTAAAAAGCATGTCCACCAATTGACCACCCACCCACACCTTGGCATTTGAACCCTATATGTGGGGTAGGATCACTTTACATGCCTGTGTTCATAGTCTTGTTGGTGGTATTTGGCTTTGACCTGCCTGACAAAAATTGACGAAAGGTAAGATTATAAAAGCTGCCATCGCTGAACCTTTTTTAAATGATGCTGATCTCCTGGAATTACTTTAATGTACAGCACAGCTTGTGCAACAATTACAATTATGATCTCTCTGCTTTTAAAAAGTGTTTTCAGTCCAAAACACAAATGAAAGAGGGGAAACTTTTTATCCCAATAACAAGGTTTTAGAAGTTTTTTTCATTATGTTCCATTACAAAAAAAAGTTGTTTAAAATATGAAACTCATCCACTCAAAAGCTTGTAAAACTCCCCCCCCCCTCCACCCCCACCCTCTCCCTCCTTCCTCCCCCTTAGTATCTCCCCTAACCCCTCCCAGGGTACTACAGATAGCCCGAAAGCAGACACCCCATGACGGCAGCCGATGTATGTATGACATGGAAGGGGTTGGTACCCCTCCCAACCCCTTGTCAAACACTCTGACAGAACCAATCCCCTAGGGTGGTAGACCTGGAGTACCCCTTAGAGCAGCCGGGGAAGACGTGAGATATCCCCCCCCCCTCTCCTCTAACCCTCCCATTGTCATCCCCCACGGGTAATTGCTACTCTGTGGTTTTCTGATGTCCTGTGTTATGTTGATGTTTCTTGCCCCTCACATGTGACTCGCAAAGTATGCAATTTTTGTTGTGTTCTGTTCATGTTTTGTAAATGAAAAATCTTTAATAAAACGTTTAATTAAAAAAAAAAAGCTTGTAAAACACCCATACTCCCAATGCTTTCCCTTCTGTTTAAAAGAAATGCGACGGACCCCTCTACGCAACATGTAAACAACTTAATAAAAGTCAATGGTTGTGTTTGTCGCATTTAAAAAGCGCATCACAAATGTATCCATTTTGACACTGTAAATATAGCTTTACTTATTCCAGTTTGACAGACATTAACAATTGCCAAAATGGACAACAGCTTAGAGAATTAAAGTGTTAAGGATGGGTTTATAGTTAGTTATGATCCATATTGTGCGGACTACTTCATCACGTAGAAATTTAGTGTTACCCTCTGGTTCTTCATTATGAATGGTGTAGATGAAAGCATGTGGTTTCTCACTGCACTGGTAGCCAGCCTAGGGTATTGAACTATTCATTAAACACATGGATGTTAACCTGACCTAAAACACCAGGACTTCCAGAGGTCTGCTTTTATAGGTGTTCACACTTGCTGATTAACAAAGTGCATGGACAAGAAGCATATGGCTACTACTCAGCCTCTGAATTGCTATGGTATTACTTAAGCCTGCCATACACACGCCGATGTGTGCAGGCAGACTAGTCCCGATATCTTACGGGATGCTAACGTGATGACGTCATCACGTTAGCACCCCAGTGCATTATGGGGCCTCTTCAATCGGCCGGGCACCCTTTGTGTGCTGGCCATAAGCTGCAATGAAGACACCGTCTTCATTGCAGCTTATGGCATCGGCTTCCATCGGCTTGTGCCGGCCAGAGATTATCGGACATGTCCGTTCTCTGGCCGGCCAAGCAGTGGGGCGACGGATCTGTCGCCCCATGTGGGCACATGCCGATTAGCGGCCGATTTTTAATCTGACCGACGGCGCGAGCCATGTGTATGGCTAGCATAAGGCTAGGTTCACACCAGTGTCAAAGTGCTTCTTGGGAGCCCCTGTCATGTTTCCGGGCTTTTCACTGCCTTTTTCTGGCATGTTGTGGGTGTTTTTGTGCATTTGAATTTGAGCAAGAAATACAATACTCCTGAGTGCTTTTTAATTTTTTTGCCTGTAAGTCCCTTAATGCAGAACTCACTGTGCATATGCAGCTTCATATGCATATGAGTGCTGTCAGTGGCCCTCCTTTAGCCAAGCAGGGGGTCTGGTACTCTGAAGGGGGGGGGGGGGTGGGGAGCACACTGTTCATGCCTCCCCTTTTTAGGCAAACTAGAGTCTAGACCATGTACAAAAAGAGAGGGTCTAGTTAATCTTTTTGGGTAGGAGGACACCACACCATATAATAACACCCCCTGTGCACAGCCTTGGGCCTTGTCTGTTGTCCTTGTCTGGCGTAAAATTTTTTTAAATGTTTTATGTCCATTAAGGCCAATGGGAAAACTAAAGTACTAATGCTTTTTACCATAAGTGTCCAGTCATTGTGTCCAAATTCACAATTTAAATGCATTCGGGCCATTTCACACTGTATGCATTTTCTGAAGGCATGCTTTTTTTTATAGGCATGCGTTTTTGAAATTGCATATGCGTTTTGCATTTGTGATAGCAATTTTAAACAAATAATTGAAAAACCCAGGAAAAGTGAATCAAAAATGCATACAGCAGTGAGTTTTTAAAAACTCAACGCATACAGTGTGAATGGTAACATTGGTTGTCTATGTAAAAACTTGTGCGGTAAAAAAAGTGTATGTTTTTAAAGCGCACTGCAACGCATATAGTGTGAATGGACCCTTAGACACTAGGCCTTAGTCCAGACGTGGACAAACTACTGTCTATGGGCCATAATCGGCCTGTTTAGTCTTTAAATCTGGCCCTTTGTCATGATGGTATGTGTGTCTAAAGCCGATCAATCCCACTCCAAGTAAATGTTGGTATTTCCCGGTTTGTCAGTTTCTTTGGATGAAGACCGGTATTGATTCCCCCAGGTGGTGCACATCGATTCCCTGAACTATTGCACAGAAGGCTAAGTTTACACTGGTGATTCCCGAGCTGCTTGCAGCTCTGAAACCGCCAGTGCGCTCCCACAGCTGCGGGATAAATGACTTCCTGTAGTCATCTGCAAAATGGTGCAGGCGATCACAGGGCGTCTAATTAAGGACCCCATAAAGGTCCTATGGCACGGCTGCCCGAAAACTGACCAGCGGACGCCTAATGTGGCGTCTGCCGGTCAGGCATGCTAAACTGTCGTTTACCTGGCGGTAAAAAAAACGCCAGTGTACACTTACTCTTTATGGGCGTTTCTTGATCAATCGCAATGGGGTGACACAACGATCAGCATGACCAGCTTGATTGATGGAAATGGAAAGTTTCAGCCATTTTGTATTTTTGATTGGATTTCAGAGCATGTGCACACACCTTTCATAAATAAAAAGGCATCCAATTTCAGGGATCCGATTGGCAGCAATTTTATTGTGAGATAGTAGGGCCAAGTCATATTGGATTGACAATCAATATTCAAAGCGGACCTACCACCTCAGATTCTGCTTTCTGTTATCGGATGCAAATGTAAAAAAAAAACAAAAAAAAACACCTACCCAGTGAAACATAAAAAATTCTGCACCACTCCACCTCCACCATGACGTTGTGCCGCAGTGGCCCCAAGGGAACGTGGACAATTAGACGCCACTTCTGATGTCTCCTTCTCCATATCCCCATGCATGCAAATCGAGTGATCGGGGGAGCATTCACCTATCTGCATCTGAATTGGGTGATAGCATCCATGCATGGTGGCGCTGCCAAATAGGAAAGGTAATTTTTCTTTTTTCTTATAAATATATATGGGAGTAATATGTATGTTTGTTTTATTTTTATAGTTTAAATCCACTTTAAATGGCACAATTGGATCAAATTACAAATAGATTATACAAAAGTTGGTCTGTTTTTGGCTAGGTCATAAGAAATATGAAGACTGCCCCTAGTAAATATTACTGTCCTGCTGACCCAATGGCTTCTTTGTGTGTAAGATACTGTGTGAAAACTTGTCTTTGTAAACTCCTCCATTTGAAGAGCGAAGTTTGAGACAGATGTGCCCCAGGCGATGGAACGCAATGTGTATTCCACTAAAGGGAAGCTGCAGAGCGCAGCCCCTACTCCTCCTGCACGTGCACGATTCCAGCACACGCTGCGCGCCCACGCCTATCCAGTGCGCGCTCCCGCTTTATACGCTCGGTCTTGCTCTCTCTCCTCAGGCTCCGGTGTCACTCCCCGGTCCGTATTGAACGGCGTCTCTCCGTGTCTTCGCCGGTGTGTGACCGCGAAAGAGAGACCCGTACACCGGCCTTGTCCCGCCAAGCGACGACTATCCCCCGTTACTGAGAGCCGAGGCCCCGTCTCATTCGGTGGCTTCCTCCTTCCCCTGACCCGATTCCTTCCGTGGAGGGTCCCACATCCGAAGCAAATATTCCGGAGAAAAAGAGACTCCCGGAGAGGACCGTAGCGGAGATGGAGGCGGTGGGGCCCGGTAAGTGGTGCTATAAGGAAGGGCGAGGCTTGGCAGAGCTGCGGGGTATGTAGGCCTCACCTGGGGCAGGTTGGAGGGTAATGATAATGGACAAGGTGGCCTTGTGTGACTGTGTGGGGGGGTTGTTGTGATTTGTCCCCCCTCGTGTGTGAACCCCCTCTCCGTCCTCGGGAGGCGGTCACAATAATAATATTGGTGCCTTGTGAAATCCGTGTGCTCGCACATATTCCTGGGGCACGAGCACACGCCTGATTACCATTTAAAGGTCTCCAGTACGGGGACGAGTGCATCCTGCAGGATGTGTCTGCTCTGTCCATTGTTATCCCTGCCAGGTAAGCATTTACCTCATCAACACGGTCTACCAGGGCCTGTTGGTTAAATGCATTGCCTAGAGATTGTGTAATCCCCCAACAATTCCTCTTTTCTCCCCCTTTGAGTGAATCAAAAGGCTACACCATTGACAGCCATTTTTGTCACCAAAAAATCAATGATCTGTTGTCTGTCTCATCAGCCATGGTAAACCTCAGTTATCATAGATACTGTGCAGTGTTCTAGAATGGTCACCCTAGAACTGGAAGTGTTACTGAAGAGGTCACCAGGTGAAAGTGTGCAAGTCTTCAAAATACAAACTAATGCTGCCATTCCAGGATTGAATGTACAGGCTATGGTGACTCTATTCTATCTCTAGAAGTCGTGGGCCAGTCTTTATTTTTATTAAAGTAATGTTTATAGTTGAGGAAGTTCTTCCTCCTCTTCAGCTATAACAATTCATTTTTTCATATTGAAAGAAATGAGCTTTGCTTAAACCAGTGGTTCCAAAACTTTGCCTGTAGGGCCTATAGGGACAATATTGAGCCCCCTCCACATTCAAACTGCACTATTAGTTTTTACTAGTAACATACATGGTAGCATTATCACTAGCACATTCTTTAAGGTAAAAAAAGAAAAGCCCCAGTGGGTAGGGGAGGGTGCATGCAAACTCTGCTGCCTGCCTAGCTGCTACCCCCCAGAATACCTCTGCACCCCCCCCCCCCCCCCCCCCCCCCAGTTTAGGCACCACTGGCTTGAACATTGAATCTGGAACAAGGAAGTGTCATCCTATAACACATGTGATCTCAAATGTTAAAAAAGACATATCGGTGGCATGAATTTTTTCAAATCTATTGAAACAATCTTTTGGTAAAATATGGATGCACTTTGGGCCCCTTGACTAGTTTGAGACCCCTGTTCTACTTGTTCTACAGTAAGGCCTAGAAGCTGATCCTATGGGCTAAATGTGTAGAAACATTTTACTTTCATTGCTTTTCAATGGACATGGCAGGCATCTTTGCCCATGATTTAGAGCCCTGCACTTGTGCATCGGGGACTATGACGGGCCAGTGGAAACCTTGTAAACAATGGGCCCATATCAGTCATCTCCTAATGTCTATGTTCTATGCGAGCAGCACACAGGGATTCCGGCACAAGATTCTAGGCCTTACTAGTGGAATGATATACAGGGCGTTGATCTGTTGAGCACAAAAATCTGCTTGTTTTTGTCAGGATCAACAGGTGGTATTTCACATATGTGAAGGCTGCAACGTTCTTTTTCCATGACAAGTACTACTAGGCTACAATGGTTTAAAATATCCTTCAACCAGTGCCAGTGTGCTGCTCATATATATATGAATGTCAGATCATTATTTTATATTCTTCCTGCATGTTATATACCAACATGCTCAATAGTCTTAAGGTACCCATACACAGGTCCGATACCCATGCGATTGATCCCGGTGTGGTGACACAAAGAATCGCAGAATGATTGTTTGACAAAACACTGCACCACTTGTTGGATCCCAGTTTGATTTTTCGATTGTTCCAGGAGGGCTTTAAGCTGAAATACAGACGCTCTATTTAGGTAGTCTTGGCAAAATGGCTTTGTTGGGTATAGTCAGGTGAGGTCATTTATTCATTGGCCAAATATTTTGACCTCTGAGGCTGAGGACACGGAAGGGTACAACTTTGTAGTCAATTGCTTATTGTATACAAAAGTTTCCAGGCAAACCTTTGCCATCATGGTCCAGCAATTGCCCCACATGTCCTATGAACAGTGATGCCCATTGCCAGCATTCTGTTATGTGTGATGCGTTGGTAAGATGTTGTCTACATTTGTATGATTATACAGGGCCATTGAGTGTTTCAGCAGAACGACTATACTGTGTGAATGGGGGTTGCAATGCTCACTAGTATCAATATAAGGATACGAACGACCAATGTATACTAGAGTGGAAATTAACTTTGGCCCACGAATATGCTTTAATGTCCTCCCTAGTCAGATGGCTGTTCTGTCAAGTGTTCTTTTTTTCCCTGGCTTGGTTTCCTCCTACATTGTGAGGTGATGAGGAATGCAGGGGGTGTAGAAGACTGATTCATCATTGCTCATTTTGTTCACTATGCTAAAGAAATTGCCTAAGATATTTAAAACTAAATTTTTTCTTTAAAAGTATCCTTTTACTACTGGTACTTTTATTTTCATGGACATTGTTCCCAACAAAGTGCACCAATGAGGTATGTTAGTGGTGATGGTGCTTTATCCTTGTCTCTCATACAGATTTTGTGTTCATTTGGTATGTGAGTAAGAATGTGCATATAGGGTATCTGAAATCTGATATGAATGTACTTGTTATAGATGGGTGGCTAACTAGTTTCTTTTCATTTTCAATGTTGCTTACCATGTTTAGTGCATGCTAACATGTACACCGTTTATCGAATCAACTGATGAATCCATCATATATTTGTGTTTTTTCCATTACATGAATGTTGACTATCTTTCCTCCAACCGCCCATTTGTGTTGTCATGGGGCACCTGGCAGAACCACCAAGAGTAAGGGGTCTGTGTTTCAGCAAAACATAGTGGGTGCTTCTTATGTATGCATCCCATTAATTGCTCCAATGGACCACATGACCTGGCAACGCATTAAAATGAATGTGAGAATGTTGCAAATGTTACATAGAACAGTATTTCAGCATCACAGCACAGGCTGAATAAAGTGTGACGTTTATCAATTTCTATTTATTTTAGTGCACAGCTCAGAAAAAGATGCTTTGGTTGTGAATCCATCCCGTTGTATACGTTTTCAAAACCCATCCTGCACCAGTCCCGGGTTTTCTGGGGACACTTCAGGAGAGGAAGTGGAACATTCAACCAACAGTCACAGCATTTTGACCAGTAAGAATTGGAAATATTGGTCAAATTTTTTTTCAGTTTTGGAAAATAGCCCTGTGAAGTTAATAACTTTAGGGCTATGTTCCCACATTGGTGATCGGCTGGGGGGCTTACGCGTTTAAAAAATGTAATTGCTTTATCGCAGGTGATCGCCTCTATTAAGTCAATGGCCTACTACCTACTTCAACTAATGGGCTGCGATCTGATCGTGGCCATAGACCTAAATGGCGTGTTTATAAATCTTTGTCACTTCAACCGCACCCATTCACTGTCTATGGGTGCAATCAGGTGGGAAGGGGCAAGATGTCCTGCCACCCCCCCCCCCCACTTCCTGGCTGTAATCACTCCCGATCACTGCCGATTGTAAGCATGGGGTGCTATTGATCTCCCGCAGCTTCGTGCCACGATTAGAATCACCAAGTGGGAACAAAGCCTAAGAGTGAATGGACCAGCAATGGACTACTTGGAGGTGAATACATTGGTCCTTTTTCTTCAATAACTTGGTTATTTCATACAGGGCAAAGCAACAGATCCTTGTCCCCAGCGTTATGAATTGACTTTCCCTGGGTTCCCTGATACTACACTGGTCCAGCTTCTGGGATCAAAGAAAATACCTGATCACTGATGTTTTAAACCAGTGCTGTACTGTGCCTGGTGTAGGCTACAACAGAATCTCAGGGAATCTCTTCATGTTCCCAGTACTTCATATAAACAGAATGACATGGAGCAATTTGGTAGTGGAGTACAGTTGCCAAGGCACTAAACCACCATCCTTCACTCAACCTCAACATCAAACACCAGATCCAGTGCTAGCTAGATAAGGTAAGGGGTGGCTAGCCCCATAGGATTTAGGTGGTAGGAAGGAAAAAAAACCCAAATAGGTAAAAGGTTACTTTATTGGCACAGTTGTAATCATTTCATTACCCACATGGGTAAATACATGAATTACCACCATGTGCAACATGGACTGTATATATAAATTCAAAATATGGCATATATCCTGATTGGTAGATCGCAAAAAACAATGTTTTTATCCTTGATGTGTTTCGGCCCTCGCACTGGGCCTCATCAGGAGGAATTTACACCAATCTCGGTTTGGACCAAGTATGTGCTTAGGTAATGTCTACAATGAGAACAAAATATAAATAGTGGTAGGTATAAAACATAATCCGAACAATACATTGTTAAACGCACATGATAGCCCCTCTTACTCCTCCCAGTGTATAGGTGAGGAGTGGAGAGGCCAAAGAAGTTATCTTTTGACAAGATGTTCAACTCTCCTTCCTAGTACCTTAGCAAGTACCCTAAATTTAACATCACCTATCTGATTTCCCCCCTTCCCCCGGGCACTGGCCGCTGATGCCTACATCAATCACTGTGTTTGGTCTGAGTGCAGTCAGTTGCCCATAGACATTGCCTGATGAGTACTAATTACTTGAGTGAGTGCACCTGTGTGTAATCTAATGTCCGTACAAATACAGCTGCTCTGTGACGGCCTTTAGAGGTTGTCTAAGAGCCTGTTGGGAGCAACAACACCATGAAGTCCATAGAACACACCAGACAGGTCAGGGATGAAGTTATTGAGAAATGTAAAGCAGGCTTAGGCTACAAAAGCATTTCCAAAGCCTTGAACATCCCACGAAATGAAATGGAAGGAGTATGGCACAATTGTAAACCTACCAAGACGAGGCCGTCCACCTAAACTCAGGCCGAACAAGGAGAGCTCTGAACACACCATCCCAACTGTGAAATATGGTGGTGGCAGCATCATGCTCTGGGGGTGCTTCTCTTCAGCAAGGACAGAGAAGCTGGTCAGAGTTGATGGGAAGATGGATGGAGCCAAATACAAATCTTGGAAGAAAACCTCTTGGTGTCTGCAAAAGACTTGAGACTGGGGCGGAGGTTCACCTTCCAGCAGGACAACGACCCTAAACATAAAGCCAGGGCAACAATGGAATGGTTTAAAACAAAACATATGCATGTGTTAGAATGCAGGGCTGTGGAGTTTTTGGGTACCTGGAGTCTGCAAAAAATGAACCAACTCCGACTCCTACTAAATTAAAATGGGAATAAAAAAAAAGTCCTTCAAATGTTGCAATTAACTAGTCATAATGAACGACTACTCTGTGATAATAATAAATGCATGCCGTGTATAACATTACAGCGCCCCCGTTAACCTAACCTAAAGGCCCCCACACATGTACCGAGTGGGGGCCGACAGACCAGCTCAGATGAGCTAAAGACTGCAGCGTGATGAGGTCATCTCCAGAGCTGACCGCATCGGCAGGCACCCTTTGTGGGCCCGGCGTTGGCTTCAATGAAGACGCCTGTCTTCATTGAAACGAACAGCATCGGCCAGAGATTATCAGACATGTTCGTTCTCTGGCAGGTCGCTGCTTGGTGTGTGTATGGCAGCCTCAACTCTCGCTGATAATGAAGTAAATGTTTTTAGCCAGATTAGAGACGCTTGTATAGGTGAAGCATTTGGAAAACTGCTGTTCAGCTGAGGCGACAAATACTTAGATTTTTAGCTTTAACTTTACACATGAATATGGGATTCAAGGGAAAATCGTGAATCATGTTTGACGTGCCCCTTCACCCTGCTCTTCTTGGAGCCTTCCACTGCCCTATCTTCAGCAGAAGATCAGAACACTAAAGCTAGGTACACACGGGTAGATCTGTAAAAAGATTTGAGTACAATCAATTAACTTGCGCACTCACGGTGATTGATTGTACCCGTGTGTGCCTTCCTTCAGGCGGGATCAATAGAGCCGGTTCAAAGGACTTGATTGAACAGGGTTCCAACATGTTGGAAAGACCCCGTTCAATCCCCAATACTTTGCATGGAGACATGAGTGTTCATGGGAAGTATTGAAACAGCTGCGGCTCCTGCCTCCTCCACAGCCATCGGCTGTCAGTGTGAAGGGGCGGAGCCAGCACTCCTCACTCGGAAGCTGTATGAGACGGGCAGATTCTCCCCAGCTTGTGGCGTGTTGTAAATCATACACTGCAAGCTGTTAACGGGTACCCATTGAACAGGAATCGATGTGCCCATGTAGTGCACATTGATTTCTGTTCAGTTGATCCCCAATCAATCACAGCGTGGTGCCTAGCTTAAGGAAAAAGCAGCAGCATCTTCTGCCTAACTCCCTTTCTCTGCTTTAATTGGCCATTACAGTCCAGTGTTGGTTTCCTGGCCAGTATTTCTGTGGTTAATTCCTTCACTGGATGGATAAAATACATTAGCATATTAAATACAGAAGAGTCGGAAGAATCTGAAACTGAAGAGTCGGAGTCGGGGAATTTATCGACACTCCACAGCCCTGTTAGAATGGCCCATTCAAAGTCCAGATCTAAATCCAATTGAGAATCTGTGGCAAGAACTGAAAACTGCTGTTCACAAATGCTGTCCATCTAATCCAGGGGTGTCTAACTCAATCAGAGAAGGGGCCAAAATCTAAAATCCAGCCGAAATCGTGGGCCGAATGGTTTACTGAACAATGTTAAATTTTAAATTCACATTTCTGGTTAACATTGTCAGTTTAAAATTAATGGAACAATCTTTTCCTTAATAGTGCTGTTAACCAACTCACATGCTATCAAGCAAAACAGTAATATTGGTATCAAGCAAAACAGTAATATTGATATGTACCTAAAATGCTCATTGTTTTGTTTTCTGGCTAGATGTCTGACACAGTTTTCCCCGGATCAATGAGTCAATGTTCGGTTTTATTTCTTGGGCTGTAGCAACCCGCAAAACAGCATGGAGGTTGTCATCGGTAATGTGTGATGTCATTATTGAAAACATCTGTTCACAAAGATAGGTGCTCCCGAACATGGATAGAATACGGGCAGCATGAAGTCGGAGCTCTGGCATTGAGTCGGGGCAGTAGAGGGTTGAAGTCCTCAATTTCAACATCCTGAAACCTTGATTTCAGGCCACTGTCAGACTGAAGCTCGATTATCTCCATCTGAAGGTGATGGGGCACATTGTTGACATCAACTGTAAAAGGATTGGCAAAGATGTCAAAGCCTGAGTGCTGTGTTCTAAAGTCAGAGAAGCGCCGCTCAAATTCACTTAGTAAACGGCTAACTTTGGTAGCCAGCCGACTGCAAGGAAAAGTACCAGAAATAGTGGTTGAGATACTCAAACAAATGGGAAAGTGGGCAAGATTGTCCTGTTCCAGTTGGGACTTCCATAGTTGAAGTTTACGCTGGAATGCTGTGATCATGTCAGACATCTTTTGTGATGACTTGTTTGCGTCCCTGCACCTTCAGATTAAGTTGGGCGAGCTGCTCGCATATGTCACACATCATAGTAAAATCACATAGCCAGGCGGGATCCGACAGTTCAGGCAAGGGCTTTCCTTTACTTTCCATGAAAAGAGCAATTTTTTCTCTGAGCTCAAAAAGTCTTTTGAGGACTGCGCTCTTGCTCATCCATCTTACTTCTGTGTGGTATGGCACGTCTCCATGCTCTGCACCCACCTCCTGTAAAAACTACTGGAACTGGCGATGATTCAGGCCACGTGCCCGTATAAAGTTAATAGTTTTAATGACTGTGGTCATTATGTCATTCATGTCCAGAACTTTTCCACACATAGCCTCTTGGTGGTTAATGCAATGATAAGTAATCAAGGGTGTTTGGCAGTGACTTTTTTGCATTCTTTCCTTCATTAGTCCAACCAAGCCTTTCTTTTCTCTGCACATTGAAGGTGCGCCATCGGTAGTTAGCCCCACCAACTTTTACCAGGGTAATTTAAAATTATTTATCGATTTCTCCACAGCCCCAAATATATCTCTACCAGTCGTCCCATGCATGGCAGCTACATCTAAAAGTTCCTCAGTGACAGAGAGGTCGGTCTTTGTAGCACATATAAAGATGGACAGCTGCTCTGTATCAGTTTTGTCAGTGCTTTCATCGATAGCAAGTGAAAAAGCGAGATAACTGCATGCCTGTTTGGCCAGCTGTGATGATAAATTTCCTGAGAGTTCTTGAACTCTGTCTGCAATGGTGTTTCTTGACAAACTGACATTTTGAAAACTCTGTATCTGGTCTGGGCATACTTGCTCACACACTTTTAGCATGCATTGCTTCAAAAAGGCACCCTCTGAAAAACACCTTGAAGTACGGGCAATTTCTTCAGCCACTATAAAGCTTGCTTTCACTGCAGCATCATTTTTCTCTGTAGCCTTTGTAGACATTTGCTGCTGTGATTGTAGTTTGCCTTTTAGTTCTTTAACAATTTTATGCTTTTCTTCCAAAGTACATTTGCCATACTGAACATTATGTTTGGTGTCAAAATGACGACGTATATTGTACTCTTTCATCACTGACACTGTCTCATAACACAATATACACACTGGTTTGCCCTCTCTAAGCACAAACATGTATTCATTTTCCCATTTGTCATTAAATTGTCTGCCTTTACTGTCAACTTTTCTTTTCCTGGACATTTTGGGATCAATATTGGCAGTAACACCCGTAGGCCAAAGCCGGGGCCTCAATTTTCTGCTGCCTGGTGGAGGTGATTTTAAATAACTGGTCATAAATAAGTTAATCTTCCAAATCTCCCCTAGCTGTGGATAGTGGAGGGCAGGGGTAAGCATCAGACCCCAGATCAGTGCTGTTATGGGCTTACAAACGGCGTTCCTCTGCCCGTGTAGGCCGAAGCTGGGACCTCAATTTTGGGCCACTGCCAGAGGGTGCAGAAATATGTAAGGCAAAGGGGCCGCGGTTCAAGCCTTACCCTGAATCAGACAGCGGACGCCAGGAGCGGTCTCCAGGTCTCAGACCAGGTCAGATGTGGGCTTCAAATCGGCGGACTTCCGCCCGCGTAGGCCAAAGCCGGAGCCTCGATTTTTGGCAGCCCGGCACAAGTGGTAGCTGTGCGCTCCGGCGCAAAATTGTCTCTCGCCCGCCGTCCGGAGGTGTACCCCAAGTGTCCTGGGGGTCTTTTAGGGGATGTAAACGGACCGATGGTGGCTGTAAAAGCAGGATGGAGACGGAGCCCACAAAACTGCTGCCGTCTTCCATGGTGCCAAACCACGCCCCCTGCTGTGTATGTTTCACTCTCTCTCTCTCCTCTGCCACCCGCACAACCACATCAGATGCCGGGCTATAGGTCACGCCTCCTAAATCCCACGTGACTTGTTATCTATGCGCATGCGGCCGGCGAGATCACAAGCCTCCTATGTCACCGCGCGTCATTGTGATGGAACGCAGCGGCGGGCCACATTTCAAGGCCTGGCAGGCTGGATTTGGCCCGCGGGCCTTGTGTTTGACATGTCTGATCTAATCTGACTGAGCTGGAGCTGTTTTGCAAAGAAGAATGGGCAAGGATTTCAG
>CM070033.1:108216040-108283801 GCA_036250615.1 Ptychadena robeensis | reverse complement strand
ACCAAAATTAAGAAATATATTGTGATATAAATTCTTGCCATATCGTCCAGCCCTAGGTGGCAGGTCCGCTTTAAGGACATTCACAGAGTTGTTCTAAAGCCACTCCTTGATCTCTTGGCTGTGTGCCATGGGTCGATGTCCTGCTGATGAACCTTTTCCCCAATCTGAGAATAAGAGCACTCTGGAGGAGGTTTTTATCCAGGATGTCTCTGCATTTCTTGTGACTAGACTCCCAGTTCCTGATGCTGATAAACATATTCGGTGCATGATGCCACCACCATGCTTCACTCTAGTGATACTATTGGCCTGGTGATGAACAGTGCCTCCAAATGTGACATCTTGCATTCACACCAAAGAGTTCAGGGCCCATTCACACTATATGCTTTTTTTAAACGCATGCCTTTTTTATAGGCATGCGTTTCTGCATATATACTAAAACGCATGTGTTTTTCACATTACATCTGCGTTTTTGAACAAATGAATAAAAAAATGATCCAAAATGCATACATCAGTACACAACACATACAGTGTAAATGATAACATTTGTTGTCTATGCAAAAAAAAATGCTGGTTGTCCTTCTGGAAGGTTCTCCTCTACAGAGGACCTGTAGAGCTCTGACAGTGACAATCGGGTTATTGTCACTTTCCTGACCAAGGCCCTTCATACCCAATGGCTCAGTTTAGATGGCCTGCCAGCTCTAGCATAAGTCTTTGTGGTTTTTACTTACTGATAATTGAGGCCACTATGTCTAGCCAAGATGTCAAAGGAATGGCTTAAGGACAACTCTGGGAATGTTATTGAAAGGCTCTCCCAGAGCCAATACTTAAATGCCATTGAATATATCTGGATAGATCTTAAAATGGCTGTGCACAGATGCTTCCAATCCAACCTGATAAAGAGAAGTGTTTTGGATCCGTCAGATGCAGTAGAAATCGTACATCTGTTTATCCTCCAAAGCAATTTAAGATGCACATGGAGGATAACTGCTCCCAGTCAGGGCTCCAGCACATCTTCACTTTTACTATTGTGTTTTAGCTTATTTAACAAATCTAAAGGATGGGTTATGTGTTCACTAAACTTCTAGCTTTGTACTTATCTAAATTATGGATTTATCTTTAATATTTAGCAATTATATTTACAGTTGGGTAAAACTTTCCCTATTCTCTGCAATAGTGTCACATGTTTGGACAATGGCAAATGCTCATGCAGCCCTCTTACCCCCTACATTACCGTTATCTGATACTGCTTTACATAGTGTGTGTTTGATGGCTGTAATGGCCATAATAGATGTGTTCTGCAAAAATACACATAACCTGTTACTCTATTCTTAATTCATTATTTGTTAGGCACATGATCTGGAACCACAATGTGGTAAACAATCAGTCTGGGTTCTTGTTGCTTTAAAATAGTGAAAGGCTGTGTGAAGCATCCTAATGTGTGCACATGTTCCTTTTCAGTTTCCCCTTGCAGCTGGAGAATGGCCAGGCCATGGAGTGCACTGTTGCCCAGTACTTCAAACAGAAATACAGCTTGCAGCTAAAATATCCTCATCTTCCTTGTTTGCAAGTTGGTCAAGAACAGAAGCATACCTATTTGCCCCTGGAGGTAAGCATTTCTTTTTATCCTGGCTTGGATTGGCAGAACCATGTATCGGCCAGTATTTTCCGATCTGGTACCACTCTACTCCTGAAAAACTAAACTGCATTAGTCAAAAAATGACCCCGAGCTGTAAATTGCCACACAGTCCCTCAAAGGATTAAGGCCTGGCAAAATGTTTTAACTAAACATGTAAACGGTCTGAAATTTATTGACTTTAGTTTACAGAATTCAGGCAGATTGACAAATGGTATGGCCATTTCAGGACAGCCTCAGCATTGTAACCTGGAAAAGGAAGAAGTCCAGCTTTCATTTCCATCTAAAGACTTTATTGTATCCTGCAAAATGCCGCAATGTTTATCTCCAATAAGAATACTTCTTGGCAGTGCACCGTATGCCATGGTTAGGAAATCCTTTAGCACCATTATTTGGCAGTAGGTTACAACTGATCTTTTTTAAATGCTTTAAATTGTTAATATGCTCAGCAAATATTTTGTAAAAAAACAAATCGTAGACCTTAAAGCATAGTATATGAAAATACTTGTTCAGTATGAAAGTAGTGTTCATTCTCTGTTCCTAATCTATAGGTGTGCAACATTGTAGCTGGCCAGCGATGTATCAAGAAGCTGACGGACAATCAGACCTCCACTATGATCAAAGCAACAGCTCGGTCTGCCCCTGACAGACAGGAGGAGATCAGCAGATTAGTGAGTGGCTATAACGTTATGTTAAAAAAAAAAAAAACGCAAGTTAAAGGAAGATTCTTGCAGATATTTTTCTAGGATTGTGTTTTTGTGTTTACCTGGAAAAAAAAAGCTGATAAACAAAGCACTGATATATACCCCCCTTTAAGCAGTACCCCTCTGCAATTCCCTATGCACGTGTAAAGTAGGGCTTCAGTAAAGTTTGTTATTTTTACTGTGGTGTGGCCACTCATTGAGTATTTGGGGGGTGGGGACCTTGGGCGATACACACCTTATTGAAAATAACTTTATTTAGTTCTGTCCTACAACACATTCCCTGCATAGTTGTCTTGTCCTGCGCCAACTGACTGGAAGTTGGGTTGCACAAGTCATTTTGCCCAGCCCCAACACGCATGTAAACATTACCTGAAACAACTTCTGTGCAAGTCATCGTCCTGTATGTAGTCTGTTTATATGCGTTTTTATATTTGGTCAGTTTGCCAGTTTAGTAGTTGCCATAGCGTTCTTTTTTTCCATTTTTCTACCTTTTTGTATGGTGACTGGCTACCTGTAGTTATGGAGCAAAAACCTTTGTGACATGGATAGGCAGTTATTAATGTATAGATTATCTTCAAACATTTTTTTGAAAATGTCCTTTAAAATGTTTCTCTTGTAGGTAAAGAGTAACAGTATGGTTGGGGGACCAGATCCATACCTGAAGGAGTTTGGTATTGTTGTACATAATGAAATGACAGAGCTTACAGGCAGGGTCCTCCCAGCCCCTATGCTTCAGTATGGAGGAAGGGTAAGTGAGTTAATGTGCATTTTCTTTAAACATCAATGTAATGGCCTGGCGTGTAGCGAATTGTGGTGTGCCATACATGTTCATGTTTTATGTATGTCAACAATATGTTTTAACTATAAAGTGTACTCCATTTAAGTACAAATGCTGTATTTTTTGCTCTAAGATGCACCAAATCACAAGCTGCACCTAGGTTTGAGGAGCAAAACTAAAATTTCTGATCTAAATGGTATACTTACATTTTTAATTAACTATACAGAATAATATAGTACCATGTGTCTTATTGTCTGAATGAGAGCACTTTAGTTTACAACATTGGGGAATGATGTACTATGATGTACTGTAGAGCTCCGTGTGGGGGAGAAGGGGAGGGCAGTCGGCTGGATCCGTCTAGCTGTGGCTGAGTGAAGAGGCTCCCGCTGACGTCACATCTGTGAGACTGAGACACAGGGGCTTATGGGAAAGAATTCCCAATAACCTCTGCAGCTTGGTACGTCTCACCTAGGCAATATGTAACACAATTGGATGGGATGTCTCTAAAAAGACACCCCTCCTGCTGTGAGAAAGTGTTTTGTGTTTTTTTTTTTTGTTTTTTTTGTCCGGCATCTCTGCAGTATAGGCTGAGCTGCAGCCGATACTGCAGTGACCTAACAGGTGGTGGGTCCACTTTAAGTTATCGAATGTGTGGACACCCCTGATCTAATTACTACATTTTACTGTAATTTACTGATGCTTATCTACTTTCTTATCAGAATAAAACTGTGGCCACTCCAAATCAAGGTGTCTGGGATATGAGAGGGAAGCAGTTCTATGCTGGCATTGAAATAAAAGTCTGGGCTGTTGCCTGCTTTGCCCCACAGAAACAGTGCCGAGAAGACTTGCTGAAGTAAGTTCTGTTTTGAAGATTAACTGCAGGAGGCATTGTTATGTTTCTCTTTCAGCGTAGTTAGAAAACCTTTTTTCCTTATGTTTATCTCCTTACATCCCCCTTTCAGCATCCAAACAATTTTTTTTACTCATGCACAACTTCCTATACAGTGCAAATAAAAGAAACCTCCTACATTTCAGTGGGCTTTTTATATTTTTTGATTTGTGTAATATACCAGGTTTACCAAAAATGTTACCTTTTTCTTTTGAAGCAAGGTAACTAGTCTGAAGTCTGTCCTTTTGTAGTTTTCTTTATGGAGTCTGCATTTGTTGCATGAGAAAAAATGCCCAGTGCTTTAGGTTTTTAAGTTTGCTTGGATTATCCTTTACCAAAGTTGTCTTAATATATACATATGCTTTAAACTTGCTTAACTTGGGTAGGGATGACTATTTTAATATCTGAGTTTACCTGCTATTTCATTTGGCTTAATGATTTTTCTCATTTGATTAACAGAAGTTTTACAGACCAGCTAAGAAAGATTTCAAAGGATGCTGGGATGCCCATCCAAGGCCAACCTTGTTTCTGTAAATATGCTCAAGGAGCAGACAGTGTAGAGCCAATGTTCAAGCATTTAAAACTTACATATGTGGGATTACAGCTCATTGTGGTTATTCTTCCTGGAAAGACTCCTGTATATGGTAAATACAACCCCTGTTTAATGCTATAACTTATCTTAGTATGTATTTATAATGTAGAGGTGATGTACTCAATCTGGTCACAGTAGCGGTACAGACCCATTTAGGTCTGGAATTGAAGTCCAAAAAGTATTTACTACACTTCAATGCTTTTTATTTGATATAAAGTATATTAAACGATTGGCAGCTTTTTTGGGCACAAACCACCCTTTCATGTAAATTTTCATATTAACCTCCCTAGCAGTCATGACGAACCCAGTTCGTCTGGAGTTCATTTGATAAACTCCGGGCCAGCAGGGATTGCATTACTGCCTCACTTCCCCCAAAAAATGCAGCATTTCTCTTAATTGGAGTGGAGGGCTGCCCTATAGACCTCAATGTTAATGGAGGGATGTCAGTCTCCCAGCCCACATTAACCTTTTCTTTTATGGAGTCAATCAGGTTTCCTGCAGAGAATGAATAATATTTGGCTGTGTGCTCTCTTTTTAGTCTATGAATCATCATATTCAGGGGATAACTGATTTCCTGCTCAGTGTTGGTGTAAAGCGCTTAGATTTTCCCTGGTCAGCTAAGCCTGAGTTTCACTTCAGTGCTTTTCCTGATGCACCGGTAAAAGATTAAATTAACACTTTTGTTATAGAAAAAAATCATTAACCTTTTGAGGTAAATTTTCTTGGTAATGGGTTCTTTGCCTTTCTGTTATGCGTGAGAGTAAATAGAAATTGTGATCGCATTGGAAGTTTTTACTCCTCAATGTTATCTAGAAGCCGAAGTGTAAGTCTCCAAGGAACACACTTTTGTATTTTAAAGTAGTCTTTATAATTAACATTATACAACTTTTCATGTAAATTTACATTTTGCCTAGTTTATGTATTTAGAAGGTAGTATTTTTTGGGTAACAGCACTTTGTGTGCAAACTACTCCCTATTAATATTTTTATTTATGTAGTGTCAAAATAATATGCAGTGCTGTACAATAAATTAGAATTGAGACAACACAAGATAAACCAGTAACAGGTTATGACACAGGGGTAGAGGACTCTGCCCTGTCAGGCTTACAATCTAATAGGTTGGGGAAATAAGTATACGATAGGTGGGGGTAATGCCATATTTCGCCATCTATTATGAAATCTTAAGACTTCTGTGTTAGTGTGCAACATCCCTAAAAATCTAATTGTGGAGGAAATATAGAATTTTCTTTATTGATGCACACTCCTGAGTGTTTTGCAATTTGCTGTCTGCAAGGTATATCCTGAGCGTTGGTTAAGCATAGACCCAGTTGAATAATACAAGTTGCTTTTTCTATGCACTCAATAAATGTTTTCTCCTAGCTGAAGTAAAGCGAGTGGGGGATACACTCCTTGGAATGGCAACCCAGTGTGTTCAAGTGAAAAATGTGGTGAAGACCTCTCCGCAGACGCTTTCCAATTTATGTTTAAAGATCAATGCTAAGCTTGGAGGCATAAACAATGTGCTAGTTCCTCATCAAAGGTAAGACTTTTGTACAGGAGCTTAGGAGTAGACCAAATAGTCTAAAGCTTTTAGGGCTGGAGCCAACTCTTTATTTTGCACCCAAGGGCTCATTGTGTTGGATCCACAGTTTTCCATTGAACCCATAACCAACATTATCACATAAATTGGTCTGAAACCCATGTATAGTGAGTGAATTTAAAAATAAGGGGAATGCTGGAGCCTGTTCGCTTTTTATTGGATTTTTTTTTATTGCAAATGCATTCTAAAAGCCTTCTGTATGGCAATTGCTGTGGCACCAGTCAATGCAGTCCCTGCAGACATTTTGTTGCCCCTCAATTTGGTCACAAAAAGGACAGAGTTGAACTGTACCCCCAAAGAGTCAGGCAGTCTCCATTCCATACTACACCAACACTCACACCTTGCTTGGAGCAGGTAAAAGCAACAGAAAAATGTATAAGGGTTTTGGGTAAAGTGGTGCTTGCTGTAGTTTCATTGTTAAGAATGCTAACTGGAAATCTTGAAACATGGCTTGACTGTCTATAATGTGCTTTTGTATCTTTCAATTTCAGGCCTTCTGTTTTCCAGCAGCCAGTGATCTTTCTGGGGGCAGATGTAACCCATCCTCCTGCAGGAGATGGCAAAAAACCATCTATTGCTGCTGTTGTGGGCAGTATGGATGGCCATCCTAGTCGTTACTGTGCCACAGTACGTGTGCAGACCTCCCGTCAGGAGACCACCCAGGAGCTGTTGTATAGTCAGGAAGTCATCCAGGACCTTAGCAACATGGTGCGTGAGCTTCTTATCCAGTTCTACAAATCCACTCGCTTCAAGCCCACCCGCATAATATACTACAGAGGTGGTGTATCTGAAGGCCAGATGAAACAGGCAAGTATTGATTTCCTATACCTGCTTTGTGGTGATCCAGTCCCATATTGAAATGTTTTGGGCTCATATCTATTGCAAAAGTTGTTTGAAAACTTTTTCATTGCCTCCTATTGAAAAGCCTCTATAGATAGAAAACAGGACCTAAATCTGTCCGATTTATAACAATTTTGTTTTGCTTTTTCTGTAGGTTGCCTGGCCAGAACTCATGGCTATACGGAAAGCCTGCATCAGTCTTGAAGAAGATTACAGACCTGGAATTACCTACATTGTTGTACAAAAGAGACATCACACTAGACTTTTCTGTGCTGACAAAACAGAGAGGGTATGTGGAGGCTCAACCTTGCATTTGCAAGAAACATGCATAACTATGGCATGAGATACATCTGCGCTATGCTTTTTAATACAGATATAAATTTGTTATGCAGTTGTTATAACTGTTAATGTGTATTTTTTTGTCTGTTTTTCTTTGCAGGTGGGAAAAAGTGGTAATGTGCCTGCTGGAACTACAGTGGACAGCACCATAACACATCCATCTGAATTTGACTTTTATCTCTGTAGTCATGCTGGTATTCAGGTAGCGTATTTTTAATATATGGTTTTAGGTTTGTCCTGAAATCTGCAGTCTGTCACCACAATTTTTTTCCCCCCCCAGGGAACCAGCCGCCCATCTCATTACCAAGTCTTGTGGGATGATAACTGTTTTACAGCTGATGAGCTCCAACTGTTAACCTACCAGCTGTGCCACACATATGTGCGATGCACTCGTTCAGTCTCTATACCTGCTCCTGCTTATTACGCTAGATTGGTGGCATTCAGAGCTAGATACCATCTTGTGGATAAAGATCACGACAGGTAAGGATATACTATCTAAACGGCTATACATTGAGCGGTTTCAAAAATACCTACATTGCTGTTGGGTATGTTCTGTAATGGGTGGTATGGGAAAAACTACCTTTACTACTGTGGGCACCACTGGGTTTTTTTTTCTAAAAATATACATAAGAATGCTGCTGCTCCGTTTTGGGCTTGTTTTATAAATAGTCTTGCCAGATCCCAACACTGGTCTATTTGCTAGCCACCGAAGTGTTTAGTCACCCACTAAAACATGAACACTGTATTTTAGGACCAGAGGAGGAAACTGCATGTTGTACAGACCACCTAAGCATAAAAATGTCGTGTCAGAAAAATGTCAGAATAATGAACAAGGAATGAAGACCTGTTTGCATTAACTTTTTTCTTTTTTTTCTTCCCCAGTGCTGAAGGAAGTCATGTTTCTGGACAGAGCAATGGTCGTGATCCACAGGCTCTAGCCAAAGCTGTTCAGATCCATCATGACACACAACACACTATGTACTTTGCCTGACAGAGCAGCAGGACACCATACCAATGTTCATTTCCCTCAGAGCTCTGAAATGTATGGTTTAATCCAATTTCCTGTTATTGTCAGGGATAGCGCTCTTTGCTTCCTACCAGCACACTTTGGACTTTTTGCACTGAATTTCTTCAGTCTCCTCTTAATTGAAGAAAATTATTTCTTTTGGTTTTTGTTTTTACATTTTTAAAAAATTTATTTAAGTATATCAAAAACTTCAACTGTCTTCTGATGCGTTGGACTGAACCTTTACCTCAAACCTTTCAAGATATCTGAAGATTTTTGCTCCAAATGGTCACTTTTTTATTCTTTCTTTTAAAGCCAGCATTTCTCCATCTTTTGGTTATAACAAACGTTGTCATACTAGTCTTAACTTCACGCTGCTTTGTGAGTATATACATATATGGTAAAGTATAACTGTGTGGGGCCATAAATGTACTAAATGAGGTTTTAGTCTTTACTGTAAAATACCTTTTTAAATTTTAGCTTTGTTTTTTTTTACAGGTATTGTCGGTCAGGTTCTTTTTACCATTGCAGCTTGTACTTATGGTGTGCAGGCTGCAACAAACAATTGCACTATATTGCAGATTAATTAAATTTTTTTTTTCTGTATTAAAATGAATGTGTAATATGAATAAGATTTTACTAGAAAGGCCACGTGGCAAACACTGCCATTGGTTTTTAAAATGCAGATTGCCATTTATTTTTCCGCTGCCCTCCCCAGGGGATCTTCACTTCCCAAAACCGTATGTAAGTATTTGCCAGCACATGAAAATGCCCGTGTTATGCTGCTGTGATTTGATATAAAATCTTTTTACTTGTAGTAAGGGTGGGGTTTGGGATCATTTTTAGGCAATAAAAGGTTTCCGTGGACTCGCGCATTTTTATGTAATTAAGTTTGTATGTAAACATCCCACTTTGTCTTAAATGGTTGGTGCAGCTTAAAGGATTCTTTGAAATCCCATGTTAAATTCATATTGGGCCCTGTGTATTTAAAACTAAAGCATGTTGTCCATGGTCATAAGATTTCACTTGTTTTGAGCATTGATTTTAATTCCTGTGTTTTTTTTTTTTTTTTTTTTTTTTTTTTAAAACAAATCTCATAAATGTCTGTCCAGTGCACCAATTGCAAATGTAATATATTGCAAAACTTTAATTCACTGCCAGCAGGGCAGGCCCTGCTATTGACCTTTTAACCCTGTAAACTTAACTTAATTGTTAATATCTAGTCGGTGGAATCCTCACAGTTTATACCAGCGTTTTCACTTTGTGATGGATCCCTGAACTTCAAAACTAACTTCATGTAAACATTTTCATATCCGTCACACCAGGCCCTTCTGACATGCTTTGCTGCCCGAAACTGCTGCATTTTATTTCTTTACTTTAGAAAGGTGTCCAGTGAGCAGTGCTGTGTTGGCTGATGTGATGAAGCCATACAGCAAATAAACTCTTAATTCTGTAAATACCTCAAAAGCATTTTCTGCTTCTGTTTGCTGTCCCCTGACCCCACCTTTTCTGCCGCATGGCTACAGGTTTGACCAACACATGCATTTTTTTTTTCTTTTGCAATTTTTCACACTTTTATTTGACACACAGGAACCAGATATACCTCACTGGGATAGTGGAAGTTTGTCTTATGTGGGGGGAATATTATTGCTGCTTTGAGCTTTGCTGCTTGGTAACCCCTTCAGTGCCAGGTGATGTAATTCTTTTTATTTTTAATTTTTCAGTTTTCCATGCTTAAAAGCAGTTTGTGAAGGCACACAATTTTTGTCTCATTTAAAAAATACGCAATTGCTCAAACTTTGCATGAATTATCAGATTTAAACAATTTGTAGTTTTTATTTTCTTTACGCATCCCTTGGGATTGAAGGGGTTGTAAACTGCTCCTTGATGGCTGTGGTGACTTACAGTGTTCATAGATACAGCATTTCTTTCACCTGTGCATCAGGCAACACATCATATCTGTGCCATGAGTCTTGCAGATGTCACTGCAATGTCAAGTTGCCTGCTTAAATAAAACTGGGGAGGGTTGGGTCTATTGCACGATTTTCTGTACAAATGTGTAAAACTGAGCCGGGACACTTTTAAAATATTAGAATGCAGACCTGTGAAAGTGGGTTACTGTTGACCTGCAAGCACAGGTGTATGCTTTTTTTTATTTATTGTTTTTCTGCATAATTTTATGTAGGAAAGAGCAATGGGTATGGTGGGATAGTACTACGTAGCGTTTGTGTTTGTAAATTTTACAGGTTGTGTTGCAGCAATACTATTGTGAACTGTTTTGGATTTAACAATTAACTGTTTTCTTTAGGTGCAGAATGGAGCACATTTTGGCTGTCTTTTCAGAAAATGATATGAACTGTTTTTGTGGTTTCTTAAAGATTGGAATTTCACAGCCTAAATATAGGGATTGTGAAATTTGATGCCCTGGAAATACGTTTATGAATGCCAAGCAGTTCTTTAAAATGGGAGCAAAGGCTACCAGTTGTATGCTTCCAGCACTTACTAAAGAACTGCTGTCTGTAAACTGCCACAAAACCAGTTGAATTTCGGCTTTTGCACAAAATGTGACCCTTAGGTTCTTCATACCATAGACTAAACCCTTTCACCATCTTTTACAGTAAGGCAGCAGAAATTGATGAGGTAACCATAGAAAATGCATACGGGGAAGCGTTCAAGAAATCTAAGCAAGGGTGTGCATTAAACTAGCACTTGTGATGCCTGTAGTAGCCCATTGGAGGGAGGGGTTTTTTAAACAGTTTAGTTTCCATTTAACATAGACAGAGAGTGGGACAGATAAAGTGCTTTCGACAATCTAATAATTGTAGTTTAATGTAGTTTGTTATATGACAAAAATAAATAATCACTGTTTGCCCTTTGCTTGCATTCACAGATAACTCTGTAAGCTTGGTCTTGAGCCATGTTTTGTTGCAATTTGTGGTATGGCTAGGAGGTGTAAATTATTGCACTTTTTCCTGGCATGTTCTATTCCACAGTTGCCCTAGTTTGCAATATTTTCTAAAGTTTAAAAAAAAAACTTACTGAGAAATATGTGTTCTGTCTAACCTTCCTCTGAAGTGTCTGAACAGATCTTTTTTTAGTTTTTTCCCCGCTCTGAATGTCTATAGGTAAGCACATATGTTGGATTTAAAATTGACTGACTAGTTACTAATCCAGACCACACATGCAAAGCATTGAATCAATAAAAGTAAGCCTGACAACTAAGTTTATAGCAGGCATTTTTGATCATAGAATTCCCTTTTTCCCCACCCAAGAGCTACCACCCAATGGACTTCCCTTTCAAATGTAGGATGTTTCTATCTTTCCTTACATGTTTGAGGCTAGGTATGCTTTGTGCAGGGCTTAACAGGCTTTTTAGGTGGCACCTGCTTTCCACAAGGGCATTTACAAACTTTCTTTGGGCTAATTTAATAATCTGTGAGATATTTGAATATCATTTTTATTATTTTGATTCTCCTAAGAATAAGAAAGATACTTAACCATGTTACTAATTTCTATAGTGTTTATGTGTAGACATGGGATTTCTTGTACAGGAGTTTGCGTTTGAATTTTGATGTAAGATTTTCTTTCTAAACTGTTGCTAGACTTGTAATGTTCAAATTGTGTTTTATGAAATTCTGAATGGATGTCTATAGCAATACGAGGTAAAATTAATTATTATTTTTTTTTTTTAAAGCTATTTAAGGGCGGTTTAGCAGCCCGTGTGGCTAGATTGAAATGCTGGCTGTATTTGTTTTTTTTAACCTTGCAGGGATATCATTTGTTTTTAATGTGTCTAAATGAAAATATATGGCAAAATGCCAAATAAAGGCTCTGTGTGTATTTACTCTTGCACTTTTTTTTTTTTGCTTTTATTAACAAACCTATAGTTTCTCAGAGCTATTTTACCAAAGAAAGAAAACCATGAGTGGACGTTATAAAATACACTATTAGGCCTTATGTAGTGGAATGCTGTTGCATTGGGTATTTTCCAAATTTTGTGTCAATCGAGCCAAAATGTTATCTTTTTGTTAAGAATTTTATCTTGTAACGGAGAGACTGCCATGCACTAGCTGAGCAGTGTAAAGCAGGCCATACACGGGTCAGATTTTCAATCGACTTAAAACGATCAATTTTTTAGTCGATTGATTGAGAATTGAGTTTTGCCCACCTGGTTAAATCGAATTAATCCGATCAAAATTGAGTGAAAATTCAGTCGTTTTTTGATCGGACTGGATGGTAAATTTTGATCGGTCGATTGAAAATTGGTTCCGTATTTTGAGAACCAAGTGTGGTCAACCAATTTTTGATCTATTTTTTTTCTACCTATTCTACCTCACTTCTGATTGAAATTTTAATCAGACTATTTTGGATCGATTATTTTGTGGATTGAAAAAAAAAATCGATCAAAAATCTTGTACTACATATGGGGCATGTCAATCGACATACAATTTTATACCGACTTAAAAATTGATCGTTTTAAGTTGATTGATTGAAAATCTGACCCATGTATGGGCTGCTTAACTTTTACACATGAGGAGATAAAGAATTGAACAACAGATCGCACCCATGTCGATTTTCTTGGTTACTTAATAAAAAGCTGTACACTTTAGTTTATGGGTTAGTACTGTAGTTAGTACTTTTTTCTGCCTTGAAGAGGCTACAATGTATAGGACACACCCTGTACTGTAGTGCACGAGTGCTACTCTGCTGACTGGGGCTTTGTGCCAGAGCAAGGAGTTAAGGAGGCAGGAAAGCTGTCGGACAGCTTTCCCAGCTCCAACCCTGACTGCCAGAGCTGTAATTGAGCTGGGTAGCTTGTGCCCAACTCATACAGTGCAGATGAGAGAGCAGCCTGCAGGCAGCTCACCCATCTGCACTGTGTCGACATCAAGCAGCCCAGACAGTAACCGAGCCATATGAAAGTTTTGCCCATGGGCAGAGCCTTTCTATGCGCTGTAATCGGCGGGGCTGGCAAATTACTGCTGGTCTGGCTGTTCTTTCATCTGGCTCTGCTCTTTGTTTGTCTTCAGGGCTCTATAGATAAAAAACATGAACTACAGGTGGGTGGATTTTCCTTCTGACTGAGTCTTTGCACCACCCTCTTGCTTGGTGAGTAAAAAAGCTGACAAGGAGCAGACATCTGCCCCCACCCCTGATTTTTGGGTGTGAGAAATTGCATCCTGTAGTCCAAAAAATATTTCTTTTGGTAGAGCATTAAGTACTCTTTCATATTCACTGCAAAGGATAAGGGCCTTTTTGACAGCAGTAGAAGGTAGCGGTAATGCAGCAATGGTTGTTACTGGTGAAAACACAGTGGTTTGTATTGCTCTTGTGTCTGCCATAGAAGTGTATACTTCTATACACTTGCACTGTATCTGCAAAATGGTGTGCAGTAGTGTCTTAAGGGTTGGTATAAAATAACATTTAAAATGGTCAGGTTCATTATTCTGACAATCTCTTATACAGTGGAAGTCTTTTTTTCAGGGAGGTAACTTATTTTTTTGTTTTTTTTTTGTTGTTTCCTACATAAAAAGTTTTGCTAGATTCCAGTAACAAATGTCATATTCTACTATTTTCTGTGCAGGTGTGCATCAGGTGCCTTTATTCCACTACTAGGATTTCTTTCTAATCTCACAGGAAGTGGAAATCTTTAGTGTCTACAATTGAGAGTTCTAGCTGTCAATTGGTGTCACACCAATAATAAAGGCAGTGGTTTCATGCAGACAAATGTTAAATCCCCTGCCCCCTTGCGCTTTATAAAGCTGTAAGGTAGTGTGTGGTATTTGAGCATAATGACTTTTCGTATCTGCTCTTAAAGCCTGTTATGGTTTTCTCTTACACTATCAGCAGCTATGTGCTGCCTGTTGCATGAAGATGCAGTGGCCAGTAGTGGGGGTGACTGAAGGACAACGACTTTTTTTTTTTGGTGTAGGTGCCGACACCTGACCTCATGCCCTCCCCTGCTTACATTACTGTCTCTATAACGGTGACCACATACCAGACAACCCCAGCCCTAGGTATCCGGTTCTAAACGGCTCCAGTGTTTAGGCTGCTCGTTTCACACTGTCAGCGCGCCAAAGCCTGGACCAGTTGACATCCATGGAGATTTCAATACTCATAGTAGCGATCCTAACGAGAAAAGGTCGGTGCGTTATCCCAATCGTCAGCACCGGGGACACATCGGACCAACGTACAAAAGTGCAACTCTTAACTCGCGCATCCTATGTAAATTGTCTGCATAGTTATTGCAATAAAGTTCATTGCAGGCGGAAAAAAATAGCATGACGCGCCGTGATTGGCGGCACCGCTGTGGCCTCGGTGCGCATGCGCGGGCATGCTGGAGGCTTAGGAACACAGGCAGCAGCTGCAGAAGAGCAGCCAGGGGACCAGGCTAGTGTTTCGGGGCTGAGAGCAGGCCGGGTGGATGGGATGGAAGCTGGACCTTCTCCACCAGGTAAGCAATGGCCGGGGCTGCTCTGCTGTGATGGAGTCAGGGGAGAAGATGTGCACCTGGAGAGGAGAATGGGACAGAGTCTGTATGTAACACTGCAGCTGATGGAGAGACCCCCTAAAGAAATGCAAATTGGCTAATGCGTTTGATGCCAAAGGGGAGGGAGGGGAGGCTGATTTCAGGGGATTCGGGAGGGGAGGATAGTACTCATGGCACGATTGGGGGGGGGGGGGGGGGACACAGAAACATGCTCTTTATACAGCTGGGAAAACTTTCTGTGATGTGGCCAGAACTTCTCTGGAGGGGTCACTACATGTAACAAAACAGAGATTATATCTTTCAATTTCTGCAATTCTTATTATGTGTGATACAGCAGGGAGCAGGATTAAAGTCTCTTCCCAAACCCTATCAGGTCTCTGCAACATACTGACAAATACATAGAGATGTACTGAAAGCAGACCTGATGACAATCATTAAATTCCAGTAAAAGCTTTAGCATGTTCCTGTAACTGCAAAAGTTGTTCTGTGTTTTTTCTTTGGTTCCGCAAAGGATGTTCAAATATTTCTGTTATGGCGTCTAGTGGCTCACTGGCAACGGTTGTGTAGGTATAGAAAGCCAGTCCATAACAATCCTCAGCCTGTACTGCAAGAGTAATTCATTCTAAAAATGAAAGTTTGCTTTAGTTTTCCTACCCTAGGCCTTTCTGTTAGTTTATATCTACAAATTGATGCTGTCAGTGACACACTTCCTGTTTTAATGTTGTCCCTACTCTAAACAGCGCCTATGTATGATGACTGTAGCCATCACTGGACAGCACTGTTGACATCCTTTTATAAGGGTAGTGATGGATTTAATAGATGTAAATAGGTTTTGTAGAAGCCTAAATCCTAAATCCTGCTAGTTAGTAAAGGGTTAACACAGATTTGTTTTTTCTTTTTTAAATAGAGGCTTAATATGAATAAGAGCTGATAATTATCAGCACCTCCTGTAAGTAGTAAATGGTTTATCCCAGCCTTTTGATTTTCACTTTGTTTGGTTTGCCAGAGAAAGTTGGTAGGATTTCTTTCTTGGCATCGGTGACCTTCTCCTTGGTGGGATTAATTTCTTGGTTCCAGTGACTTCTATTTGATGGGATCAGACTTTGGTTACAGTGAATTCTCCTTGGTGGAATCAGTCTTGGTTACAGTGGCGTCTCCTTGTGGCATTTTGTTTCTTGGTTGCAATTACTTCTCCTTGGTGGGATCAGACTTCGGTATTGTGGTGTCTCCTTGATGGGATCAGTTTTGGTTACAGTGAATTCTCCTTGGTGGGATCAGACTTGGTTATAGTGGCGTCTACTTGTGGCATTTGTTTCTTGGTCACAGTGACTTTTGGGGAGTCTTGGTTTTTGGTGCGTCTCCTTAATGGGATCAGTCTTGGTTACAGTGGCATCTCCTTGTTGGCATTTCTTTCTTGGTTTCTATTACTTCTCCTTGGTGGGATCGCTCTTAGTTACTGTGACTTCCCCTTGATAGGATCTGGTTTTTGTGGTCTATCATTGGTGGGAGTCTTAGTTACAGTGGTGACATTTCATGGTAAGATGTTTTTTCTCCACTAACATAACTTCTATTTTATTTTGGCCTTTTTAAGGTAAAATACATTTGACTTTCCATAAAATAAAACCCTTTAACAACTAAGACTTGATAAAATTATTCTCTAAGTAGTCATTATTCTTAAATGGATAACCACGCTTGTTTCCAGATGTCATGAGGAAGTTATGTGCAAATGGCATGAAGAAAATTGCTTACAAGTTGTGGTGTGTGTTTTTTTTTTTTTTTTTTTTTTTTTTTTATTGTATGCATTAGTTTGGCCTCCTTCACATACCTGTCATGTTTTTGTGCCTGGTGGTAAATTCACCCTTTGTATTCCTGGTTATTGCCTGGTTTTCATTTGCCACTTGGTTTGTAAGTTAAAATCCGATCTGTGAAATACTTCCATTGGGAGCAGTTGTTGTGGTAATATCCTGAACAAAGTGTATGGGCACCTAACCATCTTGTGTGTTTTAGCTTGCTGAATATTCCATCCATTGCCATGCCACACACACAACAGTAGAACTGTGGTCACATAGTTGAACACAAATTTTTTTATGTTCAGGGCTGCACATAACTTTTTAGTGGGCTCCCCCGATGAGTACCAGGAGATGGTGTTTGGTACTCACCCCATATGCACTGCCTTCTTCCTCACGGTCTCCCTCACTGTCCTCTGCTTCCTGCATGGTAGATTCTGCTGCAGGTGGACCTTCCTGTTCCTGATTGATCCTCTGATTAGCTGTCTCCATCCACAGGTCACCAGCTGGCTTTGGGTCAAATGTAACTCTCACAGTACAACACCGTTTAATCCCCCAGATCTCATACTTCAGTAGTGCAACCCCAAGATTTTCTGGGTTAGTAACTAACCCCTGAGACTACCTGCAGTCCTATTTGTCAACCTTTTATAGTCATATTCCAACTGTCACTATTCCAACAGCGCTTTTCTTTTGTCAGATTTTACCCAGTGTTCTCCCCAGAGGAGATTGGCCGGGCGGCCCACCCGGGAGATTTTGGTCCCCGCCCGGCACACAAGTCCTCCGTGGCGAGCTGCCTGACAGGTGGCGCCTCCCATTCTTCAGGAGCGCGCCACAGCCACTGAAAGACTCCGGCCCGCGGCACACTACCGGAGCCGCGGGCTGGAGTCTTTCAGTGGCTGCGGCGCGCTCCTGAAGAATGGGGAGGTGCCGCCTGTCAGAGGAGTTGTGTGCTGCCGCTGGCCGGCAGCCTATCAGAGAGGCCGCCGGACCGGTGCAGGCGGCGCGATGACGTCATCGCGCCGCCCGGCTGAAAAAAATTTCTGGGGAGAACACTGTTACCCATACATATACCTATATACTGTGACATTCTGTATATACTGTATAAATACATATACCATATACCTGTGACATTCAACCCCCAGATCCCCAAAATCCTTAGAAGACCACTCTTTTATTTTGGATTAGTAATTAACATTCCCAAATTCAGACCCCTAACTGCAACCATTCATAGTTATTAATGTTTCCCTGATGTAATCCAAGTGACAAATAAATGACAAGGTTGTAACCCTTACCATTTAAAGTGATTTGTCTTGGATGTGCTTCAACTAGGCTGAAAAGTCCTAAGGCCCCCAATACACCTTTACAATCTTTCCATACAATTTCTGTACAATCAACTCTTCTTGTACCAAAACCATGTAATATGAGGACCTTTCTAATCTTTCCAATCACTATGTATTCTATCAGGGAGGCTGCTATACTACACAGTTGTTGGTAGATCTAATGGAAATTGTATGGAGTGATCTAAAGGTGTATGGGGGGGGGGGGCTTGTTTTTCCTGATGCTTTCACATGCTTCTTTTCCATACGAAGGGATAACATTAAGCAGATTATTCACAATAAGAAGGCCAGTGGCTACATCTTCATCATCCTGGTTTTCTACCACTATTTGTCCTAACCTATCTTGTTGTCTTCCCTCATGGGCAGTGTGTTGATACACAACGCTCTCACTGAGCCTTTCCAGTGATGTTGGGTTCAGGCCAAATGCCTCTTTATTCCTTTGGTAAAAAAAGCCGAATTATGCTTGAAGCATAATGCGAAGAGTCTGGGAAACTTGTTTTGTTTGTTAAAGCAACCTGTATTGTACTGATAACTGGTGACATTTCTGCAGAACTGGTTTTCAATCTCATAACTTAATATTACTAACAGTGTCCAAATACTACTAAAATTGTGTACTAATCGAAGTAAGGACAAAATATTATGAGTTATATCTTCATCAAACTAATAAAGATGGATGTTCCATGTGTTTGCACATTAGGGTGTTCTCCTTTGCATTTCCTTGGTGGTTTAATCTGCTTGTTAAGAGCCTTAAGCAGGGCCGGGCTAACTTTTTAATTAGTGGACCACATTGGCGTCTTATATTTGATAAAGGGGTCTGACCAAGAGCATGTAATGGCCGACCTACTATAGGTGTGCCAATAACATTCATCGCCTGCATCAGTAATGATGGTAACCATGTGTAATAGGCACATGTGACATGTGGCACTTGCTCATTCATTGCAATTGCTAGAGACTCCTTGTCTAAAGACATGTTTTGTCCTCCTTTGCAGTTTGTAGTCTACAACTATGAACAAGCTGCTTGCATACTACAGGCAAACAGTGGGCAATCGGCTGTTTGGGCAGCATAGACCAGTGAAATCCCTAGTATGTGGCTTCTGTGCAGTAGAGCTCTGAAATTGGGAGGGAAGAAGCACATGGGGCTAATGAGGGTTGTAGCAATTCACAATGGGTCTGATAGGAGGCTTGAGCAGAGTGCCAGATGAATATAATTCTGCTAAACCTTTTTCTCAAAATGGTAGGTAGAGGCCAAAGAGTAAAGTTAAAATGCAATAGAGAAAGATCGGGTCTCTTCCCCTGTCAGGGCGACTGAGTGAACAGAAAATACAGCTGCCCAAGACATTACATTTACATTAATGATTTGTAAGATCGTACAAACATTAAAAATAACTACAATTAACAGTTGGTTAGAAGCCTGCTGGGGTTTGGGCCTCCACAAGGAGTAAAAATTCATTTTTGCACAGGAAGTCAAAAGTTGGAAAAACAAATGGTTACCTTTACAACCTTCTCGTTCTATAACTTATCCCACCATAACCGCTAAACGCCCCCACGTTCACTAAATTTTAAATCTGTTTATCTTGGGTTAGACAATACAATCTAGGCATGGATGGCTAAAGGGACTCTTGGTAGCATATGCTATAACTCATATGATATATAATCTGGGAAACGGGTGGGCAGCCAATGGTCAGGCTCATGCTCCTGTCTGGTAAAGGCCAGGATGCTGCAGAACCCAGTTAGGGCTTGCAGCTCGAGGCTGAACAAAGTGCACGAGCGGTCGCAAAAATAAATTTTGATGCAGCCCGTGTTTCATGTGACATCTCTGGTTAAGTCCCAGATATGGTTAATGTTGGGGTCCAATCACATGATGTTTTTTTAGGGCGGCTGACACTTGGCAGCTGCCTTGAAACTGCCACTATGTCACTGTTTACAGCGATGGAACAGTTTGTGGGGCAGGTTGGTTGTCAACTACCGCCATGTTATACCATGACTGTCTGACAAAATGTGCGGGTGCAGTTCCTGGGCAATAGGGAGATCAGAACTACAAGATTCTGGCGTTGGGGCCCTAAAGGTTCTAACATTTCTCTTCAGCATCCAAATTCCAGTTCAGCTAGATGTATTTAAAAAAGTATATAAACTATGGGGCATATACTGAATCTGGATTGATGAGATTCTTCGGTAATATCCTGCACTACCGCACAGACACGTGTTGTCAGGAGGATAGGATGAGGTGGGCAGAACTCATGGTCACATGTTAATAAATGTATAGTGAAATCTACCATCAATTTAGCTCCAATCATGTGCTGGTTTATTCTTCTTTGAGCATGCCCAGGGGGCAGTTACACGGGCGCCTGGAAACGCCACACTTGCGAAAAGTGCTGAAGCTGAGAAGAGGCAACACGAGGCATCCCCTGGTTGATTTTTAAACACCTACCCGATATGGGGGGGGGGGGGGGGGGGGGTTAAAGCAGGGGTGACCTGTATGCTCCCTAAAGCCCCTCACACACAGATCAATGTTTAGTTTGATTCCAAAACAATCGTTCAGGAATCGAACATGGAAACCCTTGTTTGATCGATCCCGTTCAAAGACATGGAACAAACATGTTAGTAAATCCTTGTTCAATTGCCCTGGGTCCCCATTCAAAGTATCGACAGTGGTGCTTTCTTTGCGTCACCACCACGCAATCAATTGCGGGTCGATCACACAGGTTTTGGTCAGTGGGGGGGCTTTAGATCGGTAGCGCCTTTTGCTAAGGCAGTGGTACCTAAACTGGAGGGCGTGAAGGTATTCAATGGGGGCACTGGCCCTCATTCTTAACCTGTGTTTGAATTGGGAGGGGGGTGCTCGATAATGCTAGTGAATAGAAAAGGGGGCCCTGCAAGGAAAGTTTCGGTACCACTGTGCTAAGGTAATTTCTGCAGATTGTGGTTACTGGGAATGAGGGAGACCAAGTGACTTTCAGGGCTTTTTTGTATACAGTAAAATATATATATAATAATTATTGGGAGGCATTGTGAATAATTAATAGGTAGAACTGGGACATCACCAGCTCAGTCTTGGAGGAGAAAGTTGCATTTACTTCCTGTCTGTAGAAGTTAGTATAGCTTTCCAATGTGAGGGGAATCTTTTGTTTTGGAAGAGAAGATAAATCCTTTTAGGATAAGCACCAAAATCTATAATGGGTGATGTAAAAAGAAAGCGCATGTTGGCAATTCTGGTACTTTGCAATTAACTGACAAAGCAGCTAGTGGACATTTCATGACACCTGTTCCAGTAAAAGTTTCCTTTTTCTATTGTGTATCCAGGACATAACATAAAAGGGTCTCCAGGCAAAGCATCAGCTGGGCTGGGGAGAGAGCAGAGCTGTCTCTCCCCAGCTCCACCGTTATCTGACAGCAGCGTGATGATGTCATCACGCTGCTGCAGGGAACATTGGACGGCTCGAATGTCGAGACGTCTGTACACTGCTTTACTCTCAAATATTGTTCACAAATCTGTCTTAAGGTTCCCATACACCTTGAGCTAGCCACACATGGTTCGATTTTAGCGTTCGATCAACGCTTTTCGATGAAAAAAGCGATCGATTGAACGAAAATCGTTGTGCTGCCCACATAGTAAAATCAATGATTATTGATCTTTTTTTTTTCAAGTCATCAATTGAAATGTGATCGGACAGGTTGGAAAATTTTGGCCGATAGTACAGTGGTCGAGTCAATGATACTTGATGTGTGCCACGTCCCTTTATCGTCCGATTAAAACTAAAATCATAAGAGGAATTCAATCGACGAATTTGATGAACTTTTCAAATTGAACAATAATCGTACTCCCCATGTGTACATCGATTAAATTTATATCGATTTTCGATTTTAAATTTTTTTTTTTATTGAACTACAAAATCGAATCTAACGTCGATTGAATGCTAAATTGAACCATTTATGGCTGGCTTTACAATCTTACCATACAATTTCTGTACAATCAACTTTTGTTCTTTTGTAACCCTTCCAATAACTGTATTCTATCAGGGAGAGCCTGACACTACATAGTTGTTGGTAGATCTAATGGAAATAGTTTGGAGTGATCTAAAGGTGTATGGGGGTTTAAATCTGTGTTAGTGAGCGCTTTTCCTTTGCCAAGGAAATCCCTCCCACCTCCCATGTGTTGCATATGAAAGTGCTGATTAGACAGCATGAATATTCCACAGGTGTGTCTTAAGCCGGCCATAGACACTGCCATTCCCACCCGATTGCGGGAGATTGGCTGGCGTGCATACTCACGGAAAATGCATTGTGGTTGATCTCCCACAACTACAGAGGTGCCCACCTTGCTGGATCGACCCAATAAGTCCCGCTAGCTGGACCGCACGGTGGTCCGTAGTTTAACTGGCCGATCCTGATACTTTGGATGTGGATCGACATCCCCATCCACAGTATCTGCCTGTAATCTGATGGGAATACCTGTGTTAGCAGCACACACAGGATTTCCATCAGTTGTGCAGACGACTTATCACAGCATGGTGACATCACCACCATGAGTTGCTTACAAGACGGCAGGGAATTGCGGTGTCTATGGTCAGCTTAAGACTGCCCATAATAAAAGGCCACTCTGAAATGTGCACAGTTTGGTTTTCTAACCCCCCCCCCCCCCCCCCCCCCCCCCATAAAGCCAATCAGTATCTGTTGTGGCCACCATTTATCTCACGCAGTGCAGCTCATCTCTGTTGCATAGGGTTGATCAGATTGTTGGTTGTGGCGTGTGGAATGTTGGTCCACTTCTCTTCAATAGCTGTGCAAAGTTTCTGAATATTGTCAGGAACTGGAGCACCCCGTTTCTACCGATCCAGAGAATCCCAAACATGCTCAATAGGTGACATGTCTGGTGGAGTATGCTGGCCATGCAAGATCTGGGATGTTTTTAGCTTCCAGGAAGTGTGTATAGATCCTTGCATTATGGGACCATGCAATATCATGCTGCAACATGAGGTGATGGTCGTGGAAGAATTGCCCAACAATGAGCCTCAGGATCTCGTCATGCATTCAAAATGCACCTGTGTTCGTTGTCCATAACATACGCCTGCCCATACCATAACCCCACCGCCACCATAGGCCACTTGATCCACAATATTGATGTCCGCAAACCGCTCAGCCACACACACTGTCTGCCATCTGCCCTAAACAGTGAAAACCAGGACTCATCCGTGAACAGAACTCCTCCTCAAACGTGCTAGGTGCCGTGAAATGTGAGCATTTTGCCACTTAAGTCGGTTACAACTACAAACTGCAGTAAGGTTCAGACCTCGATAAGGATGACACGCATGCAGATGAGCTTTCCTGTGACAGTTTCTGACAGTTTGCGCAGCGATACTTTGGTTATGCAAATCGATTGCTGCTGCAGTGGTCAGGGTGGCTGGTCTCAGACAATCATGGCAGTGAACTTGCTGGATGTGGAGGTCCTGGGCTGGTGTGGTTACACATGGTCTGGGCTTGTGAGCCCGGTTGGATGTACTACCATATTCTTTAGAGACGGCTAATGGTAGAGAAATGAACAATCATTTCACAAGGCAACAGCTTTGGTAGACATTCCTGCAGTCAGCATGCCATGTGCATGCTCCCTCAAAGGTTGTAACATCTGTGGCATTGTGCTGTGTGATCAAACTGTACATTTCAGAGTGGCCTTTTATTGTGGGCAGTCTAAGGCACACCTGTGCAATATTCATGCTGTCTTATCAGCACCTTGATATGCCATACCTATGAGTTGGGATGGATTATCTTGGATTACCTTTTGGTTTTAGGCTGGATTCAAACCTGCTGCAGTTACTGAGGCAGTCCTAGAATTTTGCCCCCACTCTTGATTACATGAAGTCCTAACACACCCGTCTTGTAGTGCACCCTGATATTTACATTGACCACAAAGCATTAAGTTATTTCTTTTTAAGTACTGCAAAGCCTCTCCAGCCTGTTATGAACTCATGGTTGTTGACATTAGAGGCCAGTTAGACCTTCAAGATAAAGTTTGAATAAAAAAATAAAATCCGTGATGGGGATGTATATACAGACATAGGTGTCCTGGGTCCTCACAGTTGTGGCATCATTGATGATGCTAGAGATATTCAGCAGTGTGGTCTGAAGTGGGCAGAAAATACAAGCTGATTACATGGTTATTGGTTTGTATGTCCTGTACTGCTTTTAGAAGTGGACAGAATTGGAAAGAATGGTACCACCAAGGAGGTTATTATCCTCCAAATTGTAACTGCCTTCTGTCCTCTAAGCTTTATAGATGGGTGATCATACTTAAGGTAGCCATACGCCAATCAAGTTTTGCTCAATCAATCTTAGATGCTATCAGCTTTTGCAATTTAAATATTGACTGTCAGTCTAAATTTAACCGATACCCGTACCTCAACATAGTGTGATCGATCTGAAAACGAATTGATTCCTTTGCTAATGTGTGCATGCTCCATAGTACTATCTGATGCAAACTATACTTATACTTGTACCACCCACAATCTACCAACATGTCGGATCAGTGCCCGATTTTATGTTCTGTTCCCATCACTTTGGTCAATCAATGCAGGTAATAGATTGCCAAACTATTGATATTTTTAAATTCGATTGAATGGACAAATTAAACCTTGTATGGCCACCTTTAGGATATAGGTGCTGCCATGTATGACATGGGGCTTATCTCCACATCGGCGCAGACTATCTGAAATGCAGCTCACAGCATTTTTTGATCGTGGGCTGCGGCTGATTGCCCCTGATCATGGCCATAGACATGAATGTCTTATTTTAACCGTGCCCATTCCCTCTCTATGGGGCCGATAAGGCAAGATGCCCCCCCCCCCACTTCCTGTCTGCAGATGCCATGCCGCGATTCTAATTACGGTGGATCACTGAGTGCTAGCGGTCTCCGTGCCATGAAAAAATTAGCTCAAATGTGATATACTTGAAGTAAAAATGGCTGTGGCATGTTTTGTTGAAGAGTGTGTAACCAAACGTATTCATCTCCCACCAGTTCCGGCACATGGGACAATACTGCAGCTGCCTTGAGTAAGCTAGTCACTCAATAACACTCCTGTATACTTTCATCCTCTTCTCCTACATTTTCATCTGTGCTCTTTTATTTTCTTCTATTACTATCATATCTTTTTTTGTGAAGGGGGCTGTCTGTAGTAGAACACACTGCAGTTTAATTGATGCCTTTAGTTTAATCTTTTAATTCTACAGGCTACATTTGCTCTCTTTCCTTTTGATGGATGTAGAGAAATAATGTAGGGTTAAGGAAAGCAACCCCGGTTTGATGTGTAAGTCAACAGACAATTTGAATTGAGTATGTGATATGCGAGTTGTACACACAGCAGTACATCTGACCCAACAGCTCCATGGAGGCTGAAGTCTTTGTAGGCAATGCTGATTTATTTGCCTGGCTCCCTTTTAGTTCACCCCAGTGACTCTTCATTTCTTTTCTGTGTGTCTAACCCTCCCCACCCCCCCAACCTGGCTGACAGATGGACAGCCTCTCCAACAGGAGGGGTGGTGGAAAAAGCCTTGGCTTTTGTGTTTTCTCTAGGTCTTAACCAATGGTGTTGGCACACATTTAACAATAGAGAAAAGGCAGCCACATTTGAAAATAAAACAGAATAAGCATGTGTTGAGCTGTGTCTAATTCAGTCTGAATTTTTTTTTCATGTGTTTTCTAAGTGACAAATCCGACCTCTTGGTTGCAGCTTTAGCGTTACTCTCCCATGCAGCCAATTATTAATTTAATAGCCCCCTAGTCTCTCCTTTTGATTGCTGTTTAATATAATTGTGTAATTTATTTTCTAGCCATCCTTCTAGCAGATTGCTGCCCCTAACAGCTCCCTGCTTGACGACACCCCCCCCCCCCCCCCTCTTTCCCCCACTGTCCTATAGCCAATTTCCTGCTAATGGAAAGTTTCAATTGAAATCCCAACGCTCAGGTGCTAAAATCCGGGATGTTTTCACACAATCAATCCTATGTACACCCCGATCCGCACTTCTCCAGGTGAACACCTAAATGTCAAAGGGCAAAACCTTTGTAACTGACATCGTAATTGTCCCCGCAACAAAAAAAACACAGACCCATCAGACTAATTTGCATGACAAAAGGGACTGGTGGGGCCTTGGCGTTTCAAGATGAGGGAGGGTAACAAAAATGCCACTTATTGCTATGACCAATCATTCTTTCCCAGCAACATCACCCCCCCCCCCCCCCATTCTGCTTCAATACCAACCCCATACTCATCTCCGTCTTTCCATTACTCCCCGTTCATTGAAACACTATAAATCCCCTAACAGCGTCACAAAATCATCTACATTAACATTCCTCTGCCTCCTCCTCTGCTCATTTTCATCTCACACTGCTGGAATGGCCAGTTACCATACTATTACTACCCACTACCATTTTCAAGAAAGTTGTGCTAGATCTTCTAGCCTCCAAACAAAATATCTATCGGTTACACAAGGGGGGTTAGTGCCTCGTAAAACCTCCTGCACTCTCTAAGGGTGCCATCTCTTTGCCTGGTAAACACCCTAATTAAGAATCAATGCCATCTGTTCCAGGCCCTTCAACTGAAAAGATGGCGACTAACTCCAACAAATGCTTCTCAAAGTTATATGAGTAAAGAAATTGAGAATGAACCATTTTGCAAAAAAAAGTTTTTTTTTTACAAAGAGGCAACCACACACTTTTTCAGCCCATGTATTAACTACCTCACGTTATAAGATAAATGCAGTTTATAACGCACACACCACATCTCCAAAAAATGCACCTCATGAGTTGCAGTGGGGTTGGACAGTGCTTAAAAGTGTGAAAGAGCCCTAGACTATCGATAAAACACTTTTATGGGAAGTTACGGAATATAATGTATGATTTAAATTGTGGAATTTTCCGTGTCATATAGATGGCTAGACTAAAAAGACCACAACATTTTTAAAACCCTTTTTTAAACACTGTATCATAATGTTAAAATAGTAGTAGCGTGGGAGGGAGCGTAGTAGCCAGCAAAAGTGGCACTTTTTTTTTATGATCCATGATTAAACCTCCTAGCGGATATGCCGAACCCAGTTCGGGCAAAGGCCACTGCAACATCGATACGCCCGAACTGGGTTCGGGCACATCGTGGGAGCTCACCTGCTCGCCGCCGCCGCCATCATTGCTTCTTCTCCGGCTTCTTCATGGTCCCGGAGGACGTGTGACGTCACGGAGGCGGGCACCCCGGTCCCGGCTCTTTTTTCTTACATCTTTTTTCTAACTTTTGCGCTGGATTAAGAAAAAAAAAAAAAATGTCTTCTATATAACCAGCCAAAGTGATCCCGCTTCAGAAAACCCGATACGCTAGCGTTCCTGATAGTGGGAGCATCTCGGCATGCACACGAGCCGTCCGGAACTAGCCGAAGGTCTCAGGCTATCTCCAGTGAAACAGCCTCCTCATGCCGGTGACGTCATCCAGGCGGCGGGAGATTTAAAGGTACAGAAACTTTTTTTTTTTCTTAGATTTTTTTGTCTTTTCATTTTTTTTTTATTTTTTTATTTTTTGATTGGATTGGATAAATGTTTTATCCAATCCAAATCAAACAAGAAAACAAGTGTAAACTTCTAAAAAAAAAAAAAAAAAAAAAAAAATTTTCCCCCAAAATTTCTTTTTTTTCTGTACCTCTAAAGCCGGCCATAGACGCTTTATTCTGATTTTTGCGAAGATCACCATGCGCATTAGGGAACGCTTGGGATCAATTGCAAATGAACGCGCCCACCCTGAACGCAAGTACTGCGCAGTCTGATCGTAAATCAACTGCGCCCCCGGCCGACATCAGGCGCACCCAACCGCGGCTCTCTGTGTGCCCGCCAGCATTTCTACAAAGCGCCGCGGCACCCACACAAGCCTTTCCGCCCCCATCGGCTTCACCGGCAAAACACACTTTTGGTACAGAAATCTGCACCTCAGTGAACCGCCAGGGAGGTTAAAGAATGTTTTAAGCTATCTGTACACCTTACAATCTTACCATACAATTTCTGTACAATGCACTTTCGTTCTACCAAAACCATGTAATATGAGGAGCTTCCTAAACCTTCCATTTACTATGTATTCTATCAGGGAGGACTCGGCACTACATAGTTGTAATTGTTTTTACACTGCTCAATAGCTCAAGTTTAAAATTGACAATAAGTGACTAAGGACCACAAGTGAACCCCCCCAGGGGCATTCCCAAGTGTGTCTAGGGGTAGATTTTAGGTTCTAATATTGGAAACCCCCACCCACATTGGTAAATGCTTACTTTCTCTAGCTGAGCATGTGCGGCCCTGCAGTGCCAGCATCTTTGGATCCTCTCACTGCATCCAGCTCCCTGACGTCAGGGATGGCCTGGGGTAGGTGGGGAGGTGTTGTATGTTAATACTGGCATAGCCATCCTGATATATGCTGTTCGGTGGTGCTAAAGATAGTGGGAAATACAAACAGATGATATGGTTATCTGTTTGTATTGTTTGTAAGTGAAAGTTGAAAATTCCTGAGAATAGTGTTTCATAAATGCCTTAATGCAGTGGTTCCCAAACTGGGGGGTGGGAAGGTATTCAAGTTGGGGTGCCGGCCCTCATTCTGAACCTGTGTATAAATGGGGGGTCGATAATGTTTCTTAATAGAAAAGGTGTGGCCCTGCAAGGGAAGTTTGGGAACCACTGCCTTTTCCAAACACTAGAAAAGCACCCTGTCAAAAGATTGTGTGAACACACTTCCATACAATGTAAAGTAGTTAGTGTACAGCTTGTATAACAGCTTGTAGAACAGTGTTGTATAACAGTGTACATTTTTTTGTCCCCTCAAAATACTTCAACACTCAGCTCTTAATGTGTAAAGGAAAAGCAACAAACGGGAGTACTCCTCTAAGGGATAAATCTCCAAATTGTGCCAAATTAGCAACTATCATATGACCTCTCTGAGGATCTGAATACTAGTCCAATAGCTTTGGCTTTTTATTCCAGATGGACTATCATGACTTGGAGGAAAGCGAACCTTCACAGACTACCTGTAGGCTTGCTGCAGACATAGCCAGGCAACCCACCAGGTTCAGAAGGCCTTTAAAATATCTTTTTACATCAGCTTGGAAAAAAATAGTTTTCCCCTAGCCTTTTGTTGTAAAGAAGTTATAGAACTTTTCCTTTGCTTTTACATTCAGCCATATGGGTTTAATGTATTACACTACAATACAGAGTGTATACTTATCACTATAAAAGGGGTTAATGTATTATTATTGTCCCTCCCTGACTTGTGGGGACGTGGCTTCAGATTTTCAGCTTTAATCGTGGTCCAGATGTGCCCCCACCTCAGGAATCTGATGTATAAACTCTCAGGGGTATGAAGGGGAGAGGGTGTGCTGGGGTTTTTCTAGTTCAACCCTGAAATCCATGGGAAAATACTGAGGGAGTGTGACTACCCCAAATCATATGTACAAATGACTATTTCAGACAAGATGTGTGGTCATCAGTATGTACAAAATGTGTTGTTTCACCTCATTGTCAATGAAAACTAAAAATGGGGATTTTGTTGTTTTTAGTCTTCTTTGGATTAGCCATTTTGAATTGAATTTAGAACAAAGGGCACCAAAAGTATATGTGTGTATATATATATATATATATATATATATATATATATATATATGTATCGTTTTGCATATTTAAATAAATGTTACTTTTAAACTTGAAGACTTGTTGTATGTTGCATTGCAAATACAAAAAAGTAAAGCACAAATAATGCATCTGCATTGCAACACACAACAAGGTATTGCATAACCTTGTGTTGTGCTCTGCATTGGTATAAATACTGTAGGTAATACAATTTAATGCAATGGACCACACAGTTGAGCTGCAACCTTAAGAGTATAGCCACGCTGTTGACCATTAAATATGTAATCTCTGTGTACGTCAAATGAACAGCAGAAAGCAGTTACAACTGAATTTCAGCAACTTTATTTCTCAACAGCAACTTGGCAAACTAATAATCTGTTATGTAAAAAGAGAGGAGGTGTATTGGAAGTTTTAAGACACTATTGAAGGCCAGGTTCCCACCTGTGCAATTTGGTGGCACACACAAATTTGTGATGTTACATATAAAATGATGTCTTAATATAAGCCATGTGTGTGCAACATCATTTCTTTAGAGCATGCCTAAACTGAACTAATATATTTTTTGTCCAACAGTGGCAAACGCTACTCTATTGGAAACAAGGTTGAAAATCCTTACCTACAGTTAAATATTCTTGAAATTTCTTTGCTGCTCCTCCCCTCTCTTCAGAATCATGTGCCCTTGGACAAGCCTATGGAGACACATTTGCACCATTTTACGCTTCATACTGGGTTGGCACTGCAAGGACTTTGTTGCTTTTCTTGATAACTTTGAATATTAATGATCAGGTATTTTTCGGACCATTAAATGCTTTGATGTTTAAACCTCCAGGTTTTAAAATAAGATGTACAGTAAGTGGGTACATTTCAAAACGGGTGATGGGGGCGATGGGGTTCAGTGGCAAGTTCATGTCATTCATAGAGGCCTTGTATAGGTTGCCTATGGCATGCATATGTGTTAACGGGACCATATCCCTCCCGTTCCCACTGGAAAAGGGGAGTCGGCAGGGGTGCCTTCTGTCACCCCTGTTGTTCAACAAAGCGTTGGAGCCGCTTCTTTGCCATGAGGTACCATGCTGACCCTTCGGTGCCCAGTATAAGAGTGTGAGACCGATAACACCAAATGTAACACACCTTCTCCTCATTCTCAGTGGAGACCTTGTAACACTAACATCTCACATGACAGCGGGGAGGGTAAATGGCTGAGCACAATTTGGATATTTTTCATTTAGTGTGCTCATTTTTGTTGCCACAGGGTTATTTTGAGGAGGCAACACATTTACAGTTATATAAGCTGTACACTGAATACTTTACCTTGTATCAAAGTGTCATATCTTCAGTGTGGAAAGACAAACTATTTACCACATTGTCAGGGGTGTACTCATTTTTGTGAGATACTGTATATGTATATTATCTTTTTATGGACTAATAACTTTCTGCTTAGCAAGTTTTTACAGGTAAAACTAAATGCTTCTGGTATTGGTTATAGAGCTGGCCATAGTTTTTATTTTGATTATTTGGGGGGGGGGGGGGGTTTTCTTGATGGATTTTTAAATGCATAAGATACTATTCTTTTTTCTTTTTAGTCTTTTTTAAGCATTTAATTGAAAAATATATTATCAGAAATTAGAACTGTTTATGCAGTATTACATCCCACAGGAATTGTACTCCATGTTATTGCTAAACAATGGTATTCCTTTATTAGTAGCTTGTAAAATCACATATATTTTTAAAATTATCATTAACGTTGAATTATCTTTATTTGCTGCATCAATTCTAATGGCTTTAAAGTAAAATGTTGAAGATTGTAGAACAACCTACAATATAGTGTGGGTTTGCTTTTAATTATTTTTCTTTCTTTGCATTTCGGGAATCTGTTGCATATGAAAACAAATCTTATACATCAATAATATAACTACCGTATTTTTCGGACCATAAGACACACTTTTTCACCCCCAAAATTGGCTCGGCCGCCGGTGGACGCACCTTGGCTTCCCGCCAGCTCTCCTGGCACAGAGGTTAACCCGGGAATTGGAGGTGCTGTCAGATGTGAGATGCCGGTGTTCTGAGATCTTTTCCTAGCTGAAATATTTCAGCCCGGCCTCCCCCCCCCCCTCCCTTCCTCCTGCAGATCAGTGTGATGTATAACGTGTTCTGCTGAGAATGTACTGCTGCTAGTGACACCTACTGGCTGAATTGGATATTGCATTCACTGAATTCATTGCATTAACCAAATTGATGTGAAAACTTATTAAATCTTTTTTTCTGGTTTTCCTGCCCTAAAAACTGGGTGCTTGTTATGGTCCAGTGCGTCTTATAGTCCGAAAAATACGGTACCTCCTTATTTGCGGACAATCGTCTCTTTAGGTTGCATTATACATGATCTGTTTTTTCTGTTGCTGTATATAGATAGAATTTGTGTTTTAAAGAGTAGTCATGCCAACATTATTTACCAACTTACCTTTCTTTCTCATATGGCAGCCCAACCTGGGTATGTTCCACCATTACAGCAAGTGTTCCAGGCCCCACGCCGACCTGGCATTGGCACAGTTGGGAAGCCAATAAAACTTCTTGCCAATTACTTTGAAGTTGACATTCCCAAGATTGACGTCTACCATTATGAGGTCGATATCAAGCCAGACAAGTGCCCACGGCGTGTCAACAGGTAATGCACAGCAAGACTGTTTAGTACTCTTCGTAAAGTCGCCCATCTTTAATTGTTTTATTTTAAAATAAATGGATCTTTGAATTATTAAAAACAAAATCTTATGAGAAGTATACAATGTCAAACTTTTTAAGTATACCATGATGATTGTTTATGCACATGGCTAAAACATATCCAGTTTACCTGTACCATTATAAAGATTTAGACCCAAAAGAATATATGTCCAGAATGGCTTATTTAAATGCCAACAGAAATGGTTTAATCTTTATTTACATGTGGTTTTCTATATCTACAAAACAATAGTATATTGTTTGATCGTACTGTGTTAGCTATCGATGAATACAGAAAGGTTGGAGTTCATGTGATACCCTTTATTGACTAACTAAAGTCATTAAAAAAACAATATTTTTTCTGGTATTAAGCCTGAAGAAGGCATGTGAAACATCCTGAAAGCTTGTTTCTGTAATTCAGTTAGCCAATAAAGCGTATCACATGTACTCCAACTTTCTGTATATATCTACAAACAATGCAGTCTTTCTGTTTTTACACAATTGTTATGCTCATTTCTTTCAGTCACTTTGTCTTTTTTGTCATCCTTTAGGGAGGTTGTGGAATACATGGTCCAGCACTTCAAGCCTCAAATTTTTGGTGACCGAAAACCAGTTTATGATGGAAAGAAGAACATTTACACAGTTACAACACTGCCTATTGGTCATGAAAGGGTAAAATACAATTTTAACCTATTTACAATACATACCATACGTTGTGTTCTACAAAAATATCTCACCACAATATGGGTAGTCAACATTTTAGGTTAAAAACAAGTTGATTTCAAACATTTTTAAATGGCGGTCTTAATGTAGGACAAATAAACAAATTTTCAGTTAGTTAAAAGTGCAGTAGGACTCTTGTCCAAACTACTAACTAAGCTTAGCTTTAGGCTAAGAGTGTGCCCCTTAAAGGATTCACAAAACAAACAGGCAAGATGTTTAATAGTGTACTATCATGTTTATAGATTTGTAAGGCAGTAATGAGATAGATGAGTAGATTGTGATCTCTGCTGTTAAAGCCTATAAGTCCCCCAGTCCCACACTCCCTCTGGAGATGGGAAATCTTGGATAGACAGAAGTCTGTCTGCCTTTTTTTATTTATATATTAATTGGGATGTTGGCACTTGTGATTTACAAGGGAAGGGGTATTCTACTTGGGATAAACTGTTATGTATATAGAAATGTAATATATGGTTTAAAGAACAAAACAAGTCAACTGTGAGCAGATAACATTAACATTTTTGGTAGCAAGAAAATGACTACTGGTCAGAGATTGTATAAAACACTTTTCTGCCACAACTCAGAAAATGAGGTGGCTAGCCCCAGCGGTCTTTTAGGGCTTGTGTCCTCTGCGTCCTTTTCGCACAGAGGACACTTCCCATTCTAATGAATGGGACAGTGTCCACTCTGCATTATTTGAGCGGCGCACATCAATTGACGTCTCCAAGACATGGAAAAGCAGCACCCAATTCTGTTCGTGCGCTGTTCTTCCATGTCTTTGGTATGCTAAATCAATAGTACAATTTATTCAAATAGGATAAATTGATCATGTCATTAAGTGCAATATTTGCTCAATAGTCTATAAAAGGTGTACTTCCTTTGTTGCAAAAATGTGTCTGATATGCTCTCTGACCAGTACTCGTTTTCTTGCTGCAATAATAGGGATGTGGTGCCATACTGATTGCCCACCCTACCTTTTCTATAAACATTTTTGGTGTTTATACTATGCACCTCCAAAGGCTTATAGTCTTCATTCTTGACCAGGTTGATTTTGAGGTGACAATTCCAGGAGAAGGGAAGGACAGGATCTTTAAAGTGTCTATAAAATGGATGGCAGTGGTAAGCTGGAGGATGTTGCATGAAGCTCTGGGAAGTGGACGAATTCAGCTTCCGCTGGAATCTGTGCAGGCCTTGGATGTAGCAATGAGGCACCTGGCCTCTATGAGGTAACAAATCCTATTTGCTTGTTTCTAAATATGCTTTGATTTCCAATTCCTGGTGAAGGATCTATTGACCTATTTTTTTGCAGGTATACCCCAGTAGGGCGGTCTTTCTTTTCACCTCCTGAAGGTTATTATCATCCACTTGGAGGGGGCCGTGAGGTTTGGTTTGGGTTTCATCAGTCTGTACGCCCAGCTATGTGGAACATGATGCTTAACATTGATGGTAAGCATAAAAATAGTTCTGACTTCATTGTTTTTCTAAAAATGTAGAGTTATAAATAGATTGATGAATGTCTCTTTCACTATACCACAAATACAATTTAAAAAGTTTGTTTTGTCCTTAAATTTTATTTGAAAAATACATAATTCAGGAAGTACACATGCATATGTGTTACATAAGTCATGGCAACTTCTAGGAACTGTTTTCTCTGTATCTTTCAGTATCAGCTACAGCCTTCTACAAGGCCCAGCCAGTAATAGAGTTCATGTGTGAGGTACTTGATATACGGAACATCGATGAACAGCCTAAACCTCTCACAGATTCACAGAGGGTACGCTTTACTAAGGAGATCAAAGGTAAGTAATTATTTTCGAATGGTGAAGGTTTACAGAACTTAATCAACAGATATTAAAAGTGTCAGATTGCAGTAAATGGATGGATGTAAAACCATTAGGCTAGGTTCACACAGGCTTAACATTTTTGGGCGCTGTTGCTGTTCCTCGCTGCCCTTTCCAGGATTGTCAGGCAGAGGATCTGGTATGCTCTTGTGGTGGGGGGTCACGCTATATGTGCCCCCCCCCTCCCTTTCAGGCAAGCCAGATCCTGTGCCAAATAGGGATGTGGTTAGTCTTTTGGTGGGCTTTTTGCCCCAAAAAATATAATCAAGGCCCCTGTGCACATGCATGGTCTCAGAGTTTTAACAGTTGTCATGAGCTCTAGCTTCTCTTGAAAAAGAGGTTCTCTTGGCTTTTCACCTGATAGCCTGGGCTTTAAAAACATCTGGCTCATGAAAATGTTCCTATTGAAGTGAATAGTGGCATAATACCAAGAAAACATCAATGCACCCCCCCCCCCCCCCCCCCCCCAAAAGTGCTTGTATAATACTCATGAATGAATGAATAAAATACCCCTCTGTTTAAAAAACCCCGTATGAATTAAAAAACAATCTCATAGGGGTTTTTTCAGATGCCAAGGCATGTTTTTAGCACACAGTTGTTCTTATTTATAAAAAAGTACAGGTTGAAGCTTGGGTGAGCATGAGGGTTGGTGATAAAGTTGCATGGTGGTGTGCAGCTCCTGAGGTAGAGGGGGAGTTTGGCCTGATCCTGTAAAGGATAGACAGGTACACAAGACACAACACCTAGTGGAACAAAGTTAAGATTCATTGTTGGTGTGTGTATATCCACACTGATGGTGAGATCTATAATTACAGTGCTTTCTAAGCTGTAGAGAAAATGAGTGCAAGCTCCTTTGGGCTGGCTCAAAAAGAATGTTGGTCATTGTGAAACCAATCCCCCTCTTGTTTGCAGCCTGAAACACCATGCAAGATGCATGCCAGCAGCGGCACAGAAAATCCCCAAAATGTTCTGCATAAAGCTGGTCTGAAGAAACATGTACATCTCAGCAATATATCACTATTTTTCCATGTTTTCTCTCTTTAAGCTCTCTTGTAGTACAGAAAAATATTGCTGATGTGCCAGAAATCTAGTATGCGTCCACATTCCTCTATGACATGACAAAGCATTGCATCTTTGGCTCTGGGTTCTGAGGCATGTGTCAGCCCTGCCTGCTTAATTTAAGGTGGATAGATTACAAAGCACTTGGCCCACTCCTAAAATCTGTATAACCTCTCCATGTGTCAGGCAGAGAGCACAGGAAGGTATTAGCTTAAAATGTCTGGCGAAATCACTAGGTACTTTGTGCACTTAAAAATAAGAAAGCAGTTTAATTTTGCAGTTTTTGTTGCACAGTCTTTCTGTAAGGTAAGGTTTACCGAAAGTCTTTACCTTCTATATGTGTACTTTAAGAATCAGGTATTTATAGAGATATACAAACTGGGTAACAACTGTTTAATTGACAGGTTTAAAAGTGGAAGTCACCCATTGTGGACAGATGAAAAGAAAGTACAGAGTTTGCAACGTAACTCGCAGACCAGCCAGCCATCAGACGTAAGTATTATTAAAGGTCACTTATTGTGACAGGTGTAAGGAAAATCACACTTACAATTGTATTGTCTTATGTATCTTAGGTTCCCACTGCAGCTGGAGAGTGGCCAGACTGTGGAGTGCACAGTAGCCCAGTATTTCAAGCAGAAGTATAATTTACAGCTAAAATATCCTCACCTTCCATGCCTGCAGGTGGGACAAGAGCAGAAGCACACATATCTACCTCTGGAGGTGAGACCTTGATTTTTGGAATTAAGATACTTTTAATCTACCTGATTTTTAGAAAGTAGATCTGAACCTGTTAAAGTAAGGTAGAGTCTCTACATTTACAGTATAGTGTTATTCTATAGTAAATCATCTGTATATACAGGGGTGCACATAACTTTTTCAGTGAGCTCCTCAGATGAGTACCAGGAGATGGTGTTTGGTACTCACCCCATATGTATGTTGTCTTCCTCACTGTCGTCAGCGTCCTTAGCTGTCTCCATCCACAGGTCACCGGCTGGCTTTGGGTCAAATGTAACTCTCACAGTACAGTACAGTACAGTACAATACCTCAGTAGTGCAACCCTGCAATTTCCAGGGTTAGTACCTAACTTCTGAGACTACCATCAGTCCAAATATCAACCTTTCATAGACATATTCCAACCGTCAACATTCCTGTCAATGTGTTCTGCAGGACAGTGTCCGCTCTGCGTTATCTAAGCGACGTGCCTGCGGTGCTGATATATAAATGTGGAATGTGGTGTCTTCATTGCAGCACCCTGTGGTGCCGCTCTACATGTTCATTGAACCCCCAGATCTCCAACAACCTAGTACAATAAAAAGTAAAATTACAAATTGTAATAGTACAAGTACAATTTTTTGTAAAATAGTAAAAGTAAAATTTTTACCTAGTAAAAGTACAATTTTTTTGTTTGTAATTTATATTCCCAATTTGACACCCCATAACTGCAACCATTCATAGGTATAAATGTTTCCCTGCGTTTATCCAAGTGACAAATTGTATGCATTTATTAATAAAAATGTAAAGAGTTTTACTTTTATACATTGAAATTGTGTGTGACCGCAATTGAATGTGTTTGAGCTGCAATACCAGTTTCAGCCATTTTACAAACATTTTATTAAAACCTCTGTGTATATAACCTTTTCCTGTCAAAATACTTTTTTTACTTTCAGTAGATTGCTGCCTATAATTTCATATAAACTATAAGGGCTCATTCACACTAGCCGCGATGCGGTTTACATAGGGAACATTTGAACCTTTTCACACTAGCCCTGCACTTGAGTTTCCGGTAACACACAGAATCGCAATATGGATTTTTGCATGCACAGAGCTAGCAAGAGTATGGGAGTCACAAGCGCAGTGCAAAATGCATTTATTTTGCTGGTAACGGATGCGGTTAGTGCCTTTGGTAGTTTTATGGCTATCGCATCCATTATCAGCAAAAAACGCAGGTGCACGTGACATTGTGTGACAGCCCTTAGACTGCATGAGATGACAGCCATGCATGCTTCTATTCTGAATATCTGAAAAGCAACAAGGCTTATGTGTTATGCAGTCACCTACAATAAGCTTGTGGGTATTCAATGAATCCGTGTGTATGATGTGATTACAGTAACTGTGTATAAAGGGTGCTTTCAGCAGAAGTTTAATTACACAGCATATAAACATTACGTGTAAACTAGCATACGTTTTTGTGATTACATCTGATGAAGAGAACCTGTTTGCTTGCTAGAGTGTGATATCTGGGTTGAGGTATGTCTCTGCATTGTGGGCTTGGGCCCACTTCCTGAAGGTTACCTTTATTTACTTACCTTTATTTAGAATAAGGGACTTGAATACTTCACTCTGCTTTAAAATACAACTTTTAAAACTCCACAAATATGACCACATTCCTGTTTTGTTTATACAGAACCAGATTTGTAATGTGTTTATGACCAAAGAGAACTGGATACAAATTGACTGGTAAAGAGGTGTATAGAGGCTGTAAGGTTTCAAAAGGAATTTTTTTGGATTAATGTATTTTTTTTGTAGGTCTGTAACATTGTAGCTGGCCAACGATGTATTAAGAAGCTGACAGACAATCAGACCTCCACTATGATCAAAGCAACAGCTCGGTCTGCCCCTGACAGACAGGAGGAGATCAGCAGGCTGGTTAGTGGCATTTCTCCTTTTGTGTTTCTAAAATGTATGTACACTGGTGCTGCTACTGTTATTTGTCACCATAGTATGCTCTTTTCTTATTCCAAAATGCTTTCATTCAGATAAACACATTCTATACCATATTTTTGGACCAAATCGGGGGTAAAAGTGCTCACATCTTAAGGTCTGAATGCATGGCCATTCTGTCGTGCCTTTGCTTCCTGCCAGCTCTCCCATCAAGGAGATTAGCTGTCAGATGAGAGATACCAGCCAGTGTCAGGATCTCCCATCTCAACTGTATTATTGCTTATGACAGCAGAGCCCTGAGCCCTGCTGGTAAAAATAATGAAGAGAGAGATAGATGAACTGCCATCTATCCCTCTCTCCATCTCTGTGGAAACTGCAATCACTGCAGCTTCCATGGACACAGGCACAGCCAGAGAGAAGACTGTGCAGCCGCCCCCCCCTACCCAATCAGTGAGGAGGGGACGTGATGTGCTGTGAGTGTACTGCTGCTAGTGACATCTACTGGTTGAATGTGATATTGCATTAATTCATTGCATTAACCCAATTGATGTGAAAGCTTATATATGAAATTTTTTTCTGGTTTTCCTGCTGTAAAAACTGGGTTTGTGCTCTGGTCCGGTGCGTCTTATAGTCCGAAAAATACGGTAACTTTGAAGATACTTGGGTAAAAAATAAGAGCAAAATGAGGAAGATAAACAAAAAAGACCTAGATATTTTTCCTAATGGGAATGTAATTGACCAAAATACGAATCTATATACTTCTATACTACAGCATCATGATCCATTACTAATAATTTACTGTATGCTTCAGACTTAAAATAATTCTTTCTGGAGTAAAGCATCTAATGCCCTCGTGTTTGCAGCTTTAAACAACTGGCAGACATATTCTAGCAGTGACATAACAAGCTGAAGTAGTGTTGATAGTGTTGTTTTCACTGCTTTTTTTGTTGTCATCAAAAGTTCAGTTGTGAAAACTAACTAAGGCTGAGTCTACACTACAGCGCCCTTGCAATCGCAGGGGGCGTTATGGGCACGGCGGTGTGTGCATGCCCTCCGCTGTTTGGGCGCTGTTTAGGATGCGGTATTGATGTGCAGGCAATACCGCATTCTATTCCTATCTATTGGCAAACCGGCCCATGGGGCGCGAGGTTTGCGCGCGTCACACACCACGCCCATTGTTTACCAATGGGCGCGGCACGTGTCTTCGGTGCGGCAGCGGGATGCCCCCGGATCCCCAACGCCAGGGCGAGCGTTGTGAATCCGCACCCGCGGGCATGACGCGCCAGTATAGACTGGCACGTCATTCCCCATAGGGAATTACAGGGGACGGCTGCACTGCGCGGCTTTCGCCGCGGTCTACGCATGGGAAAACCGCACGGTTTTCCTCAGTGTAGACTTAGCCTAAAGGAAATGAAAAATGTTGTTGATCAAGAGCATAAATTAAAAGCCCTAGGGTCCACTGTACGCTGGGATCCGCTCAAGCCTGCGTTGCGTTCCCATAGATGCAGCTTGCTGCATTGATTTCAACACGACATAGGCTTGGACCAGCAGATCCGGGGCTCTGACAGGCTGTGGAGACAGCCCTGTCATAGACCCATTGCCATCAATGGGCGGCTTGTGCAGTTCGTTAAAATCCCTGTGTTCAGGGCAGGGGTTTTAACGGACAGTGGAGCCCTAATCTAAAGATAACGATTTTAACTCATGCCTTGTATGTTGCAGAGCAATTGGGAAGACTAAAGTGTATTAAACCATACTAAAAATGTAGTAGTGTCATTCAGGAAAAGGCCGTAACCTGTAACATAAGTGGTGTATTGTATTGGACATCCCAAAAGAAGATTTTTTTGTACATAATAGACAGTAAGAAATAGTTACAACTGTCATAACATCAACATTGATCTATGTGTCTATTGTCAGTGTAATGTAATTTTTTTTTATGTCCCTAGATGAAAAATGCAAGTTATAATCTGGACCCATATATTCAGGAATTTGGGATCAAAGTTAAAGATGACATGACTGAAGTTACAGGAAGAGTACTTCCAGCACCTATTTTACAATATGGTGGGAGAGTAAGTAAAAAATTTTTTAATGCATAAGGCAGGCTATGACACCAATGAAAAACAGAGCACACTGAAACGATGAAGTACATACTAACATTTCTTAAGCCCCCCATACACACATAGATTTTCGACCGACCACCGTGAAATTATGCCCCTCCTGCTTTCAGAATTTTTTTTATTTTGGGGCATGGATTGTCCTAACTATGGGCAGTTTGCAGCTGATAGTGCAAAGTGACCTACAATGTGGTAGGTCCGCTTAAAAGACTGTAAGTGTAGGGAAGCTTTAACAGTGAACTTAAATGCTTCCAAACATTAAACCTGTCAAGTGAAATCAGTTCATGTGAAGCAACTAGAGAATCTTTATGTATGGCCAAATTATTAAATAACCTTACTGTCCTCTTTGAAGCTTTGAGAAATGACTGTATGATGATGTTTTTTCAGTTATAACTACAAAAAGATCTGTCATCATTATCTATTACACACATCCACACCTACATTTCTGTACTTTGTTAAAAAAAAAACCAAAAAAACATCACAATTAGCAATTTTTATGCATAGGGTACTTAATAATAAAAATAGTTTAGACAAGTAATGTGCTTTCAACTTAGTGAGAACAATTTTGAGAAAGGCTCTGTTGTGTTCCAGTATGTCAAGTAAGGGCTTGTTTCCACCGGTGCGATTTGCTGCGGCTGTTTTCATGCGGATGCACGCGTACGTCCGTGCGTTCGGATGAAGACTCTGGGCAGCCCCCATGTGAAAGGATGCGGTCGGTTGCGGTTTCCGCACGAGAACGCTGAAGCTAGCGTTCGGAACCGCACCTCATCCACATCCGCACCGCATCCACATGCACCAATGGAGCCTGGCTGATGGTTTGCCTATGGATGTGGTCGGAGGGGCGGCAGCCGCGTGGACACAACCGCGGCAAAACGCATCAATGGAAACAAGCCCTAAGATAGTAACTAAATTAAGAGGCCTAACATCAGCCATAATAAACACCTTAATAATGAAATTGATAGTCTTCTGTGAGCCAGGTCCATTGTTAGCATCTGAACTGTTGAGCGAAAAGGTTTTGATTACCGCTGCAATATTTTGTGAATACCTTTCCAGAAGAGTGCAAGCCATTACAGCTTCAGTAAAGGGGAATTCCATGTATGTTATTAATTTTGAAATTGGATATCTAACAAGCTAATACACTAGGGGTGTGATTGTGAGTTACTCATAAACCATTGTCTGTATACTATGTTAATTACCATAACCCATGTTACAAATAACAACTGCTACAAATTTAAATGTATGTGTTTTTTTCTTCTTTTCCTAGAATAGAGCTATTGCAACTCCAAACCAAGGTGTGTGGGATATGAGAGGAAAGCAGTTCTACAACGGAATTGAAATCAAAGTTTGGGCCATTGCTTGCTTTGCGCCACAGAAGCAATGCCGGGAAGAAGTGCTGAAGTGAGTGTTAATATGATGGAGGGGTTAGAAGACTACTGTGGGATGTTTTCTTAAGGATTTACCCATATCCCCATATACATTCTTGTGCTCAGATAAAAGACTGGATTGATTAGACAGTAAATTTTTATGCAGCAAATACGCTCCTCTCTGGCATTATGCTGCTTTTATCCTATCAGTAGGTATCAATGTAGAACATGACAAGTACATGACAACAGACTTGCTTCTAGGGTTGAAAACCCATCTCTCACAGACATTTAAAGAATAAAAAAGCTGCATTGCAATGAAACCCTATACATAACTTATAATAATACCGTTTTTTTTATTTAAAACTTCCAGGAATTTTACAGACCAGCTGAGGAAGATCTCAAAGGATGCTGGGATGCCCATTCAGGGTCAGCCATGCTTCTGTAAATATGCGCAGGGTGCAGACAGTGTTGAGCCAATGTTCAGACACCTCAAAAACACTTACTCTGGGCTCCAGCTCATTATTGTCATACTGCCAGGAAAAACACCAGTATATGGTAAGACAACTGCCACATATGGGTAAAGTATATCATACCAATTTTTTTTCATGTTTTCAAGTTTTACAAACTATTTTATAAATCTAGATTGTTCAATCTATTGCAGCAATGTTTTAAGTTGACCATACACCTTTAGATCTCTCTGTCAGATATCCTTTAGATCTACCAACAACCTTGTAGTATAGGATCCTCTGAGATTGTACACAGGTAGACTTGATTGTTTAGAAAGTCCCTCATATTACATAGTTTTGGTAAAACAAAAGGAGATCAAAAGGAAATCTGACAGAGAAATCTAAAAGTGTATGGGTGCTGTAGACTTTTAGCCAGAAACCATTGATGGTCAGTGTATATAGGACCAATACTGGCCAAACCCTATGTGATTTGTGGTGTGACAAATTAGATAATCTCTTGTTGTTTCTGGGTTTAGGTCAACAAATATCTTCATTGCAGAATGAGAATCAGAAGCGATGGTTATAAAGTTCTTTTACCAAACTGATTTGTTTCTTTATGAACTATTCATGAAAAATTTTACTTGAACTAGCTTAGTAGTGATTATAGCCATTTGTTTGCTCAGCACATTTGTTGTGTTACATTGTGTGCTACTATAGATTGAAACAGAATAATAACTATAATATCTGTACAATAATGTGGATTAATTTTATTTTAGCGGAAGTAAAACGTGTTGGAGATACTTTGCTTGGAATGGCCACCCAGTGTGTCCAGGTTAAAAATGTAGTAAAGACTTCTCCACAGACCCTCAGCAACCTGTGCCTGAAGATCAATGTCAAACTAGGTGGGATCAACAACATCTTAGTGCCTCATCAACGGTAATTTTCCCTCTTGGCTTTATTTATAAAATTACCAAGCAATCCATATAGCAAAGCACTTCAACGAACCAATGTTTATTCAGATGTTTGTGTTAAAAATTGCTATAGTGTTTGAATTAAACTTACATGATAAAGGCCCCCATACACGGGTCGGATTCCGACCGGATTCCGGCACGATCGATTCCGGGCGCGTGCACACGAATCGATCGTGCCGGAATCGCGTGCAGCCCACCTTGTCCGTCCGATCACTTCTGATCGTTCGGGGGCCCAGAATCGGATCGGACAGAGAACCAACATGTTGGTCTTTTTGATCCGATTCTGCACACATCAGGGGGAGTTGCCATTTGTGAGGTGGACAATCGGACACGGAATCGTCCCGGAATCCGTTGGACAAGGTGGTATGCAGCGATCGGATTCTCTTAATTGGCCGATCGATCACACCTGCGATTCCCGCCGGAATCGATCGGATAGGTGATCGAGCGGCCATGGAATCCGACTATGTATGGCTGGCTTAAGACCTTGTTTTTGTCTGAAGCTGAGTTCCCTTGTTTAGATAGCAAAGTTATTAGATACTATTAGATATCCTATACTATATATAGACCATAAAGAAAACAGCCTACAGGGGGTCATACAGTATATGCAATCAAAAGGTTAAAATGTTAGGCTTAACATAAAATTTGAACCTTATGCAAATTGGCATTCTCAATTAATTTAATCATAAGAAGATTTAACTGGAATGCCTCATTTCTTGTAAATTGCAGGAATCACTACCTACCAGCAAATCATTGTGCGGTACTGTAAACCTAAACATTGCATCAACACTTATTGGCTGATGGTTGTCATGAAACTCTTCCTGCTGTCCTATTGATAGGGCCAGTTGATATATATGGTGGGATGACTGTAAATGTAACAGTTAAATAAATCTTTTGCTTGTTGTGTACCCACTGCTTCATAATAGGCGTGGTGGAATTTTTTGAAAATTCAACCTTTATGACTTTGTGAATTGATTGCAAAGCCCCTGAACATGGCATCATCATCAAACCTGCTGGTTTGGTCCAGGGTATACCACAAAAAAGAAAGTATTGCTCTAAAATAAAATAGTTTTCGCATAAATTAAGTTCAATTCACATTTTTGTGATAATACCATGTTCAGGGACTTTGCAGTCTCTCGAAATTCGAGCATCTCTACTTCATAAGCACTGCACATTTAGCTTGGAAAGTATGCAAAGCGTGTGCTTAGGAGTTTACCAAGGGTGTATAAATGCCGTTCTTCAGACTGATGGGTATTCAGAATACATTTTATTATCTTGATATAGGTTCATCTGAATGTTTGTCATTAGTCTTTCTAGATTTGTGCATAGCCACATATAGACATGAAGTTATTCGTTTGTAGTTTTGAGCACTTGTAGCTTCTATATTGTTCTTATAGCCCCTCATACACCTTCAAATCACTCCATACAATTTCTTTTAGCTCTACCAACAACTCTGTAGTGTCGGGTCCTCCCTGATAGAATACACAGTTTTTGGAAGGTTAAGAAATGTCCTCATATTACATGGTTTTGGTAGAACAAAAGTGGATTGTACATAAATAGTATGGTAAGATTGGAAGGTATATGGACTTCCCTTTAAGAGGATTGCCTATACAGCTCACTCCTTGATTTTTGAATTCTATGAGTTTACCCAGCTGTGATGCAGAGAATATTAACAAGTGTACCTAATCTTATCCTCATGGCAGCTCTGCAGTCTTCCAGCAGCCGGTGATCTTTCTTGGAGCAGATGTCACACACCCGCCTGCTGGTGATGGCAAGAAGCCTTCAATTACTGCGGTGAGAAATTACCAACCTAGATAGTTAATTGCATGAAGTTATAAGCTGGTTTTACACTATAGAAGGATCAATGTTTTACATAAGAAAAACAATACAAACAATATCTTTATAATTATTAAAATACTTTATTTAGGATAAGAGATAGTCTATTTTTTTTTATTTGACTAGTTCGACTTTGTGAGTCAATTGGCAAAAATCCCCTGAGCATGGTATCTTTATCGGACTTGCTGGAGATATAAAGAAAGGTTGGGGTATACAAAAAAGTTTTGTTCTAACACAAATAGATTTGTGTTAAGAAAGACATTTCAACTTAGTTTATGCAAAAACTACATATGCTTGAGCAATCTTTTTTTTTTCTTCAAATGTTCCCACAACACTTACCTACATCTCCAGGATTTTTAATTTTATACTATGTATAATCAAATCCCAAAGTCATCTAGTTGAAATAATTCCATTTCTATTTAGGATTTGCAGTTAAAAGACAAAATATTGATTATTTAAAGCTATCAGCTGAAGCTGTATCAATATTTAAGTACTGCAGGAAGAGACTTTTAAGTAGGATTACTAGTTTTTAGTACTTTGCTTTTGGAAAAATAGTTGTCTATTAAATATATCTATTTAATTATATAAATTCTTAGATCCTGAGAAAATATCTTTTGAATGAACACAGGTTGTGGGTAGCATGGATGCTCATCCGAGCAGATACTGTGCCACAGTGAGAGTACAGCGCCCGCGACAAGAGATCATTGAGGATCTGTCATATATGGTGCGAGAGCTTCTCATCCAGTTCTATAAATCGACTCGCTTTAAACCAACTCGGATTATATTCTATCGAGATGGTGTGCCAGAAGGACAGCTTCCACAGGTAAACATCTAGTTAGTTGTTAGACATGTATATGTGGTCCCTAGGTAGTGTTAAATGAAAAGTATTTGTGTTCTTCTTTTCTTAGATATTGCACTATGAGCTTCTGGCTATTCGAGATGCCTGTATTAAATTAGAAAAGGACTACCAACCAGGCATTACCTACATAGTAGTGCAGAAACGTCACCACACACGACTATTTTGTGCAGACCGCAGTGAACGCGTAAGTGACATATTTTACTGATACCATGTCAACTATGTTTGCGTTTTTTTTTTTAGTTTTTTTTTAAGTATACTATACTGGCCTAAAATATTACTAGCGCATTGATTAAATACAACATACTGACTGACCCATGGAACCCACTTTCTTGATTTACATTGAACTCTTTCACTAGTAGATGGCTTCGAAGCCTAGATAGTAAGACCAAATTTAGCAGCATCAGTATTTATTGGTGAATTTGACTAGAACTCTAGGCAACTGATTGCTTACAATTATAAAAAAATAAATAAGATTTTACTACAAGCTGAAGACTACTCCCACTATTCAGCCAGCAGATTTCATTTTTAATGTGTGCGTAATTCATGTGTGTTCCCATCCCTGTGTGTACAGTTTGTGTGCTTTACCCTAACCCAGACTCATCCCTGGCTCTACTTTTCCTGAAGCACCCCTAGAACTCACCACACCTCTGTCCACTCTAGGAGTAGAGAACTATGGATCCCAGCATACTTCAGGCAGTGGGCTCTTAGCGACATCTATCACTGGAGCGCACTGGTGAGCAGCCAGGAGGAATAGTTCTCTACTCCCAGAGTGGGTGGACAAAGAAGCGTTGAGTACAGCTGGGGAGGGGTGCTGCCAGGATGGCAGATCTGCCACGAGCCAAGAATATTTGCTCCGCAGTCTAGGGTTTGACACCTATTTTCTAATGTTAAATATTGCATATAAATAGTCCATATTTTTCTTGTGCAGCCAGCAGGTGGCAAGAGTGATTGTAGTGCTCCCCTGTTGCAGATTGCCTATTTTACTGTTACGCTGGGAAAAGAACAAAAAGATCACTAAACACATACACACCTAAGTGAGTCAGAGGAGTCTGACACACCCGGTCCTTCTGTCTTGTAAAAAAATATTGATTGTTTCTGCAGACAAAAGCAGGATACAGACCTGCAGATATGGGTCAAATCGATGGCCGTTTCGTGCACGCTCACGGCCATCTATCTGACCCATATCATCTGCCCCTTGTGCTGTTTTTCAATCCCGCTTGAAAACAGCCCTATCGGACATGACCGTTAATATGACGATGTCCGATGCTTTGCCTGGGTCACAGCTCGGCTGAGTAGGAGAAGCCGGGGAGAGGCAGTTCTCCTCTCCCTGGCTTCTCCAATATCTGACAGCATACACCTTTAGATCTCTCTGTCAGATATCCTGTAGCTCTACCAACAACATTGTAGTATAGGGTCCTCTGCGATTATACACAGGTAGATCAAGGAGATCTAATGGAAATCTGACACAGAAATCTAAAGGTGAATGGGGATCCTTTTTCTGCATACACACCTTCAAATATGGTCATTGGACACTTCAAAACATAAGCACTGTACATAGTAATCGTTGTGTTTTGTGGAAAAATGGGAATACGTGTTGGAGGCACCCAGGTGCTTTCCAACACACAGAAAAATACAGTGATTGTGTGGCTGGTTGTTAAGTAATCCAACAAGGTGGGTCATTACACAACAAAGAAAGAGAGTTGTATACACAGTAGAATTTTACCTGATGATCTTGTGTTACATAAAATTTTATGAATGTGCAAGGCGTAAGAATCTGATGAACAAGTGCAATGTTGCTTCAGTGCTTTCTTGTTGGACAGGCCAACTTTCTTTGCACACACTGAAGTGTGACGATTCTATTAAGCCTCTTCATTTAAGTCTGTGCACTTGTTAGATGAGTTGCATGGTTTGGTGTGGTGACCATTGCCACCAAAACAGAAAAAGTGAACCAAAATGTCTTCCTCTTACTGATGCAGGTTTAATCCCTTACCTTCGAAAGGGTTGGGCCTTGCAGGCACTTTGAACATGTGTTTGTAAAAGTAAGATTATCCATAAAAAAACAAGAAACACTGTACAGGTAGTCCCCGAGTTACAGACATATGGACAAATCGTAAAAAAATTATTGAATCCTTTGAAAAATGGAGCCACAGTTGCTCTGTGATCTGTCGGGGCAGGGGGGGGGGGGGACAAGACAGGCTCCTTAGTACCATCGGCACCATCATCTTTAGCTTGGAGAGGCTGCAAGTGGTGGCTGGACAGAGGCTGGAGGTAGGGCAGTTTTCCGGTTCCTGAGGAGGCTTTGATTAATAAATGGGGCATTGGGGGTCACACCTTATTCATTCTCAGTGGACAGCTGAATGTGCGGCACATAGTCACCAGCCCCCAGGCTAACACTTGTGTAAATTATTTTATAACAATTTATTATAATAATCATATAATATGTTGACACAAACCTCTATCCAAGTGGCTTTTAATAAAATAATGTACCTGTTCCAACCTAAATACAATTTTCTGACAAACCAACAACCATATTATGTACATAAGATGGGAAATGGGATATTGACAGTAAACTCATTATTTTTATTTGCCCTCTATTACTCCTAAATTAAGTATTTTCTATACGTAAGCATTATTTGGGTCATTCTGCCTAATTCTTTCATGAGTCAGTGGTTTCACCGATTTAAATGGTATATGCTGTTGTGTCTTATGTGTTTTTTGTTTTTTTTTGCTCACACAGATTGGAAAAAGTGGCAACATTCCAGCAGGGACAACTGTTGACACCAATATCACACATCCATTTGAGTTTGATTTTTATCTGTGTAGTCATGCGGGTATTCAGGTAATCTATAGCAAGTGATTTTGAAACACATAAAAAATAATTGTTAAAGTTTGTGTTGTTATCAGTTTGAGATTTCAATTGTCTGCATAAGGTTACTTAATAGAAAAAAAAAACAAGACATATCAATTTCTTTATAAGGATTCCCCTAACAATACCTATTAATAATGCAATTTTCTTTTTAATAGGGCACCAGCCGTCCATCCCATTACTATGTTCTTTGGGATGATAACCACTTCACTGCTGATGAACTTCAGATTCTCACCTATCAGTTATGTCACACGTATGTTCGTTGTACACGGTCTGTTTCCATACCTGCACCTGCATATTATGCTCGACTGGTGGCTTTCAGAGCACGGTACCACTTAGTTGATAAGGAACATGACAGGTATGTGGATCTACTTAGGAAGGGGAGTAGATTGTTTTAAGTTATTTCTTCTGGAACTGGACCTAATGGTTGTTTACATCTTTTACAGCGGGGAAGGCAGCCACATTTCTGGACAAAGCAATGGGAGGGACCCACAGGCCTTAGCTAAGGCTGTACAAGTTCATCAAGACACATTACGCACCATGTATTTTGCCTGAAGACCAATTGCAAACTTTTTCTGGTGTACTATCTTGATGTGTGACACTTTTGCCCCATACTGTACCTCATTGGCTCAGAGAAGTTTTCAGAGGTCCTGAGCCTTACCCACAAAGGGTACCTCACAACAAACTGACTAGCCTGATAATGTCTCACAGGACCAAGTTGGCATTACTTCAGACAAAGATGAAACTTTTATTTTTGCACCATTTTAGCAGGTCTCCTTTAGTTGCCATGGCGGAACCCTCCTTGACTTGAAATGCAATACTTCAGGCAGGTAAACTGAAAAGCTGAGCCAGATGCTTCAGCAGAGAAGGATGAATGTTCATTGCAACAAATTTTATGAAAGATCATAAATCAACCGACACAAACTGGTTTTTGAGCCTTAAACAAATGCTAAATTTGTTGCGTTCCCATTGAAATGAAGAAGACTTCATGAGGTAACACTTGAGCCTAGAAATCATATCTTGAGGTTGCTCCCACACGATGTGTTTCACAAAACCAGCACAAGAATGCCACTTCATTTTCTAAAAAACAGCATTTTTTCAGCATCAGAAATATCAGTAAGAGAAGACATGAAATTTATATAATATTCACATAGGGGAGGCCGCCATCATACACAGCATCATAAACCAGCCAAATGAATGGAATGCTCACTTTTGCATGTTTTCCCTGAAATCCGTGTGTGTGCCATATGGTCTTTCTACTCTTGAGGCAAAACGGAGCTGGGTTATTTTAAGCAATAGGGAGGTGTTATTTAATGATGACCTGACTCCTGCGTGCCTTCCTGTTTGCCACATATTTGAATGCACTTAATACATTATAAAACTGTAATATCTTTGGTCCAAGGTGGTAAAAATTACATTGAATTGTGCAAAGTGCCTTGAACCCTATAAGTGCTGGAAATTAGATTATTATTTCTGCTCCGCCAGCTTGGCAGATGGACGTAGAGGCACTAAAAGCACCAGCTCATTGTGAACAAGTGTACTGAAGGTGCATCAGTCTTTGCGCAATTACTACAAGATGCTTTTTGTTAGGTTTGGCGGCTGTCACTGTTGCCCGCATTGTGGTTCAGTTGTCAAGTTGGAGAGTCACTTGATCACAGGTCCTGTTGCATTTGGATTCAGCATTTCATGTATTATTTAATTTGGTTCATATATGGATATATGACAGAAATATGCAGTGGTACATCAAGCAGATGCTGCCTAAATGCTAATATTTGAAGCAAAATATAAGCGAATGATCAGATGCATCAGAGTAGCAGGTACCTATATGAAGAAGGACTTTCACAGCTTGGGCATAGAATATGGAAGGAGAACCCTTGTACCAAACCTTGTAATGTCAGCATGTCTGAAAATAAAAAGCAAGGCAATGTTATTTTTACAAGTTAATGGTCCAGTACTAGAAAAATAAATAGCATGAGGTTATCTATTGATGAATTGGATAGGTAAACAACTTTGTGCGTCAAGAGTTGAGTATTTTCTATCCAATCATCTTCCTACACAATGAGAAGAAAAGAATATGGTTTAAATCTGACATGCTGACAAATGTGACAAATTTGCCTGGTGTTTGTTGCCTCTTCTGTAGTGCACAGAGCAATATGGGAAACAATAATTTGGGACACAAAACAGGACATATCTACCGTGTTTCCCCGAAAGTAAGATCTAGAAGAGATTTCTCCTGTGCTTTTAATATGCCCTCCCCTGAAAGTAAAGGCCCCCATACACATAGCAAGCAGCGGGTGCCCACATGGGTCGGCCAGAGAACGGACATGTCCGACGGGCACACAAAGGGTGCCTGCCGATACTCTGAGCGACGGGTGCAGCATGATGATGTCATCACCCTGCACTCCGTCGCTCGTCTGTCGCCCCCCACTCACTACGTGTGTGGGGGCCTTAAGGCCTACCCAGAGAATGATCTGTAGTATTTCGGATAAAAACTACTCCGACTACAACGTAAGGAGCTTTTACCACAAACATAGAATTCACATAGGCGATGTCTGAAATTGCCCGCCCCTGTGTTTGTGGGGGGTCGGTTACCCCCATGAAAAAAAAAATTCTTTTTTCCACTATATGGTATATTTTGTAAGCCACTAACTCTATTGCCCCCGTATGATGTAGATGAAGAGCAATGGAGGTTTTTGTGGTCCAAAGCCAGCTGTGCAGCCTCATTGTTTTGTTATGTTTCCAGCCCATGCTGCATTTGATAGCTGGATTATGAAGGACAAAGCAGATGAGATCTACCTGAAAAAAGCCATAGTGCATTTTTTTGGACCTAAAATGTATATGTCGTCTTTTCGGGGAAACATGGTAATAAATTCAAGCAAGGATGACCTAAGTAATTTTAAAATACAAAAGATTGTTATATGATATTAATTCCAACAACATTACATTATACATTGAATTTTCATAGCTGCATTTTGTCATTGGTGCCACTATTTTGGCATTTGCATTCCCCTATCCTTCAGCTGGATAAGGGCTTTGTGCAGTAAAGGTCCAAAAAAAAAGATATTAGCTGTTACATCACATGTTTTCATCTTAACAGAAACCATCCTTTTTTTGTTAACCAGTAAATACCAAAATCATTAGTGATAACCTACAGCGGTTGGTTGTTAGAAAACCTTATTACAAACAATATTTTTCTTATTTTAAAAGGAAATGCCTGAAAATACTACAGGAAGTAAGAGAAAATCGGATTTCAAAATAAAATCCCCATCTAAGCAGCATATGTCAATGTTGGATGATCACCTTTCACATTACATTTCCCATGATTTTCTCTTCTGTAGTGATCAAGAAAAATAAAGAGGGTGAATCCACAGAGTGGTCTCCTAAACAACAATACAATAGTAGAATTCCTACTATATCCCAAACACAAAACAAGGTTTTGGCTGTATATGATTGGAGTGAGAGAATTAGAGAGAACTAGAATTGAGGTGATGAAGTAAGACAGCAATAAACACCTGAAAAGGTTCACATATAAATAAAAGTATATTTCCTATTTTCATTTTGTCCTACAGGCAGAGAAATAAAAAAAATATCTTCAAAATATAATCAGAGAGCAATAAAACCATTATAGTCTCTAACCATGAGGCCCTGGCAAAAAACCCTAATTGAACTTTATTAGAAGAAATCTAACTTTTATTTTCAATTGGGGGGGTGGGGTTATATGCATAATGCAATAATGCACTACATGGGCGTGTTGTGGTAAGCTTCAGTCCACTTACCATATAGTACTCTATTGTCAAGTTGTCTAAAATTACAGAATTTAGTTTTAGTGTTTTCAGCTTTATTTTGGTAGGTGACTGCGGTCAAACTGTTTGTAAACCAAACGATAACAATGTATTTCACTTCCCTTTTGATCTATCAAATATACAATCAGAACAGTGCCTGTGCTGCACTTGTTATCAGTTACATTGATTCCAGTTGTTTTATCAACTTAGGACTACAGAATCTCTTCCGTCCATAAAGAAGAAAAGGTAGAGGTTGTTGTAGTCTTGACCAGGGTTGATTATCTAAAGGTACAGTATAGTGTGGGCATGTTTTGCCTTAAGATACCCCCTGCGTTGATGGGGATGATGTCGCATCCCAAACATATGCTCGCTTTCCCACCCAGCCTGTTCACACGGCTTTCAGTGGCCGACTGAGAGGTTAATGCAAGGCAATACGTCGTCATGCACATGTATGGGATGCGCCGACATCCCTGTCAAGGCATTTGATTAAAAGCAGGGGGTATCAGTTCATCCCTAAACGCCATATAAACATAGCATTAGAGCTGGTAAAATTAAAAATATAACTAGTTTGTTTTCAGGTTTAGGGCCACACATCGGGACTAGCGTTAACGCAAGGCAACATGTCCGTAGTAAACGTGTACCTTTAACACTGGCAATGATGTGCGTTATCGTAAATACCCTGTGGCACACACTAAACACTTGTATAGGAGACAGCAGTTCAGTACAAAATGTGGTGTTTTCACCAGGAAGCAGTTAATGGCACAGTAGTCTTCTTATTTTTTGTTCTCTTTGTCCTGGTGATTGATTGCACTTGTTGGGTTACAAAAAAAAGTATCAGCTATGTGACTGTTTACTTAAGATACAACGGAGGTAGAATGTAATGGAACTATGTATTATTGATGTATTTTTATATGTTTTTTTTTTACAAACGTTATTTCAAGGATGTATAACCTACAATTAGCATATGATTAAAACACCTCAATAAGAACTAAACGGGGTTTGTCCCTAGTTATGTTACCAATAATCTTCAACGATTGTGGCTCTGGTCACAGAGAGGTTACGGTTAAATCAACAATTGGCAACTATGGTCAACAAGTTCTCTCATAAGTTTGCTGTAAAAAAAAAGCATGGCACAATCCCAGTTGATAAATATACAATTTTTTTATATTTTGGTAAATATGTATACATTTCATTGCAGTAGTAGATAAGGAAAAATTGCTTTTATATTATATTTAAATAGATTGCACATCTTGGCATGTTAACATTTTATATTTTCTGTGAGCTTTAGGTGGGCATTTGTTACATCTAGACCAGTTCTGAAGCCTTTTGTTATGGTGGGGTTTTCAGAAATAGTAAAGTATATTGGAAAGGTTAAGGATCGTGAATCTGAGGCAATTTACTATTGTGCTCCGAATCATACCTCATTTGTTTTGTTTCTAAATATAATTTCACTTTCTCTAGCCTACGTTTATAGATCCACTGAAGTGTGCTTTTGAACTTTTAGACCTCATACAGCTAGGAACTGGATGCACAAACACATTTAGAGTAATTTCCTAGAACATAACCATAAAGTCAAACTTATACATGTATCTCAGTACATCAAGTTTTTCAAATGAGGAAAACAGAGAGACCTTTCGTTTGATCCCTTTTGTATAGAAATAACATATAATGTAAATGAGAGTAACTCTAACTGAAAAGAAACATGAAACGTGATCTAGTTGCTTTATATGTTGTACGATGAGAATCCAGAATATGTTTTAGCCCTGGATGTTTGGTTAGCGGAGGCAAAGGGCAGTGTTAGGGCTTGTTTCCACTAGAAGCGGAAGCCCGCGGCGCGGCTGCATCCGCGCCCATTCACTTCAATGGCGCTGGTCCCCTGTCCGCGGAATCGCGCGGACGGCCGCCTAAAAACTCGGTCGACCGAGTTTTTAGGCGGCCGTCCGCGCAATTCCGCGGCCGCCCAGCACTGACCGCGGCCATAGGGATGAATGGCCGCCGCTAGAAACCGCATGAGATGCGGTTCTTAGCGGCGGCGGTCCTTAGCGGCGGCGGTCCTTAGCGGCGGCAGCCGCGCCGCGGGCTTCCGCTCAAGTGGAAACTCAGCCTTAAGGTTGATTTCAAAGCTGAGTTTACCCTTTGTTGCATCCTTATCTCAAAGTTTTGAACTTGTGTTGATAAGCATTTGCAGCTTACCTTTTGCATACATTATCAAGATGATTTTGAGCTGTTCTTCAGTTCTCCATTTTCCATTCTCGTATGGGGGTACCTTGTAAAAGAGGATATTTATACTACCTGTCAGCAATTGGCTTGACTTGGCTTAATATTCCTGTTAATAGAATTACCGCTGAGTTTCATTTTGTGCAATTGGTAGCAATTTCAAAATATTTAAAATTCATTGTGTCCATTTTGATAGGCTTCCGTAGTAAATCCCTCCCCAATCCAACAATTTACACAAAAGTACAGAAAAAAGAAAATCAAGAAATGAGTCAATAAATAGTTTGGTGTTTTAATTTAAGTGAACTCAAATATGTTCTCTAGAGAGCTCCAGGCTGTCACTTGATTTCTTTTTATTTATACATTGTATTGTTTTATAGATGTTATAAAGTTTGTTGTACATGAGGAGGGAGAGCTAACCCAGAATTAACAATTTTCGAATTTTTCATCAATATTAGACACCACAAATACTTTTAGTTTTGCAGAAGTTTTACTCAAAGCCTAGCCATATACACCTCAACTTTTGTAAGATTAATTTTCAATTCCATCAATCACACTAAATATATAAAATATCTGTCGTACAAATACTGTAATTAGATTCAGAACGGATTAATTGGATTCCTTTTAAATAAGGTTGTTATCGTCACTTTTTTCATTTGTTGAAGATATAAAAATCATGCTTATCATAGCTTTTTCCATTTGACACTTGATTTTGATCACTTTATCAATATAGGAATAGAGGATTAGGCAAGGAAATTTACTTTGTTTCATTGAAGGGACCTAAACCAATATATGCTAAAAAGAGAGAGAGACCTCATCACATTTCTTTACATAGAATCAACACACAGTAACACTCCTAGTATGTTTTGGACTGTGGAATGAATGACCTGTTTAATAGTGTTTTCATTGTTAAAGCAATCTGCCATACGTAGGTTTCGTGCTGTTTCTGACAAAGTGACTCACTCCTTTAAGCCTTAGACCGCTCCCTTTTGCATCTTCTGTGGGAAGAAATTTCATATTGAAAGCCTCAGGGGTTAACACCCTGCCAGGGACATGGTGGAAAAAACAAAAAAAAGACATAGGATGGCTTGTGTCACTCTGGGTGTGATGCAAAGGAAATGTTGGAGGAATAACATTTATAGGGAAAGGGAGACCGAGTCCTGCAATTTCGGTCTATGATTTTTAATTTATGATCGTACATTTTAAACATCTCCAAAATACTTGTAGGGAAACAGTCTGCTTATGCCTCATGCTAATTACAAGACAAACATAAAACCAGAAGCCTCAGCTGACCTCAAGGAGTTGATTGTTGTTGAATATTCGCCTGGAGTTTAGGACCATAAAGCCAGTGCCTGACAGTTCAGCAATCCTGCCACTAAACAACTATGCGGAATATGCTATGCTGAACTATGCTGAAGAAACTAAACATCTATGCCCAGCTTCAGACACATCTTTCTTTCTGGTCTTTTCATGTATGCCGGTTTCTCAGTAGTCATACAGTGTTTTCTGCTCTTTTAGATTTTAAGTTAAATATGGAGCTGGAGGTTTAGAGAGAGATAGAAATCCTTTTTTTGTAATGTTTTATTTGACAAATGTACAGGGATCAGAAATATTGGACTTACCAAATGAAACTGGTCACCCTTAACAAGAAGCTTTTTTTAAATGCTGGATTACTACACGGATCCTAAAAAAAGGACATTAAAGCATTAGAAATGTATATAAAATAATGTAGAGAATAAGAAACATGAAACTCCAGTAATATTAATGTCCTCATCTGCTTTGTTTCTTTTGTTCCATCTTCTTTCAGGCATGTTACTTCCCATGCAGTCCATTTACTGTTTGATATGGTCCTCCTCCCTCTTCCAGCACTAGATGGTAGTGTGGCCACGGTCTCTGATAAATGACAGAAAGTAACATGCCTGAAGCTTTTTAAAGGGGCAACAGAAGAAACCAGACAGATAAGGGCATTTATATTACTGAAATTTTATCATGTTATTCTTTGCATTATGTTATTTTTTTGCTGAAGGTTTAACCTCCTGAGTGGTAACTCCGAACGTAGCTCTGGGTGGATTTTAATGACTTAAATCCGTAACCCCACCCGAGCTACACTTAAGGGAGCTTTCTTGCTTCAGACAAGTCTGCACTATACTTTAGCAACGCCAACTTCTTGATTTCACCTTGCCGTCAGTGATGGCGCAGGGGCGAATGGGGGGTGGTTTGCACTTGCTATGTACCTCTTTTCCAACCGTGCTGCCAGGGAAGTTACGATGTAAGTAGAAAGACACACTGTTCTTGTACTATGACACTTATGGTTCAGTGTGGAGTTCAACATTAACAGATGATGAAAACCAGACTGGCCTCTTCTATAGTTCCTTTTATTTGTTTGTACACATTTATGTTAAGTATACATTCAGCTGTTAGAAAAGGAATGACAAGGGTGTAATTAAATGTGTTGTTTCAAGAGTGATGCTAATTATAATTTCAATCTAGCCCTGGGAGTGGTCATACATTTCATTTCCCTAAATCCTTTCACACCTGTATTAACATGAATTGTATTGTGTGCTTTATTTCAGTACATTATAAATCCTGTTTTAAAGAGATAGAACCATGTCTAGTAGTAACCACATTTACCAGGAGAATTTAAACTTTGCTCTGCAAAATCAGTTCTAAATTTCAGTGCATGATTATACTGTTAGGGCTTGTGTCCACTAAAAAAGGCAGAGAGGACACTTCTCATTATAATGAATGGGACAATGTCCACTCTGTGTATTCTAAGCGGCACGCCCGCGTTGCTATTTTGAAGTTGCGGTATCTGCGTCTTTACACACCACATGTGCTGCCGGAGACACCTCTATTTAAGATCAATAGAGGTGTCCCCAAGACGCGGAAAAACAGTGCCCGAAGCAGTGCAGGTGATCTGCAGTGGACACATGGCCTTAAATGTGTAAATGCAGTGAGCTGTATCTGTACCGTAAGTGTATTCATCTCACATATATTACTACTCTGGGGTGTTTTAGCCTACTATATAACCATGGCTGCTAAGAAAATTTTTCAAAAGTTAGAACTAAACTTCCCTTTGTTATCTAAATCACATTATTGTTTTTCGCCCATCTTTTACTATAATGATCTTGTATTGTTCTCCATCACTTTTTAGCATCCTTCTGCGTTAACTGATACATTTCAGGGAAGCTGCACTTACAGATTAGCGAATGTTTCCAATGCTGACCTCTTCTGAAATTGTTACCTACCTTTCATACTGAACAATTCTGGATAATGTATTTCAGGTTTGTGGACTTGTTACACCTTGTTCTGTTTACATTATTTTCTTTTCAGCCAGGAAAATTGCATTTAGGAGTTTCGCAATGGCAGCCTCCAACAGTTAGCACAAGTTTCCTTTAACTCATCCCATAAGATAATGTCTGTTTGTGCCGTTGGAGCATACAGATCATCACATTTGTGTGCTGACCTTGGCTAAAGTAACATACAACTTGTAAATGAGGACACAGGCACATATGAAGTCAGGTACAACTTTGGATCTTGAGCGTTAAAATGATTTTGTTATTTTTTGATAGGCAAAGCTGATTTGCACTTAATGTTTCTGACAATTCACATACATTGCATCTCACCATCACTGTTAGTGTAAATAGAATAAAGCTACAGTATTTTTTTTTATGCATGAACAAATAGTTATATTAAAATGGCATTACTAGGAAGAGCCAATAGGTGTTTTATTAAAGTTGGATGTTTATATTTTCCCACCCTAAAATATCACACATTGTGGATATTGTACAATGTCTATATTTGCTTAGTGATTGGAGAATTAATGTTGCCTGCCATGGATGTGCTTACTCATTGCACTATAGGGCACTTGTAAAGTTCCTTTTATGATGCTGCAATTAATGGTGCTGGTTGCGAGGTAACAGAGCCTTTGTATAGTACTACAGGCTCTGCGTTTACTAAATATTACATAGCAATGGATTGTTTTGTAGTTGTGTTTAATTAAAGAAAGAAAGTTTGACTATTGTGAGATGTTGATACTAAGTGCTCATTTTGCCCTAGTTTTGCTGCCTTGAAATGGGTGTTTTCCCTTAAAATGGGGTATTGTGTTATGTTGATTTTGCTGTTGTCATATCACACAAATACACAACACATTACGGCTTTGATCTGTTAAACTAATTTAAAACCAAACTTTTTACAAGGGTCATTTGGAGTTTGGGTTTCCTGAAAGGGTGAAGAAAAAAAAAGAAACTCAGACTTTAGGAATAGCCAGAGCTTGCAGAATGGATCTGCACTGCCAGGAAAATGCAATGATATTTAACGTTCTGTTTTTACCATTAAGGGAACATCTCATCTGTTTAAACCAGAAAATACCCTTTTTTTTCAATGTGGATAACGTCTATTATTTTGTCTGTATTTGTTACACTAACGTATATTGTAATAGGAGTGCCAATACTTTCATTTATAGTTTGCTAAATAGTGTTGTGTTTTGTACAGCTGGTAAATGCTTAAGTAGATGATTTATAAGGACTAGCACCTTGAGGACTGTGTGCACTGGAAACACTAACATTACAGCCGTGCATATTACCGGAGTATGCAATGGCAGAACACTAACCTCCCCCTTGTCAATAAAACCAAAAAAAATAGAACTCCAGACAAAACTCTCCTTACCTCCATTATGGTGTCAATACTTTTACTTTTCTACAAAATAAAATACAATGACATTTGCTATGAATGCACTCTTTACTAGAGATGGTCGAATGTTTCGACTTGCTAACTTTGAGAGCTGATTGCAAAGCCCCTGAAAATGGTATCACCATAATTGCAGGAGATGTAGAGAAGGGTTGGAGGAACATTTGAAAAAAAAAATCAGTTTTTGCATAAATTAAGTTCAAAGTTAAAGTCGAAATTCAGATTTTCGAAATTTTTACTTGACTTTGAACTTGATTTGTGAAAAAACTATTTGTGGTTTTTTTTTGTAGTATACCCCCAAACCTTCTCTACATCTCTAGCAAGTTTGGTGATTAAAACAATGCTCAGGGGCTTTGCAATTAACTCAAAATCGTCGAAAAAATTCGACCATCTCTACTCTTTACCTTTTGATCTGGTAGTTTCTGATACAAAGTCAGTGAAGATCTCCCTTATACAAACAACCTTTAAGAGGGTGTTACCCATTGCCCCCTTTTTACAAACTAAAGTTTGGCTGCAGTTCTACTTAAATAGGGAAAAGATGTTTGTACAATGTATCCAAAATTGTACAATGTTTTATTCAGGGCTCATTTACAAGGGTGGTTATTAACCCCCTGGTAATTGAGCAAAAATTGCAACACAGATGCAACATTAGGAGCCTGCCAGACGATTTTCGGGCCTTAGCCTGATAGACCTGCAATGGAGTTATTTTGTAAACAACCCCCAAGTGCCTGCACTATTTTGTAGGCGCTTGTGATATGTTGCTTCCCGCTCTGCTGTGGGAATGCTGGTCATTTACCAGGCTGCTGCGGACTAAAAGCAGCCCGGGATCCAGCCTATTCTAAGGTTAGATTGACACAGTTGCTGCTGTCTGACAGCAGACTGAAAGATGACCGGCACTCCTGTCTGTGAGCGCCTTAAAACTTATGCAGGAGCTTAAAAAACGCCTGTGTAAACGATCCCTAAGCCTAAACTTATAATAGCTATTTGTCTCGTACCTGTGGGTTTTTGCTTCAGTTCAGGTTTGCTTTAGGTAGAGAGAGCTAATCTGATGGTTATTATGACATTAACTAAGTTCTAATTGATTGTAACATCTTCACCATTACACAATAAAACCAAACTTCTTGGATTTCCTATAGTTTTAATGCCAGAAGCCTATGTAGCTGCAATGCTATAGAGCACAGTTCTTGGGCATTGCACACCATATAGCAGTGAAAGCAAACCTAGGCAAGCAGCAGAATATTATTTAACAAAAATTATAACATGCACAGGACCAATCTTGATAAACATATTTGTGAAATGAAGGATCATTAAGTAAAATTAGGCAAATAAACAAAACGTGAACAATGAAGAAACTTTCAAACATAGCCAGTGTTAAGCAGTACTTAAAGTGGGCTCAGATGTACAACACAAATCTGCTTGGCTGCCATTCAAGGTATAACAAATGGCAGTGTACCGGTTTGGTTGTTGTATGCCTGAAAAGCTTTTCAACACCAGCAATTACTATATTACAAAATTTCAGCCATGTATTGCTGTTTCATCTATTATTTGTTTACTGCCAACTATACAAAGTGTGTATGTCTATACTTTCTGTCCATTGTTAATTGATTGACAAAATTTCATATATACGTTGGAGTATACATAGTCCATTTAACCTCCCTAGTGGTAATCCAGAATGTGGCTCAGGGTAGTTTTTAATAGCCAATATGGGTAACTCTGGGCCATACATAGGATTGCTTACCTGCTCTAGACGTGCCCTGCTCCATCCTGCAGTGTCGGCGTCCTATGGGCTCATCACTTGATCCACCTCCTTGACATCAGTGATGATGAGGCAGGCCCCCTTACTATTTGCCTACATGGAAATATATGCATAGGGATCCCACTCACATCAATGACACAACGAATGTGTACAGAGGGCCAGAGTTGGCGGGACACACAGATTACACTGTATTTCTGTACCACATAATAAATAAAAAAAAAAATAATTGGATCGCTTAGGGGGTTAAAATGAAATGACAGTCTGACCAATTATACTTCCCAATGTCTTATTGCCATATGATTATCTTACCTGTCCTTGTCCCCTGGGTAAAAACACAACTTTGCCATTTCACAGTAGAGTGTTGATAGTTCATATCTTGTTTAGGATGTCATTTAGAAGCTTTCTCCTATAATTACATGTCATCAAGATTCCTTTTTGTTTGCCATACAAAAAAAATATTGACCATGGAGAACTGCAGCACGTTTTGTCTGAGCAAGTTTTCAGGGAAAGTAAAAGTGATAATCCTTTCAGGTACTTATATTTAGACAAGATTCTGTTCTTAAAGGTTGGAAAGGATATTTAGAGCAGAAAGGGAATTTTTACTTTAGTTCCACTTCAAGGCAAGACAATTCTATAGGCTGGATGAACTCATACATTTATGTCAGTCTAGTATCTCTACCTTGAGGTTGCCCTTGTGTGGTAAGTGTATGGATTAACTTGTCTGAATAATATGAAAATGTTAGAACAGCAATAAACATATCGAAGAAGTAAGCAGAGCTTCAAAGCATCAACAGACCCTATACCTCCTTAGAAACAAAAAGATGTCAGGCGTTTTCAGTTTGAAGTATACAAAGCTATTTATAACATTCACAAATATCTGTACAGTTTATAAGAATATTACTTACACACAGCTAAAGTCATCTTTGTAACCATTCAAGGACACTTATTCTTTGGATCTCCTACATACATACTTGTGAATGTTATTAGTAGAGCTTTCATTTTAGTTAAAAGTTTGTTTTTTAGGACTTTTACCTCTGCACATTAGTTAGTTTTGTGTTTAGGTGTCGAAAAAACTTTTATTTTAACAAGTGTACACGTTGAAATGAAATGGAATCCCACCATCAGCACAATTTTTGGTTTTATACTAAATACATAAATGGCTTATATTTTAAAGTTGTTGGGGGTTTTCGTGTTGTATCAGTACAGACTGATAATCTCTACAGACATAGAGAGAAATAAACACTCTGCTATTTGTAAATAATTTGCAAACTGTTTATAATGATGGTATGAATTAAAGCTTACACTGTACTCTGTGTGTCTAGTGTTTTTTCTTCTTCTTTGTTGGCAGCTGGTAAACAAAACTGGATCTGCAGTTGCCCTTTGGGGCATAAAAGGGAACATGACAGATCTGAAGTATGGTCACAATTGTGTAACAAGTCTCATATTTTCGGAATTGTAGTTAAAGGTATTTTACCTATAATGTTTTATTTGAGGTTCTGCTAAATCTATAACTTTTCAACCATGCCAATACAAACCTATATGCAGTGATCTAATTTAACCTCTCTAGCGCACTGCTGAGGTACAGGTTTCTGTACCAAAAGCGCACCATAGACTTTTTTACATTGTAGGCCTGTAATTTCCCAAAGCATGTTCATACAGAAGTCTGGTAGACATCCTGAATATAATTACATGTTCAGATGCGTTGTGAATAACTCACAATATCAGATAATGAATATTTCAGTAATTCACTGTATCAGGTAAATTAGCATTGCAACCACTAGATGGCGCTGCAGATGTGCCAGGTTACATAGGAGAGCATTGTAATACATTGAAGCCAATATATTACAGTCCGTTCTGTACACTTGGTGTTCCCGCCCCCAAAATGTCTGTCACACGGGGAGAGAAGCAGGAAGAAGAAGACAGCTGTAGGAGGACATGGGAACACATGGATCATTTATTCAGGTGAGTATTTTACATAGGGAATCATATTGAATAGTGGTTTCAATGCAGAGAACACTATTCACTATGATTTTAATTTAAAACTTCCGTCTGTGTCCAGATGTGACATCATCACATGGGGGTGATCCGTTCTCCTGCAGCTACCTCTTCATTAGATCAGAGCCACATGGATCAATGAGTTTACGCTCCTGTGGCTCCGATCTCCGCCTGTCGAACCCAGCTTGTCCAGGGCAGTTCTAACAGGTCAGAGTTAGACGAGCTGGGACCATTAGGAACGGCAGGGGGGTTAAGCTGACCATACATGGGTCGATTTATCAGTCAATATCCGAATGTTTGATTGTGAAGAATCATTCAGGAATCAAGTGATTCCCCTCCTGGAGCAATTGATCCCACTCCAAAAAATGCCAATCGAACAGGGATCTGACCTGTTGATACCTGTTCAATCATTATTACTTTGGTTGGGGACTGAGGGTCCCCATCTAAAGTTTTGGCCAGAGATGGATTGGCAAAGGTGGTGCACATCTATTCACGATCGTTATTTGCGTCACCACATTGCAAACGATCTTTCACCCGTGTATGGCCAGCTTTAGTCAGCCTGGAGGAATGGGCCTGTCTGGACAAGCTGTAAAAGCATACATTTACCTAGATAACACCTACATTAAGTTAGTACAGATTGATCGCAAGATTAATGTAATCTGTAACAAGAAGATGTTCATAAGTTCAGAAACTGCACATCATATACATATGATATATATACATCTTCCAACATGACAATGGTCCAAACCACAAGGCCACACTGACCCTTCAGTGGCTACAACAGAAATACTGAAGGTGCTAGAGTGGCCTTCACAGTGTCTTCATCTTTATGATGTTTGAGAATTTATGTAGATATCTAAAATATGAATTTTACAAAATGCAAAGTACATTTGGGGCCTGAATGCTTTAAAGCCTAAGTGAAGTCAGTGTAAGCAAACTCAAAAAATGTTGAGCTTTACAATGAAAGCTGCCTGTACATTAAACACATTACATTAGTCTTGGCTCTGTGACGATTGAGATCTTAGTCTATACCGAACTACCTTTTAGTTCTTTTGCTTAAAAGTCCATTTGGAGAAGCAGGAAGTAATAATGGGCAAAAAAACATTTCCTGGACTCTCCATCATCAAATTGCTGGAGATGTAGTGAAGAGTTGTGGGAACATATGTAGTTTTTGCATAAATTAGTATGGGAAAGAAAGGTATGTCAAAAATACATTATCTTTTAAATATCAGATGTCATTGCTTTTACTACATTAGCTTCTAGTGGAGTGGAGCCTTGGCTTACGAACTTACGTTAGAAATAATTACCGTATTTTTCGGAACATAAGACGCACTTTTTCACCCCCAAAATGGGGGGGGGGTGCCTGCGTCTTATGGTCTGAATGTGCGACCACCGGCGGCCGCCTGTGGTCGCAGCGGGAGGAGAGCGATGCGATGTTCGGCTCTTCTATCTAAATGCCGCTTCCCCACCAAGAAGAACACAGAGGAGAGCTGTGTGCTGTGTTCAGTTCGGCTATGGATGGCTCGGCCGGGGTGCAGGGGATGCCGAAATCCACAGAACACTGAACAGATCAGTGTAGTGTGACGTGTTGTGCTGAGAGTGTACTGATGCTAGTGACCCCTGCTGGCTGAATTGAATATTGCATCCATTAAATTCATTGCATTATCCCAATTGATGTGAAAACTTATTAAATCTTTTTTTTCTGGATTTTCTGCCCTAAAAACTGGGTGCGTCTTATGGTCTGGTGCGTCTTTTAGTCCGAAAAATACGGTAAAACATCCATAATGTGTTCTAATCCTCCCAAAGCCCCCCTAACCTAACATTTTCATAATAGAAAATTGAATGCCACCAGGCAAGCAGAAACATGTTTTGGCCTTGGTCATAATTCTGGTCAAAATTAAATATATGATTGTAAGTTAAAACTAAAATTCTGGTTGTAACGCAGGTTGGTCCACTGTACTTTAAAAATACTCAGCATTCCAAGTGCCTACAGAAGCCCCCATACACCTTTTAGACACCATACAATTTTCTTTAGATCTACCAACAACTATGTAGGGCCGGGTCCTTGATCAAATACATAGTGATTGGGATGTTTAGAAAGGTCCTCATATTACATGTGTAACGGTGTGGTGAAGGGCTGACTTAGGATGAGCCAGGGTGGGACCCTGGGGAATACGTGGCACAGTGCAGCAGGTGCAGAGAAATCTCTTGCCACTTTGGCGTGCTTTCCTTTCTCTTCCCTAGCTGGTGGCCATCTTGGGCGGCGCATGGAATGAGGGCGCTAGAGCGGGCAGTGAGAGATTGATCACAAATGGATCTGTGTTGTGCTGGGACCCACTGACCACCAGTCAGGCACAAGGTGCCAATGTAACCATGACACAGTACTTAATAAAAAAATGAAGTAATGTCCACACACTGGTTGCTGCTGAACTGGGGGCTTCTTTACTAGGCAAAAGGATATTTACACATGCAGTGCTACCTCTGGTCCCAGAGGTAGGGTATAAGACTTGGGATGATTCAATAGTTACAGAACAGTCTTTAAACAGCTGCAGCCCAATCCCTGAAGGTGTCCGTTAAGCAAAGATGGACGTTGGTTTGCCAGGGCAGTGAGGGAATAAGGGTGTCCGTCCAGTAACTACCCTAGCCCTCTGGGGAAACCGGTTACTCACATATTCAGCTGGAAGATCCTGCTGAGCACACAGTCCAAATAAAGGGTTAATAGACATCCAAATAAAAACGTTATTCGAAAATGCCAAGCCTCCTGGCTTGGCACCGATCAAACAACAGTTCCTTCCTTTAGGAACCCTTCTAGCAGCCATCAGCATCGGGCCACACACTCCCTGTGTGCCCTGTGTTTGCTGCACCCAGCAGCATTGTCTCCAACCTCTCTCAGTAGCCCTCACTGAGTGGTCCTAGCTCCTTTTTGGGTAGGGTATAATTTTAAGATAGGTAGGTCTGCCCACCATGTACCTGTATGGCTTTTTCGGGTATGTTTCCAGGAGCGGTGTCCAACCTTTTTAATATTCTCATCAGCATCAAGTATAGCTGTTCCACATTGGCAGGCAATTCATTAGGTTCAGTTGTCACTAGCAACCCAGAATCAGCACCAAAAACAACACGAATATCTTCTCTCAGGGAGACAGGGCTAGTGTCCACAGCCTTTTCTCTATTGGGCCCAGTCTTATTCTCCTGACGTTCTTTGGACTGTGGGACATTTTTGTCCAACCCAATTTTCTCACTCAGTTTGGAAGCCAGGCAGAGGGGGCTGACATTGACCACCTTCCCAGTGCCAAGCTCAGTCTTACTGTTCTGGAGTTCTCTGCACTCTGGGAAATGTTTCTTTAGATCACCCTCCTGAACGGGCAAAGGACCTACTACGAATATACAGGGTCCCAACTCGCCAAGAGGCTCCTCCTCTCTTTTTGCAATAGAGCAATTACCAATCTCTCTGCAACTCTCATCTATGTTTGAACTATCTGGCTGCTCTCTGGAACCATTGGGATCTGTACTTCCTCCTTTAGCAGCCAGACACTCTGGGACCAGCAATACAGTTACATCTTCATCAATATTATCATTGCCCTTAATGAAGATATAGTTGTGAAACCAAAAGTTGATTATATCGAGGGCAGAGTCCGCAGAGGAAGAACACACAGATAAACAGTCATTGCCCATGGCAACCTCACAACACACTTCATCTGTTTGTAGCTGCTCTGCAGAGCACTATTTAGACATATCACCTTTATCAAGGCAATCTGTGTTTGTCTGGTCCGTTACTCAATGAGAAATGCAATGGTCTTACTTGCAAATCTATAAATTTGGCGCTTACAATTTAACTTTAGAACTTTTACCATATTTATCACAGAAAACCACATCAGATATGGCCACCCCAGTATCATTACTCACAAGTGCGCACTCTGGCACTTTAACACCATCTGTATCTTCCAACTCCCTTTTAACCCCTTCCTGGGTTACATGCAGGACTTCAGCTGGTGGCTTCTCATCAGACACCTGCATACATTTTCCTAGCAACACCTCATGACCGTTGTCCCAAGAAACCTCTAGTTCAGGTACAGGCAGTCCTGTGGTTTCTCTGGACAGTGCTCTGACACCTGACCATGTTTCTAGGGGAAACTTCCCACTTCCTTCAGTGGTCACCCCTACCATAGTCATATCACCATTTATCTGATTTGCTTCATGCACATACAGTGCTGCTTGAAAGTATGTGAACCCTCCAGACATGGTCACTGTTTGTGCA
>CM070033.1:108181017-108201462 GCA_036250615.1 Ptychadena robeensis | reverse complement strand
AGATGGGAGAGCCGGACACCGGCCGGCATCTCACATCTGACAGCTCCTCCAACTCCCCGGCTTATCTCCGTGCCGGGAGAGCTGGCGGGAAGCCAAGGTGCGACCACCGGTGGCAGAGTGGCCTCGGTCGCGCATTCGGACTATAAGACGCAGGCACTTTTTGCCCCCAATTTTGGGGGTGAAAAAGTGCATCTTATACAGCGAAAAATACGGTAGTCCAATTTTCTAAAGAAAATTCTACCATCTCTAGTCTAAATGGGGAGATCGGCACTGCTGCCAGTACAGGAACGAGGCAGAGACTGCAGAGCAATGCTGAATGCTGCTGTTTTTCAATGCCACCAACTTGATTTAGCCACTTTGATTGTAGCTTATTAGATCCATATTCTAGAGGGTCCGCATTGACATATATTCACAATTGTATCCATAACTATGATCTATCAGAGCCTTGGAGAATGGAGCCTCTGGAAGGTAATATGGAGCTGACCAGCTGATCAAACTGTTTTTCTTCCACCATAAATACATATATAAATAAAAGCATCCAAATGGGAAATATTGCAGAGCCCACAACCATTTACCATTAGTAAACATTTTTAAAGTTACCTATTTTCCCCCTTTGACTTTTGGCACAGTATATGAGATTCCCAAATCCCAGTTTTCTCCACCATTGTACAGAGATGCTTTCTTATGATCCCAGCAGATGGCTGAGAGTGGTGTCCCTAGTACCTGGGACAGTGAATTTCATCTGTGTGTATATTGATCAAATGAGATATGGATCCATTATCTTGTATACATATGCATTCCCATCCCAGGTTAAAATGAAGAGAAGAAGAAAATGCCCCCTTGGTGGGAGGTTTAGGTGGAATGCATATGGTATAAGGTATAAAGTGGATCACCAGTGATATACAACCATCCAATTTATCTGAAAAAAATAAATTTATTAAACATTTAATCATACAATACAGCTAAAATCTTTATAGCCACAGAAACAATGATTGTTGCTAAATGATCATGTGTAGTGAAGATGTTTCGCCAAAGGTGTAGGCTTCTTCACGCATGAGAATGTATCCTAGGGTCTGTGGGATCAACAACAAGAGCCCAAGGTTTGGATGTATACTGAACACATTATGGTCCAATACGTGGACTCGCCTCTAGTGGCTATAGTGGCTCAAAATCCGAGCCAGAGCAGGCCTACACAACGCCGTCCCAGCGACTATAGCCACTAGAGGTTAAAGTGCCACTTCTTCTTGACGCTATTCTTCAGCCATTGTATATCAATGCCTACTGTTGAGCTGGGGTATGCACTGTCCGCACTAAAAGTAAAGCAAATCCTGATTCTCCGAAGAGGCTACTAATTACCTTGTAGCAGATATCTTCTGTATTTTATTGAAAACAGAATTAGATCAAATGAGGAAATATGGGTGATCTAGATGCATACACCTACACACTGATTCACAAATTAAAGGCTTAATAAAATTACGATTCTCACTAAAGAAACATTTTAGTTAAAAATAATTTCGATGTACATCATAAACTAGTGCTTTTAAAGGGACAAGATTTTTAAAAGGACCATGTTTATTCTTTACAAGGTACTTAATTTACATCTTTATGTCAATATAAAATATTTTACAAATTCCTTACTTGCTTACATCATTAAAATAACAAAACAACCAAAAATACCTTAAAAAAAAAAAACAGAGACAGAAAGAATTTCCACTCAGCATATTTAAGGCGCACACCATCAGGCATCATGAAAAACGTATGTATGTGTGCACCCCTCAAAGGAGACTCCATTGGGAAATCCGGCAAACTTTCTTGTGATGGCATATATGGATGTTCTATTCTGGACTGTAGAAATATCGGTATTGGGGCCCTTGCTATGTTGTTTACTGATTAACGCCAGTGCGCATGTTGCTGGTAAACAAAACACCATGTTACTACAATGCAGTGCGTAAGTATATGCTTGCGGTGTGGTAAAGAAAAGCTTAACACCATGCATGTAAGTGTAATCCTTACAAGCTTTTTCTTGTGGAAACCTGTTTAGCATGGAGTAATGCTAAGGTGCTGTGTTGTGGTACCAATGCAGCTAGTATGAAAGGGCCCTAGGGCTCGCATGCCTGGCATGTTGAGTACTTTAGAAAGAGTGCAACCTAAGGTACCATTTACATGTGTAATTTCAGGGCAGGTGACACTCCGCAGCCTCCCTGAAAACACAACTCCCCTCCCCCAAGCAGTATAAGCAGCAGTTGCACATATTGTGTAGGCAGCCATGTGGGCAACTGCCTGAAAATCACCCAGGGAATGCGTCATGAGTCTAAGGTTTTTAGGCTGTAAACAAACAGTTGGTTACCAAATGCATTAGCAGTAACCATTATAATTCTATTTTTATATAAAAATTCAGTTGTGTAGGACCACAAAGCAGTTATTTTTATTGTCCTAAATTGTGTTTGAATTAGGCAGTGAAACATGACTTAAAAAAACACAGGGGGAAGCAAAGATTTTTGAATAACCGTGGAAATATTTTTGGTAAAGTATATTTTGTGTATAAATAAAGTTGTGTATACATGGGAAAGTTCCTGAAAAAGATAGGTTTGTGTTAGAAGTCCCCTCATGAGCCAGATTTATACCAAAATAATTCTGATTCATCGATGAATGGCTGAAAATGAGTCAGAAGTCGCTTCATCACCCTTACTCATCAGAAAGCTTCCTGGTAATGGTATTTAACTGTTTACAAACTAAATATAGCGAAAGGTGATTTTTTTGGTAATTGGCGAGTCTGGAAATGAAAGTTTGAGTAAATCTAAAAGTAAGTCAAATATGTTGTTGCTACTTGACAGGAATATTGGATCATTTCAATGATAATGAAAAGAAAAAAAGAAAAAAAAAAGTTCATTCTGCATCAACCGCAAAAAATGTTTTGACCTTAAAGCAACAGGTTAATTTAAATGGCCCTGCTACACCCCAAACATTGGACATCAGAGTATTTAGGTTGAACTTCTCAATCCTCTATAAGCAGTGATTAGACCCTACAATTTGCTTTTTCTCAGCTAATGTATTCAGTCAGACATTCAAGCAAACGTTTTGCTGTACAGCATGTGGAACTATTCACATTAGTCTTTGCCAAAGTTAGAGCGCACAATATAAAAAGGAACAAGGACATGAGATGTACAATCTAGTGCAAAGTTCTGGTAAAGGAATGACAAAAATGGAGGTATCATGTAGGTTAAGCAAGGAGTAATGGTCTCCTAAAGGGACAGGAGTTGCCTTGTGTGCATGCGTCTCCAGCAGTGTGGATACCCAGGATGACGCCACTTCCTGGTTAAGGATGTCAAACTGCAAATCCTGTCACTGTAGGAGATCACTTCTCCTTGCTAAGCCTGCATTAAACCCCCATTTTTGTGAGTGCATTACTTTCTTACTTACCATTAACATAACTTAAGTTTGTTGTACTAGGTTGTGGGCCTCGTGTCACTAATTCAATCTGTCTTTTACAGGGGTGTTACACACCCCCTCCATCTCGGGTGCTGCAAATCTCCACACACCGTTATCAACCACCCTTTATGGTTGCCCATTGAGTTGCCCATTGAGTGTTTCATTAAGCCCATTAAGTGTTTTCATTACCAGCATTTGGCCCTAGTTACCCGCTTCTTTGTATCGCCAAATAATCCTTCTGGCCACTGACATCATTGCTGACAGCTGTGGGCAACTAGTATAATAAACCTACCTGGTCTTGCAGATACTTACAATAAAGGCATGGTAAGAAAACACAATCAACCATTGTAATAATTTTTTTGGGGTACCCATAGCCAACTTAAATCAAGAGTGTGCACAGGCTTTTCCCTATTACCATAGACTGCCAACAATGTCCGCTTAGTGGATGTCTGTTCTAAATACACTCCTAAAAACCCCATTGCCACAAGCATGTTTTTAGATGTCCTTCAAAGCAGTCTCGGACACTAGCAGATCTGTTTCTCTTGTGTGTCTCAGGCTCCTCTTATAGTAGAAAATTACTGAAACTATTACATTCCTTTTAAAATATTTTAAGTTGATACCTGTGCGATTGATGAGCGATTTGATCACAGCATGGTGACTCAAAGAATTGACGAACAATCGTTCGCTGAATCGATGAGCACCACTTCATGCAAATGATTCCTGGCTGATACTATGAATAAGGACCCTCGGTGCACCTCCTAATTAATGGCGATTGAACAGGGATTTACAGACATGTTGGATCCCTGTTCGATCGACATTTCTTCGAGTGGGATCGATCGAACAAGGTGGGCGACGTAGGACAAAGCAGTAAAAACCTGACAGAGGAAGTCTATCCAGATGTAAAATGATGATTAGTTCTCCTTGTATCTGTAAAGATAAGTCATGTCATTGCAGATGATAGAAGTACTTTTTGTCATCATGCGGCTTGGATTATTTTTAAAATAGTCAAACCGCATTAAGGTAAATGAGCCTTTAACCAATTATTTTATTGTATTAAATATCATTGGAAAGAGAGGATCCCTATGCTGCTGTGTTATTGTTTTTGTCTATAAAAGAAGCTGAAGTATAAAAACCTATGGATTAGAATGGAGAGGTAATCTCATGCTGGTGACCTCTTTGGTTATGTAGGTCTTGTTGTTGCATTGATGAAAGCACAGGCCTGCTCATGCAAGGCACCAGCTACAGTGCAAGCAGTTCATTCTGGTTCACTGACTCTCCTCTCTGCACAGAAGGCATTTGAGGCCAGGATCAGGGAAAGTTCAGTGTGCTTATGAAAGGGATAGGGAAATGAACTGTGTGTGGGGTGGGAGGAGAGGAGGAAATGGAAGCCTTTCCTATACTCGGCTTGGGGCACTTGGGAATCTCCAGGCTGGGGATACGTTTGGAGCACAAAGAAGTACCCAGCACTTAACAGAAAAAGTTATTGATACGTTTGTCCTTTAAAGAGTTGTGCATGCATTGCTTAAATTAACATCTGCCAAGCTTCTGCAACCTAGGTAGACATGTAAGGAAGAAAGCTGCATCATTCACTCTCGTGGCTCCCAAACAAGAGTTATATTTTAAATTTAATGAAAATTTTTAAGTCCTCAAAGAAAACATTTTTTTTTTACGTTTACGCATTATATACCTATAGAGTGTCATCTATTTCAGCAACTGTGCTGTGCTGATCCTTCTTTCACTGTCTAGTTACAGGCTAGAGTAGGTCAAGGATGATAGAGGGCAGGGGTGGGCAAACTTTTTGACTCGTGGGCTGCATTGGGTTTTTAAATGTGACATAGGGGTCGCCCTGCATAGGGGTCCTAAGTCCTCGTAGCTAGGACGGGATATTTAAAAAAAAGAAAAAAGGCAAGCTGTGGCCTCTAGGAAACAATCTTTACTTATAGAAGGAAATGAGGGTAGTCCGAGCGTCTTGACACCAAGGTGACATAGGAACAAGTAAACAAGACAAGTAAAAGTCTCCATGCAAAGCATCGTGTGAGCTGGAGACATAGCAGTGCTGTGCCTTCAGCTCCTTTGATGTCGGGCAGCAGCACGATTGCCATCGTGCTGCTGCCGGGAACCTCAAACGGCTTCTATATCGAGCTGTGTGTTTCCGGCTATAAATGTCTGGCTTTTATGGTCAATGGTCGTGTCTGACAGATGTATGATTTATTTGGTCATTCATCATGTTCGGTCCCTGTCAAAGACAGGGTGGCCGCAATTAATGTGCGATCGATAGCCGTGAACACGCACAACGTTCTGCCATCGATCGAGCACATCAACGATTGTATGGGTATCGACCCAAGTATGGGAAGCACTGTAGAGTCTGTGCCAATATTCATAAGTGAAATGTAAAAAGGGAGTATAAATGTGTTTTTTAAGCATTTATCACAGCAGTTGACTGGAAATGGGATTTTAGGTGTACGGCTATTTGCACATTGACAACTGTGCTTTGTGGTCACTGAATACCATTATATTCAAGTTTAAGGTATATTTTGTAACAAGGAATTTTAGACCTCACTTCTGATTTTGTCGACCACTTCCTTCCAATAAAATGTACAGCATTTCAAAACATCGCCAGCATTTTCTTTATGTATAAATTCTACAGACATTGTACAACACATCCGTGTCGTTTTCTGCGAGTGTGGGTGTTTTCAGTCAGTAATTGAAAAAGTCTGAAACTTTCCTGCTGGTTCTAATGATGATTTTATGTTTTACTGTGCAGTCTAAAGTTCTTCAAAGATGTGGGCGGAAAGAAAAAACCCTCTTGAATGGGTACTGTAGGTTGTAAGCTCAGGTCTATTCAGAGGAAATTCCAACAAGACCCCCCCCCCCCCCCCCCCCCTTCCTAGATGAGCTAATTTTTCGGTAATGTGTGTGTGTGTGTCCCTACTCAAAGTGGAACTTTAAATCTACACATGAAAATCAGGGGGCCCCTCCTTTTTTTTTGTGAGGGACATTCCGATGTAGAAGTAAAAAAGATGGTCATTGTTTTTCAGTGGATGTGTATATAAATGTGTGTATCTATGAAAATGTGAAATGGATGCACATGGCTGATCTTTTGAATAGGCTACCTTATGCTGGTAATGTTAAAGGAAATAAAAACATTCTGTTCTTCTGATATTGTGTATTCTGTCACTAAACCACAAACCATACCCACATGCTGTCCCACTATATCAGGGGTGTCAAATTCAAACACAGAGTGGGCCAAAATTAAAACCTTGAAAAAAGTCGCAGGCCAACCACATGCTATTCAATGGACGTGTACACACAGGTGCATCAACATTGCTTTGCTGCGTGTTAAGATGGGTTTACACATGTAGATTTTTTCGTTTGATCAACTAAGAACGAACAATTTTTGGTTGAACAAACGTCTAGAATGGCCAATTTGTTAAATGGATACATTTTGTGTGACTTTGAACAAAAAATAGTTTGAAAAGTCATCGAACATGTTGATAAATTGTTATCTGTAAATTGAATGTTACATTCGATAAATGGACGAACGATGTTTAACAACGACATCGAAAAAAATATAGAAAAAATCGACATGTGTTAACCCACCTTTAGTGCACTTAATACTCCTCCTAAATGTGGCAGATCTACCTTCTCCACAGCCCCTCTGCCAGCAACACTCACTGAGCTTCTGTACTCCCAAGCTGGGAGTAGAGAACTAAGAATCCCAGCATGTTCTGGGCAGCTCACTGTGATGTCACTAGAACTCACTGCTGAGCATCCATTATTAATAGTTCTCCTGATGTGGGAGTACAGAAGCTTGGTGAATGTAGCAGGCAGAGGGGCTGCAGACAAGGCAGATTCATTAGCCACATCTACTGGGGACTAAAAATATTTGGTCGTCGGGCCAAATTTGGCCACCAGGCCAGAGTTTTGACACGTATGTATTATATTTTGAGAATATCCGTGTTCGCTACAGACACCAGTAATAATAAGGTGTTAGCTGAAATATTGTAGGATGAGATCAAAGATATTTACAGACCTCATAATGCACTTGCTGTATTTTTCTTTTTGTGCCCAGAGGCTGTTACAATTTTTCTGCTTTATTATTCTACATTTAAAAGCTTTAGAAAACAATTGGCTGCTTGTATATTTTACTTTTAGGTAGTGGCTTATGCTTTCCTTTTTTATTTTGCAGGACCCGTGAGGGCACAGCCCTTTTTTATGGTGCCCAGACGGCCTGGCTATGGCACCATGGGAAAGCCCATCAAGCTGCTGGCCAATTGTTTTCAAGTGGAAATCCCAAAGATTGACGTCTACCTCTATGAGGTGGACATTAAACCAGACAAATGTCCTCGCAGAGTTAACAGGTAAGTGTTAATGGTAAGATCTAACGATTTGCTTCAATAGCTTATGAAATGCACATTTGGTCCCATGTGTGACATTAGGAGCATGCTATAAATATAGTTCTTTTCCAGTTTGAGTACTGGAAGTGTGCTCTGTATATTTTGGATAATGTTTGGTTTAGCTTCTGTCTACTGTATATACTGGAGTATAAGTAGATCTGAATGTAAGCTGAGGTACCTAATTTTACTCAAACAGGTTATGACAATAAGCCAGATTTCATACTCGAGTATATAGGGTATTTAATAGTAAATACTTTTTAATACAAAGTGCAACCCACTTAGATGGGATGCAATTGGGAAAAAAATGTCCAACTCCATCTTTTATTTACCAGATCAGAGCTCCTAGAGACAGGCAGCACGGTGGCTCAGGGAGTTAGCACTCTGACCATTGGTCTGGTCTGCAAGTAGTTTGTTCTCCCTGTGTCTGCGTAGGTTTCCTCCGGGACTCCGGTTCCCTCCCACACATTGGGCATTAAATAGGTTAATTGGCTTCACCAAAAGATTCTTCTATGATAGTTACACATGACTTAAAGCCCCCACACACGTACCGAGTGGGGGCCGACAGAGCTGGTCCGATCTGCTCTGGAAAGCAGCGTGATGACGCCATCACTCTGCTCTCCATGCCGGTCTCCATTGACACTTACGGCATCGGCCAGAGAATATTGGACATGTCCGTTGTCTGGCCGGCCGAGCTGTGGGCACCTCCGATCGGCGGACGATTTTGCAGACGGCCGCAAGTGCGCACGCCCATCGGTCGGGGCCAAAATTGGCCGCCGCTCAGTGCGTGTATGGCTAGCTTTAGACTGTTAGTAAAATATACATGTCTATAGTAGGGACTTGAGATTGTGAGCTCCCCTGAGAGACAGTTAGTGAAATGACTTTATATGCTTTGTAAAGCTCTGTGCAATGTTGGAGCTATATAAATATGCGATAGTGATAATAATGATGCTTGAATGTTAAAGCCAACAGACCTTTGTAAAGGTGGGCATACATTTATAGATTTTTTTTCCCCATTTGATCTACTTAGATTTTTTAAGTTTGATTTCTATCAAGCAGTGATTGGACATGTTGGTATACTTCAGTAGATCATTTATGTATCTGATGGGTTTTCTAGATATTTGGATTTGTATAGGATGGTATTATAGAGCATGCGCACAGGGCTTAAAAAAGGAATTGACCTGTGTCCTATTGATCAAAAAAAAACAAAAAACTATTTATGTGATTTTCTGCACAGATAGGTTTTGTCATACCATATTTATATTTATAAGATGTAACCCCCCTCCCAAAATCAAGAGGAGGGGGTCATCTGTGCATTTTTTAGAGCCAATGCCCGCACAGTACACTTTCTGGCCATTAAATGAAAAATAGTGACTGACTTGCAAGCAGCTTTATTCCACTGTGTGTGGCTTTAGATATTTGCGCTTTCCATGCTGGAGGTGGGGGCAGAGAGAGGGAGGTGATAGCAGAGCAGCCAGCTTTTCTTTGTTCTGATCAAAGCAGAGAAAAGCGGGTTGCTCAGCTATCACTTTCATCTTTTTACCCTTACTTCCATTATGGGAAGCATGAATAGCCAAAACCACATAGTGCCCTTTCTCCTCTCTGTTAGGCTTTCCTTGCTGGAAATGGGGGCAGAGAGAAGGAAGCTGGCTTATCTTCTTTTGTTTTTATATTTTTTATTTATGTTCATATTTTTTAAAGGTTGTTATTTTTTAATTAAACTAAATAGTAGGAAGTGCTTGAACGCTGCTTCCTTTATTCTACTAGGATTTCATCAGCTCATTATTTTAAGCAATAGCTGTTCATTTAGGGCCAGTGTTGATGTGCTTGTTGCTCCTATCCGATTGATGCCAAATGCCTTTGGTGTATATCTTGCGTTCATTTCTATACCAATCCCCTATTCTGCTGGGTGCAGAGACTTGCCTTGTTGTTCCCTTGGAGTATGTAGTGATAATGTATGGTATTTAAGTCAGATGAATTACCTGCCAGTACTGCAAATGTTGAAGCTCCAGGGGGCAGCAATTAAGTTATACGTTTCTTCACCATGCAGTCTCAGATGTACGTAAACGTTTACACACATTTTTCTTCAGTATAGATTGGTGAGATCTGTTTCAGAAGTATAATAATAATTTTTCTCATTCTAATTCCTGCGCTTTTTCACCAGGGAGGTTGTTGATTCGATGGTCCAGCATTTCAAAGTCACCATATTTGGTGACCGCCGACCAGTGTATGATGGCAAAAGAAGCTTGTATACTGCCAATCCACTGCCTGTAGCATCTACTGGGGTAAGTACTGTGTCAAGACTGTAAGTGATCTTGAACTTGAACTTTAACTGCATTTTTTTATTTAATGGGATATTTAATACTATATAAAAAATTGTATCAATAATAATGTTTCAGTTTAAAGCCCCTAATTATGTGCACAAGTGGAGGATCTGTGATCACATTTTCTTGTAATTTAAGTGTGTGTTCCTGATTTATCTGCCCGTTTAATGTCCATTTTTGTGGTAGGATGGCTGTGCGTTCCCTTTGAGCTCTGTTGACTGTTAGCTCTTTAGTTCTCTCCAGGAGCCTGCTGCTGTAGCAAACACATTTCATGGTATGGATTTATCACAGTGACACTTTACTGATCATTTCCCTGCAGCCTGGCAAGATGTTCACCTAGTCGCCATGAAAGGGGGCTGAGAAGTAGAAGACAGGCCGGCCTGTGTTCTTTCCCTGCAGGTTCCTCTACAGTTGGGCCAAAGCAGCTGTTACAGAAGGAGAAAAATATAAACTGCTGCCAGGCTAGAGGCCCCCTGTCATAAATTCATGGTTATCTGAAAAGTGTGCTGCTTTTAGTTATCCAATTTTAGCAGACTACTAGGACAAAGAAGAATTAAAGGGAGGTGCTAAAAGTGTGTTCTTTTTTCCTTTTACATACTTGTACTCGTTTTGCTTTCTGCCGGTTTTCACAATAAATAAGAAAAAATAAATGTGTTCCTACACTTGAATCTTTTAAGATTCATCCATTATCAATCAATTATTGATTACCATATCCATCAATTGTTGATTGGCATTGGTTGTCCTTTCACGGCTTCATAAATGGCAAGGTAGCCCTGATCTGCAAATGGCTCCTCCCCCTTTTAAAAATAATTTAAAATAAATAAACAGCACAGGTCCTTTGTAGTAGTTTTGCCATCTTCCTTTTACTGATGCAGAATTCAGGTAAAAGACAGATAGCGAGTTGGTCTTGTACAGTTGGCCTAAAAATATACATTTATTTGGAAGCAGAACAATGCATGTCATGTGTTATCATTATCTTGTATTTATGTACTGCCAACATATTACACAGTGCTTTGCAGATCATATATAGAGTTATCACTAAATGTCTTTCAGAGGAGCTCACAATCTAATGTTCCTACTGTAGTCATGTATATGTAACTGACACAGTCATATGTCAGTCTAATTCATGTGTGACTAACATGGGGGAAGCACCCTGGGAAGGAGTGGAGGGGTGATGTTTCTGGGGAGACTTACGGACTCCTTCACCCACACACACCCCCAGAAACCATTTCTGGTCTCCTGTTTCCAGGGGGGGGGGGGGGGGGGGGGGGGGGGGGGGGGGTAGGGCTATGCACAGGGATGGCGGCACTCAGGGCATCGATCTCCCTAGGACCACCCCTGCCTATCAGCACCTGGAGGAAACCCATGCAGACACGGAGAGAACATGCAAACTCCAGATAGTGTCCAGGCTGGGAGTATAGAGGCCACATATGTCAGGACATCTGCAACTTGCCAGATCTTCCTGAGCGTACCCCTTTCTGATAAATGTTCTGTGTCTGAACATTACACTGTTTCATAGATCTTTAATCCCCAAGGTAATTATAGCACTTCACAGGGGTCAGAGGTGGGGTTGGGCTAGGTTAGGTAGCTGGAGATGGTAAGTGGACTTTACCTACATGTTTTTCATCGTCAGCAGACTGTATATTGAAAACCAATTTTTATGTGTTTGCTTAGGTGGATTTAGATGTAACATTACCGGGAGAAGGAGGAAAGGATCGTCCCTTTAAGGTTTCCATCAAGTTTGTGTCTAGGATAAGCTGGCACCTGCTGCATGAAGTATTGACTGGAAGGTCCCTCCCTGAGCCATTGGAACTGGACAAGCCAATAAGCACCAACCCTGTCCATGCAGTTGATGTGGTGTTACGCCATCTGCCCTCTATGAAGTACGTACATACAATGGAAATCCTATTCCCTCTATGTTGGAGGGGTGGTAGATTATGGATGAGCAAATGCACATGCTGCACTAAAGTGTGTTTGCAACAAGCATTCCAGTGCTTTTGATTGTTTACACTTTAATATTCTGCACTGCATTATGCCTAATATACTGGAATATTCAAAGAAAAAGGTAAAAGGCTTAGGAAAAATAATGTTGTGTGGGCACTGCATTAGCAAAGTCTTCACTGTCCTTTCAAAATTTTGTATGAGATGCCAAATGAGGTAAACCTCCAGATAACAAGATTCGATATCTCCAGAGAGATTCAATCTGATTCAAGTCTGGGCTCTGGCTGAGCCACTCAAGGACATTTACAGAGCTGTCCTGAAGCCAGTCCTTTGCTATCTCGGCTGTGTGCTTAGGGTCTTTGTCCTGCTGAAAGATGTCTGAGTGTACGAGCGCTCTGGAGCAGGTTTTCATCCAGAATGTCTATGTACATTGCTGCAGTCATATTTCCCTTTATCCTGACTAGTCTTTCAATTCCTGCAGCAAAAAACAAAAAAACCCACAGCATGATGCTGCCACCACCATGCTTCACTGTAGGGATGGTATTGGCCTGGTGATGAGCGGTGCCTGGTTTTCTCCAAATGTGGCACCGGACATTCACACTAAAGAGTTCAATCTTTGTTCCATCAGACTATAGGATTTAGTTTTTCACGGTCTGAGAGTCCTTCAGGTGTCTTTTGGCAAACTCCAGGTGGGCTGCCATGTGCCTTTTACTAAGGAGTGGCTTCCGTCTGGCCACTCTACAATACAGGCCTGATTGGTAGATTGCTGCAGAGGAAGTTGTCCTTCTGGAAGGTTTCCTTTCTTCACAGAGGACCTCTGGATCATCAGATTCTTGGTCGTTTCCCTGACTAAGGTCCTTCTTACTGGAATGCTCAGTTTAGATGGCCAACTCTAGGAGGAGTCCTGAAAGTTTGAACTTCTTCCATTAATAGATGATGGAGGCTACTGTGCATATTGGGACAAAGACGCTAATGCTAGCCATACACATGCCGATAAGCGGACGATTTTTAATCTGACCGACGGGCGTGCGCGCTCGCGCCGTCGGTCAGGTTAAAAATCGGCCGCTAATTGGCATGTGCCCACATCTGTCGCCCCACTTCTCGGCCAGCCAGAGAACGGACATGTCCGATCTTCTCTGGCCGATGGGAGCCGATGAAAGCCGATGCCATAAGCTGCAATGAAGCGGCGTCTTCATTGCAGCTTATGGCCGGCACACAAAGGGTGCCCAGCCGATTGAAGGGGCCCCATAATGCAACGGGAGGCTAACGTGATGACGTCATCACGTTAGTCTCCCGGAAAGATATCGGGACTAGTCTGCCTACACACATCGGCGTGTGCATGGCAGGCTTAAGCACACAGCCAAGATATCAAAGGAGATACTTCAGGACAACTTGGTGAATGTCCTTGAGTGGCCCAGCCAGAGCCCAGACTTATATCCAATCAAATGTCTCTAGAGAGATCTTACAATGGCTGTGCACAGACGCAAAGAGGAATGGGTGAGGGAGAGGAAACTGGCCAAGCGTATGCGTGCCAAGCCTGTGGCATCATATTCACAAAGACTTGAGGCTGTAATTGCTGCCAAAGGTGCATCAACAAAGTATTGAGCAAAGGCTGTGAATACTTATGTATGTGTGATTTCTCCATTTTTGAATTTTTCTTTACATCTGTAAAGCTGTAGAAAAGCTGCATTGAATCCATTATTGGAATATTTAAGAAAGGGTCAGATTTTTTGTGGTATCACTCTTTGATGGAAGTAAGGGCTTGGGTAAGAAACCATTAATAACTGCACAGTGCTTTTGGTCTAAAAATTTTTCTGTATGTGGCATGTAAACAATTTCAGCTTTAAAATATCTTTAAAATATCGGTCAAGGGTTTTTGTATTTGAAACTAAAGGTAGCCATACAAGCTACGATCCGAGGTGGATCATCGCACATTGATCTGACTTGGTAAATTCCTGGCCAATCAAATTACTTTGGAAAGGGTGCGCTCCAACCCTCTGAGCAACCAGCTGCAGCTTGATGTCATCAAACTGCAATCGTCCGCTAGAAAATCGGGCGGGGATCGTAGCACACATAAACCTAAAGCTATCCTCTGGAAATGTACTTGTTTTGTTTACGTAAGGATGATTCCATACTTTACCTTTCCTAGGTACACCCCTGTAGGACGTTCTTTTTTCTCCGCACCTGAAGGGTATGATCACCCCTTGGGAGGTGGAAGAGAAGTCTGGTTTGGATTCCATCAATCTGTTCGACCTGCCATGTGGAAAATGATGCTTAATATAGATGGTAAGTGCTCTGTGCGTGCTCTTATTAGACCATTGACTGAATAGGTTTAATCATACTTATCCTTGCTGGTTATGCTCTTTGGAACAGCAGATAAGCCTTAAGAAGAAAGAGTTCTCCTTCTTGTTCATGTCATATTAAATCTGTTTTTTATTTAGCATTTTAAAGAATAATGGAAGATTGAAAATAAATAAATCATTTTCATGCAGTCTGTTCGTTTTCATTTCAAAACCCAGGTCTGAAAAAGGGTACTTTCTGCCTCTTCTAGAAGTACACACACCTGATTTAATTACACTAAAATGCATTACATACAACCCATTTTGCCCATAGATAATAACCCTTCATCCATGCCGGTGACCACTTCCAACCCCTCACAATGTATTCAGACGGCGATATGCTGCCTTCTTTGGTTTCCGGGGAGATGGGAAGGCCCTTTTGCTGCAGATTGTGAGAGGTTAGCGGTGTTCATGTATTCGGTAATCAGCTTGTGTGGGCGTCTCTAATCTGGAGTTTGTTGTCTTGCAACGGATGCCTGTGTCAAGGTGGAATTGTGCAGTCTGGAAAATGAGCCTGTTCCTTGTTTGACGGATAAATAAATAGTTTATTTTTGTAAAGGCGACATGGTTTTATGTATGCACTACTTATATGGGTACAATCTCCCTAGCAACAGTCTCATTGCTAATAAAATCTATATTAATAGTACGATTAAATATCTTATCTAAATCAAATGTTCAATAAAGGTTTGATGACATAATTGCAGTTTACAATCACTAACTTTCTAACTATTTAGCTAGTGTGTGTATGTGTGTGTGTGTATATATATGTGTGTATATATATATATATATATATATATATATATCAGTGTTCTCCCCAGAATTTTTTTCAGACGGGCGGCGCGATGACGTCATCGCGCCACCTGCACCGGTCCAGCGGCCTCTCTGATGGGCTGCCGGCCAGCGGCAGCACACAAGTCCTCTGCGGCGAGCAGCCTGACAGGCGGCGCCTCCCCATTCTTCAGGAGCGCACCGCAGCCACTGAAAGACTCCGGCCCGCGGCTCCGGTAGTGTCGTGTGTGTATGTGTATATATATATATATATATATATATGTGTGTTTGTGTATGTAGAGTCTATTCTATTCTTTCTGTCCTGCTTTTGTTTTATTAAACATTAGGGCCTTTTCACACTATAAGCACTATGTTGTATATGGGCACTAAGGTGTGCATTGCATGGTAAATACATATGGCTTGTATAGATGGAGCTGCATTGTATATTATGGGTTGTATACCAAGATCACATAGCATATAGTGTGAAAAGTCCTTTACATTTGATTTTCATCAAGGTGCATAGTAGAACTAGGTCGGTTTTCTGGTCTGCAGCAGCATTGGTGGCATATGGTTTGCTGCTGTAAAAGATAAGCAGGAGCTTTGTAAACATCTAAACATTTAAAAATCTTTGTACATGTTGGCATGCAGGAAATAATATTGTGTAGACTCTGACCATTTTCCACCATTAGATTCGATTTATATTCAAGCCGTCCGATACACCCTGCAGCAGCGTGATGACGTCATCACGCTGCTGTCAGATATCGGCTGGCTGGGGAGACACTTTTCTCCTCAAGTATATCTGTAGTTGAGTTTTAGGTTTGGATAACATGGGAAAGAGTTGGAGGCCTTTAAGAGGGTCTTGATATGCAACATTGCCAGCTGTGGTGCAGCTGAGGCAAAGAATATAATGTCAGCCAATCTAAAGAGGATGATAACATCGTTTAATTAGAATATTAGTACTCTTGTTATCTTGCACAGCTCAGTACAATACATAGGAAGATTGTAAGCTTACCAATTACCCTTCACGGATACACTTGAACTTACATGTTGCTTAACATGAATCCTTATTCTGGTATTTTAGGAAGAAATACCTTTCAGTCCTTGACAGTAGAAATGGTTGCAAAAGCATCCTTGGTTTGTATGTAAAAGGTCCGTTGAGTTCAGTTGCCAGTTGTTCAGCTTAATCCTTAATCAAAGTAGGTACCGTCCCCCCGCTCTCATATGTACAAAAACAAAATCTCTTGAAACGTAATAAAAAAAAAACTGAATCTCTTAAAACATATACAGGGTTTCATTTGGTTCAAAAATTAATCATAGGTTTCATTTAAGAATATTCTATTTTATTAAAAGAGATTTTATTCTTTGAGTAAAATAAATAGGTTCAAAATTGTATGGCCGAGGGGTATGTGCAATTGTCTATACAACATCACAGATGCTCTAGATGCCCCCCCCCCCCCCCCCCAATATTATATTATTATTATAATAATACACAAGATAACACACAGGTACAGGTATGACATAGGAGGAGTAGAGGATCCTGCCCGGTCAGGCTTACAATCTAATAGGTTGGTGAACAAGGTATACAATAGGTGTGTGCGTGGGGGGGGGGGGACTGGCATGGTGGTGATGTTAGGATTGAGAAGGTGGAAAGGCGAGACTGAAGAGGTGGGTTTTTAGGGCAATGTTCTGTATGTGGGAAGTAAAGGAGAGTGAGGAAACACCAAGGCAGTGAGCTTGTGGAATGGGGAAGATAACAGTGTTATTTACGGTCAGTGACATGTTGGGGGAGGCTTGGAGGGTGATTGGGGAAAGATAATGAGTTCTGTTTAGCTAAGGTTGAGTTTAAGGAATCTGTAGAGAAGAGATGGAAGAGATGGCCAATAGGCACTGTGAGATGTTGTCTAGGACAGAGGGAGTAAAGGCCGGGGTGGATAGGTAGATTTGGATATCAGCATATAAATGGTATTTCAGGCAAAAGGACGAGATAAATTTGCCAAGGGAGGAGGTCTCAGTGGAATGAGAAGGTTGGACGCCGGATTGGAGGGGGTCAAGGAGGGAATTCACAGTCAAGATAGTCCATGAGTCTTTTGTAAACAAGGCGCTCGAGTAGTTTTGAAGCAAAAGGAAGAAGAGAGAGAGGTCCATAGCTAGAGGGAAGAGAGGGGTCAAGTGATGGCTTCTTCAGTATGGGGAGAACTATGGTATGTTTGAAGGATGATGGGAAGATACCAGAGGAAAGGGAGATGTTGAATAGTTCAGTCAGTGCTGGGGCAAGGGTGGTAGAATGGGTCTTAAGCAGATCAGCGGGTATGGGGTCAAGTGGGCAGGTGGTGGTAGGAGAAGAGCGAAGCAGAGAGGTGACTTCCTCCAGACTGACAGGGGAAAGTGAGGTGAGGGAAGGGTTACAGAAGGATGGGATTGGCTGAGGGGGGGGGGGGAGGGGTTGGTAGTGCGGTTGGCAGAAATATATATTCGGATGGCTTTAATTTTATCTTGAAAGTATGTGGCCATGTCTTGGACAGAGAAGGTGGCAGTGGGAGAAGGATTGAGGAGAGAGGCAGGGGGAGAAGAGGCAGTGAGGGTAGATGCTTGTGAGGATATGTGTGAGGAGAAGTAGGTTTGTTTGGCAGCAGTGAGGGCGGCATTGAATTGCTGGAGTTTGGCCTTGTAGAGGAGAAAGTCGGTGCTTTGACCAGACTTTCTCCACTTGCCCTTGCGAACACCTCATTGGAGTGCATGTGCTTACCGTGCCAGGGACGGGGGTTGGCATGGCGGGAGAGCGGATTATAGTGAGAGGCAGCTTGGTCAGGGGATGCGAGATCAGAGATAGTGGAGGCAAGTGAAGATAAAGAGTCAGAGAATGCAGAGTGGTCCAGGTTGTGGAGGTCTCTGTGCCAACGTCCAGGTCGGGGAGGTGCAGGGGTGGACAAAGGGCAAGAAGTATTCATATTGAAGGTTAGGAGATGGTGGTCAGAGAGAGGGAAAGCAGAGTTATCAAGGTGGGTGAGGGTACAAAGTTTGGAGAACACCAGGTCAAGTGCATGTCCAGCGAGGCGTGTGGATGTTCTGGGTTAGTCCAAGGGAGTCCGTTAAAGAGAGCAGTTTGGCAGATGGAAGGTTGTTGGGGTCATCCATGGCTATATTGAAGTCACCAAGGATTAGGACTGGTAGGTCATATGTGAGAATATGTGGGAGCCAAGAGGTAAAGTAAAGTTGAATTGGGATATATTATGGCAACAATGAGGGGCAGGGGGTGAAACAGGCGGATGGAGTGTACCTCAAAGGAAGAGAAAGCGAGTGAGGGAGGAGGTTGTAGTACAGTGTAGGTGCAGCGAGGAGAGAGAAGGAGGCCTACACCACCACCTTGGCCTGTTGTCAGGTCTGGGGGTGTGCATGAAGTGCAGGCCTCCATAGGATAGAGCAGCAGGAGAGGCAGATTCAGAGGTAGAGAGCCAGGTTTCAGTGAGAGCCAGGAGGTTGAGAGATTTAGAAAGGAAGAGATTGTGAAAGAAAGACAGTTTGTTACCGACAGATCTGGCATTCCAGTGTCCACATGAGAGAGGAGGCGAGCTTCTATGGGAAGGGCGGACAGGTATTAGGTTTGAGGAGGGTTGTTTCCTGGAGAGAGCAGAGAAGGGGGTAGACAGGCTATGAGGAGGGCCAGGGTTGGGGAAGATGTCCCCAGAAAGAAGAAGCAGAAGAAACAAGTGGAGAAGTACAGAAAATGACAGCATGTGGAGGTGAGACTGGGGGAAAGATGAGAGGGCAGACTGGAGAGGAGGAGAGAGTTTAGCAGCAGGGGAGGCAGGAAGGATGGGATACATAGCGATCAGTTAGAGAGATAGCACAGCAAGGGGAGATGATGATGAAGGAAAAGTATGATAATCAGATGGAGCAGAGTTTGAGGTGTGATGATAACTGACCCTATTGTTCCTCTGAAAATAGGACAGAATTAACTGAATGATGCATTACACAAGCAGGTCTTGAAAAAGCCTGGTGAGTGCAAAACGGGTCGACCAGTTGCTTTATGTGGGGGCATCTAGGGCATTGTTCATCTGTGATGTTGTATAGACAATTGCACATACCCATCGGTCATACAATGTTTAACCTATTTATTTTACTCAATGAATAAAATCTATTTCAATAAAATATCATCTTAAATGAAATGTTTAATTTTTTAAATTTTTGTACCGAATGAAACCCCATATATGTTTTAAGAGATTCTGTTTTTTAAATATTTTTTACTATTAATTGCCATTTGACCCCTTTTCATTGCTTGTGTTGCTGATCTCCTCCAGGCATTTTCAGCCATTTTACGGTCTACATGCAGTTTTCAACATCTGCGTAACATCCTGGTTCAGCACTGGCTCCAGGAAATGAAATTGATAATGGTGAATGATATCTGTATAGTTGTTGTTGGCCGTGTTGCTTGTGGTAACCACCCTAAATATAGTAGTTTATTGTCGATGGGTGTTGAGATGTGTTTGCATTGGAGAAGGTATTGTATGGGAGAAGGTATTTTTTTTTTAAGGAGCATTCACTAGTCACGCAGTACCCAGACTTTTGTCTATTTCTATTCTGGTGTACAGATATTACATACTCTTTTCATTTGTACTTTACAACAAGTTTGGAGTTCAAGTGATACCATTTGTACTTTGTTGTAAGTTGTTCATTTATTGTCGCTTTGTTTCTGATGGCTGAAAAATATGGTATATGTACTTTTTATATTGCAGTTTCTGCCACTGCCTTCTACAAAGCACAACCAGTTATACAGTTCATGTGTGAAGTTCTAGATATTCATAACATAGATGAACAACCACGACCTCTGACCGATTCTCACCGGGTAAAATTCACCAAAGAGATAAAGGGTAAGACAAAACATGGTATGAAAGGTATATAAAAGATGCATTGTGGGATTCACAAGACATTGCTAGCTAGATATAAACAAATTATTGAATATTGACTGAATTTTACCACTGGCTAAAAAGTATATATTTTCCGTAAATAGATGTTAAAACAAGTTAAGCTTTGAATTGGAAATTGGACATTTATCATACCAATGCTTACATGTACAATAGCTTTTTTTCCCTTGAGCTAGTTGGCACTATACCTTTCAATGTGTTATCTTTTATTCATGGCTGTTCCTTGGAGGACACTAGCACACTAGGAGAAATATTGTCACCGGTCCAAATTCATTAAAACAACAAACTTAGATCATACTTACATTTTTTTTTTTGGGGGGGGGGGGGG
>CM070033.1:108169730-108181005 GCA_036250615.1 Ptychadena robeensis | reverse complement strand
ACTCTGTATTATTCTACAAAGACCCTCATCTAGCAATGAGAATCGATTTATCATGCCTTCCTTTCCTGTGAATATTAAGACGTGGGGCCTCTTCCACCCAATCTACCTGTTAGTTGTGTGGTCTGTCATTATGGGGGTTAGCTTATGATGTTTTTTATGCTAAACAAATACTTTTTGTTTATTGGTACAGGTCTAAAGGTTGAAGTGACTCATTGTGGAACAATGAGACGGAAATACCGTGTTTGTAATGTGACCAGAAGGCCTGCCAGCCATCAAACGTAAGCCTTTATATATGGTCCACATTTTTTATGACATTAATAAAACCATTCAATTTGCTGCCCCCACTTCTATCTCCTGCCTATATTTACCTTTGTTCCTGCTCTGATCCTTTACATCACTTTCTACAAGTCTCGCAGATCCAGCTTTTCCATTTTGTTTATGTTGTCAGCAGTTTTACTTTAAATTTAATAATGGTGTTTTATGTTGTCTTTTCTTTGTAGCTTTCCTTTACAGCTGGAGAATGGGCAGACCGTGGAAAGAACAGTTGCTCAGTACTTTAGAGAAAAGTATAATCTCCAGCTGAAGTATCCTCATTTGCCCTGTCTGCAAGTTGGACAGGAACAGAAACACACATACCTGCCTCTAGAAGTAAGGACCACCTGCTTATATGCAAATAAGCATATATGTATCGAGGTTACCATGTGTTATGGTGCCATTAAGTACAATAGAATGCCAAAACACATGTTATGCATTAATGTGCTTTGAAAAGAATGTTTTCAGCAAAATCATATTTTTCGGACTATAAGACGTATCAGACCATAAGACGAACACAGTTTTTAGAGCAGGAAAATCAGAAAAATAATATTATACGTTTTCACATCAATTGGGTTAATGCAATAGATTAAATTAGTACAATATCAAATTCAGCCAGCAGGTGTCACTAGCAACAGTCCTATCACAGCACAACCTCCTCTACCTCACTGGCTAGGAGTAGGGGGGCTGGGACATAATGGCTGCACAACGTCTCTCCTCTGCTCTCCTTGCTGGCTGTGCTTGTCACTGACACTGAGAGAGAAATAGATGGCAGTTCATCTTTCTCTCTAGTCATTGCTTATACTAGCAGGTCTCTGGGCTCTACTGGCATAAGCAATACAGTTCAGATTGGAGATCAGGACACCAGCCGTGGGCGACATCTCTCCTCTGACAGCTCCCTGCATTTGGACTATAAGACGCAGGCACCGGGGTTGAATAAATGCGTCTTATAGTCCGAAAAATACGGTATATATCATGATGATGGAGAAATCCTCCTCTATACTTCTAAGAACATAATACATGCCTGCTGTTAAGGATTTTTTAATCAGGGGTTGTGCTCCTGTTCCCAAATGTAGCAGATATATATATTTACATTTTTTTAAAGGAGACCTAGTTGTACACTGCACTTAATATTCTTAGTTTTTAAGTCCCCATTCATGTGTGTGTTTAGGGACTATTATTTTATCACATATTCAAGTGAGTTAATTTTATATGTACCTAGGTCTGTAACATTGTAGCTGGCCAACGATGTATCAAGAAGCTGACAGACAATCAGACCTCCACTATGATCAAAGCAACAGCTCGGTCTGCCCCTGACAGACAGGAGGAGATCAGCAGGCTGGTGAGTTTAACAAAAAACGTCAAAAAAGATATATCTTTTCTGTCATTTTGCATTTCTGTGTATCGTTTTGGCCGTGCTCATAGTAAAGTTGTCACTATAACTGGAAGATTTAGATCATAAGAACTTGACAGAACTTCTAGACTTTACTTTCTGGAAAACAAAGTTGAGGTGGGTGGGGGGACAATTTGCACATAAATCTGAGGAAGGTTCTTTTTCTCGTCTACCCTGTGAAAAAAATAAATTGTTTGACTAGAACTTTATTTTGGGCAGACTCGGGGTGCTCATTGGTATGGATGCTGGTGCATATACGTACAAATTTGGATCACCCTTTTTATTCCTGAACGCCAATATGGTGTATTTATTGGGCAAATCTCCAACAGTTTAGGGTAATAAATTGCAGATTGGTCAATCTGTTGCCATACACAGTGAAGCATCTCTTGTATTTTGGAATTGAGGGAGGCACAAAGCAGGTAAGTTCCCACACTAGCGCAGCTTTCTTTTTATTTTTTTCTTTGTTAATGTAGAATTCATATGTACAAGGGGTGACTACTGCGTATAACGTATAAATATTACGTTTTTTTTATTTATTTCATTTTTGTGCATTAGGAGCCTGGGGTTTTGAATTTTTTTGTTTTTTAAATATTTGTTTTGTTTAAAACTGAACTCTAGGCCTAAATAAATAAATGCAGTTTGTACATACTTAGGTCTTGACCTTTTTTTTTTATTTTTATAAATATCTCTACAGCACCATTCAGTCTGGGAAGAGAGTTCACAGAAACAAGCAAGAGCATATTCTTAGTATTTTTTTCTTTACTGAGCAAGTGGGCTATTGGTAGGGAGAAGTGAGCTACCTTTGTTTCATTTAGGCTATATCTCCATCGGCACCCCCTGTGCTAAGCGGATTCCTTGGCTGGAATGCCAAAGGACCCTACAGCACCTGCTGTTCCCAATGTGGTAAGCCGATCCGCCGGGCCGGAGGTTGATGCACTGCACTATGTTGACCTTCTGGATTGGCTTAATGCAGTGGGAACAGCCAGTGCTGTAGTGGACAGAGGCGATTGCGCCATGGAGACATAGCATCAAACAAATTTGGCCCGCAGCAACCAGAGTACCCAGTGTGAACATCTACTCCAAATCTGCTTTAACTTTCCTTTGGTCTGGTATTCTGCTTTGCAAAACGTTAAAAAAAGACATTGTTAAGTCGATTAAATGAATTCTTTGACACTCATCTACACATATTCTTTGTTTATATCTATGGAAATTAGAATATATTGTGGCTAGTGATAATTGTTTTGCATTTATTTTAACATGTATATTTGACCTCTTTTTACAAATTTCAGGTTAGAAGTGCAAATTATGATGCTGATCCCTTTGTTCAAGAATTCCAGTTTAAGGTTAGGGATGAAATGGCTCATGTGACAGGAAGAGTCCTTCCAGCGCCAATGTTACAATATGGAGGGAGGGTATGTAGAAGATGCTTATAAATTTAGCATTCCTGATAATCATTGACTTGTCATATGTGCAGAAACACTGAGAGACTTCAAAGTTTTTCTTAGTTTTCTCATCTTCCAGTGTTCATGGTGTATAAAGAAATTAGCAAATACTATGTTTAAATGTTTTATCTGCTGCATTATTTCTATTGCTCTAAGAAGCTAAACACACTGACTTTATTTAAGTAACACTGTGATGTAGGAGTTTACTTATTATTATTCAAATGATATGACGTTTACTGAAGTAGACTTGTTACTTTGCATATCTTCAGTTTTGCTTTGTACATAAACCAGATTGTGTATATAACTTCTTACAAAGCTGTGGTTTCTATCATTACATAACTGGTTATCATTTTTTCCCTCCTCGGTTCTCCAGAATCGCACAGTGGCAACTCCGAGTCATGGGGTCTGGGACATGCGGGGAAAACAGTTCCACACTGGTGTGGAGATCAAAATGTGGGCCATTGCATGCTTTGCAACACAAAGGCAGTGCAGGGAAGAAATCTTGAAGTAAGTCCTAAAGAATACAGTAAAATGCTTGCTGAGCCAGAATCAAGCTTTAGAAGTTGCGTGCTGTACCTTCTGTCACCTAGAGAATGTTTTCTCTGATAGTACATTATTACTATTTAATTAGTTATATAATGCACTTCTATAATGTTTCAAATGTTTATAGTGAGCTACTGCAGGTATGTCATTTTCAAGCTCAGACTCCTTTACTTCAGAGTCATGCTGTTGTAATGTATGCAGAATAGGTTTAGCATCATCTTTCCTAAATAAACAAGGATTTGCCTGAAAAAAAATCTGGATACATCATGAATCATTCACTGTACCTTCCCACATGCCATGTGCACTTATGTGTCACCATTGCATCATGTATTCTACATTTTCATCAGTGAACAGGTAATGTGAAATGTTAAAACATTTACATTTTTATCACCACATGTGTTGTTTGTCAGACCACAGTTTTCCCATAGTTTTAGAATATTGCACCAAAACCCAGAAAACTTGCATTAAGGTTAATAGAATAAAGACAGGCTTTAATGTGCCATTCTTCGTCCACAATGTATTAATACATTTAAAAACAAATCCTTATAGGTTGTACAAATTTTAGTGCCCCATCTCTCAAGTGTGTATATCCTAAATCCATTTCATAAATATATTAACATAACATGGTATTATTGGTATTGATGGTTTGACATTAATTCTGAGGAAATCAATTAAATACATGGTTCTAATATTTTACAAATATCATGCTTTTTTAAATGTTTACTTTGTTTGCAAATAGGTTTCTGGAAAGTTTATTAACAGGTGTATGGGTTTGTTTTTAAATAGGGGATTCACAGACCAGCTTAGGAAGATCTCAAAGGATGCTGGGATGCCCATCCAGGGTCAGCCATGCTTCTGTAAATATGCGCAGGGTGCGGACAGCGTGGAACCAATGTTCAGGCACCTCAAGAACACTTACTCTGGGCTCCAGCTCATTATTGTAATACTGCCAGGAAAAACGCCAGTATATGGTAAGTTGCATGTGTGATTTAAGAGTCATCTTCTTTGACCAGTAGCTTTTAACCCCAACTTATGTAGACCTGAAGAAGCCTACAACCACAGTATCTCGCACCAACTCCCACTTTGTGATAATTAATGATAATTTAATAAAGCAAAATAAGGTGTCCTAAATTATTGTGAAGGAAAGACTATATGTCATATGCAGAAGTTTGCATATTTTAAAATTTTAGCTGCCTACATTTATGTAGATAACCTTACCTCAAGTGTGCTTTGTATTATTGCCTGACTTGTACAGAGCTTATGTACTATTCACCTCCTGTGCGTTCTTCCCGAGATGGGGAAACTTAATCCGAAATATCTGCGAGGAAACTTACCTTTCCGCCAGATTCCCCTGGCGACTCTCTGCATTGGCATAGACGACGATGCTTCCGGGTTCGCCCCCGATCACTGTGTAAATGGAAGGGTGCTGCTTTTACCCAGCATGATTCTGGCATCACCGACTCGTACTCTGCACCTCTGAATGGACTGTAAATAGTAGCAAAACCTTATATGCCGCTGCGCAATAGCCCATGAAGCGCAAAAAAAAAAAAAAAAAGTGTGCCACATGTGCAACGCCCAGGAGGTAAAAGGGCACCTAAAAGCACCAGATTTTTGTCCCTAGCTAAAAGATAAAAAATCCTTACCTCTAAGATATTTACACCGTCTCTTCTCTCTGCACCCTCTGAAGCCCAGGACAGCGAGAATGATGTGTCAGATGACACATTCTTAAATCACCACTTTTATGGATTTTTTACTTTCACTTCATGTCCATTGAAAGACATTGTATCTGGCGACCCCTGGTGGCCATTTACATTACTGCAGCCTTTACCTGAAAGACTGGAAGCTACACAGAAGTATGGTGACACAGATGACAGCAGAGTTGGCAAGTATATTTTTTTTAGGTTTTGGAGAACTTTGAGTCATTGGGGCAGTTTAGAGATAAGTTAAAATGTTATAAAATTTTTCGGGTTGTTCGGTTTTTTTTTTAAAAGAGTTTAGGTGCACTTCTTCTTTGTTCAGCATGGTAGAATTAAGGTAAACATGGTCTCGTCTATCATTCTGGCTTTTGTCAAAATAAATTGCCTGACATGGAACAAGGAATTGCATACTTTCTTTTACTGACACACTTGCTTTGTGTATATAGCTGTTTGAAAAACATTCTGTGATGCCAAACTGTTTATATAAAGTGGGGAAAAATCATATGTACTTTAAGGCCTCCTTAGAATTGAAAACCTAGAAACACAAATGGGTTTTTGCTGATGCCTCTTTGTTCATTCTCTAGCAGCACAACAGCGCAAATCTTATTCTGTGGAACTATAGTTTGTTTAAAACCTTCTTTCTGGCCACAATTCTACAAGTACTTATAGACATAAACTCAATTCTGTGCTTTGAACTACAATCTCAGAAGCAAAATGTAAGCGTGATTTGGACCTATATGAAGAACATATAAAACATTGCCAAGTACTAACTAAAGCCCCCCGTACACCTTACAATCTTACCATATAATTTCTGTACAATCAACCTTTGTCTTACCAAAACCATGTAATATGAGGAGCTTTCTTAACCTTCCAATTAACGTGTATTCTATCAGGGAGGACCCGGCACTACATAGTTGTTGGTAGATCTATAGGAAATTGTATGGAGTGATCTAAAGGTGTATGGGGGGGCTTTAGAGAGTTTGGAGTGCAAGTGATACAGTTTATTGGCTAACTGAAGTCATTTAGAGAAGCAAGCTTTCAGAATATCGCAGATCCCTTCTTTAGGCTAATACAATTCTGGTTTTAGAATCTCACATTTATACACAAAATATTACAAGGACATAAATATTGTAAAAAAACTAATGTTTTCTCAAGACACACTTGACCGATTCAGGTTAGAGTGAAGGATTAATGGATTACTTCAATTAACTTTTCAGTCGAAATTGAACAATAATCGTACTCCCCATGTGGTGTACATCGATTAAATTAAAATAGATTTTCGATTTTTTTTGATCAAACTACAAAATCTAATCTAACGTCGATTGAACGCTAAATTGAACCATGTGTGGCTAGCTTTAGTTAGTGGAGATAGTGATCAGAGTTAGGAAGATTTATTGGTGATAATAAAGATAGGAGGTAGAGGCAAAATATTCACCTCCCTTAAAAATTTAAATGTCAATTGACTAAAGATGCCATGACATACTAATACAGCTGTTTTTAAAGAAACCTAGATGCCAATGTGCATAGTAAAGACACATTAGTTGTGAGGTGTTCTGTACTAACTTCTAAGACATAATTTTTATCATTAATCTTTATCATCTGCTGCTTGCACATTCTAATTGCTATGGCTGTATGGCTTTTTTGTTCCAAAAATATTTACTTTGTGGGTACAACTTATCCAGATTTTTGGGGGCCTTCTTTTTGCTTTAAACCTTAATATGTGCACTAGGCACTTCCCTGATTTTTTTTTTCACTTGAGGGTTTCATACTCCTTTAACTTATTCTGTGAGGTATCTTGTTCATTTAGTCTTTGTTGCAAATGACTGTATAATGTAGGTTTGTGTTCATAGAATTTCTCACTATATCAGTAATATTTTTTGTTTCTTCTCAGCGGAGGTAAAGCGTGTTGGAGACACGTTGCTGGGTATGGCTACTCAGTGCGTCCAAGTGAAGAATGTAATAAAAACATCTCCTCAAACTCTCTCAAATTTGTGCCTAAAAATTAATGTAAAATTGGGAGGGATTAACAATATCTTGGTCCCACACCAACGGTAAGAAAAAGTTTTGATTCATTTTTTTTTACTTCCGCCTGTAAAAATAATGAAATTAGCTTATTGTGTGTATATGTAAGTGTGTATCTCTTAACAGAGGATAAATTGTTCTGGCCCTGTGCAACATACTAAACAAGATTTGGTATGCCGTATTCTTTTGGACTATAAGGCACACCAGACCAAAAAGATGAGAGCACTTGCTGTCACATTTCTCAAACATGGGGAAGAGGGGGGCCACGGGGGAAGCCGCTGGCAGATGTCTCCCCTCTACAGCTGTGTGTGGGGAGCTGCACCGTAAGTGCAGCTTCCACACACAGGCAGAGATAGATGGGAGAGGTTCGGGCTGGCATCTCTTTCATCTATCTGCTCTTCATTGCTTATATCAGCAGGGCTCTGCTAATACAAACAATACAATACAAATGGTAGATCTGGCCATGGGCAGATCTCCCATCTGACAGCTCCTCCGGCTAATCTTCTTGCCGGAAGAGTGAAGAGGCTGGCTGGGAGCCAAGCTGTGGCCATGATTGTGTTGTGCCTTCGGATCATAAGACTCCAGCACTTTTCCCTTCCCATTTCTGGAGGGAAAAAGTGTGTCTGAAAAAAATTTGATTATTAACTCTGGGAAGTGGTAATAAAATGTCTAAGTCTACTTCTTAACCTTATTCTTATTTTGTAAAGTATATATAATTTCTAATCCTTCATCACAGGGTCTCTATAAAGGGTCTCACAGAAGTGTGTGGGTAGGGATTAGTAAGGGAGCCCTATGTAGCTTCGTAGACAAGTAGTCATGCCTTGACTTTTATACATCTCCCATCCCTCCCGCCTGGATCCGCTTGTTGCTTAGTAACTGCAAACTAACAGCTGTGAGCAAAGCGGTAAAAGATCAGCGTCTTGGTGTCTTGTTCAACATTGCTCCTTCTTCACTGTTTGGACTCTAACTTGCTGGCTGATAATGTTGGATAAATATAACTGTCCGTGTTTTAGTGCTGACAATGTGTTTTTCTTGCTCACACAGCTTTCCATGTGACCAAAGATCTGGTGTCTTCCCCCAACTTCCATTGTCTTAATACATCCTTTTTATGTTTTAATAGCAGGGGTCATTCTTAATTATTTGCTGGCCTGACAATAGGATAACTCTGCATATTAAGTACCAAGCATCATGGCGTAGCAATTATAGGGGGTTTGTGTAGTTTCTTGTAAAATGCCAACAAGCTTACCCCCCCCCCCCCCCTCTCTAAATCCATCCAGCTACTGCCCAGGAAGGCATGAGCAGTGACTGGGGATCTGATAGCTTTTCATTTTGGTTTTTGCAGAATTATGTTGTATGCCAAATTAATTAGAATTTTCTTACTGTCCCCTATGTAAAATGCAACTACCCTAACCTGATATACACACAGCCGATCTCCCATCTGAACTGTATTGGCTATATTTGCAGAGACCCGCAGATATAGCCAATGCAGAGTGTGTGTGGGGAAAGCTGCACTCATGCTGGCAGATTCCTCGCCTACCCAGCCGCAGAGGGGAGACCAGAATGCAAATTTCCCTGGGGGTCTTCCCCTCCCTTCCCTGTGTATGAGAGAGAGGAGATGCCAAGAGAGGCTGAAATTGGGTACTGCATGGGATTTTTCCCCAATTCATTTAAACTGGGTGCGTCTTATAGTTATATATAAATATACGGTATGTCAATTACACTAGAGGATGTCTGGCCATCTAAAGATTAAATCAGTTTTCATTGGTGAGTTACGGTATGTTTTAATTTGAGTCCTCTGATTTCAATATATAGGGCTGAAGAGTTGTAAAATTCTCACCCTCTGATCATGTTTATTAACATATTCATAAATTGGATTTTGATATAATATATATTAATTTATAGTTGTGTGTTTTCCATAGACCGTCTGTTTTCCAACAACCTGTGATCTTCTTAGGAGCAGATGTTACTCACCCTCCTGCTGGTGATGGCAAAAAGCCTTCAATTGCTGCTGTAAGTGTGTATATGGTGTGTTATTCTATGTCTTGCTATGAAGAGTTTTATTCTTGGCACTTTGATGCTATGAACACCTGTTGACATTGTGTTGCTTTCAAAATTCAATGCAATCTGTGCAGGCCCATTGTCATGAGCTACGGATTTAAGGCAATGGCATCCGTTTTAAATGGTTATACTGAAATCATTGGTCTGTGCGATTACCCTGCTTCAAGCTGGTTTTGAGGTTAACACAAGTTCTCAGGGCAGTAGGTAACCATCAGTTCCCTCCTTGTTCACTGGAGTTGTGAAACTGAAGGTGCCACTGTACAGTTGTTTTTGTTTTATTTTAAGGAATGACTTTGCACTTCTTTCAAATGCTAGCATAGGGTTTGCTCAGGTTGTGTCTGTGTGTGTATGTCTGTGCTAGAATTCTTGGGAAGAAGGAATATGACTTGCAAACAAGGTTCTTGGGCAGGTGATTTTTACTACTCTTCTTGTAAACTGTATTCATAGTGCTGCATACAGCAGTTTGATCATGATCCGTCCTAATACACCTCATGTACTAGTTATCTGGATTGCTCTGTTGTCTGGAATTCCACATTTTATTGTTTACTTGTGGTGTGCAGGAGTGTGATGGGAAGGAGTCCTTGAAGTGCAGTCTATTTTGTTTCATTATATTTACAGACTTGAAGGATGTTTGACTTGACTGCTTTGCTATTTATGTTAGGTTGTAGGCAGTATGGATGCCCACCCAAGTCGATACTGTGCCACAGTTAGGGTGCAGCGCCCTCGACAGGAGATTATCCATGATCTTGCTTCCATGGTGAGGGAGCTTCTGATCCAGTTCTACAAATCCACAAGGTTTAAACCTACTCGTATCATCTTCTACCGAGATGGTGTGTCCGAAGGACAGTTCCGACAGGTTAGTTCTGTTAATGCATAAATCCTGTATTTTTACAAGTTAATGTCCTTCACATAAAATACCAAGTCCAGCTTATACATCTTGACCATGGAAAGAACAAGCTACGTGAATTTTTTTTTAGCAAATCAAATAAATGAAGAAAGAAAGGTTTTAATTCAAAATTGGATTAAAGCGGACCTACCACCTGGGAGAGGAGCTTGTTACGAGTTCTCCCCTCCCACTGCCTAACGTTGCAGCTGAAGTGGTGTCTGGGACATCTCTCCCAGGCAGGAAATTGACAGCAACTGATTCCCTCTCTTTACACCCCCCCCCACCAGTCTCTCCAGCTCCGACAGAGAAGAGAGGAGGAGGAGGAGGAGGTGGAGTGCGGGGGGGAGGGGGGGCAGTGAGGGTGGAAATGACTGCAGGTCTCCAGGAGCTAAGATGCCAGCATTAGAACTGCAAGCAAGTAAAGTGAGTATAGTGTGGGGTTTTTTTTGTATAGCAGTTTTCCAGCATATGAACTGCTGACAGGTGAGTATTGTGTCTGTTTAATGTTTGTCTTTTTTTTCCATTTAAGTTCAAAACCACTTTAACTGACATCCTATGAATCTTAAAGACCATCCATGAATAAACCATAGAAGCTGAATTGATAAAAATACTACTCCACAACTTTTTGATACTGCAGATTTTGTCAAAAGTTACTGCTGTAGTTTTGAGATATTTTGCTACCCTTACAACTGTGCATGCACTGATAGCCCTACTTTTTTGGGAATTACAGGGTAATTTTATAGGTTAAGGTTAGGGGAAGTGGTGCTTGACTGAAGGGGTGAGCTCTAGGGGTTGGGGGGTTAAAATTAATCGAACCCTAAATATTACCCTCTGAATGCCCTAACCTTGACACTCGAAACATGTAAGGTAAATAAGGCAGGTAAAGATTTCTATTTATTTTTTTATTTTATTTTTTTGGGGG
>CM070033.1:108134600-108159466 GCA_036250615.1 Ptychadena robeensis | reverse complement strand
CCCCCCCCCCCCCTTCCTCCTGCAGATCAGTGTGAAGTTAAATATTGCATCCATTAAATTCATTGCATAACCTAATTGATGTGAAAACGTATTAAATCTTTTTTTTTTTTTTTATGGTTTTCCTGCCCAAAAAACTGGGTGTGTCTTCTAGTCAGAATAATATGGTAAGTATTTTTAATGAATGTATGTTTGATGTTGAGATGCAGGCAATGGTATGAATGAACTCCTTTACAGAAGTAGACTACCTAGATGTCCGATCACTTCTCGATACGTTTTATGTTTCATTTCCATCACTTCTGGTCGATCATATAAGATGTGCGGGATCCGATTTTCATTGGATCAACTTAAAATGATCAATATTTTTGGTTTATGGAACAGAAATATCAAACCATGTATGGCCACCTTAAGTCAATTGTTAGGGAACACATGCTTTTAGTTTGATGCATTCTAAATCTGAAAAAAAAACTAACTTTGTTGCAAGCTTGGGAGTAATGTAGGTTCATGCAGGTGTGAGAAAACGGTGTGAAAGGCTGGATGTTGGTCCATGTTGTAAAGACCTAAAAGGGGTTGTATCAGGTTGAAATGTCTGTTTTATCCTATCTTGTCTGAACTTTTATATTGGACATTTAGGTTGGGTATATAGACAGTAGTGGGCAAGCATGATTTGCATGTATGAGAAGCAGATCTGTTGATGGCGTGTTTTTGTGTTCTGCTCCAACCAACATGTTAGTTGCAGCCTGATCATTTCCTTTAGATCTTTGAAGCACAAAGTGCATTTTGCTGATGGCTTTACAGGTGTATTGGTTGTTTAAGGAAACCTATTAAGCAATGCTGCCATGTTAGTGAGGGATATCTGGGTGGCTAGAAATCTATATAAAGGCCAATATCTTTTTTTTTTTTTTTTTTTTTTTTTTTTTTTTAAGAGAGATTGCATGTAAAGTTATCAAGGCAATAACTGGAGAAGAATGTGTAAAGCCCCCCATACACCACATACAATTACCATGCAATTTCTGTACAATCAACTTTTCTTCTACCACAACCATGTAATATGAGGACCTTTCTACACCTTCCAATCACTATGTATTCTATCAGGGAGGTCACTATACTACATAGTTGTTGGTAGGTCTCATGGAAATTGTATGGAGGAATCTAAAGGTGTATGGGGGGCTTAAGAAGAAGAACTTTGTTATAGATGGTCCATGTATGATGAATTATGTTGAACAAGTTCAGCGTTTGATTAAGGGAAATATGGCTAATCTTTTTTTATGGGAGGGGGGTTGTAAAATTGAAACCAGAAAGTGTGGTTGCCTTGGACAATTCCTTAGTGAACCATTCATTGGTAAAGTGCCTCCTAATTTCCTGCTAAGTAAGCCAAGGCCAAAGAGGGTATGATTTAAGTGATATTGGACTTGAAGTCTCAAAGCTGTTTCCAAGAAAGCAAGTATAGGGCATTAGACTTGATACATGTTGATACTCTAGTATCGGTGGTCATAGACTGAGGTAGAGCTTTCCTACCCAAGTCTGCAGCAATAAATAACGCAAAGAGCATCATGCTGGTAAAATAGTTGAATTAAGAAAAAGCTGTTAGAGGCAATAGTGCCTTATATCTTGCATTACAAATATAAAGCTATGAAGATATGTTCGGAAACAATAAAGCACTTGTTTAATAGTCAAAAAAGTACTACTCTTGCTGGGCTACATGTTTTAGACCAGGGTTGTCCAACTCCACTCCTTAAAGGCCACATACAGCCCAAGTTTTACATTTTCTGACTTTTTAAACCATTTCTAGCTTTATTTACTAGACTAACTAGTTTTGGTTCGTCTAGTTCTGTCTAGTTGTATTGAGCAATCACCACTGTTTCATATAATATATACAAGCACTATCCAAAGTCAGAATAATTTAAAAGGAAATCTAAAAACCAGAAATGTTTTCTTTTTTTATGCATTAAAGGTAAAATCTTTTGGTAAGAAAGATGATATGGAAAGTGGTTATTGTTTGGAAGGAGAGTCTCTTAAGAACACCAGGAATCTGGCTCTCTTCTTCTTTCTCTCCTTGGAAGAGTCAGACTTTTGAAGTTTGGCGAGATGGTCCGTTAAAACATTCTGTACTTGAGATTGGTCACATGATCGCCACTCTCATATTACTTCACAATTTCCTTCTTCTTTTTCTTTTTATCTTTTCTTTCTTTCTTCCTTCCTTTTGTCTTTTTTAGCTACAATGGGGCCATGTTGATAAATGTGTAACTCAAGTTGGTCCTAAGCCAAGCTGGTTGTAGCTCAAGGGTCCACTGTATATAGATAAAAGTTAATTGAGAACCTGTTGTGCTGACCACTTCCACATTCCCTGTCCATAAACAACAAACCCTAGGCCAGGGGTCTACAATCCGCAGATTGTTGTGGCTCCCTGCTACCAGCAATCCTCCTCCTTCCCTTTCACCAGCGCATACACTCTTGAAGTAAGAGAACATGCCATCAGCCAAGATGGCTGGCTGCTAAAGCAGCTGGGTCTTCTTGTTCTCCTTTTCAGCACCCGACGCTGGAGCTGCCAGCAGCCACCTAGAAAAAAGCTGAAGAGGTTGGCCCCAGGGCCACCTTTTAGATATCCTGCCTTTTATATATCCCGTATATATCCTGGGCTCTTTCACACTACACACGCTGTGTTGTTTTATGAGGCACGCATTGCACAGTACGCACCGAACATGTAGAACATGGGTTAAAGCACTGTGTTGCACTATATATGTGTCACTTGCATGTGAATGCATTAGGATTAGAGACTTTTCTTATGTGAAGAGGGGGACAAAATGGCTCTTTTGTAAACCCCTGGGGCTAGACCATTGTATAAGGGTAGTAGAATTGCTTTGTATTTTCTTGTATTTCAGCATCCTTTGCCAGTCCAACATTATAAATTAGTATACTTCACTGTTCCTTCAGTTCAGTTGTAAAGTGATTGACCAGGACTGCTAATGTAATGTGTAAGTAGGGCTGCTCCATAAACACATGTATTCATATACTATTCCTAAATAACTTACTCGTATATGACTATAGTTTACATTACATCAACGTAAATATGGTTTTATAGACTACGACTAGAAGCATTTGTGATTGTTGCCTTGATTTCTGATACAATCGGCTTTGTGGTAGCATGCATTCAGCTTGGGCAGAATCGGCAATATTAGAGTGTGTATACAGAATATGACCAGAAAAGGTTTTCAATATGTTCTGTGGGGTTCAGTGATTATGCTGCCGCATGTGCTCTATTAATTCCTGATCAACCTGTAAGAACTTTGGGAACTGACTGGACATTCCCTTCACACGATAGTTAATGCAGGTGAACTTTATTCCTGTTTGAAGATATGGTGCATACGGTTTTTCCTAGCCAAAAGAAACAGAAGTTTATTTTTTTTAAAGAGAATATTATAGCTTTTGTGGCAACTTGTACATTTCAAAGTTAATGTACCATGCATATATATTGTATATTTTTTAGTGTTCAACCCATGCTGCTTTCTGGATATCCGTGTGGATGGAGTATATACATGCACATAACTGGGCATTAGTGACGTTTTTCAGAAGTGCTGTAAAGCTGCAGAGCTGCACAAGATTTCAAATACTTAGTGTTTTAACATTTGTTTCCAATTTTGTAGAATGTGTAAATAATATAGTACCCTTTCTATGCAACTGTTGTAATGTATTGCATGTTTACAAAGTAAAAATTCTATTTAGTTAGGAGCTGCTCTATCTAGTCTACTTTGGAGTTCATGCCAGAAGTAATACTGTTTGAGGGTCATCTGTTTTTAGTCTGTATGTCATCAGAATGTAGTTCAATAAGATATAAACTTGTTTCACAAGGCTGCCCTCTTGCATCACACGCTTACATTTTATGGAACATGTAATTTGGGAGGTGTAAATCTAATTGTGGCAGGATCATATTCCACCCCTTAGGGTCTGGCTTTAGTTGTGAGCGGTTACCAAGGTCATTTACATTTTCTATGGACCTTGAAGCCTTTCCCTTTTGCCATGTGATTTTTTTGCCAAGAACACAGCTTTTATGAACTATTGGAGGCAGCATGTGGATTCTTTTACATTATTATTTAGCTTTGATCTCGTTAAACCAGACAGCAAAAAAAAAAAAGGAAAGATGGTTTGAAGTTACTTAAACTGTACCCCTCTACTAGCTATATAGTGTTCTTTCGGAATGTAGTCACAAGTGCCAAGGGGTACACAGAAGAGAGACTGAAAATATAGTCTCAAACTTTTTGTTGCATTCTTAAGACCAATGGTATGGCCCTAGCCTTCAGAATATAGGGAGAGCTGTGTTGTGTCTGAGACATGTGGAAATTATGGCTATGATGTAGGGCAGACCATTTAAAAATCCACATTTTATCCAAAATGTTTGCAGTTAGGCCTTGTCTACACTGTCGATTTCGTAGAATAGGTGGAAAATCAATGGAATATGTTGTACTCGTCTTGGCTATAGGTTTAAAGGTGGAGCATCATTAACTTTTTACAAAAATCCAGCAGTAAAAGCGGCCGAAACCAGATCAAATCTCGCCCTTGCACCCCAATGCCCCAACCCCAAGGCATAAGGGTAAGAAATATCTGTTCATGTTTTTATTGAGCTTTGATCCTTAGGCCTAGACTGCACTGCATTAGAGTTTTGCCATGGGAAAGATGCAGCCTGTAGTTTTCTATGGTACCTATATACATAACTACATCAAAGTCCTTAATTTGCTGCGTCGTGTAAATAACGCGTTGGACCCCACGACACAACGGGAAAAATCAGTGGATGCGTCATGGCCATTGGTTTTAAATGAGCACGTTGTCCCCATGTTATTGTAGACATGGTGATAAACCTGTCCTAAACCAGGGTTAATTGCACTCAAGCCACCTGTTTTGGCATCCTGGATGGATCTGCCCAGTGGAGTCTAGACTGTGCTGTTAAAGGTCAACCATCTCTTTAAGATGGCTGCTTGTTTACATCTCACCAGCTGAGTCCAGCTCCATTTTCAGTGAGGTTTTTTTCAGCCCAAGGTAAATGCGGCTTGCCCGGGGGGGGGGGGGGGGGGGGGGGGGGGGGGGGGGGGCACTGGGCACAGGCTGTCCTCTTCCCTCCGACGTGGACCCCAGTAGATGGTGCTATAGATGGTGGTCTGCTCGGGTGGATTATCAAGAGTCTGTTGTAAAGATCTCTTAGGTTTAAATGATGTATAATGCAGAATGACGTGATCAATTTATAATCAAATTATATATTAAAAAGGAAAAGTCCAAATCTTTCATTTGGTCAGCAGTACTACATTATTGTACAAGCCCCTCTCTCATCATAATAATGTAGTTCATTCATTTTCATTATCCTGTTCGTAAAATGGGAAAGCCGCAACCAGGGTAGGCAGAAATATTCGCAAAATATGTTTTTTTTAATAAAGTATTAAGTGCCTAGATGTAGGATGGTGCTAAAAAGTGGTTTATATTTGTACAAACTTTACATATCATTTGTTTAGTTTTTTTATCACAACCTTAGGATTTTAAACTGGATGCACCCCTACTGTACTGGATATGCCACTGCTGAGCTCAGTTTCGGTAAATATATGTATGCCATTTCCAGCTGTTTACTGACCACCTGTGCCATATTGGCAACCACTGCAGAATGATGTGATTATAGCTACAGGATGCCAACTGTCCTGTAACTGACAGTCTGAATTGTCTGTGAACGTTTTGTCCTGCACAACCATAATGTATTCAGAAGTGATGGCGAAAACATCGGCAGATGATTACAGAAAGCTGTAAGGACATTGTAGGGGTGCTAGGAAAATTGTAAGTTCAGATGTACTTTTATTACTTTTTATTTTTTTATTGGACAGTCATAGTTCTTCTTCAATGCCTACTGCATATTTTTATTTGTCAACAGCCACAGGTTTTGCGATTTTAAAGAAATGATTATTCTTTAATCGACAGTTCAAGCCTATGACTACACTATGCTCGGCGTATCCAGTGAGAACAACCGCCCCCGATAGGTAATTTTAGGGCCGCGCAGTGGGCTTATATATACCTAACGTGCCAGGTCATAGGTCAAGCCTCTGTCAACATAAACGCAACGTGACGGGGCCTATGACGGTTATAGTCCATTGACTTCCGTGGTGGGCTTGTGCACTGCGCCAAAATATCCGTGTTAAACACAGTGGAGGCCAGTCCTTAGCCTTAAGCCATGAAACTGAGTCACACTGCTGAGTGTAGTGGTTAAAGACATTGTGCGGGCAGTTGTCGTTCGTGCACCCCACGCTATGCCTATGGGCATTTGGTTGGCCGTCGGTCGTGATTTAGGGTTGTTCAGAAACGGCAAATAAGCAGTTCCTGACAGACTGTGTGAATAAGCTCAACATTGTCCAATTGTGCATCTTTCTGATAATGTTTTCCAACTTGAGGAGCCATGAAATTATATCTATAGAGCAACCACCTTCAGTCCTAACAGAGGAAGGAAAAGGCAGATAATAGATACCCCTCACTCCCCTAATCACCCTATCATTATGCTTACTAAATAAACCCTCATTAATCCAAAGTAAAGGAAAATTAAGAATTTATATTTGCAACTTTGTTTTGTTTGGCAAGAATTTATTTTAATAAAGGAATGTATAAGCTGTTAATGGGCATTAATATATATTTTTATGTATGTATCCCTATTTGTGATTTAGGTGAAGCTACTGTTATTGTTGATAGGCTTCTTTGTTTAATATTTTAGCGTTTTATATATACTTTAGTATCCTATGGCATTTATTGGTGCATTTCTGGGTTATTGATGGAATGTTGTTGGTTTTCCGTTTCTGCAGAACTGTACTGGTGGCTTTGATTTAATAAGTGAAAGTATTGTAAAACAGTTATCGGATGATCTTCCATTAGTCTGTCTAAACTGCTGAAATCCGAAGGCTATGGCTCACTGCTGCACAGTGTTTGCACAATTGCTTCATTGTACTATTAAAATGTTTTTTTCAATCTATCCTTCTCAGATTTTTTTTGTTCTCTCTCGAAGCAAATCATTTCTATACATTGCTAATGTCCAGATTACCCAGAATCTGCAGGCATTCATTTGGCTCTTGTTTTGGATGGAATGTGCTTAATATATGCCCAGGTTGTATGGCTTGCAGATCAGACCCCTATGAATAGCCAACTATCTGGTGTTTCTATTAATATAGGATAAAAAATAACACAATTGCTGTATGGCAGAAACAAGGAGCAGTAATTATCCACCAACCTTAACGCCAATGGGTTTTACATCCTTCCAAATTATTTGATGTGATGTAAGGTCTACTGGGGAAAATGTAATGCCATTATCTGGCATTTGGGCATACCCAAACCAACAGGGCATATTTAAGATCTTTAGATCAATTTCACACGCTTAATCTAGTATACTGTGTGGGTTACCTAAGCCCGACTTAACTCAAAGTTAACACTTTCAACAACTTTTTTTTTACTACTACACTAGTACTAAAACACAGTCAGCCAATAGTGTCGGGGAGGTGGGAGGCTTGCCGGTTGTTTCAGCTGGTCCCCCTCCGTCTAATTTCCGGAGGTTGGGAAATGTAAAATTAAAAGTAATAAAAATGACTTTTTATGGCTTTTCTTTAATTTGATTGGATGTGTGAAAACCCACACATTTGAAAAAATCTAAATGTATTTACGTGTTTTCTTTCATTTTGGAATGTATTGGATTGATTTTTCTGTATCCAATCAAATTCAAAATAAAGGAAAACGCATCACAAGTGAATACATTGTTACAGATTTGAAAACGATCAGTTTTCAATTGGTAGATTTTTGTGGAATTGGCCATTTCAGTGATCAGCTCATGTCCAAATCCACCACAAATCGGATTCCCAAGGTGGTGTTTCATCAATTCCAAAATGGTCAATCGCCGATTACACAATCGGGTCAGGAATTGATTGATGACAAATCGAGGCTTCTATGGCCCCTGCAACAGACACATGGAGTATATGAAAAGGCTAGATCTACAGCCAAATAAATATAGAATGTACTTCAGTGATTTGTAATTGTGCATAAATTAAGGTGTACACAATAGCGCTTGGTGTAGAAACAGATAGCTACAATGTTTCCTGGTATCCATCAGTCTAACCAACTTCTGTGGTTAAGTTTTACTACTTGAAACTGCTCACAAGGATGCTCTCCACTCAGTATTTACCAGGGCATGTTCACCAGATGCCCTTAAACTCCACAAATACCCTAGACATTTTTTTGGACATAATAAAAAAAAGCGAATGTGACATTTACCCAACATTCACAAGGTGAATCTGTTATGGCTTTGTTCTTGACGGCAGATTAATTTTGTTGATTTCTTCATTTTATATGGAGTGTAAACTTAGATGTGTCTAAACATTGTATCTTAATGGGTATTGTTTACGGATATTGAATCAAATGCTGCTTATGGTGGTGTCTCTCCCATGAATCACTGCAAACAAGCACTATTGTGATGTTTACTGTAACCACGGTGCTGGGGGTGTTCTTGGGAGAATCCGTTCACAGTAGAAAGGTGCTCGCATTGTGTTTTAATATAAGCTGCCTTATACGATATACATATGTTACCTTTACGATATAGTAAACTGTCCACATGCTGTGTGCTTGGATTGTAACCGTAGAGTCTGGTCTTTTGTGAGGGAACGCCAGCAACAGATTTGCTAACTTTATATAAACAAAGTATCTTATGCTGTCATCAGCAGTGTTTGCAGACTTTTAGCTTTCTTCTTGAATTCTTTTTTTAATGTGTGTGTGTTTGTATATATATTAAAGAGGCACTAATTAAGACATTCATTCCTAGTAAGGGCTAAATTACAAAGATCATTTTTACAGTTTGCAATTTAATCTCAAGGAACCAATTTAATTATTACAAGATTCCAGTGAAAGATTTAGTTCAGACATTCATCATCATCATCAATGCAATGCACTGAACAGCTCAAATCTAGCTTTGTGACCTAATGCGGCATTTACCTTTAACACCCCTGTGTCATTTCTCAGTCTGACTGAGCATGCCCATTACCTACTCTTTCCTTCTATAATAATTACAATGGGGGTCTCTGGAATATGAATCAGTTGGTGAGGAAATGTGTGCAATAGAATTACAATAGTACATTATTTAACTCTAGTTATGGAACCAATAATATCACTTCTGAAATCTGTCTAGATATTGTTACCCAAATCGCCTTCACATTAAAATGTGGCTATTATGATTGCAACAATCTGGCTGTGCTCCATAGTACAGTACTGTTAATGAATACTTGTTTTCAAGGCACTGGGGAGCTTGCAAAATTAAGGGGATTTGGATTTATTACTGACCCAAAATATTTATGTAGGTTAGGTCTAGGTTCAGCCTTCCTCTAAGGGCAGGGAAGGCCACCATTGCAGCACCCATATTGTTCTCCTTATTTTTTTTTATCTCCAGTGCTATTAAATTGATGGTTTCATTCTCTTGGTTCTCCTTCTTTCCTCACTTGGGAGAGGTGACCAAAGTGGTAAGAACGCTCGGCGCAGGCCCCAGTAGAATTTACATTGGGCTGAGGACTCTCTACCTTATTATCTATATATGATAGGTATGGGCCAAACATCAAGCATCAGTAATGTCCCATGCCCCCTTATACCTGGAGATATTGTGTATTGATACATTACATTCACATAATGTTTGTTTATTTTAGGGACTTTGTCCCACTACCGTGTTTTAGACTGATTTTGCCTTATTAAACAGACTAGTATTAGTGGCCAAAAACACTGCCTTTAAGCTAGGTTATATCCTTTCATTAGATTTGAAGTGTCATGGATCACACTTGCCTTATCCACTCATAAAATGAACTATCTTATACCTTTTAAAGTGCACCTAAACCCACCAGACAACTTTTCCCCCCTAGCTAGCAAACCTCACATTATTGGAGCAATATCTAAATAAAATATAAAACATCCTTACATGTGAGGAGATATATGTGTATTTCCCCATCACTCCTCCTTCTCTGTTGATCGATCTCACCAAGGCCATGGCGCTGAGCTCCTCACAGTGTATGGCACCAGACATTCTTCTGTAGCTGTTCACGTTTTATTTTGTCCTGTTTTCACTTTGTCTATTGACAAACATTGTATCTAGCCCCCCCCCCCCGGTGGACTGGAAGACTGGAAGTAAACACTGAACCGAAAATGGTGGCTCCCACAGACGTCAGCAGGATAGCTAAATATATTTTGTGTTTTTGGTGTGCTTTTGAGTTTAGGTGTGCTTTAAATCTGCATTCTCACTTTCAACAAGTCTGCTTTGGCTGTGTGAACATGCCATTTTCTTCAGATCTAACTTCTGGAAATGATCAAATAAAAAACACTAAAAAGAGACATCTATCTACTTCTTCTACTAACCTCTGTGGTGTTTGTGTTTTACCCAGATTTGATCTCATACATTTTTGGACAATCAGAATGGCCCTATGGGGCTTGGCTCCCATAGATTGTGTGCAGTATTTGCAGTTACTACAAAGAAGCTCTTATGCTTTACTGAATACAGTCTACATTTTACCATTGTGGACCCTAGAGCCACTATATAGCAGGAAACATTACTACTACTCCATACAAACCTTAGGGGCCATAGACACTCACAATGCATGCCAAATGCCAGCGTGTTGAACATTACTGTGGCCTACCATGTGCCCTTTTAAAAGCAGACCTGATCACTTTTATGTTTTGTTGGCATTTGTCTGGTAATGTTCAGCAATCATTGAGCACAAGTTATCCATGTCAGGTCTGTATTAAATAAAAATGATTGGAAAAAGAAGCTTTTTATTTTGTTTCGTATCAGAAGGAATGTATGAAGATCAAGAATGGTGGCGGACAGGAGCTGAGCTAGTGACTGACACATGGATAGACTGCTGCATGGTATCTAATGACAGGGCTGTAAAAGCAACTGACATTTGTACTGAGGATAAAAACCACTGTGAAGGGGTTCCACCCAATGCCTTAAGATTCTGGTATTGTGGTTCAATATAAATAAAATCCAAAACGCTACCCGTCCTATCTGAGCCGATTGCAAACCTTGGGTGCATGATTAATAATAATAAAAAATGCATATTCAAAATGCATATTCCTTTAGCACCTTTGCTTAAATCAGTTCTATGTAAAAGGTTGTAGATATTTATTCTGGGAGTCCATTCCTTGTATACAGCGTCAGCAGAATCTGGCTTTTTCGGGTTCTAGGAACTATGTGCCAGTTTATTGGAATAGGCTGCACTGCTGATCTTCTTATGTTTCTTAAAGTTTAACAATCAAGAGTTGTGATTTATGGGGTGAACAATGTGTTTGTGTCTGAGAGAAGCTCCATGTCATAGGTTTACATTTCTTTCTATATAAGAAATGTTCTATTCTCTTACAGCAGTAATCCCCTCCAGTTGCCAAACTCCCTAACATTTCCATTGAAATCGTTTAATGTCATTTGTGCATTGTTTTTGTATTGGCAGAGCAGGAAATCAAACTTTGGTAGCAGATAAGAGAAGGTGATACATAGCCAGGACATATCCTAGATTTTTCATCTTAGTGACTAATCCTTAACAAAAAAGGAGGTTCTGTTAATGTAATCAATCTATGTGATGCTTTCCCTTAAAACAAAGCTCCTACTGAAAGAAATGGGGAGATTGCTATTGCTGACTGCTGAAAATGCCAGTTACCTGGTTCCCTGCCTTCAGTGCTATCTCATTACCGTCCTAGAATAGGCAATACAGTTCAAGAAAGTCAGAAATGTGTGCTTTTTCCATTTTAACGTCATTGGATTGGCATGACGGAGATTGCGGATTTATTATGAGCATTACGTTCAGGAAATGTCAGCAATAGCAAGCTGCTTTTATTTCTGTGTATGAGTTTCCTTTCATGTATTGTTTTTCCCCATGCAGATAGTTTCAGTCACTGCTCTGTTTAACAAAGGTTTCCATGTATTTTATGGACCAGAATCCTCTGCAAAGCATGACTTGCACTTGTTACAAGAGACAAATTGCTGGAATTAGTTAAACGTGCAAACTCTTCCAATGCTAGGTGTATGATTAACTTCTATTCTAGTTCCAGGGAAACAAACATTCCAGTTGAAGGACTTGAGATGCTCCTTAAACTTTTACTCCTATGTTACCAGCTTTCCGAACGATGTGCTCCTTATTGTGAGCATATAAATGTATTCACAAACCTAGCTGCTAAAGATTCACTGGAAACTGTCATCGTTGCTTTACATTTCCTGGTTTGCTATATCATGATCACAACTTAAGCCTTTACCTACAAAATTATAAGGTTTGTGCACCCAAATTATCGGTCTCCTTTCTCTCCAGGAGCATCAATAATTCTAAAAGGGGACTATAACTGGCAACTGGTAATTACCTAATTACTAGTCATGTAAAGCCTCTCACTATCATCATCTTCCTATCTTTTGGCATTCTGTTAATGAAAATGGGATATGTACAGTAAACTAATCTATACCACGTTTCAGGGTCTATTGACTATCCAACTCTAGTTCTGGAGGGCCACACAGAAGATAGTACAATGTATGTGGCTCTGGCCCACAAGGACTGTAGTTAGTCAATCCTGGATTGAAGTCCGTAAAATGGAACCTGATTGGTGACTGGCTGCTATAGATTACTAAACATTTTGCAGTTGTCTTTCCTTGAGGGAAAAGTCCACAACATGTTCTCCAATGTGATACTGAAATAGGTACATTATGTTAATTAATGCTACATTGTTAATTAATGCTACAACTTCAATGTCAGAGGACCCAAGTAGTGAAGTGGTTTCCCTGTCTTAATAGGCGAAATAAAAGAGCGGTACACTTTGTAAATGTCCATATGGAAATCTGTCGTCTTAATTACTAGATGGGTACTATATTCCTATGTCAGTAACTTTTTCTAAAGGCTTTTGCCAATTACACTCACAACCTCACAAGTCAGTAGATGCAGCCCATTTCCTGAGCCAAAACTGTCACTGGACCCCACTGACAGCAGTTTTACACCTTACAGTATCACCATGCCATTCTGCCTACTGGAACTATTGTGTGTTTTACTTTCCACATTTCTATGTATTTTTGTTTTTTCTTTGCTTATTCTATGTTTGAGTTGCTATTGTTGCTTTTATCAGTTTGGAGTGTAACTTTCACTAATTCCTGCAATAAAAAGTACAAATTAAAAACGTGTCTCTGTTAATTTAATGGAAGCTGAAGTGTGTGTGCATAGGTTTATATATTGATAGATACACATACGTGTGTGTGTGTGTGTGTGTATATATGTGTATGTATATATATATTGCTTTACCCCGCCTTAGGGTATGTTTCCACTGTTTTGTGATTTCCCCCCCTATGTTGAGCACAGCGCTTGGCGGGGGTCCTGATGGATCACATACACTTTACCTGGTCGGCAGATGCTCTATTCTCAAGGTGCTCTTAACAGAGCATCCACCAGGCAGGTAAAGTGTATGTGACCCGCCGGATCAAATAACGCTGTTGAGACATAGCCTTAGTGTTCCTGCCCCTGGCCCACCCATTCCTGTATGTACAGAACTATGTTACATCATCCCACCAGCTACATAGCACAAAGGACGACTGGCTGATTTTTTAAAATCCATTTGTGCATGACCAATCACTGTGTGCGGTGATTGATCGTGCTCAAATTGATTGCAGCCACTGTTTCTTTAAGTAGGATCAAATGATTCCTCTCGAAGAAACCTCAATCGAACAAATCCCTGATCCATTGCTATCACATTGAATGGGGACAGAGGATCCAAAGTATCGAACAGGAAGTGCTGCACATTAAGTCTACGTTAAATTGACGAAGCCCAAGTGCAGCGTGATGATGTCATCGCCCTGCACACGAAGGTTCATCAATTGCACAGGTATTGACCGTGTATGGCCAGCCTTGGTGTGAAATCAGATGTATAATTATGAGATTATTAGAACTCCACATGAAAACTTCAACCGGGCACCCTTCTATATATGAGGTCACCATCTGCATCTACCCACAGTGACTTCTTCTTGGCTGGGATGTCTCTGGGGCTGGTTCTTTTCATCAGAGCAAATGGGCTGGTCCAAGAAGAGATCCTAATTAAACACTGCTGTTTTCAAATATTCCTATGTAAGGGTGTGATGAAAAATATATAAATATCAATCTTGTGATATTTCTTTCTTTTTCCTCCACATCAGGTGAGTTAAGCTGGCCATACATGGATTAATATTTTTGGTTTGATTGGGTTGATAGCGTTTTAAGTCAATTGATCAGAAATCATTTCCTGCACACATGATGGAAATCAAAAGAAAAATCGATCGTAGAGTGATCAGACACGTTGGTAAAGTTTGCTCGGTTGTGCAAATATCTGATGGTTTAAGATAATAAACAAATAGATCACAATAACTAGAAAAACCAATTGTGTTTAACTTAGGCTATGTCTCCACTGCATTGTGTGATCCGATGGATCACACAACGCAGTGGAGGCATACTCTAACCACACTGTGTGGTTATATGATCAATCAATCTTAGACTGGTGCATGATTGTTAAATCGCACAACACTATTGAATCCAAGATAGATTGTACAAAAGTCGACCTGTGTATGGCTACCTTTATACTCCATATGAAGTAATTGGTAACTAGCTGATCCAACAAACCACAACCCTTTGAAATGGTAATGAGCTGCTGCACAGAGGCAGTAATCCGTCACCCGTTCTTATGCTGAATAATTAAGCTGCAGTCTCCACTTTCCAGAAGCACAATGCCTAGCAGCAGCATTATACATAGAGAGTCCAGTGACACCATGTTACCAGGACACTGCATGTAAACATTCCTGCTCAGTGCTGATTGGCTGCCTGTTCCCCTGGAAACACACTCACAGAAGTCAGTGTGAGCAGCAGGAGTTGGAGACTGAGGATCGCAGAGACCTCCAATTTAAGGTAAGTGTCAGGAGACCCTTGGAGGTCATGGATCCAATTCATCCATCCATAAGAAGGCCAAACACTGGTCAATATTCCTGTTCGATCAACTTGAAAAAAATGGATCAATAGGATATCGATTCCTTTTTTACTGATTCGATTTACTAAAAGTGCTGAAAATTATACATAATATAGAAAGTGCCATGATTGGAAAATGAGTTGATTGTACAAGTATCTGACAGTCTTTTTAGGTGTTTCAATGGATTTATATCTGATGTGATCTTAGCACACCCCTTTATCTTTATACCTAAGAAACTTACCAAATCTGTTCTGTATCGATTGATATTAGATTGGCAATCGATATTTCCATTGCACAAATCGATCAAAACGAAAATCAATTGGGCAAGTTGATGCATGTATGGGGATGGGCTAGCTCGACCTCCTGGTACACTCGGGTAAGTTTGCTTGCACATGAATATCGGTGGGTTCCTTAGTCGCCTCTACGGCATCATTGAAGCACAGTGCCAATAACCTCCATGGTATGCAGGCAATGTCGGTTTTCTGCCCCATATGCCCAGCGCCATCTATGCGAAGGTGGGAGGAGGGAAGGGAATAGTTGTGGATTAGATTTTTTTTTTCACAGGCTACAGGTGAAATGCCCAGAGGGTCAAAAAAATATCAAGAGTACCAAAGTATGTGTAGAATATGTATATAATATCACCCACATTGTATTGGTTTCACTGAAAAACCATCTTTTTATGAGTTTACAACTGGAAATAATGAAAATGTTTTGAGTTGAGTTTTTGCAACATGGCAAAATTGCGATTTTTGAAAATATATATATTCACATCATATACAGTATAATAAATACTCTTTAATGGTGAGAACATTTCTATACCTTTTAGACACCTTACAATCTTCCCATACAATTTCTGTACAATCAACTTTTTTCTACCAAACCCATGTAATATGAGGACCTTTCTAAACCTTCCAATCACTATGTATTCTATCAGGGAGGACCCGGCACTACATAGTTGTTGGAAGATCTAATGGGAATTGTATGAAGTGATCAAAGGGCTTGTCCCCACTATAGTTTTGTGCCACGATTCCAATCGTGAAGCGGACACTGCGGGAGATCGCTAGCACCCAGCAATCTCCCACGGTCTTCCGCAATGAGAATCATGGACATCTTGCCCCACCCCACCTCATTGCGCCTATAGAGAATGATTGGATGAGCCATCAATTACAATGGGTACAAGCCCTAAAGCTGGCCATACACCTTTAAGGTAGCCATACACAGGTCGATTTTCCACTCGATTTTTGACCGAGTTCGTTCACGAGTTCGATCGGCAATCGATCGGCAGTCAATCGGGTTTTGATCACCCTGAACGATCGACCCAAAAAATCGGAATCGACTACAAATCGGATCGGACAATGTTGGTTTTTTGGTCGATCGTTTGTCAATCGGAGTACATTGATGGACCCAAATAGCCCTATGCAGCAGCCTTTCTGATCGATGGATTTTGTGGAATCGGCCATTTTGGAGATCGGCTCATGTCCAAATCGACCACAAATCGGATTCCCAAGGTGGTGTTGCATCTATTCTCGATCTGATCAATTGCCGATTCCTGATCGCCTGGAAAGATTGGATCGGCAATCGATCGGCATTGTATGGCTACCTTAAGACCTGTGCACATGCTCCATATTACTATTGGATACAAATTCCTCCAAATATCTAGAAAACCCATCAGAATCTTGAACAATCAACTGAAATTAACCAACATGTCCGATCGCTGCTCGATCGATTTTATGTTCCCTTTTCCATCACATTTAGTAGATTGGAAAACAATATAAGGAATTGATTTTCAAACAATTGACTTAATAGGATCCTTTAGGTAAGTGGAATGACTAGAAAATATTGGACTGTGTATGCACACCTTTATGTGAAACCACTGCCCGTCTCCCACTTAGCAATTGACTAAAGTCTATAAGAACATAAACTCTTTTGTAAAAAAAAAACTGGAAGAAAAACTAGTGTAGGTGTGATACATGGAGAACAGCACATGTTGCTAGCACTTTCTTGGTTTTGGTTTAATTAGATGTAATCTGACGAGTTAGTGTGTCCTCCATTATCTCTATATGATACCTTTTGTGTGTGTACCTTATGTCTTCCTAACAATAATTGTCTGCACAGCTATGGCCACTCTAAGCCTGAAACCAGGGAGCCGCTTTGCTGTACCAGACTGGCACACCAACAGTGCTCTTATTTCCACAAATGCTGAAAGACAACGCTCAGCTTCTCATCAGATTCGGCAGGAAGCCAGGAGTCTACGCAACGAGACCAACAACCAGGTATTATGACGGAATCTTGGTTTGTCTTAAGCTAGACATACACAGCTCGATTTTGTATTGGATTTGTGCACAATCAAGTATTGTGCACGTTCACAGCACTCAATTGTGCTCCAATCTATAAAAAAAATTGAGCCGTCCAGCCTTTCTTTGAGCCCAAAGTTACAGAGTGTAAAGCCCCCCATAGACGGGCAGACTCCCAGCCATAGTTGTAGCAGACCAACCTGCGTGCTCGCTCCTGCCGAGCACATCAAGGTTGGTCTGCCACAACTATGTGGGAGCCCACCTTGACTTCTGTAGAAAAAAAGCCGGCAGGTCGGATCGCACACGGATCCGACTGCCGTCTTTTTTTTCTGCCAGACTGACAGCCAGAGCAGCTGCAGCCTGTTAATGCTGTTATCTCAGAGGGGGAGTCTCCTTCCCCTCTGAGGTAATTGGCTTCAGTCTGACAGCAATCCCGTGTGTCAGTGGAACACGCAGGATTCCTGTCCGACATTAAGCAGACTGATTACAGCGTGGTGACGTCACCACGCTGTAATCAATCAGTCTTCTAAAGGTCTGCCATAGATAGAGGTGTCTATGGCAGGCTTTAGACTTAACTAGCTCACTACACGGATCTAGGATTCAATCCTGCTCCGCATGGCAACCGTGGACACAATTCATGACCTCTACCGTGTTCTGCCTTCTCCTACAAAATACCATTTATTGTCTTGTTCACCTTTACCATCTCACCCCCCCCCCCCAACAACTCTCCCCCCCATCAAGTTAAAGTTTGAGGGCCAACTCATACAACTTTATTTGGATTTCCCACCAACCATACAGGAACATTCTTAAGACGGTACCATTGACAGATGGGGGCTGTGGTCCTTGAGGTAGATGGGAACCCCCTTGCTTAAGCCCATGTATAAAAATGAAATTGTATCGCAGTGTGAGCCGCACTCCCCACACTCAGCTGATGAGCTGGAGCTGATTGAAATGAATGTAGGAGACATCAAATGTCAAGGCACTGCGGGATGCATTTTCAGAACCACAGCGCACACATTATACAAATAATCAATAAAGCAGAACATAATACTTTCTGCATGCCAATATCTTTAGCCAAGGGCTAATGCTTCAGAAATGCCCTTCTTGGCTTATTTGGGTTCCTGGGGGACATTTGTTTGTGGTCAGGATGACCCAACTCAACCAATATCTTCATTTTTAAGTAGGTAAAGTAGATAATCTGCAAAGGCAACCCAATTTGGCCTACATAAATGTTCGAATTTTCTAAAAAGTGGACACATCTAAGCACAAGCAGATTCTATTGACTTTGTATTAGATTAGGTGACATTTATGTTTATACAATGCTTATGTAAGTACTTATCCGTTTACATGATATATGTCTTCATATGCTTTCATGTCTTTTATAATATTTCATAACCAAATGACTTTCTGATCAGACGAAATGGAATGAACATGATAATAGCACTCGCCTTGCTGATCGTATTAGTGAAGTGGAGAAATGGAAACAAGTGCTGGATAAGTGTCTTGCTGAAGTAGATGCAGAAATCAATGCTTTGACTTTGGTAAGTGGATATTGTGCCTAATAGCATCCCAAGTGACTTCAAAGCCTATACTTGTATTAACATGTAAAGTCCACACTGCAGATGACATGGACTGTTACAGATCATATAATTAGGGGTGCACATAACTTTTATAGTGAGCTCCTCAGAGAACACCAGGAGATGGTGTTTGGTACTTACCCCATATGTAGGGTGGTCTTCCTCACTGTCCCCCTCACTGTCCTCTGTGTCAGCCTCCTGCATGGTAGATTCTGCTGCAGATGGACCTTCCTGTTCCTGATTGAGCCTCTAATTAGCTGTCTCCATTCACAGGTAACCAGCTGGCTTTGGGTCACATGTAACTCTCACAGTACAACACAGTTTGAACCCCCAGATCTCATATCTCAGTAGTGCACCCCTGACATTTTCTGGCTTAGTAACTAACCCCTGAGACTACCTGCAGCCTTTCATAGTCATATTCCAGCTGTCACACAGTGCTTTTCTCTTGTCAGATGAAAGATGAAGCAGAACGAGCCTTGCAAGCCACGAACGTTCCTTCTGATGTAGCCATAGAGTGTCTGACTCTCCGTGAAAGCAGAAGAAGCATTGACCTGGTGAAAGACCCCGTTGAAGAGGAGTTGCACAAGGAGGTGGAAGTGATTGAGGGAGTTCGCAAAGCACTACAGCAGAAGATCAGCGAAGCTTTTGAGCAGCTTTGGTAAATAAAGGGCACCATTGGAAGGGGTGCGCATAACTTTTTTAGTAATGACTACCAGGAGATGGGGTGTGGTACTCACCCCATATGTAGCGTGGTTTTAAAAGGGTCCTTCTTCCTCATCATCTCCCTCACTGTCCTCTGCCTCAGATTCCTGCATGGTAGCTTCTGCTGCAAATGGACCTCCCTGTACCTGACTGATCTTGAGATCAGCTGTCTCCATTCACAGGTCAACAGTTGGCTTTGGGTCAAATGTAACTCTCACAGCACATTACTGTTTGATCCCCCAGATCTCATATCTCAGTAGTACAACTTTTTTCTTGTCAGACCTTACCCTTACATGTGCCTACTATGACTTTCGTCCCCCAGATCTCCAACACCCTTATAAATCCAATCTTTTTTGGATTAGTAATTTACATTCCCTATTTGACACCCCTAACTGCAACCTTTTATAGTTATTAATGTTTCTTTTCGAATCACATTTGCTTCATTTCACTAGGCACCCAGTCTACACATCTTCAGTTATATGATCTTCAGCAGCTATGCATCATTTTATCAGTGGTAGCAGTTCACGGGATACAAATAATACCACATCACAAAGTGATGCCAACATTAGTACAGTGAGGCCCTTTGTGATTACTTCTCTTTTCAGTCTTTTGCAGGAGTCACGTCAACAACTAACTTGGGATCAGAGAGACAAGGCTGAAACAATTGAAATAGACCAGACATGCCTCTCGCTTACCAAACATTCCCCAAACATTTCACTCAAAGTTGATCGAACCCGCGTTCCGAATGGGTAAGAATGAAGAAGAGTGTGATTATATATTATCTAAGTGAGAGATATGTATACTGAGAACATTTCAATTAAAATGAAGTTCGCCTGTTAGGGTTATAATTGAACATTTGAAAGCCTTTTGAATTAAGCCCATGGTTGCCCAACTCAATTGCTTGGTGGCCAGATTCCAAATTTTTTTATTATTTGTCTATAGCAGATGGCACTTAATGAAGCGTGGTGTGGTTTACAGAGTCGGAAATTTACCAAAGCCTCAGCTTGGAGCCAAAATGCACCTGAAGGACACTGAAGATTAAAGTAAATGGATATCGCCCAATCCCTCTTTTTGGAATATGGAAGCCTACTTGTCCAAAATTATATTTATTGAACGGTTGGATGGTGTTTATCACCCCTCCGATAATACCTCCTGACTTAGGCCCCATTTATTAACCATGCTTTTTCTCATCTCTGAATATGTGAGATCAGGACTGCTTTTCAAACTACATCTTGGTATCTCAAGACCAAGGTGGCTGGTACCCTTGGGGTGTTGGATGTTGATTGCCCCTTTATTGCGGATGTAAAACCTTAACTGTATTGTGTATGGAGGGGGCCGAATAGAGAGTGAGGCAGTAGGGTGGAGCGTAATTGGAGGTCACATGCTGTGGGTTACCTAAGCGTCTATATCTAGATGAATCTCAAGTGATGTATGCTATTTGTCAGTTCACCTTATTACACTTATTTGGATCAGGACCAGATTGCTATTATTTGTGGTTTGTTTGTTTGTTTTTTTTATTATTATTACTGATTCAGGCTTAGGCTCCACTGTCTGGAAGCCTCCATTGCGTTCCCAGAGATGTCGTTTGCTGCGTCATTTTGAATGCAACAGAGGCTCGGACCAGTGAATCCGTGGCTCTGATGGGCTGTGGAGACAGCCCTGTCAAAGCCCCATTGTCAACAATGGGCAGCTCGTGGACTCCGTTAAATCCCCTGCGTTAAACACAGGGGTTTTAACAGACATTGGAGCCTAAGCCTAAGGGGTCATGGTACTTGTTGGAGGGGCCAATTTTGATTTCTATGTGGTTTTGCAATTGCATTGTTATGGTAACTTTGAAATTCCCAATAAATACATTTTGAAAGAAAAACATCTTCTGTGACAGCATGCTGGTCATTGTGGAATGTTTACAAGGTTACAAGGACATCACTTGTGCACAGTCCTTTTTAGGTTACCCCACAGGTTTCGGTGTGGGCTTTGACTGGTCAAGTATCTTTTGGTGACACCATACTTCAGATTATTTAGATCATTTGGGATAATTGTCATCTTGCAAGGTGTAATTATTCTTCATGATCAGCTTTCTAGTAGATGCAAGTTTTGGCCTAAAAGTAAAGCCTCCCATACACGTTCAAATTTTTAGTACGAATTTTGCCCAACCGACCAATGTGATCGGGAGATTAATCGATCGGGAGATTAATCAGATACGGAATTATGTACCCGACCGATCCCGATTTCTCAAAATCGACCGAAAAATCTGTCGGGACCGCTTCGGACCTGTCCGTAAATTTTTGGTCGATCTGCTTTTAATAAATAAGGTCGGGCTGATGGATCGGTGATAATTCGAATTCCGATTTTTCGTGCCAGCCGACCGACCGACTATAACATTTTAGGTGAAAATCGGGTGACAAGATCGGACGAAAAATCGGTCGGGAGAATAATCGGAACGTGTATGGGGGGCTTTACTGGTAATTGGAACTGAAAAGGCACAGTCTTCAACTGCTTGCATTATTTGCCGGGATCTGCTTTAGATGATGTCCTCTGTCAGAGCCCAGCAGAGAAGGCAAGTAAAGGAATACTTTCTATGCCACACTTGTTTACCAGTTGTAGCATGGAATGTTGAGCTACTTTTGTCATTGACCGGTGTGGGCTGCCATGGCTGTTAAATCCCTGAATAAAGTTCACTTAGAAAAAATGTAAAATGTCCTATTTCCTCAGGTCAACTAATCCTCAAGAATGGGAACAATTTAGTCATTACAACAAAGAGAGAGCAGAAGCTGAAGTTCGAGCATCCGCCCAGTTGAGAGAGGCCATTGCTATGACCATTGCACAGGTACAGTATCCATAAATCAGCTTTGAGCAGTTTGTTGGTTTAAGCACTACCTGCTTTGGATTAAGTATTATGGGTTGTATGGTTCAAGATTGTCCCTGTTGGCTTGAGAATGAGGTTCCATGTAGAAAGCTTATTTATCAAAGTGCATTACCTATGAATTGCTTTACTCTGTAGAAGCCAAATGAGGTCCAGAGTCAAGGATACTGGATCATTTTTTCATAGTGGTTGCTACAGTATGTGATATACTAAATTGCTGTAGTATAACGTTAGCTTTGGAATAAAGATTTTACCAGTTGAAGCCCAAAGACATAAAGGTCCACAAAACATACACTACTTATATATATATATATAAAGTATATATATATATATATATATATATATACTTTATACAGCGCATCCAGAAGGTACTCTCAGTGCCTTGCACATTTTGTCATGTTACAGCCTTATTCCAAAACTGATTTTATGTAATTTTGTCACTCAGAATTCTACAAACAATAACCTATGACAGCTTGAAAAAAGTTTACTTGAGGTTTCAGCAAAGTTATTAAAATAAACTGGGAAGGGGTATGTGCATAAGTATTCATAGCCTTTGCTATGGAGCTTTCCCCGGATCATCCTTGAGATGTTTTGCAGCATAATTGGAGTCCAGCTGTGGTAAATTCAGGCGGTTAGACACCTGTCTAAATAAGGTGCCACTGTTGACAGCTCATATCAGAGCACAAACCAAGCATGAATTCAAAGGAATTGTCTGTAGACCTCTCAGGGTTGTCTGGAGGCACACATCTGGGGAAGGTTACAGAAACATTTCTGCTGCTTTGAAGGTCCCAATGAGCACAGTTGTCTTCATCATCTGTAAGTGGAAGAAGTTCAAACAGAAGGACAACCATCTTTGCAGCAATCCACCAGTCAGGCCTGTATGGTAGAGTGGCCAGATGGAAGCCACTCCTTAGTAAAAGGCAAATGGCAGCCCACCTGGAGTTTGCCAAAAGGCACCTGAAGGACTCTCAGACCATGAGAAACAAAATTATTTGGTCTGATGAGACAAAGATTAAACTCTTTGATGTGAATGCCAGAAGTCCCCTTTGGAGGAAACATTGGCTCAGCTCATCACCAGGCCAATTCCAGCCCTACAGTGAAGCATGGTGGTGGCAGCATCATGCTGTGGGGATATTATTCAGTGGCAGGAACTGAGAAACTAGTTAGGATAAAGAGAAAGATGACTGCAGAAATCACCCTTGCCCCCATTTATGCCCGGACTTCTTACCCAGAATACACCGAGGACCACAAACTATAAAATGGGGAGACATATTTGCCATCCAGGACCCATCCCTGGGGTCCTCCACAATATATATATAAATATATAGGAGTTAAGTTGCCAGAATGAAGAGCCCCTCTCTTCCACACCTAATCACTGGGGAAGATTTAAGAATAGCATTCTTAAATGCTGTTATATCAGGTTTTGTCCTTGGATTACCCATGCAGGTGGCATTCCTATTTCTCTGCTACAACATTCACATGTTTATGTCACAGGGCAACAAGCACATGTACATAGAAATAGCATATTTTGTAACCTGAAGTATCCCAGAAATGAGACTCTAATGCCTGTTACGTTTGCCTGTGGAGCTGATAACTTCCTTTAGTCTTTTAATGATGATTTCAGGAAACAGCTCTGTAAATGAATAATGTAGCCATTGCATCTACCAACAACTATGTGGTGCCGGTTCCTCCCTGATAGAATACATAGTGATTGGAAGGTGTAGAAAGGTCCTCATATTGCATGGTTTTGGTAAGACAAAAGTTGATTGTACAGAAATTGTATAATAAAATTGTAAGGTGTATGGGGGCTTTTGGGTGAGAATACTCAATATACAACATCGTTATTGGTTTAACAAAAACTTTATTTAAATATTTTACTGTGAAATATTATGATATACAATGATAATAGAGCCAATGTCCTCAATTAACAGACTAATAATGAACTGGATGCTCAGAGACAAGCTGTGGAGTTTGCTTTCAGGAAGAGGATCCATGAATTTGAAAGAGCTCTCAATGAACTCAAGTGGCAAGAGAAAAGTGTAAGTTATCCAGCTTGTGGTCTTTTATATGATGTCATAACAATTAATAATGAATATAGAAACATACAATGTTTAGTTGATATAGGGTAGACTCCTATGCAGTTCCCAAGTTGATGTCAATTTATTGGCACAGTAAACGAAGAGAGGCCTTCCTAATAGGAACACAGACATTTCTAGTAAAATGATTAGGTCTCTACATATCTGCATGTGTCTGGTAAGTCTACAGACTCACCAAATTGGACTCACCTCCTAGGAAACCACAGTGGTGCTTAAACAGGTTTTTTAGTTAAAAGGTCAAGTTTGTCTGTTGTATTCAGGCCTGATATTCCAATAATTTTAAAAATAGCATGCACGTACCGAGTGGGGGCCGACAGACCAGCTCAGATGAGCTCTAGAGTGCAGAGTGATG
>CM070033.1:108110207-108121241 GCA_036250615.1 Ptychadena robeensis | reverse complement strand
GTGACGGACTTTCGGAGAGCAGGGGGGAGTGTCTGTCTCTCTCCCTCTCGATCCGCCCCTATGCTGGGCGGCGCCCTGCACCGGGAGGGTTGCCGTGGCGACGGGGACGCTCTCCATGTCCGCACGTCGCCGAGTTGGGCGCACGGCGCCGCCTGGCTGACGTCATGGTTATGCGCCGTGGCGGGCGGGCGGTGCCGTGGGCCGGACTCGTCGACGGCGGGGGGCTTTAAATGGCGCCGGTGGCGGGGTGGTGGATCTGACGACCCGGACAGCACGGCTTCACTGGTGGATACACATCCCTTCCTACTTATATTCTAATGTAAGTACTTTGACATATGTTTCAGACCTAGTTAACTATTCATTAAATGTACAATAAACCTGTAATTTTCACCTCTCTGCGTACAGATAGATGTGATTAGAGCGTCTGAATATACCTATACATATGTTAACCTCATATCAGGTACACCTACCATTTATTACCACCCCCCCCCCCCTATATATTATGGTGTAACTATGAACCTTATGCACTCCTAATTTGTCTTATATTCCCCTTCTTTAGTAGGTTAATATATCATTTCATTTCAACCTCTCTATGCACTTTCACCTTTTGGTTTTTACTTCGTCACCCTAATCTTGGGACCTCTCACTTAAGCCCCTATACACAACACCCATCATTAACTGGTCACACAATTGACACTTCTTAGAGGGCTCCTCCCTCTCTATATCTTCCCTCTCTCACCTTGCAACCCCCTTCCCTTGTGTGGAATTTGATTTGGTTGCCGTGATTTTTTTATGCACTGTTTGGCGATGTTGCCAAATAAGGAGTTTGCCATATCTGTATTTCTAAGCACTCTGTTTCACTCACCTCACTTTCTTCACTCACTTGACTTCACTTCCCTTGCGGCTAATCACACTCCTCGGGTCCCTGTTCACTACTGCCCAGCTTACCAAATTTATAAATCACCACATATCATCATTTAGGTCCGGTCTTTGTTGTCTGCTGTCGGCCGCCTCGGGCGCCCGTGTTTGGCCCCCCGTTCGTCACTCCACGGTTGCCCCCGGCGTCACCTGGGGGCCCCGTTATCCCTCTCGGCATTTGGCGCTTGAAGCAATTCTAGTAAGTCACTTACGACACCCGATACCTTATACTTACCCATGTGCTGTCATGGCAATATCGTAATGGGCCTCCTTGCTCTCTCCTATTTTTCTCAGCTGAAGATGTCTCATGTTACTTATTGATTGTTTTTCAAGATTCTCCCCCTGACGAAGTAACTACTACGAAACGCGCGTTGGGGACTATCCTGTCTTCACGCAGGAATTGTTTTTAATTGATTGTATTCCTCTATTTAAACTCTATTCTGTAATGTCTTTTGTATGTACATGTAATCATCGTATTCATGCCGGCTGAGAAGATCTTTGCTTTTAATCATTTTGCTGTGTAGATTAAAATTTGTAATACTTGAATTACCCTAATTATCTTCTTTCTACCTTTCTGAATGTTTGGCCGTTAAAGTCCCCTCGCCTTGGTTTATCCAAGGGAAAATAGACAGGAGGGATAAGGAGACGACGTGGTCTCACTTCTCTCCTGTTTCCTTGTATATGAATCAGGGGTGCGTTGAACTAGATTCCACAGCTCTTTGCCTTTATTGCACAGAAAGTAGTAACTTTTTAGACATACATTCTTACCACAGACAAGAAATCCCAGCATGAAACATCAATTCTCTATATTCTGAGTAGTAGACCTACCTTTTGTAAGAAGATTTATTCTACACCTCTACAAATTATGATTTTTTTTTACTGCAAGGACCTGGTCTGTGGAAGGACCTAAGTTTTAACATGCTACTTGACCTGTGTTGTCACTGCTGTATTAGTTTTCCTATTTCTTCCTTATTGGTCCATTAAATGTTCAGTGATGTATCTTTTCCTAAGTTCTATCTATCTACCAGGTTCTAAACCTGCAGCCATCTATACAAGCATACATGAAAAGCAATACTTTTTCATGTGGCCCAGCACAGACCAACACACCTCTCTGGCTACAACATGCTCCATGCTCCACAATGAGCTCCATGGCACATGAACACATTTATGACTTTGGTTCTCTTTCCCCCTGCTAGCCCCGAGCCCTGTAGTGTGTGGGAATGAGAAAAAATTATAATCTTAGCTCCCATGGACATTATGGTGATGTTGTAGGAGATGACACCATCTGCAATGGTTCAAAAAAAAAAAACATGCATGGAGCACAACATAATAATGTTACATAATATGTTAGTTAACCACATTCTTCGGGACACATGTAGTGCCAGCTTATAACGGCAAATGTTCTTATATTTATATTATATGGAATATATTTTTGTCTCAACAGTATGCTAAAACCAGTGGCAAACTGACACATGCCTCCTCTTTGGGGTACAATGGGGCAATCCTGCAGGCATTGGCAGTACATTATGCACTTCAGGGAGAGCAGAATCACAATTCCTTCATCAGCAGTCTCCTGGATCACATGGCTGAAGTAGAAGCTGATGAGAAGTCTAAAAGTGATGCTGTGGAGTAAGTAGACTTTATATTTGTGTAGTTTTATTGGGTATTTAAATTAACCTGCCCATTCTGTCCAAAAGACTTAGCATTGTACCAAAACCACACTTTGTAGGGTTATTAGCATATATTCAAAGTATTGAATTTTTCATTGTATAAGACACAATTTTCCAGCTAAAAATAGAGAGAAAACATCTGTGTGTTGTATAGAAAGAAAGAATACCTGGACAGTGTACTGTCTTCTGCTCTGAATAGACAGGAAAAAAGCAGAATGTTCTGCAATCGCTTCCTTCTTTTTTCTTCAACCTTGAGCAGGGACATCATTAATATCCTCACAGAGAGGAACATGCAATGCCCTGCTTTCTCTGCTGTGTGTGGCTTTTACTATTCACACCTTCGTTGCTGGAGGTGGAGGCAGAGAGATGGAAGAGCAGACAGCTTTACTTCACCTTTATCACCTCCCACTTTCTTTGGTTAAATTTTAGGCTGAGATAGGTATTGCTGGTGTCTGCAGCTTTAAGTGCCTCCCCCAGAAAATTATATAAATCCATACCCTACTTAGACCCACAAGTCCTGAAAACCTACATGGGGTTTCCTATATGACGGCACAACAAAATCAGGTATTTTATCAATTAAAAGGTCACATCAGGACTCTGGTGAGTCCTAATGTAAGCCAGGTGGAGGAACATTGGTTGCTAGAAATGAAGTCTATTATCTTTTGGTTTAGTAGCATTCAATTGACATTGTTCCTTTTTTTGAAGGGGGTCGTGAGAAAACCCACCCCGTGTTGTCACTCCAATTTTATATTAAGGTATACATCCCCTCCCTAGGCATAGGACGGGAAGGTGTTCCACTATTGTGGGAAGTGGGGGTACTTCCATTCCCCTGGGGTTCACCTTGGAACCTCCACACCATTGATGCAGTGTACGGACTATGTCACCCCTTCACATATTTATATGTTTTACCTGGCATATCACATCGTATTAGTTACGAAATCAAAAGCACAGAGCGCCCTACCCTGAGGTAGCCCATGAGGGTGAAGACATGAGAATGGACTCTATAACATCATATTGTGGATTATGTAAATGATGGATGTGATATACATTTTAATAAGGATGTAACTGTGTGCTTTTTATAACACTTTTTGTATATGTATTACATATGGTCTCCACATTTAAGACCTTATAACTGATAAAATACCTGATATATATACCATGACGTTTTTCAGGACTTATGGGTCCAAGTAGGGAATGGATTTATGTTTCTTTGGTTAAAGCCACACACAGCAGAGAAAGCAGACCAATGCGTGTTTCTCTGATTTGATCACTCTCTTAGCTCTGACCTCCTAATTGCCGTCAATACACTCTATGTTGATGCAACGTATCATGCAGTGGGTCTTACTAACCACAAAATATAGTAGATGCTTTTAAGAATTCTGGAAGCCATACATTGTTTGGGTTGAAACAGATGTAAAAACTGGAGAGTTAATGTTATCTGGCATTCATGTTTGGTTATAGATGCAAACAATTCTTCAAACATGAATGCTTAAAAATTTTGTGTATTTTCTGTCTGTGGGATCCAATCTAGAGCTTTCATGTGACAAATACTTTTCCAATCTGTTTTAATGGAACACAGTGTTTGTTTCTTACATTTTGATTTCTTTTTATTATAGAATTTCAAAACATCTTTATTTCACTCCTTCTTTTTTTTTTTTTTTTTTTTTTTAAGATGAAAAAATATATATATTTAATTAGACATTTTATATCTACCAATGATAGCAGGTAGATCGGTCTCTGGGCATTTATGTAATGGACACCTCAGTTCCTTTCAATTTGCCAGCAAATGATATGGCAGTGTAGGGGTGAGCTACCCTCCACACTATGAACATATGAATACTTAAATGTGTTGTGTTGTATGTGAAATAACCTATATACAAAATGTTGTTTGAATAAAAACAGATTGGAGCTGGGTGAGTTTCCATACTGCAAGAAACTGGAGAAGATAAAAGAGTTTCTAGATAAAGGATGTGTGTCCCGGGAAGATGTGGTAGAACACCTGGGTGAGTTTTTACCTTTAATGTACTTCAAGCTAAAATATATAGCATAGGATGTCACATGTTTTACAGATGAACTCTCACCACAAAGACCTCCTGGGCGGTTTGCCCATGGCACGTTTTTTTTTTTTTTTTTTTTTTTTTTTACAGTGCACCATGGGCAATAGCTGTGTATTTCAATGACATTTTGTGCCCTACCTTGTCCCCTCTACACACCGCCTCCATTACATGGAGATCACTGGCACTGCCTCTCCGATGTCATAAATCCATGTGACAGGTGAGTATGCCAGAGGTTAGCTTTAGTTAGGTGAGATTAGTCAGTAAACAAACTCACCACAAGTTTACTCAGGCTAACCGCCCAGGAGGATAAACAATAATACTGGCAACCTCAGGTCCAGGGGAATACTTCTCCATGCTAAGCAGAAAGGAAGCTTGCACTACCCTCTGCAGAATGCTATTCAAAGAAGTGTCATGGCCCTGATGGTCTACCAAGGCCATTTGCAGAGGTTGCCATTTCAACACCATCCTGCAGTAAGACCTAGTGTTCCAGCATTACATTGCTGTGAAAACTCGTTCTAATGTACTGTAGAGAAAATATGTATTGCAAAATAATATTAACCTCCTGGGTGGATATTTTTTCATAGCGCGAAAAGAAAAAACTGTACTCGGCTGTGATTCCCCGCCCTACCCCCAGCTGTCTAAACAACGCTGGGGTCAATAAGAAGCTGGCTATGTGTGTGGGGGAAAAGCAACACCCCCTTCATTAACATGGAGGTCTTTAGCCCCGCCCCCTTATGTGTCACCAATGATGCTGAAGACTCTGGGGCCCCAAGGACTCTGAGCCTGCAGCTATGCAGAAAAGCTGCAGGCTAACGGAGAACCGGTTATTTTGCCCGATCCCGGCATGGGTGCAGTTTGATCTTAAATCAAACTGCGCCCATACTGGCTTCAGGTGTAACGCCAGGGAGATTAAATAAAGTTTTTTAAATAATAAAAATAAGATTGACAATACTTAAGTCTAAAATCTTTTGTGCAATTTGTCAATTAACCACCATTTTGTGTATATATAACCTAAAAATGCAGTGCTCAGTCTTCCAAAGGGTGAGCATTTTGTTTATCTAGCTTTTTCTGGCTTCAAATATGCTAAACTGTTTACAAACTTAAAATACCTTACTCTCTGTATACTTTGTTTGGTCAGTATTTTCACTACTCGCTACTATTACATTTTTTCATTTAAACACAGAACAATGTGGCAGGTCATCTGCAGAGCAATGAAACATCATAGATGTTTTTTTGTATGCATTGGCTGAATTTCTGAGCCATCTTAGGGCTTGTTTCCACTAGAAGCGGAAGCCCGCGGCGCGGCTGCAGCCGCCCCCATTCATCTCAATGGCGCTGGTCCCCTGTCCGCGGAATCGCGCGGCCGTCCGCCTAAAAACTCGGTCGACCGAGTTTTTAGGCGGCCGTCCGCCCGATTCCGCGGCCGCCCAGCACTGACCGCGGCCATAGGGATGAATGGCCGTCGCTAAGAACCGCATGAGATGCGGTTCTTAGCGGCGGCGGTCCTTAGCAGGGGCAGCCGCACCGCAGGCTTCCGCATAAGTGGAAACTCAGCCTTACACTGCTACATTTTATATACAAGGCATCTCCTGCTGTCATTTTGTGACAGCTAGAATTTCCAGCAAGTGATAGGGTGGCATACTGGGAGAACTGAGAGAGGAGAGGCAGGCTGGAAAGGAACACATTGCAGATATGTAGATGTGACCTACCGTATTTTTCGGACCATAAGATGCACCCAGTTTTTAGAGCAGGAAATCAGAATAAATTATATTTCATGTGTTTAAATGAATTCATGAAATCCCCTGCAGTATCCAATTTCAGCCACAAAAATAATGTCACTAGAGAGCACACCTAATGGTATCTCCTCCTACTCACACAGAGAGAAAGGAAGGGGGGGGGCCCCTCCACGGGGAATTGGCACACTGATCTCCCTGTCTCCTCTCTGCTGCGTGTGTGCGGAAGATGCCAGCGAGTGCAGCTCTCCCCACACACACTCTGCATTGGCTATATCTGCGGGACTCTGCGAATATAACAAATACAGTTCAGCTCTCCTGGCAGATGGTAGATCACACAGCTGATCTCCTATCTGCCGGTAGAGCTGGCGGGGAGCCAAGTTGCGATAACCGACTGCCAAATGGGTTATTTTTGGGGGGTGAAAAGTGCTTCTTATGGTCATTGGTCATGTTCCATCACACAAGGACCACATGTCAGACACCATCTGGGTGTAAGATTTATAGGCTTTGAAAATCTCGTTGATGTAAGGGATATAGAGCTGGCTTGCCGTTCTGCCCTTTCCCTTATGTCAGTGACTGGTAATAGTTTAAAAAATAAAGCCATTTTTCTTTAATTCAGCTGCTGTTGCTAGTAAATGTTTGAATGTTGGAATTGTGATTGAATGTTGACAATATAATGTGTTCTTTGATGTATCTTGAAGGTAATGGAATTGCTGCTTTGGAATCTGTTCCTACGGCTATATACTCATTCTTGCGCTGCATAAATCCAGTAGAAGACCTTCCACCAGAATACAATAGTCTACAACGCACACTTGCTTACTGCTTCTTGCTAGGAGGGGACACGGACACAATAGCTACCATGGCTGGAGCCATTGCAGGTGCTTATCATGGAGAGGTACAGGTTCCTCATGAGTGGAAGCTGAAATCTGAAAGTTACAAGGATGCAGAAAAGTGGGCCGAAGAACTGCACCAGCTGTACACCTCCCGCCTCCCTTCATAAATCCATAAAATACCTTCAGTGTATGTTGCATTGCCATTGGCTAAATTTAATTCCAAGCAGAATGAAGCCTCCTGATGGTGCTATTAACAGCCTGATACATTTTGACAGCTGCTGCAAGATTTCAATTATTTCTAATTGATTTGGACGTAAGAATTGCTATAATATTGATGGGCAAGCTTCACAGCACAGATTAGACTTGGCCCGTCAAGGCATTTACAATGCGTTTTTTGGCTTATTTGCGATACCGGAGGAAAAGATAACAGTGTTTATACCACCTAGTGGTATTTATATTTTTTGACCTTAATAAACAATGACAACTTGTTTTTTTTTTAAGTTTAATATTTCTCTGCAGAATGATGTGAGTGCTTTGACTTGTTGATTGGCTGAGGTTACTAGCAGCTCTTTGGCTGCCCTTCTGCAAGCAGCATGCACGGTGTGGAGAAGATATACGATCACCGGTTCATTTTGTCTACAAAAAAAAATATGCAGTTTGCTTCCAAGTCATACAAAGGAAGATTCTGATCCAGTCCAAATAACGTTACCTGCCAGATACACCTTGTTCTGCCTTAATGGAAATACAACTGCTGTACAGGAATAGCATTAAATAGCCGTGATCCTGGAATGGTGTATCTATGACCATTAAAGGGCTTACTGCTTAGGTGGCCAGCTATAAAATACTACAAGGTACAGTGCAAAAGCTGAGGTGTCAACGGCTTTCCACATGCTGGGTGAATTGGCATTTGGCACACCAATTTTCCCTTCTGTCTTTATAATCATAATATTTTATATTTATACAGTGGAACACAAGCTTCTCCATGTAAACGTTGGGACCATTAAAGCTACTGGAATCTACAGACTGCTGTATGGCACTGTGCAAACATTAACATAGATTTATCTGTACTTGTCTCCGGCATAATACATTTTATATTATGCCATCTGAGTCCTCCAATTAACCTCCCTAGTGGTCATGACGAACCCAGTTCAGGGATCGAATGACCACTCCACATCCCCGGAAAGCTGCGGCAATTCTCTATATCGCTATATTCGGCTATTCCGGCGATTATAGAGAATCACATTTCACAGCATTTCCGGTTCCGCCCCTTTGTCAGAGTGACGCCGAATGGGCAGGGGGGGCCATATACCTTCATGTTAACGAAGGGGCGTCAGTCTCCTAGAGCACTTGGGACAGGGGTGGAGGAAGGGTGGGGAATTTGAGCAGAGTACAATGTACTGGGTTCTGGGCAGACTGCTGGGGGGGGGTTTAATTTTTTTTTTTTTTTTTAACAGTTTTAACAGTTTTATTTTTAAATACTTGTACAATTAAAGGAATATTTTATAAGTCTATCATTGTAGTGTTCTGGGAAAGCAGAGAGACAGTAACACCAGTGTAGGATGTAGGAATTCTATACATCTACCGTGTATGGAATGTCCACGACATGAAGGAAGCAATACGTTGAATTTCTTGACAGTTAAAATGTGTAAATTTAGTGTCGGGAGACTGAATTTGAAATAAATGCCATCAAATAAAAACTACTTGTTTGTTTATGTCATATCTTTCTTGTGAACTTTCCTGTAACTATTCTCCCATAAGGTGAACATATTAACTGCCATTTAAAACCCATTTCATCACCAATGTTAGATTAGTATCCTGTTTTTCCGTTAGGCCTATTATTCTTGTAACGCAATAAAACATGAATTGTAGCTGAATGTAGCTGTTGTCCATGACAAATGTCCAGGGCTATAAATGGGACTTGGTTGAAAAATTCCTAACATGGTTTAACAGAAACCATTTGACGATAAACCAAATCCACCTGCCGCAACATAGTGCACCTAAGATGCATGAAACCACTGTCTTGTAATGTAACCGCTCTCCATTCCAATAACCCTTTGCAGTCCTTTCATCATTAACCACAGGGTAACTGAGAGCTTTCAGAGGTTGTGGGAATTCTTCATAATGTTGGCTGTGCGTACAGATCTACCTCATTGTAAGACTGATAAGATTTTTTTTGTGTTAACTTGCGTTACATGCATAGAATATTGTGTACACCATGTTCTCTTCACAAAATGTGACCCATTTATTAACAACCCATAGTTCAAGGGAACATTTCAGCTACTACCAAAGGGAAGAATATACAGGGTGGGCCATTTATATGGATACACCCTAATAAAATGGGAATGGTTGGTGATATTAACTTCCTGTTTGTGGCACATTAGTATATGTGAGGGGGGAAACTTTTCAAGATGGGTGGTGACCATTTTGAAGTCGGCCATTTTGAATCCAACTTTTGTTTTTAGAGGAAATAGGAAGAGGGTCATGTGACACATCAAACTTATTGGGAATTTCACAATTATAAAATGTGTTCAATGTGCTGCCCATTGTGTTGGATTGTCAATGCAACCCTCTTCTCCCACTCTTCACACACTGATAGCAACACCGCAGGAGAAACGCAAGCACTGGCTTACAGTATCCGTAGTTTCAGGTGCTGCACACCTTGTATCTTCATAGTATAGACAATTGCCTTCAGATGACCCCAAAGATAAAAGTCTAAGGGGTCAGATAGGGAGACCTTAAAATTGCTACATGATGATGTGTTTCCCTCTCTATGCACTGAAGCTGCCACGTTCCCCTGAGTTCCAGCAAGATGGTGCACCACCACATTATGGGTGTCAGGTCCGAGCATTCCTAGATGAACAGTTCCCTGGAAAGTGGATTGGTCATCATGGGCCAGTTAAATGGCCCCCAAGGTCTCCCAAACTGACCCCCTTAGACTTTTATCTTTGGGGTCATCTGAAGGCAATTGTCTATACTATGAAGATACAAGATGTGCAGCACATAAATCTATGGATACTGTAAGCCTGTGCTAGCATTTCTCCTGCGGTGTTGCTATCAGTGTGTGAAGAGTGGGAGGAGAGGGTTGCATTGACAATCCAACACAATGGGCAACACATTGAACACATTTTATAAGTGGACAGAAACTTTTAAATAACTAATGAAAGAATAAAGTTACAGTAAAACCAAGGATTCAAAATGGGCGCTATGAATGGGCGCTATGAATGGGCGCTATGATCACCACCCATCTTGAAAATTTTCCCCTCCACATATACTAATGTGCCACAAACAGGAAGTTAATATCGCCAACCATTCCCATTTTATTAAGGTGTATCCATATCAATGGCACACCCTGTATAAAGACAAATGATTTAAGGTGGTCATAAATCGTTAAATATTTCTAATCGAATTAAAAAAAGAACTTAAAAATTTACGGACTTGTTAGATCGTTTCATGCCCGAATTTAAGGTTTGCACATTAGATTTGCGTCGAGATCGTCCGCAAAGCTAACCGTCCATGCCCAGCTTTACACATCAGCTTTAAATATGTGTATTCATGTTCATGTATGTTGTACCATACTTAATACAAATAAGACATCCCCTGAAAATAAGCCATAATGTGTCTTGGGGGGAAAAATAAATATTAGGCGGTGTGTTATTTTCGGCCTTCATACTGGAAAAACTTCACTTGCTACTTTATACTCAATCTGTTGATCATTATTACAACATAATCCAGTGGTTCCCAAACTGGGGGAGGTGGGCTCTCATTCTTAACCGCCCTAGCGTTATGGACGGCAGCACCTCGTCCAGCGCTCCAACTGGTACTA
>CM070033.1:108092213-108110182 GCA_036250615.1 Ptychadena robeensis | reverse complement strand
GCTCGGTGCTGTGGTGTCTTCCTCCCCCCACCCCCCCGCTCTGAGTGAAGTGAGGACGTCACAACGGGGAGAGGCAGGCGGGAGATTGGTACTGTAAATAGAATGAAAGCGTTTTCTATGTAGAAAACTGCTTTCAAAACTCCCCCTATGTACTAAATATCGCCAGAAAATAAAGTCCCTGATGCCCCAGATGTGCCATTTGCAGTACCCTTTTTCAGAGAGGGTTGTTTAAGTGCAAATGGGAAACATCTGGGGCACCAGAGACTTTTCATTTTGGCGATATTTAGTACATATCAGCATAGTTTTGTTGTCCTAATTTTTGTGTTTTGTTTTTTTTACATAATTGTTTGTTTCAGCATTATTATATTCAGGATGTCCATTAGACCCTTGTACAGACATATTTTGGGGAGTTACAGGCTACGACATAAAGAAAAATTTACCATTGAAGTTGGTGCACTTTTGGTACAGAAATCTGGACCTCAGCAGTGCGCTAGGGAGGTTAATCTGTGTTTGAAAAGGGAGGGGGGTCTTCATAATGTTCCTTAATAGAAAAGGGGCGATTTGCAAGGAAAGTTTTTGGGAACCACTGACTAAATCAATGTAATTTCATTCACTCTGAGTAGATTTTAGACATTAACCGATTGGTGTATGTGTCATGGTGCCAGCAATTATCTTACCAACTTGTTTTTTGTAATAGACCACTTTATTTTTTATCAATAAAGTTTTTATAGATTTATTGTGCTACACACTCCTTCAATACGAACTTTGGGCATTGTACATTTACTAAGTAACTGCGACAGGCCTTCTACCTGGCATAGCATGAAAGCTAGGGAAATTTAAATAAAAGGCAAGCAATGGAACAGATTACATCCACATGCAGGCTTGTTTCAGGATCCGTAGTGTAGAAGACATGCCTCATTCCCATTTGTTTCATATAAAAGCAAAGCGAAATCTGGCTTACACTGAAAGCTTTAACTCTGTAGACGGCAGGACTAAGAAGACTCCTTCATAAAGAACAGAACATGTGTTTGCTGAAATGACCGACATGTCCCTCACTATTTGCCTTGTAGTTGTAATGTGATGCCTAAAACTTTGCATGCTTTTTCTTTATATTCCTTCCTTATGATACAAGAGGGACAGCGGCAAACAGAAACATTCTGCATTGTTCCATGCTTGAGCTGAAACAATACTTTAGTGTAGCCAAGTTAATGAAGACTAAACTACTTAGGCTATATGTCCAAGTCGTGTCAGTGTTTTTAAATATATGGTTGGTTCTATGTTGATATTCATTCATACATGGTTTTATTGTATTTAAAAAAAGTTATGATTAATTGTACAAAAGGCACTTCTGAACCCCCATTACATATATCTTAGATATACACTACCGATATATGAGCCAAAGTTCTATATATCTCTCCCCCAGAGCCTAGGTGCCCAACCTGCGGCCCAAGGGCAACATGCAGCCCTTTGGGCGTTGATCAGGGGCCCCCCTTGGTCCTTCACATGCGGCCCCCAAAACTGTTAATGCATAGGACAAAGCAACTCACCTGTGTAGTGGTCACATGCTGGCCCAGGTTTCCTAATCAACTTTGGCGGTCCTACGTCAGTAAAATTGTTGATCGGGGAAACCAGGTCTACATATGAGTGCTGCACCCAGGGGCAGGAGGGGGATGGGTGCTGTGAGGTTTTGACTGCCTGTCAGGATCTGGTCCACAACCTGCTGAGATATGTCGACAGGGGGAGGGTCTGGATCGATGTTATGTGCGGCCCTTTAGTGATGCAGAGGACTTGTGGCCCTACATATCAACTCAGTTGCCCACCACTGCTCTAGGGAAATACTTCAGATACAATATCTGTTCCAAGGAAAAATTTCTCTTGTACCATCCCTGCCCAGTGCTCAAATGCTTCAATTACCCCTAAACTCAGAAATAGAAATAGTGGCGAGAAAGGCAAAGAATGTATAAACGACAAAGGCTAAAGTGTTACCCCCTAAATGTGACATTGAAGCAGTCAATAAATGTGGTAGTGGCTTAGGCCATGCGTCCACTGCTGTTTTTGTGGCTTTTCTGCTTTGTAATGCAAATTACTAGTGTGCATGCACCAATGCGGCGATGACCCACCCTGAACCAAAGGCAAGCCCCCTCAAATTGGCTGCTCTGCATCTTTTTCACGACTTTTTTATGCATCCAGCAAAGGGGAAAACTGCAGTAGACACATGACCTGAGTGTCCTGTAGTCTGGCTTTTTTCACCTGGATATACTGAGAATGGTTTCATTGGCACTTTGACATGTGACTTTGAGATCATGTGTCCACAGTTTTTTTTTCCCCCCATGTTGGACGCGTCTTCACTCAATGTTCTCAAAACCACGCACCCGCAGCACTTTGTATACAAGGCTGAGTGCTGCATTCAATTTGTCTTTGTATAGTGATGAGCGGCATAGGCAATATTCGAATTTGCGATGTGGATGTAATCTGTTCCATTGCTTGCCTTTTATTTAAATTTCCCTAGCTTTCATGCTATGCCAGTTAAAAGGCCTGTTGTGGTTACGTAGTAAATGTACAATGCCCGAAGTTTGTATTGAAGGAGTGTGTAGCACAATAAATAAAAAAAAGAAGTGGTCTATCAGATAAAACAAGTTGGTAAGATAATTGCTGGCACCATGACATATACACCAATCGAAATGAATGCTATGTTTATTTTAATATTTTTGCAATACATGGCCATACCACGAATATTTGAAATCATGAATATCCGACAACATATTAAAGATATTCGCGAATTTCAAATGTTCTCAAAAAATATTAGACATTCGAATATTCAAACTCAACACCATCTTTGTAATGCAATTTAATAGGGCACGTTGCCATTGCGTGAAATCAGCCCACAGATAGGCCTCTGCGTCCTCCACAGGTAAAAAAAGAGTGGACACATGGTGTGACGGGAGTCATAGTTGTCACACTAGGGGGCTTACTAGGTTTCAATTACAAATATATCTTTTTCCCACTTGAATTGCTGTTGGTAGACACATTGAAATAGGTCGGAGAGAAGAAAAATTGTGCATTTCAATTCTGGCAAATCAGCAGGTATTTTCTGTACTTGCTAAAAAAGAAAATGAACTGTACAAATCACAGCAATTGATGCCAGTGGTAATTTGGCATGTTCTTCCTTTAATTTGGTTGAAAATGAACAGTTCTGGCTGGTCACTGTAAGTCAAACATTGTGTCCGTTCCCTACTCTTGTTTTACTTGGGCAATCCTAGCACCAGATACATAAGTGATGTAGTCCAGAGTGCCCACAGATTGTAACATTTTGTGCTTCCTTGAGACAAAGGAAGCCCAGAATCTGAAATAATATTTAATGCCAATTGCTGCCACTGCTTCAGTCAGCCAGTGTCTGGCCCAATTGCTGAACATTCTCAGATTTGACGAGTTTACAGGGAAACAGCTTAGTAGAGGTCATAGAATTTATAGCCCTAATAACTATGTAAAGAAAATTGGGGGATAAATACAGAAGATGGTCCTAGAACTGGACTCAAAAAGTTATAAATATTTGCACACAACTATCAGCAGCTATCACACAGTAGAAGTGATGTCAGTGGCCAGAAAGGCCATCAGGTGATGTATGGAACTGGGCAAAAAATCAGAGAATACAATTGGACCAATATGAGGGGTGGGTGATTAAATAGCGTGGAGGTGTGAAGGACGTGAAGTACTGTTAATGTAAAAAGTAATAGATAAAATGCTCACAATAATGGAGGTACAAAGCAGGCTTAGCAGGGAGTGATCTCCTACCAGACAATGTGTGTTCAACCATGTGAATACCCAGATGACATACCTTCCTGGTTATGTATGATATCACTTCCTGCTTATAGGTGCTGTAGTGTTCAGTAGGATCAATGGGACACGTTTTGGGTGGGAGCCCTTTGTCAACCATGGACTTACTATAGTTTCCTTGAGGATGTACTCAGACTGTCTCATGAGAAAGTCTCATGACTAGCATAAAAAAAACTTCCAGTTGCATTGACTTACTATGGCTAATATGATATAACCTAAACGAATGACAACATTTACAAAGGCAATTTAAGACTAGTATATGTATATAATGGCTGCAAGGAGTACTATTTGCCACCAGGTTTAAAACTTACTTCCAAGTGTAAACCCCCCATACATGCATCGAATTTCTGTCGATCTCCCAGCAGACCGATCATGCGTGGCCGGTCGTGCCGAGAATCAGCCGCAGCCCTGAGCGTGCAAATGCATGTATGGAGGGCTTCACTTACAGTTATTTAATTTGAATGTATATTAAACACATTACAAATTGGTAAATCATGCCAACTAACTAAGCCAAACGGACTATACTAACTAATAAAGGTAGTATTTTTTTAAACAGTTTTACTTTTACTTACTTACTTTTTCTCATTACTTTGCATTTCTTTGCAGTCTGCGTATAACCATCTCATGAGGAACCATTGCCTCTTTATAACATGCAATACCTAAGTATTTTCAGCAGGTGGCGCTATTGAAATTGAATTCACCATGATCACTTGGTTCTTAGTAAACGCAGTTCTACAAGAAGTATATACTAAGGACTGCCTATACTGCCAGTGTATACTTTATACATTTCCTGCAAAAACACAAATCTTTTATTGGCCTTTTAAACTGGAAAAAATATATATCTCATCTGCATTTGTCATTCTCTGTAGCACCTTTCCTTTAGAAACTTAACTGGTTCTGTAACTTGTAAAGATATAGAATATATGTTTATTTACCTGATATAATCAAACATTTTATTATTCTAACTACTGCAGGGTGGTAGTATAAAAAGCAGGGTGGCGTAATAAAGCAGTCGACAGCCATCAATGCCTTGAGTTGCAAAAACGTCTTTCGTTTTTGCTTGGTTTGGCCACCTCTGTTGCTGGCTGTAAACCCAGCAGCAGAACTGAAGTAGTTGGGGGCTGAATAAAAGACCTTAATATTACCAAGTATTTATATAGCTCCAAAATCTCTCTCAGTGCTTTACAACGTATAACAAGCGATTCATTTATGGGTGCCTCAAAGGAGCTCACACTTTAATCCCTAATGGTGTATTAGTCTATTATCTCTATTTGGGTCATGAGTTTTTTGCGGGCAACTAACTAGAACCATAAAAGTAAGTTGGTAGAATGTGGTAGTAAACTGTGTCCTGCTTGATAACCTTGCTATCTCAAACAACAAAAATTTAAAGCAGATGTAAAAAAAATTATATATATATAAGTATACATATAAGTAGAACCTTGACTTACCTATGGGTCATCACAACTGTGGCGTAGCACTTAATAATCCTAAAAAATATATACTTACCTGCTTTTCCATGCAATCATATGAGAGAGTTTATATGCCAGGCTCCCATCATATGAGAGAGTTTATATGCCAGGCTCCCATGGATAAATTCAGTCCAATACCGTGAGTGACCACTTGGGGCGCCACATAATAGTTTTTATGGAGAAGATGTCTGGGTACTATACTGTACTGTTATTACACAGTATTACACAATTCAAGGCCCAAGCGCCGTGGCAATCTGTGCTTACTGCATGTGTTTTTTTGTCCGCATTAGCCTCCGCCTTCTAGAATGTTCAGCAACTTAGCAATGGTGTGGAGAATTTATGAATAATATTGTCACACGAAAATAGGAACTCTGGAGAGGGCCTATAAAGAACATAGAGGCTTGCCATTTTTATTTGGCTATTATTCAGGTACTGTAACAAGGAAAGAATAATTGCACTCCCATCCCTTACAGACAGAGGCAGGGGGTGTTGCTGGTGAGACTAACGGACTGCCGTACTGCCCCCTGTAAAGCATCTCCGGTCATTGGTGAGGCCTTGGTGCTGCTGAGTCACAGAAACAAAAGAAAACTTTGTAACTTTGTTATACTTGAAAAGGTGGACAAATTTGCTGTAGCATAGGTGAATAGCACTCAAAGTCATTGCATTGTGGTTGGTCGATTACCATGTGCTAAAATGAAGGGTAGAGGTAAAGGAAAAGTGATAAACTTTTGGTCTATTTCATTGATATAATTATATTAAATATTGAACAGATGTTTGATATTTTATGGATGTCAGTTTCATTACACAAACAGGACTCCCCTTTTCCCTTCCTACCCAATTTTTCCTTTTTTCAATTCTATAAATACTTTTGGAGATTTCAATTGTTAAACAAATAGATACGTCATAATATATTTTATGTATTGCATTGTTGTATTATATGTATGACACTTCAATAAAAACATATTAAATAAAAAAAAAAGTAATATGTCTGTTTGTGGAAAGCATTCTCACCAAGTGTAGGAGTCATTTTAGGAAAAGCAAGTCCTAAGCTGGCCATACACCTTTAGATCTCGCTGTCAGATATCCTTTAGATCTACCAACAACTATGTAATATAGGGTCCTCTGCAATTGAACACAGGTAGATTTAATGGTTTAGAAAGTCCCTCGGATCACATGGTTTTGGTAAAACAAAAGGAGATCTAAAGGAAATCTGACAGAGAAATCTAAATGTGTATGGGGGCCCTTATAGCCTTCTTCTTTCTTGCTACTTCCTGGCAAAACTTGTTTCCTTATTACAAGAACATAAAAGAACAAGCACCAGGAACTAGAGGATAACATTAAATGTCTGTAAACTGCTCAGCTTCAGCAAGTGTTGCAGAAGATAACTCTTCACATAGTATGGTAAGCCTCATGGTCTAGTTCCCATTAATCTCATTGGAAACAAGTGTTACGAGGCAGGACCAGGGGTAGTGAACAGGACACAGACACGGAGTTCAATGCAACAGATAAACGTTTATTCAGTTTAGAGATGAACAGGAGTAACGGTTGCTCTTTAAATCAACGGGAAACAGTTCTCACAAAACTGATGGCCTCAGCAACTCTGTCTCTCCACTTGGTAGCTTTCTCCGCTGCCAAGGAAGGTAGGACCCCAGTTACACTTTTGGAGGTCTGCACCAGCTTTGCATTGCCTCTCAGGAGACCACGGTTCAGTGTGGGCAGCACTGTCACCCTGGAGCCACCTGCATGCTCCGCTCTCTTTCCTTAACAGGCCCGGGGTTCTCCATAACCGCACCGGCACCTGCTTCCACCCTCAGGCTTCTCCCTTCCAGCACAAGCCCCACTTCTGTCCGGAGGTTCCTTTTATGGGCTCAGCCCCAGGGCTCTCCCTATTGGACAGGCTGGCCCCCTTACACAGGTCCCATTCTTACTAGCCATGTGGCAACCCTAGCTACAACAGATATGGTCACACAGATGTTGTGACCAAAGAGAAGATACTCTTCTCTAGACCCTTCCAGTCTCATAATGAAGGTATGTAAGTAATAAGATCATGTTCTCACAAGACATAAAAGAAATAACTGGGTACAAGATCATTTTAATGGGAAACTGCAGCAGTGATAGTATTTATAACACAATGCAGCTTTTTTCCAGACATGCCAGCCTAGGACAGATTAATGGGAGCCGTGTTAATGTAACCAAAGCTCCTTCCATTTATGAAAGGCAGCTCAATAGCATTTACAGTAACTGGCGCAGCACGAAAGGAAAATAAACACTTGGCATTGCTGGCAAGAGAAGCACGACAAGAATTTCAAACTGCATTGTCGCTACTAGAACAGGGAGCAAGGCACTCCCAACGTGTCACCATGTAACGGGAGAGAATGTATACAAAAGCACAAACTGGAAACAAGCAAAATATACCATACATCAGCATATAAACATGACAAAGGACAGACGCACAGCTCAGCCTCTGTAGTGGGATTTCATTTCCCACTGAGGATAAGGCTTGCCATGGTATGCTGACTTACATACATGGCCTGTGTTTGATGTGCTTCAAAAAAAGTTTGCTTTTATATGGCTGCCCTTGCCCTCCCTCTTTTCATCAAAAATAGATGTTGTTAGAGACCCCAAAGGCAGTTTTATCTTGTGTTGAAATCTGTGGCCTATATGCAGCAATGTTTATATTCCCCAACTACTTTTATTCCCTTTAGGCCATGTGTCCATGGCTTTTTCACACGTCCAGCGCAGGGAAAGAAGACACGCTGCAGACGATTTGCAGGCAGATTTCATATAACTTGTGTGCAGTCTGTCTGGGGCTTAGGATGCCTTCCCGCCGCAGCAGCGACAGCATCAGACATTGCTTTTTCACGTCTTGCATTGATCATCAATGGACATGTAAGCGGCAGTGCCGCAATCATTCCCCCATCTTAAAACAGTGCCACGGGTGCGCTGCTTAGATAACACAGATTGGACACTGGCCCATTCATCAGAAGCAGTGGACACAAGCCCTAAGTCCCAAGTTGGTTTTCACACCAAGGACCAGAGATGAAGGTAAGTACTCAAACTGTCTAATGTTTATAAGATGGAAGTTCCATCAACAGTATATGTATAGAAGAGGAATCTCTACAATGGGATACATACCACCAAAAGAACAAAGGATGATGGTAAGGCTTCTAATTGTCTAATGTGAAGCATGGTATGAAGAATAAGAATCTCTGCAATGGGACGCAGAATGTCACTAGAACAAGAAGTGAGGGAAAGCCTTCCAACCATGTGTAATGGATCTAAGTGTCATCAGTGGCATATCTACAGCAGAAAATCTCTCCATTGGGACACCCAATGACGCAATACTAAAAGATGAGGGTAGGTTTTCTATCCTGTCAGGGCTGCAGGATGCCGGCGCCAGCATTTGCAGGCGTGCACTTGCTCTCGCCTCTCCACCGTCACCGCCATACAGTCCGATCAACATGGCGCACTGCATCAACATAATCTGTGTTGTCACCCATTGTCACCGCAGCTTCAGTTACATTATCCATGCTGGGTTTTTGTGTCCTCCTTCTGCAGGCATGGGAAGAGCTAGAGTGCATTCCTGGCATCTCCTCCCCTATATAAACCCGGATGGTGCATGGCTGCTCTGCCTGTGATAGCGTCAGTTACCTGAACTACTGGGTTCCTCATGCCAATCGTTTTATTCTCTCTAGAGATTATATTGTGTATGACCCATGCCTGCCTTTAGATTACTCTTTAGATTAACTCCTGGATATTGTGTTTGGTTGGACTGATCCTCCGTGTATGACCCCTGCCTTGAACCTGGACTTTTGCATTTACCCTTGATTCTGTACTCACTCCCTAGGGCAGTGGTGGGCAACTGAGTTGATATGTAAGGCCACATCTCTGCATCACTAAAGGACATAACATCGATCCAGACCCTTCCCCTGCCAATTATACTGATGAAGAACCGCCAAAGTTGTCAGCATGTGACCACTTCACAGGTGAGTTGCTATGCACTATGCATTAACAGTTCGGTTTGTGGAGGACCAGGGGGGCCGCCCGGGCCGCAGGTTGGGCACCTAGGCCCTAGGGGGTCTCTGGAAGGTATCATCAATCTCAGCTCTAAGCTGCCTTGTACCTTGTGTCTCAATCCTGGGGGCAACTGAAGTCAGGAAGGCGTATCGTGCCTCCTGTTTAAGCGGGGGCTTGTCTATAAGTGAAGACTGCAGCGGAGATTGGGGTATCTGACCTGACCTGTAGATCGGTGATCCCTCGGAGAGCCTTATATATCCAATGTCCCCATACACCTTTAGATTTTCTTTAGATCTCCATTTGTTTTACCAATATAAGGGACTTTCTTAACAATCAAGTCAACCAAGACACCTTGTCTATGGCGACCTTAAGGCCCCCATACACGGGTCCGTTTCCCATCGGATTCCGGGACGATCGATTCCGGGCGCGTGCACGCGAAACGATCGTCCCGGAATCGCGTGAACCCCACCTTGTCCATCCGATCACGCCCGATCGTTCGGGGCCCAGAATCGGATCGGACAGAGAACCAACATGTTGGTCTTTCTGATCCGATTCTGCACACATCAGGGGGGGTTGCCATTTGGGAAGTAAGCGATCGGACACGGAATCGTCCAGGAATCCGTGGGACAAGGTGGTATGTAGCGATCGGACACACTTAATTGGCCGATCGATCGGACCTCCGATTCCCGCTGAGATCGCCGGAATCGATCGGATAGGTGATCGATCGGCCATGGAATCCGACTGTGTATGGCTAGCTTTAAAGTTGTATGGCCAGCTTAAGATGGAAGTCCCATCAGCAGTATAGTGTATAGCTGTGAATACTTTCCAGATGCACTGTTTGTATGAAGAAAACAAAAAATCTAATAGGACCCAGAAAGCCACAAGAACAAGAGATGAGGGTACATATTTCAACTGTGCAATATATATATATGATTGAAGACCCATCAGCAGTACCATACATGGATGTATGTAAGAAAAACTCAAAAAAAAAGCAGTGCTTGATACTCACTGTATTCAAAACAAACAATTATTGCAAAATATACACTATAACCATGATAACAATGGAACATCAAATTAAAAGAATTAAATCTTCAAGGGACCAAATTATGTTTATGTGATTCCAGAAAAGGATTTTGTTCAAAACGTTAGTACATAGTACATTTTCAACCTAGAATATGACCCATGGAAAACATTTCCTGAATTATTTAGCTACACAATTATGTAAGAAACCATCATTTATTATGAGGAATAGATGGGGTCACATTAATTTTTTTTTTATCCTTACAATAATGATGTGCCTGTTGTATAAGAAACAATGGTGCCTGTTTAGTACTGCAGGGGTGGAGAAGGAAGAAAGAACTGGGAATGGTGTTGAGGGGGGGGGGGGGGGGGGGGGGGGGGGGGGGGGGGGGGGGGGGGTTTAAGGCAGCTCTTTTATTGACTGTACAGGCTCTTTCACACTATATATGCAGCTGTGTGTGATGCAAAGTTTACACAGTTGTGTAAGCGTTTACATTAAACAAATCATTTTACAGGTTTGTAAAGTTTGTAATTTATTTCAAGTGGCTCTATTCAGGAAAAAATAAAAACAAACCCCATATTAAAATAAGTTTTTGCTTATGTATCTATGATCTGGCACAATGGTGGAAAAGTGCTCCACAGTCCTTGGGAAGGGACACCTAAATTTAATCACGCACCCTTCCTAAGTTTTTCTGCTCCAAAAAAGGGCTGCCAAACCGACTTCATCAGGCAGGAATCACTGGATACAGGTTTATTTATTTTGAAACATGGTTCATGCAATCAATGGGGGGGGGGGGGGGGGGGGGGGGGGGGGTGATTGTGAGGGATACGGAGTACAACAGAGGAGTGTTGGTCTGCTTCAAATGAATGTTTAAATATATTTTCTAATGCATGCAACATTTGTTGTTATACGGTATTGGGGAAGATGTATTTGCTACACAAAAGTCTTTATTTTTATTTTTTGATTGCAAGTCTATGAACTTCATGTGGTTTCTGTGCATTTGTGAGCTTACACAGTGGTAGCATCTAATCACATTCATGGAGAAGCCCATTATCAATTTGATTAGCACATAAAGTAGAGCTACTCAAATTAGCTGAACCTGTCTTAGTTTTTACAAGAAGGAGACATTAAACTTGATCAAATGATCCGGGAGCGTGTGTGTGTGGACCTGGTGATTGGCTGCTTATACCTTAAGCACATAATGAACCTTCTCTCCTAACCTAGAGGACTGTTTATAGACCTGGTGCTTGGGTGCTTGGACCTTAGGCACATAATTAACCTCTCCTCACCTAGGGGACAGTTTTCCCTTCTCTCCTCACCTAGGGGACAGTTTTCCCTTCTCTCCTCACCTAGGGGACAGTGTTTAGATCTGGTGCTTGGGTGCTCAGGCCTTAGGCACATAATAAACATTCTCTCCTTACAGAGGGGACAGTGTTTGGGTCTTGTAATTGGGTGCTTAGACCTTAGGCACAAAAAAACCTTCTCTTATCATGTAGGGCAGGGGTAGGCAAAGTGTGGCTCGGGAGCTACATGTGGCTCTTTAGCCCCTTCAGTCCGGCTCAGTGGCGTAGGGATTTGTCCTTCCTGCTCCCTGTTCTGTATTTTTTTTCATTCATGTCTGCCCATCTCACTCCCAACAGCAAAACCCCCGCACCATCATCAACAACCCCTAGATATGCCTATAAGGGGGGCTTTGTGATTACCTGTAGGGGGAGCTCTGTGGCTACTAATAAGTGGAGGCTTTCTGTTCTCTTTCTGGGGGCTCTATGGCTACCTACAGGGGACTTTTAAGCTATCTTTAAGGGGGGGTCTGGTTCCCTACAAGGGGGTGCTTTGTCTACCTATATGGATGGGGCTTTTTGGCTACAAATAAGCAGCTGCTCTTTGTCTACCATTAAGGGAGGGGCTCTTTGACTACCTACAGGGGGCTTTTGGGCTACCTTTAAGAAGGGGGGTCTGGCTACCTACAAAAGGGGTGCTCTGTCTACCTATATGGAGGGGGCTTTGTAGCTACAAATAACCGGGGGAACTGGGTCTACCATCACGGGAGGGGCTCTATGTTTACCTTTAAGGGCTTTGTGACTAACAACATGCAAGCCTGACTTGCCCAAACTTTCCAAGGAGATGCAAAATCATTGTTCACAGGGGTTGTCAGTCATTGTGGTCACAGTATATTGTACTACAATAAAAAAAAATATTATTGTTATTAAGTATGATATAAAGTTTTAAGCTTAACTAAGACTTATTAAGTTTTTTAAAGTTAATTTTAAAGAATGTTTTTAGGGAAAGAAGACATCATTTTAAAATTTTGACAGCACAAACCCCCTCCGGCTCTCAACATGTTTTTCAATCGCTACACCGTTGCCATTTGGCTCTTTGGTCAATTAAGTTTGCCTACCACTGATCTAGGGGACAGTGTCCTCTTCTCTTTTCACCTAGGGGACAATGTTTAAGGTTGATAATTGCCAGCTTAGGCACATAATGAACCTTCTATCCTCACCTAGGGGACATTGTTCCGACCTGGTGATTGGGTGCTTAGGCCTAAGGCACATAATGAACCTTCTCTCCTAACCTATGGGACAGTGTTTAGACCTGGTGCTTAGGCATTAGGCACATTATGAATCTTCTCTCCTTATCTAGGGGACAGTGTCCCCTTTCTCTCCTAGAGGACAGTGATTTGGGTCTAATGATTGCCAGCTTACACCTTAGGCATATAATGAACCTTCTCTCCTCACCTAGGTGACAGTGTTTAGACCTGGTGCTTGGGTGCTTAGGCCTTTGACACATAATAAACCTTCCCTTCTCATCTAGGGGACAGTGTTTGAACCTGGTGATTGCCAGTTCTAGAAATGTGTTACAGCCTTTATTGATTATGCACCTAGACTTTAAAAGCAAAAAGTACACTTACTCATTGCCCACATAACACAATTTGCTGAGCAATTCAATAGTTACAATAGGATCACATCTTTCCAATAGGGTTTTTTTTCTGGCTAACACATTTCAGTGGAATATCAGCTGAATATTCTACCCTTTGTTCATAACTATATTTCAGCATGTTGACATGCATTGGGCATACATGTCCAATTTTTCACCAACCACATTGTAAGGATTCTGGATTAAATAGTAATACATCTGAGTTCAGATTGATGTGTAATCACTAGTGTTTGTTTAGTCTTAGTAAATGACTGTTATGTATTTTGCACTACATTAAAATAAAAGCAGTTAAGCCTATGTGCTATCAAACAGATCTGAGGAAGTCAGAAAACATTTTGATGATGTTAACTTTTTTTTGGTATGTGAGCAATGCAGTACTGTTAATGAACTCCACATCTTCAGCGCTTCAGCTGTAAAGGACACACATGTCATGTCTGACATATTTATCCACAACACATTGATAGTAAATTCCTCCCTGAGACTCAGGAGACAAGTACAGGAATATGATTTAACTGAATATAAGTTACAAAACACTGTAATTCCACCATACAAACAATTACTATTGTATGGCATTGTATACAAATTAAATAGTATTCTGCATAGAAAAAGCGCATGCAGATGTTATGTTAAATGACAAATTCATCTTAATTTAACTTTTGCTTCTTGAATCAGGTCAGTTCCCAGGAAAACAGAAATCAAGCATGTGTTTACACACTTTGAGCACTGGAAGACACATTACCATCCATCCAGCAAGTGGTTCCTCCCAGTGGTGGAATGTGTCCTGTGGGAGACAATTGGGGAAGAGTTAAATACACAGAGACATGCACAATGCCAGATAATAATGCAGCATTAGGTTCTGGGAAAAGCTGGCACTCTAATCAACGCAGCATATGGATAAACATGTCTAAACCACAACCAATGTTGCTGCAATTAAAGCAACAAGCCATTGACGATGAGATGATATTCAATGATGGGTCACTGGATAGCTCTGTAATCTGTACTTTAACATGGCTGAAAATTGATTAAAATATGAAGGCAAAAGAGCATGTATATAACTCCATGTGTGTGAGTAGTATCCACCCATGAGAGCTTATTTGGCAGCATTCATTAGGAGGGGTATGGTGTTTGTATCCTGTTAGTGAATTTACCTGTTGCCGGAATTCTTGGGGCTTGTATTTAGGAGCATCTGTATCCTATTTGAGAAGGTGGAGGCAGCATGGCCCCCTCGCCATCCATGTGCCAGGCAGCGGTTTCACCCCTTAGCAGTCATGTTTATTTCTGAAACCCAGAATCAGGGAAAACAGTGGTGCTATGTACAGCAACCTTTTACAATGTTTGCTTTTGTTGACTCTACTGTAATTATGTTGGATAGAATCTGGCTAAACAAAAGTGCTTTTATATACACTGGAGTAGTTGGGGAGGGTTAGGGTTTGCTTACTACAGTCATATACAGTGGGTACGGAAAGTATTCAGACCCCCTTAAATTTTTCACTCTGTTATATTGCAGCCATTTGCTGAAATCTTTTTCTTCTTTTCCCTTATGAATGTACACACAGCACCCCATAAAGACAGAAAAACACAGACTTGTAGACATTTTTGCAGATTTATTAAATAAGAAAAACTGAAATATCACATGATCCTAAGTATTCAGACCTTTTACTCAGTATTTAGTAGAAGCACCCTTTTGAGCTAATACAGCCATGAGTCTTTTTGGGAAAGAAGCAACAAGTTTTTCACACCTGGATTTGGGGATCCTCTGCCATTCCTCCTTGCAGATCCTCTCCGGTTCTGTCAGGTTGGATAGTACAGCCATTTTTAGGTCTCTCCACAGATGCTCAATTGGTTTCTAGTCAGGGCTCTGGCTAGGCCATTCAAGAACATTTATTTATTTTAGCTGTGTCTTGTTGCAGGGTAAACCTTCACCCCAGTCTGAGGTCCTGAGCACTCTGGAGAAGGCTGCTGTTCAGGATATCCCTGTACTTGACTGCATTCATCTTTCCCTCAATTGCAACTTCGTCCTTTTCCTGCAGCTGAAAAACACCCCCACAGCAAGATGCTGCCACCACCATGCTTCACTGTTGGGACTGTATTGGACAGGTGATGAGCAGTGCCTGGTTTTCTCCACACATACTGCTTAGAATTAAAGCCAAAAAGTTCTATCTTGGTCTCATTAGACCAGAGAATCTTATTTTTCACCATCTTGGAGTGCTTCAGGTGTTTGTTAGCAAACTCCATGCAAGTGCTCATGTGTCTTAAACTGAGTAGAGGTTTCCTTTGGGGCCACTCTGCCATTAAGCCTTGACTGGTGGAGGGCTGCAGTGATGGTTGACTTTCTACAACTTTCTCCCATCTCCTGACTGCATCTCTGGAGCTCAGCCACAGTGATCTTTTGGTTCTTCTCTACCTCTCTCACCAAGGCTCTTCTCCCCCATAGCTCAGTTTGGCTGGATGGCCAGCTCTAGGAAGGGATCTGGTCATCCCAAACGTCTTCCATTTAATGATTATGGAGGCCACTGTGCTCTTAGGAACCTGAGCTGTAAGGTCTTATATAGACAGGTGTGTGGCTTCCCTAATCAAGTCCAAACAGTATAATCAAACACAGGTGTATAACCATCTCAAGGATGATCTGAAGACATGGGCCGCACCTGAGTTAAATATATGAGTGTCACAGCAAGGGGTCTGAAAACTGAGAACCATGTGATATTTCAGTTTTTCTTTTTTAATACATCTGCAAACATTTCTGTAATTCTGTGTTTTTCTATCAATATGGGGTGTTGTGTGTACATGAAGGAAGAAAAAAGAACTTAAAATTTTTTAGCAAATGGCTGCAATATAACAAAGAGTGAAACATGTAAGGGGTCTGAATACTTTCGGTACCCACTGTATCTGCCCTCAAAGCTAAAACGTAAGCATTGACTTGTGAAATGGGAGCAGGCACTTCTTGCTTGGTGCTTTAATTCTTCATCCAACATGGTTGTTCATCTGTCCCCCTCCAGTCTTATTTCTAGGTGGAGGACCTTGGAACCAACCTTATCAAGATATTAGAACATCAATCAATCAATGAAAAATAAGAAGATTCAAGCACTATAAGGTATCATTAATCGGACTTAGCCTGAGATGAAGCCTACAGAAAAGACATTATACAGGCTTCAGGAAGTCTTCTCCTTCTGCTCTTCTTGATCAAACTTTCAGTGGGATGTACTAATAATTGTAATGTTGTTCTAATAATTGTAATAGCTTCTGCATATTGCATTTAGAATCAATACAGTGAACTGTAAATAAGTATGAAAAGCTTTTGAATATGTCTTGGTTGAAACCTGGTTATTAGATACTCCCTTTTTTAGAATCTCGCCAGAAAAATGACATCTGTAATTTGATTGGTTGCTGTGGGTGTGCCGGGTTATGGAATTATCCTGGAACTCCAGCCAAACAGCTGAATACACAGTAGAAATGCATGTATATCAACTGCTTTACCTGTGGAAATATTTGTAATTCTTTACTGCTGTGATTTACACACCCCAACCACTCTGCATGGCCAGCAGGGTGATGTTGCTACTTTCTCTTTCTACATTTGGGACAATGGACAACTCAAACACTCTGCGTATAGACATATTTTATATATTTGGCTGCCCAGGCATTAAAATATATTTGCAGTTATAATTCATAACATATGGTAAAATTATGTACTTATTATAATATGAACATAATGCCTTCTATTTGTACTGTATAGACAGAAAATGATAATTTGGTCAGTGTGCTGATACAGGCCAGGTAAACACATGTATTTTATCTTGGACTTTGGTTTAATGTCAATCATGGAACTCCTTGTACAACAGACACAAATGTAGAAACAGGGGTGTAAAGGGTCCTTGTAATATAAGGTCAGAAGATCTGATTATTATGGAAATATATACTGTAACCTACATATTATTCATGAGGAAGAGGAAGTTGGCGCAGAGTATTGAACAGGCTTGCCAACAGCAACTACTATTGTACCCTTTGTGGTTTTCCACCGATGAAAGTAAAATGTTTATATGAAGATACTAAAACAACGCCCATAGTTGACAGATTTAGCTCCTTGGTGGATTTAGCCCAGCCTTTCCATAAATCCAAACACACACTGAACTACATTACACACTGCTTTAGAATGTAAATGGTTCTAGTTGTTGAATGAGAAAGGAAGGACCAAGCATGGACAGTTCAGCTAAGGAGAAAAGGTCAAGATGATGGAAGTCCTTCAACCAGGAAATTGATTTGTTGCATATTCTAATGTAGGATTGTCTAACTCTGGTCCTCCGTGTAATTATATTTGGCCAACAAGATTGAAAAAAATTGATTCAAGAAATTAGTGCCATAGATTACTTATTTGTCATTTGAGTTCATATATATATACCGTATTTTTTGGGGTATAGCACGCACTTTTTCAACCCCAAAATTGGGGGCAAGAAGTGTCTGCGCCTTATGCGCCGAATGCGCAACCCCCGCGGCCACTCGGCCGCTGGGGGTTGCACCTTGGCTTCCCACCAGCTCTCCCGGCATTAACCCAATTTGCCTATGCCATCAGAGATCAAAGTTCTGCTGCATAGGCAATGAAGAGAAAGATATAGATGATCATCTTTGCGTGTCTCCTCCACAGTAACTGCAACATTGGCAGCGACTGAGAGCGGAGAGAGAGGAGAGCAGGACACAGCGAG
>CM070033.1:108081485-108092113 GCA_036250615.1 Ptychadena robeensis | reverse complement strand
TAGTATTAAGGGATGGGAGTAGTGACCAAACATGTCCTCCAATCCAATATCCTGATCTGTGATTCACTGAATATATTGCATTACCCAATTGATGTGAAAACTTATAAAACATTTTTTTCTGGTTTTTCTGCCCTAAAAACTGGGTGCGTCCTATGAGCCTATGCATCTTATAAGGCAAAAAATACGGTATATATATATTTAAATATATATATAGTTACACTTTGCCTATTTTAGATTTAAAGACCAAAACACTAAGGTCTAAGGCCTAAGCTACATAATGACAAACCTTTTCATCTAATGAGTGAGAAGCAGGGCCGTTTCTAGCTTTTTGGGGGACCTATTCAAAATCTTTTTGGGGGCCCCTTTTTTGTACGCTATCATGCTTAGGAGTTTAAACCCTTTGATGATCTGTGCTTATTGATGATTTGATGATCTTTGTCACACTGTCAAGAAAAAAAGAACACACTAGGTTCTCAAAACTGAAATGAACACTCTCTATGGCTCACCGTGGAGCTGGGGAGGGAACAGACCTGTCAAGTTCTGCATTTGAAAATAAAGGCGTAGATACTGTTTCATAAATGTGCAAAATAAACATAAATTAAGTCTTTATCAGAATCCTTTGTGGCTGGGTGACTGGTGGCTGGATTCCAGCATGCAAATAGTTTTCTGTTCGTGTCACAGGGCATTCTGCTGACATAAATGGCAAAGTCCCAACTTGCTGTGTTGAGAAACTACAACTGCAAGCATTACCTTCTGCCAGTTAAAGAAGTGAAGTGATAAACTGCCCAGCATGCCCTGCTGCGCATTCTGCCTTACACACACACATTACATACACACATTCTGCCTTTTATACACACACACAAAATACATAAATACAGTCTATCTGAAGCTTTTTCCATATTCTTCTTAGTCCTGCTTCCTGCTTGTCCCTCCATCAGCCTTCCAATTGTCTGGCATTAGGGGAGGGTATGAGAACTGTGTACATTCTGCAGAAGATGAAAGAGAACTGACAGCTCACAGAGTCAGTCGGCTGCAGTTCTCTACTCCCCTCTCTCTGCTGACAGCCTGACTCCAGTCCAGCAGCTGCGGACAATCTCCCCTGAACTGAGTAGCATCTACAGCTTACAGGAAATTTCCAGGATTAATTCATATGGTAGGGGGCTGTTGATTTGAGCTCCACCGTCGAGATGTGCTCCCCCTGTATGAATAATTTTGGACATGACACGTTTTGCTCAAATGCAAATAAAAGCTGAGAAATCCTTTTTTTTTATTTTTTTTGGGCCTCGATCAGAAGGACTTGGGCCCCCGAGCGACAACGGGGTGAGAAGAAATCCTTTTTTTCCCACAAAAATGCCTCTTGTACATCGCCTCATTATCTTTTGAGAGACAACTATGTCATTTCCCGTCTAAAAAATAACTTGCTGGTTGAATAAAAGTAACTTTAAGTTACAATTTGTTATGAACAAGTTATAAATAATTATGGACTTGACTATACATATTTTCAAGATTCACAGTAAGATGACATGATCTATGATGGTTGTTTCAAGGTTTCAGAATTGAAGATAGTCTTTGGCAAAGTAATCGGATTCTTCTTTGCGCTGCTCTCACTACACATATTGGTAAGTGCCCCCCCCCCCATTTTTCCAGCTTTATTGTAATTGATTTGGTCTCCAAACTTCAGGGGGCAAATACAAGACCAGACTTCCTGCCCAATGAAGAGCAGCAGTGGCTGGTGTTTATTGAAGGAAACCCCTGCACAAGCAATGAAATGCACAAATCTAAAATAAATAAACAAAGTAGACAAAAATGTGAGCACAAATACATTTCTCTTGTTCATGTCACAATATTTTCTTGCAGTAAAGAAGTGCAATGTTAAAACCAAATTCCAGGCAGAATTAATGCAGTTGCAAAATACTTCATAGAACCTTAAATATGCAGCAAAAGTACCCAAATTTGGCAGCCCCTTGCAGTTTCATTACATCAGTCCTCAAAATATGTGCGGCATCAAGAGATGAGCTCATGGAGTTGGGTAGTTGAACAATAGGGGAGACCCAGATAGGAATCTACCATATGGCATAGCTGTTTAGGTCACAGAGCTATAAAAACAGAACTTTATATTTCAAAGCAGGTAAAACAGCTCCATGTTGTATGTCATGGCATTTAGCATTAGTTTGCTTTAATTAATATGACACTATAAGTAAATAAATCAATGCAGTTTCAAAATATTTCCTGCTTCTTGTTAAAGAAAGGATTTGGAATGCTTTGCATTTGACGTGTTTATATTTCCAAAGTTTTTGTTGGAATGAAAACACCAAAAATTCTAATAAAATCTACTTCCTTTTAATTGGTATCAACTTGCTTATTAAATACCATCTGTCCATGTAGGCACTCCTCAGAATGTAGAAAGGGAACTTGAAATTCCACATCCATTCAATCATTCTTCCCACCTTCACCTTCCTGTGAGTCATATCACATTCCTAGGCCTCGTTATTCTACATAAAACCTTTACTAAGAGTTTGTCCTCCTCCCAGCGCCTGGCAAAAATGGGTTAAGCTGAGAATGGAGATGAACAATGCCAAAGTGAGAGTGAATGGAGACATCTTTTGGATGAACAACTGATGAGTGAGTAGGAAGGTCTTGGAATACATGCTATGATCTCTGACATTACAGGAATCTGTGCCCTGCTTTTACTTCACGCCCAGTAACTCCGCACACACAGCATTTTTTTAGGCTGCAGAACAAAGTTATTTCATATCCAAGACATGATTTAGTAACTGGCATCATTTTACTGTAGCTCAGCGATAGCTGATATTTATCAAATTAGGGTAAAATGGGCTTCCAACCTAAAATGGGTTTGTCTGTTTGTTTTGGAGAGAGTGAGGACAGGTTATAGCTACTGTCAGTTTATTTTTAGTTTTTTTTTTGTATTTTTGTAGCCCATTCATGTTCCTACTAAGTGAGAGGAATCTCTACAATGGGGATAAAAGAGCAATACAAACGCTGTCCTCATTGTAGAGGTTAAACCCTCTGGTCCCAGCAGGGCTGGGACAAGGTCCACCAAAAACAGAGGCTGAGCTGCCCAAGTGCGCCCCTCTCCCAGCCCAATTTGCATATGAATGCTCCCCGTGGGGCCGCAGGACATTCATATGCAAATTGGCAGATGATCTGCTTACACATTTGCATTTGAATGTCCCCCCCCCCCGGGAAGCCGCGGGAAATTCATATGCAAATTGGGCTGGGAGAGGGGTGACATCGACCAGCTTAGAGCTGATCTAAGCTTAGCTGGACGGCTCCATCTCGTCAACTGCAATACTGAGAAGAAAGTGCAGGACGAGATGGAGCTGTTAGAAGTTTAACCCCCTGAGCAGCGCCCAGTCTTGACCAGCGCCCAGAGGCTGGAGCCTCTTCAGCCTCTGTGTCGGCCCGGCCCTGGGTCCCAGTGACCCCACATAGTGGAAGGTTTTACCTGTGATTTCAATGTAATACTTCTCCACTCTTTATAACAGAAGTGTCCCTTTCATCAAGTTCCCTGTGCCCAGAGAGCATTAATACAAGTCTACTGTCTCCAACGACTGCATACTGCTAGTAAAGTTGGGGTCATGGGAGAGAGAGGGATGTGGAATATAAAATCTTTATATTCTCTGTAAATACTTTTTAAAATTAATTTACTTTTTAAATACATATTGTTGCAACCAAAATATATATGGTAGTTGTACGTACATTAAATCAACAACACACAATATTTGCACCATAATGCCTGTTACAATGTCCCCGAACCAACCGGGAACCAAGGCAAAAAGGAGGACTTTCAGGTGGACATTGTGTAAACATAGGTAAGGACGAAAGTAAAGATGATTTGACCATCTTGACGATTTCGAGTTAATTGCAAAGCCCCTGAACAAGGTATCATCACCAAATTTGCTGGAGATGTAGAGAAGGGTTGGGGGTATACTACAAAGCAAAAAGTATGTAAATAGTTTTTGCACAAATTAAGTTCAAAGTCAGGTCAATATTTCAAAAATCTGAATTTCGACTTTAATTTTGAACTTAATATATGCAAAAACTACATGTGCTAGAGCAAAATGTTTTTTTTTTCAAATGTTCCCCAACCATTTTCTACATCTCCAGCAATTTTGGTGATGATACCATTTTCAGAGGCTTTGATATAAGCTCACAAAGTTAGCAAGTCGAGAAATTCGACCATCTCATCTCTTGAACCAAAAATCAAAGATTATGTTAGAGTCCAGAGGTAGTACATATAGTACAGCAAATCAACATAGGTATTCATGCACGGGATTGTCAACAATATTCATGCAAGTGATAGTCGACGCGTTTCCCAACACCACTGTTGCTTCATCAGGACATTTCCTGCATGGGGTGTGGTTGTAGTTGGTACTGCAAGGGAACGTAAAATTAATTTAGGTTGGGAAATATAATATTTTACACTTTGTGTAATCCCCAAACCAGGGATTGCATTTATACCCCGGTTTGGGGATTACATGCAGTCATGGTTGGCCGGCAGAAATGTAAAAGTAAAATAGTGTCTGTAATTGTAAAAATTAAGTTATTAACCCCTGTAAAAAATCCCTTTTCCAAACTACAAACAATACTTAGCATAAAATGCATTTCTTTTTTTTTTAAAGCATCTTTTTATTACTTTGATTCTATGTCCATTCTTTTGTCTTCCTGTGCATTTCTAGCCTTTACTTCCTGCTTAGGGAAACATACACACAAATCTTGAAGAACTGGCAAACAATATTTTGAAACCTAACCAATAAATTTTTTTACCATACCCCATGATCAGCTCAAGTTCCAATCAACATCAGGTACATTTTTAAAAAAAGGTTTTACTTTTTGCCATATTTTGGAGCCTAATAAGAACACAGGTGAGATTAAAAATAATTCTTTACTATATATATCCTCTACCCATGTCTGGCTGCCTATAAAAAAGGCAAGGTAATAAAATGAACAAATAAGGCCTTATTCCCAATGGCGATTCCATTCATTGCAAAGACAATTTATCTGTCCCAACTGGTAAGAACACATAATATTTTGCTTTCACCTCAACTCTCAATAGGTGGTAGAGTCAAACCAAGCTTGAAATTAGCTGGTGGAATGTGACATCTGAGACTCGCCCCATACAAAATTACAAGACTGTAAGAGGAAAAGGGAAAAAAAGCTATAAAGCAGTAAACAAGCACTGAGAATGTAATCGGTAAAATATGTTCAGTTACTGGAAAATAAAAAAAGTATTATTTTATGTTATACCTATACCTATAGAAAATATAAAGAAATAACAATAAATGTCAGCTTAAGTTTACTGTCTATAAAGCTTTGCAGTATAACACTTAACTAGACTGTAATGCAATAAATATTTATAAAGTGCAGTAAATTGTATCAGCCAACTAGAAGTCATCCTATATTGACAGTCATAAACCTGGTTGTTGGCTTTGGGTCACTGCAAGTTGTACATCATCGCTGATAATAAAATTCTTGTTGGTATTGTAGAAGTCTCAGCTATTTCTTCACTGTAACCTGTAATTATTAGTGATCCTGCAATTTGTGAGTGGCCCATTTCTGTGGAATCACTTGTCGTTGCTGGGTCTTTCAACAACAGAATGGCCCAAAGAATACATCACAACTAGCCAATAGTTCCTCAAGGATACCAAAACAAGATCCTGGAGGGGCCAGCACAGAGCCAAACCTCAATCCTATTGAAAATCTGTGGCGGGAGCTCAAAGTAAATGCCAATACTCGAAAACCATGTAATTTGGACCAGCTAGAACAATTTGCACTGGAAAAATGGGACAATTTCCCTCAGGAGACCTGAGGCAACCAATTAAAGGTAGCCATACACAAGCCGGTTCTGCCTCGATAGATAAGGGATTGACTTCAGCGGGATGACGTCATCCCACTGCAGCCGGCCTCTCAGCTGATTGACGGGCACCCTTTGTGTGCCAGCCATTACTTTGTACATTACTACAAAGTGATAGGAGCGGCCGGGAATTTACAGGCATGTCAGATCATCGTGCGATCCGAGATGTGGGAGATTCCTGGTCTATCTTACCAGATGGGGCCACACGATTTTTGGCCCGGCGACCCCCAGGGGATTGTCGGGCGCGCGCAAGGCGGTCGATCAGCCGAAAAAGCTTGTTGTCCGTTGTGGCTCAGAAAGATACACTATTGACTATGAATGTAAAATTTTTGCCCTTTCTTGTTTCAACTCGGTGTATCAATAAAATTTCCTAATTAAACTTAGTGGACATTGTTTTTTTTATAGAGTATTTGTTTACAAAATAACAAGCACTTGTTGTTAATGGTCGTTTTCATGGAAAAATCAAGTGTTGCCTAATTTCATAAGGGGGCTGATAAGGGGGCCAAAAATTTGGGCCTCAACTGTATATTAACCTCCCTGGCGGTTCACTGAGGTGCAGATTTCTGTACCAAAAGTGATACAGTGTTTTGCCTTTCCACCTCCATCGGCGTCACCAATGACGCCGATGGGGGCGGAAAGGCTCTGTGTGCCTGCAGCTTTGTAGAAATGCTGCAGGCACACAGAGAGCCAGCAGGTGCGCCTGATTCCGGCATGGGCGCAGTTTGATTCACGATCAGACTGCGCCAGTACTTGCTTTGGGCGTAACGCTAGGGAGGTTAAACCGGCTATGCTATGCTTGGTGGGCGTTTATTGAACAATTGGCCGCAGCATGCTGACATCATCATGCCATGGTCAATCGTTCGAAATACACCATTTACGATTCGACAACCAATACTTTGGATGGGGACCCTTGTCCCCATTCAAAGTACTGGTGATCGACCAGAGAAAACGTTTGTTCTCTGGCTGATCAAAGTTTTGTGCGAGTACGAACGGTTGCTCCAGGTGGGCGCATTCATTTTGCGATTGATCACCAAGCGATCACCCGGAATGTGCATGGTGATCATTCGCAAAATCGGCCACATATTGAAGCGCTATGGCGGTACAGAAAAAAAATGTATAATTTTTTTTTTATAAATTTACACTTGTTTTCTTTTGATTGGATAAAGCATTTATAAAACATTTACCCAATCCAATCAAAATAAAAACAAATGTAAAAAAAAGAAAAAAAAATCTAAGAAAAAAAAAATTCTGTACCTTTAAATCTCCCGCCCGGCGCGTGACGTCATCAGGACACGAGTGCAGATCACAGAAATAGCCGGAGACATCGGGTATTTCCGGAGGCACTTGGGTGCAGCCGGAGACAGATCCAACTAGCAGTAACGCTGAGCGGCAGCGTTTCTGCTAGTTGGATCTACTTTTGAACTGGATTATAGAAAGACATTTATCTGATCCAGTCCAAAAGTAAAAAACAAAAGATCTCATCTGCACACACAGTGAGGCGAAGACTTTTGGAAGATGGCCTGGTGTAGGAAAAAGGGCAGCAAAGAAGCCACTTCTCTTCCAAAAAAACATCAGGGACAGATTGATCTTCTGCAGAAAGTATGGTGAATGGACTGCTGAGGACTGGGGCAAAGTCATATTCTCCGATTGTTTGGGGCATCTGGAAAAGGGCTTGTCCGGAGAAGAAAAGGTGAGCGCTACCATCAGTCCTGTGTCATGCCAACAGTAAAGCATCCTGAGACCATTCATCTGTGGGGTTGCTTCTCATCCAAGGGAGTGGGCTCACTCACAATTTTGCCCAAAAACACAGCCATATAGGACACTACTTTCTTTTATATGACACCCATTAATAATATTTAAGGATATGGACCTGCACACATGACACATTTTACAGAACATATTTCTCTGTTTAGTCAAACTCTATTCTGTTCACCTATGCTCCATCTGACCTTTAAACTTTGAAATTCCAGGAAAAACTTTATGAAGCTATGCAATAATGCAAAGCTTCAAGCTGACACCTTATAAAGTGGAATTCTCCAACTGGAAGCACAGACGTTTTTATCAGCATTTGGTGTTTGTATATATTTTTCTGATACAAATGAGACCTTCCTGTCAGTCTTGATATAAATAAGTCTCTCGTTTCTTGGAGATTCCTAAGGATCGTGAACCATTGCAGTCTCGTTTTGAATACTCACGTTACACTGTGTGTGGCCCATGCTTGAGGTCTGCTTTGCACATATCTTACCCACGAGATGGCTAAGCCACAGAAACCACATGTCCATAAACCAAAATAAGACGGGGTAGCAGATCCTTTCCTGCCTAATAGCATTGTGCTGTGATATCATTCCAGTAACACATTAACTATATAGAAAATACAATGTATAATGTAAAGTGTACTTCCAAAAAAGAACAATGTTTGTGTATAAAAAGTGATTACTTGATTCTGAACTTAAGCTCCTGGGGTCTCATAATATTTGAATTGTATACCTTTCACATCATCGTGAATTCTACTTAGTTTTGGGGCTGATTGCCTTTTTCACATTATTTGCCAAATACATTTAAAATAAGAGAAAGCCAAAAAGAATAAACCCCCTGAAGTTGATGTTTTACACTAATTCAGGTATGGAGGCACAATAATAGTCTATGGCTTCTTTTTTTAATAAATCATACAGACTTGATCATACCACCACAAATTTTTAGGCCATGCCTAAATGGATACCTACATAGATGCCATGATTGCCCCATAGATTCTACGTGTTCTTTTGCTTTCTCTTTCACCCATCTATCTCCTTTGGGCTTTACCTATGATTAAGCCCTCTGAAATCAGCCATAGACGTGTCGATTCCCAGCAGAAGTTGCAGGCGATTGACCAGCGTGGGCACTCACACCAAACGCATGGTGGTTGGTCGCCTGCAAATACAGGGGTGTCCACCTTGCAGTTTCGACCCTGCCGGACTTTTTGTGGCCCATCCTATTGTAGTCAATAATGACGAGACTCCTCCCCCTCCAACTAATTGGCTACAATCTGCCAAGAATCCCCTGTGTTAGTGGAGCACACAGGATTTCTGTCAGTTCTGTAGCCGACTCCTCACAGCGTGGTAACGTCACCACATTCTAATGAGTCTGCTACAAGCCGGCCATGAATCGAGATGTCTATGGCCGGCTTTAATAAAGCTTTGGATTTTTAACACAGTAGTGTGGCTAAAGCCGGCCATAGATACCTCGATCCATGGCCGGTTTGTAGCAGACTCATTACAGTGTAGTGACGTCACCACACTGTGAGGAGTCGGCTACAGAACTGACAGGAATCTGACTGTAACAGGATCGGCCACAAAAAGTACCAACAGGATGGATCACCGTGCGATCCGACCTGCCGGCTTTTTGGGTCCAAACTGCAAGTTGCAGGCGACCGACCAACATGCGCACGCTGGTCGGTCACCTGCAACTACTGCCGGGAATTGGCTTGTCTATGGCCGGCTTTAGTCATTTTAATTCATTATTTGGGTACATTTTTTTGGAATGAGGGAAAATCTGTATATTTATTGCAATCAAAAGCCAAGTATTCTATTTATTTATAAAATGTATTGTAGCATTGTAATTGAAAGTATATGCTGTATAATTTTATCAACATACAGTAATTGCATCATTGGCCAGTAGTGGGCTTTGTAATGGCAGCAGTACTAGAAAGTTCTTTTCCCTGATGGGTATGATCTTTTCATACTAACAGAAATATCAGAGCTATTGGCTTTACACTGTGAAGGGTGATGTAAGAGTTTGGGACCATCATCCTAGAAAGAAAATTGCTCAGAATTGGCCACACAAAGAAGGAGGCTACAAGAAGCATGGGACAAGGTATACAGAATTAGCTTTTTAAAACATTGCAGTGTAGGGATAGACTTTTCCTAAAGTTTACCTTAACCTTTTATCATTAGAGCTAATCCACCTTAACAACCCTTCGTATTTCAAAGGGATAAAGCTGCCTGTTAATAAGAATGGTCACATCATTTTAGTCTAAATGTAAAATGAATTCCTTTTAAAATAAAAAAAGATTTGATAGAAAATTGATTAAGTTGAAAGGTGAGGAAACCAACGATGAAAACTGTACCCTGCTGAAGAAAAAGATATTAGGTTTTGAAAAAAATAAAAAAAAAACACCCCAAAAAGCATGACATGTATTGTCCAACAAGTCCACTGTTGCAGTTTGTATGTGTACATCAGGTGAAAAGAAAACATCTTGCAGCATTTGGACAGCTCCTGGACTTGTTCAGGTCAATGACTCCGGTAGTATCGAAGCCAGAATTTTAGCATGAGCATTTAGCAAGCAAATAGAATATTCAAACATATGACTTGTCCCATGTTTGGCCCCACAGATGCTATACATATAATTAAGACAAATGTTTTTTTCCTCCCCTGAGGGTTGGGCTTTTAAGGCACTGGAAATAAGTATAAGGTAAAACAGGTGTATATTTGATTAAAATCATATTCCACATACAGTCACAATTGCCAACATGTTGAGTGTGTAATATCCACATTGCAAACAGTATACATTAGAAATTGGTGCATTATTTACGCAGACACTGCCTCGACGCGTTTCGCCATTTAATTGGCTTCTTCAGGAGTTTGGCGTGTTTGCCGTTGTTAAAAATGGTATACATAATTAGAGACATGATCTAGGACTATTACAGTGATTAAGCAAGATTACATGATGTTACAAACATAAAAAATACTTGCCTGTGGATATGGTAGGAAGCAG
>CM070033.1:108070943-108081385 GCA_036250615.1 Ptychadena robeensis | reverse complement strand
TAGGACACAGCACACCCCTTTTTGGTTTTGATTTGGCCCCTATGGCATTGAATTGGTTGTCTTCACACACACATTACACATAGGGTTACACTCAGTTCTAACAAAAAGGAAAAAAACATTTGTCTTAATTGTGAATTATCGGGGTGTGGCACACAAAATCCTGCCCATGGCCATTGTGCTCTCTTTTTTTCTATAGATGCTATACATATAGTAGACACTGTGGTATGAAGAAACATACACAATAGCTTCTTCAAAGCTACATACAAGTATATTGTGAAAGCATTTTTTTCTTAAAGGTTTACAATAAATTATAGTAATTAAAAACTGAACAGAAAAAATACTGCAACTTTTCTACAACTTTAGGTATCTCCATCTGAAAGCATTGGGTTAGTCAATATTGTCCAGGTCAAGGGGGACACTACTGGACATGAAGTGTGACACCCACTCTTGTTTTGCATGAAGTGTGACACCCACTCTTATTTTGCAGACCGGTAAACTCCTCACCATTTACATAACTAACAATGCAGAGCCTCCTGGGCATCCTGGAAACAATAACGATGGGTGTCCTAGACCCGTAACACTAAAGCTTCCAGAATGCCAAATGGAGGATAGGCCTTACAGGGCAGAATGTTGGATGGAAGATATTTGGGACCATTGTATCTCAGATTTTTATTCTGAGGTGATCTGATCTATTTGCAGAGAACTCTCATGTTTCTCTGCTGGTGTTTTCTAGTTGCGTTCTGGGGCTGGTTTTTTTGTGCACAGGGTGGGGCAGATTCCCAATTCCTGGTCCAGTGTTTCCTGAGGCTCAGACGTTCATTTACAGCACCTGGTGCTTAGTATCAGGGGCTGCTATGTATGTGAGAGACATGCTGCTTGAATTGTAAAAGAAAGTTTTGTTATTAAGAAGCCAGGAAGCTGCTGATCTCATTTGTGGACACTTCTGTTACTGCAGGCAACCCCATGCAATGGTAATTTTCATTTACAAACCTTTGTTTTCTCAATAAATATGGACAGGAGCCCTAAAAGAATTACTTGCTGTGTAAAGTTGACAACCCAATTTTATGATGAACCCCCACACTTGACAGTCATAAACTACCAAATAGACACATAAATCTACCTCCATATTCACACACATACCTCATTGTAATATACCCAATAGTGATGGCCGAACTTCGGCTGTGTCCGTCTGCAAATGGGCGGAGCGGACTTTTCAAAAAGTCCGCCCGTTCGCGGACAGATTCAAGTTCCCCGCCTGTAGCCGGGGAATTTGAATCTGAAAACCCAGATGTGACGTCAGTGACGTCACATCCGGCACCTGGAACGCATAGTTCTTGGTGTGCTAACCGGATGTGACGTCACTGACGGAGCCGGATTTTCACTGAAAGACCGGTTCTCTACCCGAGATCTCGCTGCTTATGATCCCACCGCAGGAAGAATAGAGGGGTCCTTCTTGCCGGCGAACAGGCGGGTCGAACACCCGTACTGTCCGCTGGCAAGAAGGAGGGCGAACATGCTTGTTCGCGGCCAAACTGTCCGCCTTGTGGGCAGTTCGGCCATCACTAATACCCAACACATAAATGCACATATACACACAGTTATATACATCAGTATACACTCATACACACAGTAGTATATCTCTTTTTACACAATCTTATAATCCATATACGCACAGACATGATGTCATATATTTCCAACATACACCCAATAATTTACCAATAGACAAGGATGCATACACAGTTATATATGTCCATACACACACTGTGTTTATGTATGTATGCATGTATATGAAGGATATATTACAGTCATACACATCTAAATTTATGCATACATGCGCACAGTTGGATACTACCACATACTTTTAAGGTAGGCATACATGGGTCGATTATTTTGAGATTCAATCATCTATTTGTTCTTTTGTGTGATTTAAAATTGTTTGTCAGTCGAACATCGATTGATTGTACCACCACAGAGTGTGATCGATATAAAACCCAATGATTCCTTTTGTACATATTTGTAGGATCCCCAAAAAATTTACAGCATGTTCAATCACTTATCAATCGCTTTTCTTTAACCTCCCTAGCGCTCTTGCAAGGTCCAGATTTCTGTACCAAAAGTGCACCATAGACTCTAATGGAATTTTTTTTTTATGTTGTAGGCCTGTAACTTCCAAAAATATGGCCGTACAAGGGTCTAATAGACACCCTGACTATAATAATGTTTGAAACACACAATTATTATTAAAAAAGTACATTAAATTTTTTTTATAAAATGTATCATTTGAATGATAACATCTCTTGAATACTTATTTGGTGAAAGATTTCAAAACAGTATTTATATTTTTTTTATAATAAAATTTTTATTACAATTGGAAACGTGTTTTGTTTTTGTTTTACTTTGAATTGTATTTGATACAGTTATCACTGTATCCAATACAATGCCATTTGGCACCCTCTGAAAGGGTTAACTTCAAAGAGCACATCTTGGAATGATACTGGGGGTGATTTTCCAGATGTGCTCTTTGAAGATAGCCCAATCTGCATATGAATGTCGGGGGGGCGTGGGACATTCATATGCAAAATGGTCTGGGAGAGGGTTGATATCGGCCGGATTTCTTCAGTAAGGAAGCCAGCTTAGAGCATCAGATCCCCCTGACAGCACAGAACAGTAATGTGTAAAGACATGTGTAAAGTATGTGCTGCCGGGGGATCTCTGCAATACTGACAAGAAAGTGCTGGACGAGATGGAGCCGTCAGAAGCGCTAGGGGGGTTAATATCGATCATTTTTGTTCGATTGTACCAGGTAAATGTGAATCAATTCCTTCTCAATCGACGTAAACAGATATTTTTTTTTGTATGAACAGAAATATTGAACCATGTATGGCTACCTTTAGATTAGCGCAAATGTGCAGGGCAATTTTCTGCTTGTGTTGCATTTCCACTAGTTTTTAATGCACAGGACTGGGTAATACGGTATGTTGGTTTTATAAAAATAAAAGATAATATTCCATATACACACAATCATATATATCCATATACCTACATACAGGTATATACTTCCATATCGACTCCAGAGAAAGTAGATTGATTACCAGAAAAAGCCACCATTTTCCTGCAAGGACAAACATGGTAATCATTGTTCAGGGACAAAAAAATGCATGGAAAACTGAAAACATGTTTATCACTGCACAAGGTAAGGGCACCCTCGATTGTTGGAGACTAATATTTCTGATATTCTAAATGATTTTTATTGCCATTGTTTTTCATTATAGGTTTCCTTATGATTTTTCCCCCAGGTCTATGCATATCTTTTAATCACTGGAAAATGCAGCAATGTGCATAACAATGCAATCTGTTGGGAAAAGGGCCAAGACACCAGAAAACAAAGTGTACTCTGGAAGGTAAGGACAAGACTATTTTTCATCTGCTCTAGTTTTTATTAGTCTCGCTATTTCCTGCAGTGCGGTTGGTTTACAGGTGGGGTGTTCTGAATGTGCTGAGACATGACAATAAACCGTCGCTATAAGCAGGATATTTTTCTACTTACAAAAACAGTAATGGCGCTCTCGTGTTTTGCAGCTAACTTATTTTCTTTAAGAATGTGAAACCACTTTCCAAATCTGTTTTCTCATCAGCTTGGCTGTGACCCATTAACTGTTTTACTTTCCTCTACACAGTTTTACTGAGCTAAACTAGTGTCAATGCAATTTCTTTGGAAACAGCTAAAAATATGTAATAGCCATACAATAGCACAGAGTAGCCAATAATTAATCAGCGGCCATGTCCGCATGAAATAGATTTCTGCTTAATTTTTAAGCTGAAAAGTTTTCTACCCCACTGCAAGGGTTAAATGCTCATTTGGATAGAAAGGGTGGTGGTCCTGCAATGCATAGCCATAAGTTCTGCTTTGTGTGGGATGAAGTCATGGCCTTAGGCCACAGCACAGCAATGATTAATGTCCAAAGCTAAAGTTCTGCAGACATTAAATTTTAGCTGCTGAGAGTGAGATTCTTCATGTACAAAGAGAATTTGTTCTGTTCAATGGGGTGGGGTGGGGGAGGACAAGTACCCCATAGAAAACAGCGGGCATCTGGCACATTGAACCTCCAGCTATTCATCCTGGTGTACAAGTCCTAGTTATGCTTTTCTTTTACACTGACACTGGAGATCCACTTCAGCATCGTGGAGGTGCATTGTAGTGTGCACTTACACGACAGGTCCTTTCGGACGGATGTCCTCTACTCCGTCACCGAACACAGCTCACACTGTGAGCAAACGTAGATCCAAGCAGCTGGTAAGGGCTATGTACAGTTTATTAGGGAATATTTACATACAGGCACCAGGCAGAGATGGGATTCAGGGGGTTCATGGAACAAGAGAGTTTCCAAGGCTGCTGCCAGCTGCTGTAACAGTGGACAGGGGTGCTGTTGGCTTTGACAGGAATGAGAATAAGCAGTCCAGTCAGGGGGTCACACTCAGCACAGTGGAGGTTACCTCAGCCAGGGATTCTCGTCTGGGGACAGATCTGAGGGAAGCTGCAGTCCTCAGGGAAGCCACATCAGAAAAGCTCAGAATGTTCGGAGGAACTAATATATATATAATTTCAGAAAGGGGCTGGCTTAAGGCTTGTAACTAGGCAGAACAGAATTGTTACATTTAGAGCAGAGAGCCAAAACAGCAGGAAAAACCATTAACCATGACCTTGCAAAAAGAGGTTTTAGCAACTGGTAAAGTGTAGCATACACCAACTATATAAAGCACTTTACAAGCATATATACACAGCACAAAACATACAGTGGCCCTTTTTCAGGTCACTAAGCTAAGCTTATGCCCCCCAGACACCCGGAAAAAAGCGACGTCCTTACATTATAATAGTAATAGTATAAAGTACATGGCGCCGCCCCCCACCTCTTCAGTGTCACTGCGCAAAGAGAATGAGGCTGAATTACTAATGGCTTGTTTACATGGGCGTTTGTCAACAGCCCATAAACGACCAATTAGCCCAACTGAGTGGTGAACGTGACATGAGGCATCCACCCGTTGGTTTCCGGACTTTTGTCTGATATACCTGTGACAAAATTTTTATCTAAATGACCCCCAACAAGTTAAATATAAATGTACTTTTCACATGTTTGAATAGTTTGTGCAAAGGAGCTTAGTTGATGAGCCATGCCCACCACCTCCATTCAGCCTTTTTGAAATAGGTAATATTTAACTAGAAATATCGGGGTTCATGTTGCCTTCTTCCCCTACTCCTAGAAGTTAGTGCATGGGCTTAGGTGGACGTACAGAGCAAGGAAAAATATTTGCATGAATGAAAAAGTAAAAATGAATTATAAAGTAATAAAGGTTCTATATGCTCAACTGTAATTTTGTGCATGTGTTTTTTAATATTTATAAATAAGAAAAGGAAAAATGTGAAAAAATATTATACCCAGCGTGACGCGTGGGTCACGTGAAGGGAGTGTTTTTGCCACACCAGATCACGTTTTCTCACTTCCACCCGGTGACAACTCCACAGGGCTAAGGCACCCTTGCCCCTAAACAAGGGGGATGTCAGTAATAAAATCTGGGCTATGATTGGAATCCCCAGTTCCACAGGCATACAATGCTGATTCCCACAGGAACCAACAGCGCACCTCTCATGCACTCTCCTCCAAGAGAAGACCCTGACTCCACCCATAACTGGAACTTTTAATAACTATATTCGGCTGGACACTCCCACATGGCTTGGTCACAGTTCCATCATAACTTTATTAAAGGTATATTCAATAACTTTCACATTAACCCTTGAGACTTGCATGCATGACACAACTGTACTGTAAATGTACTCAAACAATCAAACTAACGATTATTGAATGAAGTAAAAAATTATCTCATCCATGTACATCACCTATCTTTCTGAAGGGAGTGTATTTTGAAATTCTATGATACCAGGATAAATTGACAGAAAATCCTCAGCCCATTCCAAACATTAGCAGACACGTATAATGGAATCTAAAGGAACGTTATAGGACTAAAATGTGCCCATCTTCATAGATCACACCTTATAAGGAAATCTGCATTTTATCTAATCTCTATATCCCGTATCTGCTTCCATCTGGGAGCTGTTAAATCACCAGATTCTTGTGTTTTTGGAGACTTGGGTGTGTGGGAAGACTGATACAGACAACTTTCAGTAGCTTGGCACCGAATGCAGATCTCCACCTTTCTGATCCAAGGTCTCTGTTTTCATAGCTGGGGGAATCTCAATTCCAAACCATACAGATATGCACATCCTGCATGGCCACAGAAGTCCAATGCTTCCCATGTTTGGGCAAAGTATGTTTCTCCTCAATCATTTCTGTCTGCCTTCTCAGCACCGGACCTCTGTGACATTTCCTGGGGTCAGAAAGGAATTTCATGTTATGTGAACAAGGAGCGCAGTTAAATAACTTGCCTTTGACAAATGGCATTGACTTCATGGTTATTTAAAGTGCAACCCCAGTTATGTATTTACATGTAGCTCAGCAATGCTTAAAATAATAATGAAAAGACAGGATTTCTACAATACTTTGTATGGAGTTTGCAGTATCTAAAAGGAGTTAGAATATTTTCCAGGTATAGTTATATTGTATAGGTATATTCAGCGTTATAAAGTTGTCAGGACTAGTGTGGGTAACGCTCCATAAGTCTGAGCTGTAATTATAAAATTGAAGACCTCCTAGTGGTACTGCAGTAAAAAAAAAAGGAAATGGATCTGACAATATCACATGCCAAGAAGACTCATTGATTTAAAGCAGTGGTGGGCAACTGAGTTGATATGGAGGGTCACAAGTGCGGCCCTTGCCATCACTAAAGTGCCGCACATAATTAAAAATTAAATTTTTTAAAGCAAAACCTATTTTAAATGATACTTCAAGCATTAAGGAACACTGTAGAATGATAATGCACATTTTGATTCAGAGGTTATGTGATGCAATATGAATTCCTATGCCCTATGCATGAACAGTTAGGTTTCAGGGGCCCGCAAGTGGAGGACTGAGGGGGGCCGCAGGTTGGGCACCTAGGATTTAAAGTATGTAAAAGGAGCACAAAAAGCAAAAAAATAAAAAGGTACTTGTCACAATAGGGAAGACATGCTGCAAAATCTTAAAACAATGTACTTATCTGCTGTGCTCTCCTCTGTGACGTCCACTGTAGATGCCATTCTTCAGTAACATGTATGGCCACTGGAGGCCTCCAAAAAAATTTAGTGGTAATAACATAGCTCCCTAGGCTTGTAAAAGAGTCGTGATGATGTGACAGGTTCTTACAGACAGCCGGTAGTAATCAAACAGTTGCAAAATTTTGATGAGGTGATGAGAAACTCTGGCATAATCTGTCAATATAAAATATTGACAGCGCTATTGTTGTCTTGATTAATCATCAGACAGACCATCCAAAACATGACATTCTGTGGTTCTGGGCATAACTGGTCTTATGGTCTGTTATGGCTATACTCACTTCCTTGTATACAGAATTTATTTTAATAGCAGACTGCGGTTGAAAATGCAAATAGCTTTCCCCCCCTTTCCACTTAGACATAAGTGGCAGTGAAATATTATTTTACACATGTGTTATACCCATTTCTACACCATAGGCACAAGGAGAATTTGTTGTGACACCAAAAGTAGATTGATGTCTGCTGTAGAACTACAGTACAGTTAACCTTCAACATAAGACCAGCTTGAGATAGGGCCAACATTTTCATTTCAATATATACGACCAAAGTTTGGATTTGCAACACGATTTCTGGTCTGACACAAGTGTACATTATTGCCTCTGGGTTTCACCCAAGGACCCCACAGTTGTCCAGAAATGTGCTTCTGGATATATATGAGCATACATGGGGTGTAAGCAAGGACCCTATATGTGTCCAGAAACTTGTCTCGGAGCTCAGATATATGAGCATACACGGGGGTGTAAGCAAGGACCCCAGGTGTTTTGGAATTTGCCTCTGTGCTGAGGAAAATCAGCACTTTTTCAGTGCATCAAGACCATTGCAATAGAGCAGAAAAAAGAATTGTGCCGAAATTGTATGTGTGTAACAGATCTTTCCAAAATTTACAGTTTGGCAAAATCTACAATCTCAACAATTTTACAAAGAAAAGATTTGTTTTGCTAAAAGAGTGACTACTTTTAGTAAAGCACATTCAACAGTTTTAGAAAAAGTAGAAAGGCTGTTATTAGTATGGATAAATGAAAGTTAGATGGCAGTTTATTATAATTTTTTCTTGTATGGTACACATTTTGCATTTTTTTATTATGAAAAGGTTAGGTAAGTGGTAATTTGGAAGGTCCGTAATGGATTATTGCCATTTCCATTATTTCCTATGGGAAAAATGGTTTTGACTTACAAAGGTATTTGTGCTGAAGGGTTGGTTGTAAGTCAAGGGTTCGCTGTACATGGATTGCAGTGTACTTTTCTAGTGTTATTGTGCACTGTTTTATTGTGTCTGCAAATTGTTTTGGCGAGAAGTGTTACAAGTATCCATGTGCCCCAAGCCTCACTGATGCATGGTTTCATATTTTTGTTTTCTAGGCCCATACAAACTTAGAGGCTTATTATTAAACAGTGCTATAGCGTAAAAAAGCTACTAGTATATCACTAAACTATAATTCATCCTATTCATAAAATAGGGGTATGGTGTGTAAACTGTATGTGTACTTTCTGCTAGACCCACAGTCAGCATCTTGCCATTTTAGACATGTGCAAACCACGGCCATATCCGTCCTTTTTAGTTTTCTATTCCAACCCCTTGTCCAGTGTGTGAAAAGATGCTTTGGCTCCTCTCTGCTTGTTACCTTCAATGATGCAAACATGATGCCAAGAGGTGTCTAAACATCGCCATAGGGACAGCGCAGCATTGATTGCATGATGATGCTGTGGGAGATATCTCCACTCATTGCAGTGAACAAGCAGAGGAGAGCCAGATTGTGGCAGGTCAGCTTATTTAAGCATGATTGGGCACATTTTAATTTATATATATATTATTTTTTTTTATAAAAAAGCATTAGAAAGGAATGTTGCTCTGATGCTGATGCTAGTGGACTCAAGACTCTATTTACAGACATATCAGCATGTACTATATTATGTAGAAAACAAGCGTACAAGTGGCATATGAGGACACAGCGCATATGCAGAGACTTCATTCAGTCGCCAGGCTTTGAGGGACACATATAGTTGCTGGAGCTTCAGGGAAGAGATCCTCCCCCCCCCTTCCTGGGGCACTTGACCTTTGGTGGGAAGTGATGGATTTAAAACGGTGGAGTATACAACTTTTCATAACATGTTTGGGGTCCCTGTTTTCCATAGCTTACCAGACCTTCTGCCAGCAGGGGATCTGGTTTTGTCTCGGGGGAAAGGCCCAGGCTGTTTGTGGTCCCCCTTTTCCAGAGCATACCAGGCCCTGGTAGTTTGCCTCCATGTTAAGTATGAGAGGCAGTTTGAACATTGGAAGTGTTTGCCTGGTCAGCGCACCGACTACCGGGCGAACAGCTTGGCTACCTTTATTATTTTTACAGTACTATGGCTATTGTCATGTTAAGGAAGTGTTAAAATATACCCTTTGACATCATGATTCACGGAAAACATTGTGATTACAAACTATTTTTTATGCCAGCTAATCGCATACAATAGTAAATCACTGCTGCAACTATTTGTATTGCATACAATGAACAGTTAAGTCTATCGCTTAGTTTAGAATAATGAAAAAAATCTGTTAAACACTTTCCAGAAGGCTTGACACATCAACATGATTTGGTTGTGCAGGAAATCCAGCAATCAAATAACCATGTAGATAATAAGTGGAAGGATTACTTTACTAGCAGCCAGCGTTTGAAGTTTTCCGTGCACCTGCACCACATTACTCCAGATGAGCTGACTGCATGTAACCTGTAAACCATCTTCAGGCTTTAAATAAATGCTTTGTCTTCCATAGCAAATACAGCCAAAGAATAGACTCACACTTCAAATTTCAGACTAAGGAATGCTGAATACTTTTTTCAAGAAAAGTTGATGCTGTACCTAGAAAAAAGTTGATGATGTCCAAGTTGGTAAATGTCCCTGGGGTCCTTTTTTTTCCTTTTAAAGTAAATGTTCTCTGTACAGTATCAAAATATAAGAAACCAGTATTGGGACCTTCCAATGTGGGTTTCCTGGAGGTCATGGCAGCACAATAACTAACTTTGCTTCCTTGGCGATTTGATTGTTCTGGGGCAAAAGTTAGAAAACATATATTTGGAAGGATCTTTCTAGGTGATATACATATTCATTTCCAATTTTATGACCTAATAAATCCAAACTGTAGACTAGTATGTATTATTTGGTAATTGAAGCAAGGCAAATAGGAACTTCTGCATAATGTACAGTGCTGCTTGAAAGTATGTGAACCCCTCAAGTGGTGTAGATGTTTCTGTTG
>CM070033.1:108049845-108066679 GCA_036250615.1 Ptychadena robeensis | reverse complement strand
TTATATATACAAACTTTCCAAAGAGTATATATCATGGTCTCTGTCATTATTTGTATGAATGAATGGGGTGTGTTTAAGTCCAAGAGACAAAATGGCTCAGTACTCCCTGGGTCATGAAAGATATGGTAAATGTTTATAATCCATAGGTAATGAAATGCACAGCAGTCTGGCGGTACAGGAGGAGATAGAATACCTATGTCCTCCCACCTAACCAAGCCACATTCACATATTCATATTCACACATATTCCTATGGCACCACAGTGCCTACCTAACAGCATTAATGCCCAAGTAATGTACTGAGTGGATATACCAGTACAGGAATTTCCACCCAAATGTCTGATGTCTGCATCATGACTTTATGGTGCCTGTAAGCTAGTACACAATGAAGGCTGGGTTCTGATCACTATTTTTCTAGAGTGGAGGGTTAAATAAGACATTGTTGCCAATGTTGTTAATAGGAAACAGATCATAAGGCAAACATTTTTCCCAGAAGAGGTGGCAACCTTATTTAAAAGGAACTAGTCATGGGAGTGAACATAAAAACCTACGCTTACTATATTGCAATAGTAAATGCTAGTTCCTCTTGAAAATGTTATGTTGTACAGACATCTTGACAAGTTGCAGCTCTAAAACTCTCCCTTTCTTTGCTTTGCAAACGCTTTGGCTGCTCATGTAATGGACCATTCCTTGCATCTCAGAAACCTCCAGCTAATGATATAAGGAGATCTTGTAAGACCTCTTCATTAATTGATTTTAGGTTTATTGTTCTTAAGAAGCACAGGTTCTAGGTCTGTATTTGCAAAGCCTAACATGAAGAATTTCAAAGGCCATATTCCTATTAAGATTCACTTCACTCTCCAGTTGGCAAAGTAGTGCACAAATTCTCTTTTAAATACTATAAAACCAGTGTGAAACATGTATATGCATTGCATATTTATTCATTATCCCTTGGTTGATTGTTTATATAATCCCATATTTTGGTTTAATATTAAAGAACCTATTGCATAAATGGTAACATAGATATGAGCTCTGTCTTATTGTGTCTTCATTGTAGCCATGTACCAGCCTCTAATAGATTGAACATACATTCCATTTAAATGCATAAACGTTGAACACTGGAATAAGCAAATATATTACAAAAGCAGGTTCCTTCATATTTGAAGCTTTATGTGCTTTCTGTGTTTTCCAGTAATTTACTATTTTTTCTAGTTACCCCTTGTAATGGACCAGTTGTCTGTCACTGTGTAAACGGACAATATCCAGTGGTGAAAGGGTCAGGTAGTGTATCCTGAAAGGAGTCAGGGTATTTGACTTTGGAATGGGAGGGAAGGAACTGGGTGTGATAACATGCACAATTAAAACCTATGAGCATGACTCGTACAATAAGTACCGATGCGTCCCTCATGCAGCACTTTGCAATACCAGCTACAGCTACCAGTAAAGCTACTGCAGCGTATTCCCCCTGCTGTGTACAGGAAACATACAAGGCCTAAGTCATCATCAGTCTAATGCTAGGCATACACTTGCCGACACACGCCGATATCTTCCGGGATGCTAAATGTGATGACGTCATCACGTTTAGCCTCCCGTTGCATTCTGGGGCCCTTTGTGTGCCGGCCATAAGCTGCGATGAAGACGCCGCTTCATTGCAGCTTATGGCAGCAGCTTTCATCGGCTCCCATTGGCCAGAGAAGAACGGACATGTCCGTTCTCTGGCCGGCCGAGAAGTGGGGCGACAGGGATCTGTCGCCCCATGTGGGCACATGCCGATTAGCGGCCGATTTTCAACCTGACCGACGGCGTGAGCGCGCACGCCCGTCGGTCAGATTAAAAATCGGCCGCTTATCGGCATGTGTATGGCAGCCATAAGTCAATAAAGTATATTGACATAACAGGACCCAAAAGGCTTGTTTACCGTTGGCATTCTAAATTATGATGTGTGACTTTTTACATGCAAAACCAGATATAAAAATTGAGAAAGTCAAAACAAATAACTGTCAGCAGGACTGCTCCCATATGTATAGTCACATTCTGGCTTTTTTGTTTTTTAAAAAGAGAAAAAGTCACAAAAACTTTAAGTCTGAACATGTCATTATGTATAACAATGTGTTAAGATTACATAACAATTAGTCAAGCTAATTTCTGATTTTTGCATAAGCTCTGAAAAAGACAACAATAATACTTAAGTGACAAGGCCAGCTATAACAAAACAGGACATTTCACACATATACAAGAGATTCTTTTTGATATGTGAATTTTCAATCAATATGAAGCATTACGTATTAAGTCCAGACTATAGATTTGACATCAGTTGTAGATAATGTACTTTATGTGAATTTAAGTCTATTAATCTATTTCAAAATTCATTGTGATGAATGCTAAGAATTACCAGAGTCATTTTGATTGGTCTGTATAACATACTGGAATGAAAATAGGATAGATGTTTAAAAAAATATGCCCTGAACAGAAGTAAATGTTGTGATACACAATGCAATCATTCCAGGTTATAAAATGAACATACATTACCAAGAATGGATAGCAAAACATCACAGAAGAGAAAAAAAAAACAGAAAAAGAAGAGTTCATGAGAGGACATACTGTCTGTACGGTATTAATAATAAAGGGAAAAAATAACAGGAAACAGAGAAGAAAATTATGCTCAGAGAGAATCAGCATTGTGTTCTTTCTCCAAGCAGCAGGTGTACCTGCAGTTATGTGGACAGTGGACGTACAATCTGCCAAAGGAAAACGACAATCAGGGTTATACAGATCTGTGCAATAAGTGCTTCTCAGGAAAACAACATAGGAGGACTTAAAGAAAAGCTTTTGTCTGCCAAATCAGCTTAATGTAATTATTTAATAACCTTCATAACAATATTCCCAAATTGGAGTAGATTCTCATGACCAAAAACAGTAACCACGAGCCACTCTCGGGATAGCTTAGCTGATCCAGATGAGCCTGCAGCATCCCCAGGTGATGTCCACTCGGCTCTTGCATTCTGGAAGCATGTCCCTAGCGGCAGTGATGACTTCAAGTATGTGTGGCTGCCTATGGCGTTTATCAGTAATGGCCATTCAGCGTAGATGTCACTTTTGGAATGTGACCAGGCTGGAAATGTAACTAATGCCATTTAAAAAAGTGATCATACCACCAAGGAGGTCAACAACTCAAAGTATTTACTGGTCTGTCCTTACTATGAAATTCATTCTGTGCCTTGTTATATAGTCCATTAGATGTAGCTCAAGACACCAAGAGGTACTCTAGTACTTATTCACCAACATGATTGAAATGAATCAATACAAACATCACTACCACCTTTGACATGTCACCTGGATTCAGCTTTGTCATAGATATCCCTTTAGGTAAGCCTTGAACCAACAGTTTCCACACATGAAAAGAGGCCTTGGGGCATGTTCAGTTAAAGCCACCCAGTAAGCCCAATCCGACTTCTTCATTTTGGAAATAAATCACACCTGAATGACTCAATTCTATCTCAGTGGGATTTTAGTTGAATCTAGCCCGTGTTCCTTGTTTTTTTTTTTTTATTCGTATTTATTAGATTTTCAAAAGAAGGAACAGTTACATATATACATAGTATCACCAAATAAACCACTCAAAAAAGGAAAATGGTACATGAGAAATAGAAAGGGGTCAGGGGGGATACATTCATGGCAGGGTACAGACTCCTTTCATAACTGTGGTCATAGAGGGACAAAATAGCCCAGAAGAAGTAGTGATGACTTCCATTCATACAGCTAATACTTTACATATATGGGTTGTGTATTACCTGATAAAGGATTTGTGATCTATAACTAATCTTTTGTCCAGTCATACCTGCCAAACTTCATATGTCCACTGTTTCAGAACTACAGAAAGAGGAGGTTATACCAGGAAGCACACTTATGAGGTCATCCCTTTCCTGGTTTCTAGAGTTGACTCTGTAGAGACATAGGTATTAATCAGACGACAGAGGCGGCAGTGATGCTTAAACAGGAAACTTTTTTGAACTGTGAGGCCCCAAAGGTGGTTCTCACTCACTACACCCCAACGGAACGGCAGTACGGGTCACGGCCGGCTGGTGCAGCTTGCACAGCTGGCAGTAGGGGGTTGCATGTACTATTTTGCCTACCGGCTGCTAGAGATGGTCGAATTTTATTTTTAAAAATCGACCATTTTGAGTTCATTGCAAAGCCCCTGAACATGATATCATCACCAAAATTGCTGGATGTAGAGAAGGGTTGGGGGTACACAACAAAAAAAGTATGTCTCTAACACAAATAGTTTTTGTGTAAATGAAGTTCAAAGTCAAGTCAAAATTTCGAAAATCAGAATTTTGACTTTCATTTTGAACTTAATTTATGCAAAAACTTCATGTGCTAGAGCATTTTCAAATGTTCCCACAACCCTTCTCCACATCTTCAGAAATTTTGGTGATGATATCATGTTCAGAGGCTTTGCAATCAGCTCACAAAGTAAGCAAGTCGAAAAATTCGGCCACCTCTACCGGCTGCACACACGCCCGATTGTATTGTTGGGAGCAGTAGGCCGCAGTCAGAGCAGCTGTACATGGGCCCCTGAACATGATATCATCACCAAAATTGCTGGATGTAGAGAAGGGTTGGGGGTACACAACAAAAAAAAGTATGTCTCTAACACAAATAGTTTTTGTGTAAATGAAGTTCAAAGTCAAGTCAAAATTTCGAAAATCAGAATTTTGACTTTAATTTTGAACTTAATTTATGCAAAAACTTCATGTGCTAGAGCATTTTCAAATGTTTCCACAACCCTTCTCCACATCTTCAGAAATTTTGGTGATGATACCATGTTCAGAGGCTTTGCAATCAGTTCACAAAGTAAGCAAGTCGAAAAATTCGGCCACCTCTACCGGCTGCACACACGCCCGATTGTATTGTTGGGAGCAGTAGGCCGCAGTCAGAGCAGCTGTACACGGGCTGCTGGCTCCTTCCTTAAACTTTTCAAAAGGCACCGCTTCTGGGGAGGGGCACCCCTTTAAGTACTCAGGCTATACCAGGGCATGCTGGTCTGGCAACTGGCCACTACAGCTCTACTACTGTATGTACTGCTAGTGTTATTAAAGTCGATTAAGCTGTTTTGAACACCACTGGGTTTGTTTATTTCGGGATTCATTTTGCCATAAAACAGCACCCAAACTGCCCCTATACAGGAAAGAAGTATTGGTACGATTGTAACTTTCAGTAAGTAAATGGGTCATTTAAATTTATTTTTTACATTCTCTTTTTCATAAAAAAATTTTGGGGGTAAAAAAAGGTCACAAGTACTGTGACCTCAAAACAAGAACTACTAAGATTACAATACATTATGAAATAATGGGCAGAAATAATTTCTGTAGAATCTCAAATATGAGGCCCCTTAGATTAAAGGGGGTTATTTTTAAACAGAAAGTAGCCTTTGTACCAGACATGATAATTGCAGAAGTGAATCAAATACATATATAAGTATGCAAAATGGCAAAATAGAAAAATAGAAAACTTTCCATAAGCATTTAAAGATAGAACATTTCACAGAAGGAGATCGCTGGATTGCCAGAGAACTGATTTCATCCAAATACTGTCCATATAATAATCCAAAAGAAAACACTAGAACTTTAACAAGAAATATGAAAACACATGCATCTGGAAAAGATTAAAAGATATTTTTTACTTTTCAGCAACATAATAATTTTGTAGTAGTTCATTCAAACACAAATGAACAAGCCTTCTTCTGTTTTGTTTTGTAGGATAGTGAAATAGGCACTAAAATGCTACATAATGAATGTAGTTTTAAGGGTAAAAAGGATAAATAATGTTAAATCTCACCTAAACTCAGCTATGTACTCCATGATGATTTGTCAAAAAAAAAAAATCCGTATTTGGCCCTCGCCAACACTCCCCTTGGTTCGGAAACTGCAGCAGAATTTCGAACAACTTCTGGACTGATTTTCGTGAAATCAGTTACATCATAAGGTCATAAGGTTCTCTCTTCAAACCTATGGAGATGCATTTTTACTATTGAAAACCATCGGTGGCCATATAATTTGCTGCACATTGAATGAATAATGGGCTACATTGTATCATGGTATATAACTGACTTTATTGTTTGAATTGCTTGCTTTATTATGTCCTGACATTGCACACTTTTGTACTGTACAACTTTTTTTCATTTACTTGTTGGCTGTATGTGGATGCAAATTTGTTTAATAAAAGTTGATTAGGAAAACAAAATGACATTACTAACCTCTGATAGACTGGCATCCTTTGGAAAACTAAACATGGCCCATATACTTAAAAAAGGAATCATACAGAGATAACAATTAAGAGACTAAGGGCTAATTTACATGGGTGATTGTCCATTAAACACCGAAAAAGAGTGGCTGCCCAGTGAGCGTGAATGGTTTTCAGGCTTTCATCCGATTTCATGGGGGTGTTATCTAAAAGGCCCCTGAGCAAGAGCTCACATACCATCCAAAGTAAATGCCGGCACACAAAAGGTACGCGACCGATTCTCGGTACGACCGGCCGTGCTGGAGTTTTTGGTACAACATGGTACAACAGGTGAACTGAATCATGTGGTCTATGAACAAATGTGGTCATTACTCTGTTATCTCTGAATGATCTGTTGTTTATTGTCTTCTTTTAAACATTTCCCATTAACTATTTCCTATAGTGTGTAAGCAACAGAACAATACTGTATGGAATCTACTGTGAATGTTTTTAAAGATGTTTTCCTAAAAATATGATTTTTTAAAATAAATTGTGATCTTAAGAATTATAAATTGTAGTTTGTGTTGAAATACATTGTAACTTGAAGGCTTTTTAAAATTTCTGTATGGTAAATTTACTTTAAAGGAATGCAGTGCTTTAATGCATACCCACAGTGGAAAGATACTGTCCAGTGCAGACAAATAAACATACCCAAAAAAGAAGGGGAAGTTTTACCTGGAGTTAGACTTTATTTCAGAGGTTAATTGCAGACTGAAAAAATCTTACTAATTGTAACTACCCTGAGTATGTACAGTCAGGTCCATAAATATTGGGACATTGACACAGTTGTAACATGTTAACTCTATACACCACCACAATGGATTTTGAATGAAACAAACACAATGTGCTTTAACTGGAGACTGTCGGATTTAATTTGAGGGTATTTACATTCAAATCAGGTGAAGGGTGTAGGAATTACAACAGTTTGCATATGGGCCTCCCAATTAAGGGATCAAAAGTAATGGGACAATTGGCTTCTCAGCTGTTCCATGGCCAGATGTGTGATATTCTCTCATTATCCTAATTACAATGTGCTTAAAAAAGGTCCAGAGTTAATTTCAAGCGTGCTAGTTGCATTTGGAATCTGTTGCTGTTGAAGTTGAAATCCAAAGTTCTGTTGCTGTTGAAGTTAAAATCCAGAATTCTGAAGTTGAAATCCAAAGAGCTGTCACTATAAGTGAAGCAAGCCATTATTAGGCTAAAAAAACAAAACAAACCCATCAGAGAGATAGCAAAAACATTAGGTGTGACAAAAACAACAGTTTGGATCATTCTTAAAAAGAAGGAACGCACTGAAAGACCATGAAAAACAACTGTGGTGGATCACCAAAGAATTCTATCCCTGGTGAAGAAAACACCCTTAACAAAAGTTGGTCAGATCAAGAACATACTCCAGGAGGTAGGTGTATGTGTGTCAATGTCAACAATCGAGAGAAGACTTCACCAGACTGAATACAGAGGGTTCACCACAAGATGTTAACCATTGGTAAGCCTCAAAAACAGGAAGGTCAAATTAGAGTTTGCCAAACAACATCTAAAAAGCCTTCACAGTTCTGAAACAACATCCTATGGACAGATGAGACCACATGATATATGACATATTCATATGACAGATGAGATCAAGTTGTACCAGGGTGATGGGACATAACAGATTTGTGCAGAGTTGGAAACAACATTATCCTAGTTGGCAAAACGCGCCAAGATAATGTTTCTAACTTTGTACAAATCTGTTATGTACATTGAGAACCCTGGTGTAAGATATTTTGATTGGCATTGTTTTTATCTTGTTCAATACCCTTGGAATGTAATAAAGACACTGATTATACTGTAAGAAACAATGATGTCTATGTTGTTTTTGAATTGATGAACTATTAACACTGCTTAATCAATAGTTTATATCCTATGGACGGACATTATTACACTACTGGTGCCTTTAAAGTCCCCTTAAGTCCCTTGCCTTTATTTGATGTAGTTAGGGGCTGATGCCCTCACTCCTTAACTCCTTCTTCTGTTCTAAAATTGTTATAAGGGATGTGGCACACGACACATATATGATAGAAAATGGGAAGCTAGATATAAATGCAAAATAATGAATTCTGAAGTGTTTCAGGCAGTATTATATTCTCATATTCAGCCAAATGGTTCAATTGTATTGCGCTTTACAGTGCAGATGGACAATGACCCAAAGCATACTGCAAAAGCAACCAAAAAGTTTTTTGAGAGAAAGACGTGGAATGTTATGTAATGGCCAAGTCAAGCACCTCACCTGAATCCGATTGAGCATGCATTGCTGAAGACAAAACTGAAGGGAAAATGACCCAAGAACAAACAGAAAGAACAAGCAGGAACTGAAGTTGCGAAAGGGGCCTGGCAGAGCATCACCAGTGATGAAACCCATTGTCTGGTGACGTCTATGCATTCCAGACTTTAGGCTGTAATTAACTGCAAAAGGTTTGCAACCAAGTATTAAAATGGGAAAGTTTCATTTATGATGATTATTTTGTCACATTGTAAAATCATCAGCTGTATCTTTTTCACAATAAGAAAATGACATAGTACATCTTCATGAATAAGTTTCTGGCTGGAATGACAATATAGGAGAAAAATTGCTTCTTAATTCCTGCTTCCAGCAGTTCCAGATATCCCTGCCAAAATGCATCATCAGAGAGATTGTCATCCGGCATGGAGTGATATAGCTTTTGGCTAGTTTGTACTTGCTTTTATTTGCTGCTAATATTCAAAAAAATTTAAGAAATTGTAGATCTTTCCATTCATAAAAATCAGCCGTGGTTTTTACATGACAGCCCCACTACGTTTTCTCTTCTTAACAAAGTAGACAGATTTTTATAATTAGTCATGTAATGTCGGTCATTCTATTTAAAAAGATTGTACATTTATTATTTAATATATTTGTTCGGACTATAATACACACTTTTTTCCAATTAAAATCAATGGAAAATGTCTGTGCGTCTCAGGTTAAGGCTTCACTACGGGATGAAAGAAAAAAACATGCAGAAAGCATGTGAATTGAGGTGTTGGAAACCAGCTACAATGGCAAGCAAAACAGGCCCAATAGTGAAACAACAACAGTTTATTGTGGTGGCAAGGTGAAATTACACAGTGTAGCAAGAGAAAAACATACAAAACAAAACTCACTAATGGCAGCCTTTCTTGGCTAGGGCTCTGTGTTAGACAACCCTTCTGTACATATAATCAGGAGGGGAGGTTTTCTCCAAGGGTCTTCTTGACCACAAACACAGTTTTCAGTCTGTCCCACACCCCAACATATATATCAAAAACAAAAAAAGTATAAATGTTTGCCCCACCAATGTGGTAAATGGGATTTTAACAGCACATGGATTCTGAAAAATCTATTATACTGACAAATAGTCAATGTTACATGTTCTCCTGCAGATCACCACATGTGGTGTACTTGCTATCATGCAAAAAATGCCTTACAGGACTCTATGTTGAGGAGATGGACCAAACCCTTCGCCAGTAAATGAACCTGCACAGGTTCACCATCAAGAAAAAGAAATTCCTCTAGGGGCTCATTTCTGCAGCACAGGCCACAGTATAAAAGATCTCAGGATTATGGTACTGAAGGGGAATTTAAAATCACAGAAAAAGAGTCTGAAATGGGAATGCAAATATATACAGAAATTCAGAACTCTGGAATATGGTCTGAACAAGCACAAGAATTGTGTCACTATGACTTCAATTGAATTCCTAACCACTGGTAAAACCATTTTTTGTCCCGTTTTCTCCAAAACTGAAAGAACTCTTCATCACGGAACAACTTTTCTTTTTTTTAAATGCTTACCAGCTTTTCTCTAAGGGCCATAGAAACTCAAGCAGTTGACCAATTCATTGTTAATAAATACATCAAATAGTGTGGTCAGTAGGTGATAGAACAGATATGGAATTTGTCTGGTAGCTATTTGTTTTCTGGCATAGTACTTAATCATCTATCCTGATTTTAAGGTATGCCATTGTTATGGCGCCACACAAGAGCATATACTGGGCAGTTATCCCAATATCAGCGTTGACATCAACATTTGCTTGATCCCAATAGAAGAATCATCAATCAGTCAAGCTTTATACAAAGCGTAGCCTGATGTCTTACACTGAACAACTGCCAATAGGAACACACAAAACAAATTCTTCTGTATATTATGAATGCAAGAAAGTAACATCCTGTTATTTGCATTCATGTTCTTTTATAACCAACATACTGTCCTGAGTGAGAGAGAACCCCCACTTGCCTATGAATTCAAAAAATAATATTAGCTCTTTTATTTTTTATTCCTTAGATCTTTCAGGCAACCAAATGAGTGTTTCCTTTTTGTTGTTGAATGTGTACCCATTGTGTGTGGTCTCACATATGGGCACAGTTATAATTACATTTTGAGAAGATTGTTGTAAGATTAGAGTTTTTGCTTTCAATGTAGTGTATATATATATATATATATATATATATATATATATATATATATATATATATATATATATATATATATATATATATATATGTGTGTGTTTGTGTAGATGTTTCATTTTGTATATAGTCCTAAATACAGATGGGTGACTTAGCACTTTGACAAGAAATGTAGACATTACAGATTTCAAACTAAGGTGTAAATTGTTCTGCAGGAGTTGTTTGCGGACTTAGCTAGAGCCAATATAAATTATTTTTAGTTTTTGTTTTTAGCCTGAAAAAATATTTTGCTTCAGAGTTGTAGTCTCAACAAAAGCAAGTTTCATGTTACAGAATTGTCTATTGTTCTATATTTGATGTGGTGAATCTGTTATGTAGTCACTTATCTGGCAATATGTATATAGCAATGTCTGAAAAGTTATAACAATTGGCATCAAGACACCTTTTGTCATTGAATGCTGCAGCCTGTACTGAGAGAGGAATGTTCCATATGACTATTATTAAAGTGAGAAAGACAATGAAAACGAATATTAGGTTTTCATAGGCAACATTCCACTGTTTTCTCTTTCAGTCTAGAATACCGTATTCCTGGTGTATTAATAATAGATTGCATTCTTGCAAAACATTGCGCCATTGGCACCATTGGTATTAAAGTTAAACTTTAGCAAGCTCTTAAAATAAATAAATAAAAATAAAGTAAATTGTATGTTTGCTGTTCTTCTCGCCGGCGAACAGTGCAGGTAAGAGGTCTACATTTCTTCCTCGGCCAGACCTTTCCGTGGCTGGAGGAAGAATTATTTTCAATAGAGATCGGGTAGAGACACTCAATCTCTAGTGTTATACTGGGCACAGGTCAGACGTGAGGTCCGCCCGACCTCACTTCTGGTTTTGGAACCAGGAACTGTGCGTTCCATATACAGGAAGTGATGTTGTGGCGTAATTAATGGTATAGTTCCAGTTTTAATTCCATGCCAACAGGGGAATTTGAAGTACTCTATGAACAGGCGGATGGTGGACATTTTTAAAAGTTCGATCCGCCTGTTTGCGGATGGACACGGCCAATGTTTGGCCATCACCAGTTTTAAGCTATTCGGCTCCATTAACACTAGTGATTAGCAGCATAGGCAAAATTGCAAATGTTTTGCTTAATATTCGCAATAAGTTTGAGAATTTGTAAACTCCAGTCATTATCACCTTCATTGCGCAAATCAGAAATATCCAAATGCAATTAATAATATTCAAGATTTTACATTCACTTAACTAGAATTATAAAAAAAACTTTAAATGTGTGATTTTTAAATCTAAATTATATATATAAAATGTGCGCAAACTTGGCCATCAATTACAAGAAACGTTTGACCTCTGTGCTTGCAAACAAGGGTTTTTCCACCAAGTATTAAGTCTTTTTTTGTTAGAGGGTGCAAATACTTATTTCACTCAATGAAATGCAAATCAGTTGCTATCTTTTATTTAAAGTTATTTTTTCGATTTTCCTTTTGATGTGCTATCTGCCACTGTTACAATAAACCTACCATTGAAATGATACTGTTCTGAGACTTTTCATTTCTTTGTCATTGGACAAACTTACAAAATCAGTGAGGGGTCAAATAATTATTTCCTCCACTGTATATAACAAGTATTGCTATAAACTTTTCATAGTGACCAAATACTTATTTTCCACCATCATTTGCAAATAGGTTTTTTAAAAATCAGACGATGTGATTATCTGCATTCTTTTTCTGATTCTGTCTCTCATAGTTGAGGTTTACCTATGATGGAAATGACAGGCCTCACTCATCTTTTTAAGTGGGAGATGCACAATTGGTGGCTGATTTAATACCTTTTCCCCACTGTATAGTACATACTGTACAATAGACTAGACATGGTCAAGTTTTTAAAAAAAAATGTGACGATTTTGATGATTTTGAGTTTATTGTAAAGCCCCTGAACATGGTATCATCACCAAACTTGCTGGAGATGTAGAGAAGGGTTGGGGGTATACATGTGTCTGTAACAAAAAAACGGAATTTCGACTTTTTGAACTTAATTTATGCAAAAACGACAATGCAAAAAAAATGTTAGAGCCATAATTTTTTTTTCAAATGTTCCCACAACCCTTCTCTACATCCCTATCTCCTGATGATACCTTTTTCAGAGGCTTTGCAATCAGCTTACAAAGTTAGCAAGTCGAAAAATTTGACCATCTCTACAATAGACCTTCCCCTTCAAATGTAAGGATTTCATGCAGATAACTTTCCAGGTTTAGTAATCAGTCGATACACATGCACATTCCAGAACTTCAATCCTTCTTCTAGCCTAGATGGTACAATCTTCACTGTTCTTCATTAAATAAACATTACATTTTTATTTATCCCACACATTTACATACTTCTGTCAGCATGCGAAAAAGCATCTGTTTTAAGGTAACGATTCGTGGAATCTTATGGAAATGTATAAGTTAACATCCCACACTGGAAGTGCTTGCGTGAAAAGATTAGATTTAGTGTGAAATACTGTCAACTTAATTTGTAAAATAAAACTGGGAGCAAAGGTAATGCAGGGCTGTTGGCCATTTTTAAATGATCCTAGTAGACAGATAAGTCCTTTTTACATTTTTGGACTTTTTTGGGGTCAGGAAATGAATATATGGGGACCAGAGGGCAGCAGAATGACCTGGGTACTAGCAATTTTAGAAGGAAGGCAACTGTAACACTCTGCATAGTATAATATAGGGTCCATTGAGATCTATGCATTTACCAGAATATGCCTCATTTTTATCTGTGTCTAAGTTGAGCCTAGTTGACGAGCACAATTAGTTTTTATTTACAGTATCCAGTCAGAATTCTTGTTTAAAAATTTTACATTAAATACATTGTGATTGCTTTTAGGAACAACATAACTTTTCCCAACTAGTATTAGTTATAATACCTCAGCCCCCTGGAAAAGGGGTGTCCAAATTTTTTACAAGGAGGGCCAGGTTTGGGAATGTAAAAATGGGTTGGACCATACAGCTTGAAAATCTTTGAACCATTCATATTAACTGCATAAAGTATATAATGGGGCAGCTCTCTTCCTTCACACATACTTGGTTACCATCACAATGATAATGGCTGCCCAAGGCAGGCTGGGACTTGTAATCCTCCCATATGTGCAGCCAAAAGTCTTGACCATTCCCCTATCTATGGAATATAGAGATTCAGTGGGAAGTATGCCCAGCACTGCTCACCTTAATACTGCACCCTGATAATAGGGATAATCTGCATTTTGAAGCAGCCAACACAGACAGGCAAACATGTATCAATCAAGGTGGAGGGGGTGGGGGGCAAGTAAGACTATGCTGCAGCTGTCACACTGGCATTACAGCTGTGGTTCTTGAGGGAGATGGGAGTCTTCTTGCTGAACTTGTAGCAAATCATTTAGTTGGAAAGTTTGGTGTCACCCCTTCTCTGAAATTGTGTCACTTCAGTGCAGATCTTCTCTGAATATCTTTTTTATGGAGGATGTGGGCCAAGAGAAAAATACTTGGTCAGCTTTTTGCTCGTAGGCCACACTGCCTTAGAGTGAATTGCTCTTTACAATGTGTAAAAGCCAATTTTCATTTCTCTCAATTTCTGCTATGTTTTATTTATTTATATTATTTTATCTATTGTGGGATATATCAATTAACTGCAAATAGGCATCCAATTCACCAATGCCATTTCGTTGGCTGCAAGCATCACATTTTCACAGCTGATCTAAAGGAAAGCATGATGGGAAATTACAATTTTGTTCCTTAATATTCATGCATAGCATATGGTATGGGGCATCTAAAACTGCACAGTAATGAATAACAGATATTGAATGTACTGATTCATTCTTTTTTTAATGCTCTCATTCATGTAGAACATGAAACAAGTTATTGCAAAATGTTTACTTCAATGTATAATCATTATTATAGTATATTCTGTCAACGTCCTTACATTGCTGTTTCCAGCAGCCTGTCGTATAGCTTGTAAAGACACAAATCGCTATGGCAGGAAACCAAGTAATACGATTCCGGAGTATTAAAAGCCTAGAGACAAAGGTACATAAATATTGGTGAAGGTTTAGGCTTTTGCTCACAGTTTCCAGGTCTGGCTCTACCCTGGAGGTAGGGGCTACACAGAGGTCTGCTGGTGTGTCGCTGCCAAACACTGCTTCATTCACCCCTCTGATAACACAGGTGGTTAACCATGAGGTCATCAGACAGCAGGGCGTGGGGAGTAGATGTTGGGGAGGGGGCCTTCCGATGAGGTTATAATCTATGGTCAGTCCAGTCTGAGCTTACCTATGGGGCACTGAGGTTATAATGCCACTGCTTGTGTGCGTTTCACTTACTGCATGTATTCCAAAATGTGTTTATGTAATTTATAAACATATATTCTTAGTAGGTGATGATGACTATATGGGGCTAGTTTGCTTTGAGAAGACCTTTCACAAATTCTTCTATATGACCCACTGGGACTTTTAAGGCACCAAACAGATGCACAGTAAATCAATAAAAAGAGTATTTCATTATATAAAATTCTTTTAATTGAAAATCTTATTAGATTACCTCTTTTTCCAGAATCTCGGGTCTGTTGCCTCCTGACAGTAAAGCAAACAAAGATGACCATAAAGTCTACTATATTTAACATGATTTACATGCTGGAACCTCACATTCCATAATAGTTATATGACCAAAATGGAGGGGGGTATCTTCACATTCTGAAATCTCCATTAAGGTACCACATGATAAAGTCGATGTGCTTTGACTGTTCAAGGCTTCCTCAGAACTCTTAGTTGATGATGCTTGTGTTAGCCCATTGATATGAACACTATACAATCATTATTATTAGCCATCTTTTTATGTACTCACAATAAGTAAAAACATTGGCTGTGATAACTGTAGATGCTCATTCACTGCAAATAAAACATGTAAATATACATATATAGTCATACGTATAGGTCACTTATTCCTTAAAGTCCTTTTATTTCTGTTGAATTACAGCCCAACGATGACAATCTGTATACATATAGGCAAGTATCTACCATTAGTATAAACCCAGTCTACACCTGTAGGGACGTGAGCACAACCCCTGAGTGAGTGGAGTGCACCAACACGTACCCGGTTCAGTCAAGGGTCAGAGTCCAGCGTCTTCATGCTTCCCTTTGTCTGGCCTCTCCATGCAGACGATTGCACCAGACAGCAGAACATCCCGCTAGGCCCTCCATCACAGCCAGCGCCTCCCTGCTAGTCAGAGACTGCTAGGAATGGTACTTACTGTCGCCTCGCGGACAGACCTTTAGTCCTTCATCACAGCTGCACCCCCTTCCACTTGTAGGGTGAACTAGGAACAGCTCTTCCTATCGCCTTGCGGCCAGTCCTTAAATGTCTCTACCCAATAGCACCTCCATGCTCCCTTGATGCGGGCTCAATCAGAGAGTCTAAAACACTCCCATTTAGTCCATAGAGTTACTACCAAGTTGGTGTAAGAACTGGTACTTTATTGATGTTCCTTCAGGTGCAGTCTATCAGTTCTGTGCCAGCCATGTGGGCGAGGTGGTTGCCTTTCATAAGTCTCTGACCTAGCCTTCACTCCTCCTGGTGTTATCTCCTAAGGGCCAGGATAAATTTTCTCCAAGATGAGGACAAGTTAGATGTCTGTAATCGCATCTCCGTCCCCCACGGGGACCAACAGCAATCCTCCCTCTGCACTCTCCTTCAACCAAAACCTACCTTTTAATAACAGGGGTTGGCCATAGTCACATTCAGCAATAACCACTGTAATCCTTTAGACACATGTTTAATCACATCCATGACACAGGCCACTCTCCTACACACCTTACATTCAATGGAAGAAGATGGTGGGAAAAAAGAAGATAAAAAATGGAACAAGTGGTCCAGATTCTTTTATCCATAGGGAAGTTGCATGACCTCTAATTGTGACTACTAAACAACATGGAACTAGTTCACTTTCTTCAGCTGAGAGTGCCAACACAGAACACCTAGCCTGAGAAACTTACTGATCACTCTAGAGTTATAAAAATAGGTTTAGAGAGAAGAGGGGAGTATCCTGCGAATGTAGGCCGTATTGACAGTCGACACTCTGTGG
>CM070033.1:108016943-108034922 GCA_036250615.1 Ptychadena robeensis | reverse complement strand
ATGGAAACTTCAATATATATATATATATATATATACATACACACAGAGGGAGAGAGAGCCCTATGCAACCTTTGGCAATATTTGTGAAATTTAAGGGTGCATTAGCTGTCATTGTATGTAACATTCATACTGTGTCTTAATTCAAGTTAAGCTGACAATACACGATATAGGAGCGGTTTGAGGTTCTCAGCAGCAGCGCGATGATGTAATCACGCTACTGCCCGAAATTGGAGGAGCTGGAGACACCATACAAAGCAATGAACATCTACCGTGGTTTACAGTCATGTCCGATATCCCTGTTTTAGAGCCGGATGTATTGGTCCCCCTTTGAAAACTGGGATGGCTGCATATGATATGGGCCAGATAGATGTCCGTGAGCGTGCACGGTGCTCGAAGCGGCCATAAATCTGTCATATCTATACCTGTGCTCCCTGCTTAAAGTGGACCTACCACCAGAAAACTATGTTGTTATGAATGGCCCTAGAAGTGCCAATAATAGGGAGGAATGCAGTGGAAAAACTTACCTGTAATGACCAATTTAATAAGATAATCCCACAGCTCTTCTCACTTCCTGGTTCATTTCAGGCAGAAATAGGCAACACGTCACAGGAAGCAGTGATCTGCTTTGAAAATTTCCATAGAAGATCACTGAACGCCCCCCAGTGGCCACCCACGATATTGCCCCCCCCCCCCCCCGTTTCATGTGTTGCCTTCAGCGAACCAGGAAGTGAGGGGAGCTGTGTGGTAATCTTGTTAAAATGGTCATTACAGGAATGTTTTTGAGTTTTCTTTTACTGCATTCCTCCCTATTATTGGCACTTCTAGTGCCATTCATAACAACACAGATTTCTGGTGGTAGGTTCACTTTAACTGACTATAAATATGTTTTTCTATTCTGTAAACAAATATTTAGTTGTACTAATTCACAAAAGCCAAGATCAAACTACCACTTTGTGGTAGGTTTTTTTTCAGTGTATAAAAACAGACATGCTGATTGGTGCATTTGGGCATTTTTTTACAGCCTATCTCATACAAGTGTGATCCTATCTGTCTCTCGTTATATATAAAGCAGCCAGCACTTTATAAGTAAGATCTGGCACATGGTCCTGTATTTCATACTTCATATTCTAGTCATCAATTATGAATCAATTAAAGAGATGAGTTGCCATGCTGGAACTTGGCTTCTTCCCGGATAGACAACACATTCATTTCCCGACAATATCAATAAACAAACATGACTGATAGCTGTGTCATCCTTAAAGTGGCAAATTACCCTGTTTAATGTTTATAAACCTAGTTGATCATCTGAATTGGTTAGCGTTCCTTCCCTATTTATTCCATGAACTCAACAGCGTGTGCTGTGTGACCAAGTGTTTTACAACAGAGACAGGCAGGGTTCCTGCTTACGCCTAATGTTTATTTTATTTTGTAAATCTTATTACCAATTAACAAGGAGAAAAGAAACGCAGGAGACTCTGTGCCTACAGACATAGGAAAGAAAATCTGAAGGCACATTGGAGTCCTGTTTCTGTTGTGGCCTGACCTTTCATCTCCGATCCAACCCGGCTTAATGTTCCATTATGAGTCCAGAAAAACTATTTTCTTTTTAAGGAGCTGTATAGAATTCTCCCCACTCTCCTTGCCAGGCACCAGAAGGGGTGGGCGCGTTGGAAAAAAAAAGGCCCATGTTCTTCAGGCAAAGACTGTTTGAAGACTGTTTATATGGAGTGAAAGGCTTGTGTTAAGTGTTAGAAAAGTAGAATTCTCATGCTCCCAGGAATCAAATTAGACAGCACTGTGCACTGATGACCAAAAGTTATGCTATGTTTGTAGACTAGCAGCCATCCAAGTAACAAGATTCCAAGAGGATTATAAGCACTATGTGCACTATAAATCAGTATCTGATGATAGCGTTCATAGAAGAGAACGGTGGATCAACAATGCATATATGTGGTTTATTGGAATGTACACACAACTTTTTATTTTCTTAAATATATTTAGGCCAGATATTGCAATATTGTGTTTGTGATTTCAGGTGATAATGCAAAAGATAGTACAACTTCCATTGATGTCGTGGTGCCAGTCTTCCCTCGCTGTGTGCACAGAGACTTGGGAAGGGAGATGTCACTGTCATAATGATGCTCCTTTTCTAAAGCTAGCCATTCATCTATCGATTCCCAAACAATTGGTAAATGGTTAAACTCAGCGTGCTTACACACCAATCGGTGAACGATCATTCTGCAAATCAGTGTGCACCACTTTGGGTGCTCGATCCCTGGTCAATACTTTGGATCAAGGGTCCCAAAGTAATGGTTATTGAACAGGGATTTACCAACATGTTGGATCCCTTTTAGACTGACATTACATTTGAGCAGGTTCGAACACTCAAGGTTAGCAACATTCGATTCCCGAATGATCAATGGCAACAGATGAATCATATAAGAAGAAGGCTGTTTCTCACGCTACCCAAAGTATGCGGGCACATAGGGCCCCAGGCATATTCTCATACTAGAACCCCCCACAACAACTTTTTGATAGCACCTCCCCCTCGCCCCACTCAACAACTCTTACCCCCAGCCCACCTCAGCAACTTTTCTGCTAACAACACCAGCCCCTGATCGACAAGGGGGCCCCAGGCAAAAATTTTGTATAAGGCCCCCCAAATGGTAGAAACGTCCCTGTATGAGAGTATCTGAGATGGGAACTGCTGAGGGTAGTAATATTGACCCTTTACGCATTTTTTTTTTATCTTCACTACGAATTAAATCTAATGCAAACACCACAATCTAAGGACTATTAAGCAGGGTACACACATGAAGATATGGGCCAGATCGATGGCCGCTTCGAGCGCCGTACGCGCTCACGGACATCTATCTGACCTATCTGACATCTATCTATCATATGCGTCCATCCCAGTTTCCCACTCGAAAACCGGGATATTGGACATGACCATTAATCCGATGTCCATTGCTTTGCATGGAAACCACAGGTCATCATGCAAAGCATCGGCTGAGCTGGAGAGATAGCAGAGCTGCCTCTCCAGCTCCTCTGATGGACGTCATCACGCTGCTGTAGGGAACAACGGACGACTCCAATATCGAGCCGTCTGTACCCTGCTTAAGGCTGTAGAATATAAAATGTTTTTTTCTTGGGTTTAGATACAGAGGAAAAGTTGTACTAATTTTCTTCCACTGGTGCATAGTTACAATCTTCACAATATTAATCTGGCTCCATAAAACGTCCACATTATTAATAGCACCTCCCATATACAGCAATACAAAATATAAAAGTGTATATAAAATCTTTTTCTTGGAACGAAATATACAATAACAAGCCTTTATTGGTGCAGTAACGAGCCAAGAAAGAAGTATTCTTGATGGAAGAACGCCTGGGTCTTGCCCCATTACTGCACTAGGTCTGATTAGGTATTTTTGCCTCGGCAACCCCTCCTGCTAACGACTTTTTCCTCATATTACAGGAACATTCAGCCTCACATTATTACTGATCTAATTCTGCATCTGTCTGTAATATATGGGTACATTTTGTGTTATTGAGCTAAAGTCCTGACAAACCAACCAGGGGTGATTTGGAAGTCTTGCACATTCCTTTGGCAGGGCTGTTTCTTTGTTCCTGCTTAGATGTTATTTTAAAACAAAAAAAGATGATAAATTCGGATTCTTGTAGTAGGTTAAATAGCGCAGAGGATCACCCACACATTTATTAAGCTACTTTGTCTCTATAATAGCAAACATGCCTCCTGGCTATGCATGGTGGTTACACAAAGTGGCAACATTTCAAACAGAATCAATGTACTTGAAATTGAATTATTTTGCTTCATGTTAATATAATAGGAATAATAGAAAAAAAATCCAAAATTCTGTTTGCCAAGGCAGCTGGATTATTATTATTACTATTTAAGGTATAGAGAGATTTAGTGTAAACCCTTTTTTTTTTTTACAATTCCCTACTTTCTAAATTACATTACCTGCAACTTTCTACCCTCATAGCCCTATAAGAACCAGTTGTACCACCAGTTCAGTAAGGCTCACACAGTAAAGACCTCCGCATACACTTTTAGATCACTCCATACAATTTCCATTAGGTCTTCCAACAACTAAGTAGTGCTGGGTCCTTCCTAATAGAATGCATAGTGATTGGAAGGTTCTCATATTACATGGTTTTGGTAGAACAAAAGTTTGTTATAGGAGCCGTTCGAGGTTCTTAGCAGCAGCACGATAACGATATCGGAGGAGCTGGAGACACGTGGTCTCCATGCAAAGCAATGGACATCGACCATGATTTATGGTCATGTCTGATATACCTGGCCACATATGATATGGGCCAGATAGATGGCTGTCAGCACCCATATCTACATGTGTGCTCCCTGCTTAACCTTCTTAGTGTTCATGACGAGCCCATCTCGTCCAGAGTTTGTGTGAAGAACAAACTCTGGATGAGCTGGGCTCCCATGAAAGCCACATATCCCCGGAAAGCTACGGCGATGCTGCTTCCAGCCACAGCATTTCCGGGGATATGCGCGTCGCGGTGACACGGAAGGGGGCGAGGGTGAGCAGTGCCATAGACCTCCATGTTAATGGAGGGTCGCTGCTTTCCAGCCCTCCCAGCTGGTGTCATGAATGACACTGGCTGTGTGGAGAGGGGAGGGGGGAGGGAGGAAATGGCAGGCAGTGTACCTCGTACACTGCTGCCATTGCCTGTACCACACTGTTAAAAACAGTGCGGTATAGGCGGTGCGCTAGGGAGGTTAAGGAGCGCCATAACTAAGCTAGATTATAAGTGGCCTTTAGATGACCAAGATGTCTAAGAGGATTGTGTTAGCTAAAACTCACACAAAGGGAAAGGACATATACTATATTGCCAGAAATATTGGGACAAATCAAGCACCACAGCATGGAGACAGCTTTTACCAATATTTGTGCAGTAATGCGTCACTCTTAAAGTGGTTTAAACTAAGAAAAACAACACCTCACATACATGAAATAAGCACATTACTTACCTGTCAGCAGTTCAGATCCTGGAAAACTGCTACATAGAAACAAATAAAATGACTTGCCTTCTTCATGCTTATTCTGATGATGGGAACATGTCGTCATGTTCTCTGATGATGGGAACGTCACATCTTGTGGAAGAGAATTCCCAGTAACCCCTGCAGCTTATCACGTCCTGCCTAGGCGAGACACAATACAGTGGGAGGGGCTGTCTCTAAAAAGACACCCCTCCAGTTTTGTTTATTTTAGTCAGCGATCTCTCAGCTGAGCTGAAGCTGATACTGCAGAGAGACCTAACAAATGGTAGGTCCGCTTTAAGCTGGCCAGAGCTGGCCGGAGTCCTACCTGATTTTTCGGCCGATCGACCGTTGTGCACGGTCGGCCAAAAACCCAACTAGCAAGATCAAACAGAAATCTTTCACATGTTGGATCGCACGGTGATCCGGCATGCTGGTAAATTCCCGGCTGATCCCATTACTTTGGATGGGGATGGCAGTCGCCCAATCCCTGCTCCTCTGGCCATTGGTGATGAACCCAAACAGCGGACAAACTGGGTTCATTTTAACTGCTAGGAAATGTAAAGCTGTTATCTGTGAACTATCTATTGGAAAGAAAGTGTCAATCACCATTTCTGACATAGGATAGCTTCCCTTGTCCCATTCCCTGTCCACACAAGACTTCTTTTAACAGCGGGGGATTAGTAATTAAGGGACAGATCCTCATCCAACCAACCAGTCCACCAAAAATGTAGTGGAAGTTGTTTGATGGTTGTTGTTTTAATAGTAGAAATGTCGGTTGCCACAGCAATTTTGGACTAAATATCTGCTTTATTTAATCTGATATATGGTATTTTGTGTGTGTAAACTCATTTTAGCAGCCTACAATACTTAAAGTTTGATGAAATATAGATACACGGGCTCCGTGTTCCTGCCAGTCCTGACTCACTAACATGTGCCAAGTGGTGTTTTTTGGAGCATATGTGTCAACCCCATAGCTATTTATTTGACAGGCATCATAGAATGCATACATTTAACTTTTTCAAGGTCTGTTCATAATTTTGTGAAGCAAAAAACGTAAATGTATTCCATGGAACATTTATATTCATAGCCTGTCAATATTCCTTGAACTCATCTATGAAGGAACAAATGTCATTTGAATTTCTGTGTTTCTGTATATTCAGTAACAGTATCCCTCTTATAACCCAGCATAATAGTCTGATTGGGAGTTCACCTGACCAAGACGGGTGGAGACTCTGAAGGCCTGGAAGCTTGCATTACTCAAAAATAACACATGCACTCCAGATTTCTACAAACTACTTGTCATAATGTAGATGGCAATTCATTACTAGCTTGTCAAAATGTCATCCCAATATGTTAGTTAGTAAAGCTCAGCATGTACCAGTAAATCATAAAGAAAATGTGTTTTATTTGTATCTTTTAACTTGGATTAAACTCTGTAAGTCTTTTTTTTTTTTAAACCCAATTTAAGAAAAAGTTGGCATATATACAGTAATTACTAAATACTTCACTCTTGTTCTCTTAGGAGCAGTCCTCTTGTAAGAGAGCTAAGGGAGAAAGCTATTTAGTCAACTGGGCAGGTTGATCTTTCCTTATTTTCTGTTAAGGATCACTTGATCATGTTTAATTTCTATTTCCTGTTGCTTAAATGACCAGTACTAAAAAATCAGTTGATCAAATTGATCATATGATTTTCCATAAGTTCTCTTGCAGCAGAAATTTACCTTAGAGAGCTTGTTAGAGATACATTGCCTGGCCAAAAAAAAAGTTGCCACTAAAAATAAGTTCACTCAAATATTTTGTTGGACCGCCTTTAGCTTTGATTACAGCACACTGTGGCATTGTTTCGATAAGCTTCTGCAATGTCACAAGATTTATTTCCATCCAGTGTTGCATTCATTTTTCACCAAGATCTTGCATTGACAGTGGTAGAGTCTGGCGGCTGTTCAAAGCCTTTTCCAGCATATCCCAAAGGTTCTGAATGGGGTTGAGGTCTGGATCCTTTGGTGGCCAATCCATGTGTAAAAATGATGTCTCATGCTTCCAGACCTCTTTCACAATATGAGCCCGATGAATCCTGGCATTGTCATCTTGGAATATGTCCGTGCCATCAGGGAAGAAAAAATCCATTGATGGAATAACCTGGTCATTCAGTATATTCAGGTAGTCAGCTGACCTCATTCTTGGAGCACATACTGTTGCTGAACCTAGACCTGTACCGATTTGCTTAGTTAAATCCAGGTGGCGACTTTTTTTTTGGGCCAGGCAGTGTATGTCATCATGGATCGTTCCATCTAGTCAAGTAATAACATGTAATGAAAGGAGAACAGTGTTATGTAGAGCTGTATTGTAAACACAAGCCATTTGATCAAATATTGCACCTGGTTTTGTCGAAATGGGTTTGGCCAGTGCCTTTTCTAGCCTTGGGGGGGCCCTATGCAAGTTCTTACTAAGGGACCCCTTTTCCCGGGTTGCAGATGCTTTTGGTGGAGATGCCAACACACCCTTCCTGCCTTTTATTTAGACAGCATGGAAAGCAGATGAACAGGTGGATTGATCACAGTGCCCTTCTTTTTAATTACCACATGGCGAAATTGGCTAAAAATGTACAGAATTTTATTGTGTCATACATGTTCATGCTGTTATGCAGCATGGTAAACAATACATATTTTGAATATAAAGTATATTCAGTGTATATATATATATATATATATATATATATATATATATATTGTGGGGGTTTAGCTCAAACGGCGTCTCCAAAAGCATCAATCCACATGATTGTAATAGTTTTAGGGCTCCTGCCACATTTATTTGCACACAAACAGTGTACCCAAATAATGTACCCTCGCAGGAGTAAATTTTTCTCCAAAATAAAAAGTCCTTGAAAATGCCAATCCCCCTTTCATTTCAAATAGTCATCATAAATCGTCCTTTCTTGGTTCAGCTTCCCAGCAGCAACAGGCCTGGGTATTACACTCCCTGTGAGACCCCCCTGCACCAGCTGCTCCAGTACCACAGGCCTGTGCCCCACACTTCTTGTGTGCCCCCCTGTCTATACTCAGAAGCCGTGTTTCCAACTTCCATGAGGCGCCCTGACTGAGTGGCTTCAATCTCCTTTTGTTGAGCCACACCCAGCCACTTCCCTGCTGTCCATCAGGTGTAGTTCCTGGATGGAATGGGAAGGCCCACCCAGTTCCTTCCTCTCCCATCCCAGAACCCAGAATCCCAAAACAAAAACAGCACAACAACCTACTGTTGTCCAACAATATCCTGGATTCCTTCCAGGATACACCACCTGATGGACCACTTACACCGTGGCAGATGACTAGTCTTTCACAATATATATACATACAATCTAGCCCATAGTTATTCATACCATGGCAAATTTTGACTTAAAGTCACTTTTATTTAAGTAACTTGAAGTAATTTTTTGACGGGAAATAACAAAGGTGTCTCCCAAAAGATAATAAGATGATGAACAAGAGGCATTTATGTGGGAAAGAATAATTTCTCAGCTTTTATTTGCATTTGAGCAAAAAGTGTCATGTCCAAAATTATTCATACTCTTCACAAACTGTCACAGTCTTTGGGAAAATCTGAAAGTTCTATACCATTCCAAATAGTCCAAGCTGTTCTAAAGCATCCTAATTACCCTGATTTATTGGGAACAGAGGTTTTAATCAACTCAACAGGGGAAAAACAGCAGCTCTCTGCAATTGGTTTGTGGACAGTGACAAGGCCATATCTAAATGTTTTGAATTTCCAGTGGCTACAGTGCAAAGTGTTATTAAAAAATACAAGATGTTCTGCACATGTGGAAAATCTCAGAGGACGTGGTCAGGAGATAAAAGTGACACCTGTGCTGGCCAGGAGGATAGTGAGAGAGGTGAAAAAGAATCCAAGGATCCCCACCAAGGCCATCCTGGTCAATCTGGGCTCTGCTGGTGGCAATGTCTTAAGGCAGACAATCCAACAGACACTGCAGACTGCTGGGTTCCACGGATGCAGACCAAGGAGTACGCCACTTCTCCAGACAAGGCACACAAAAGCTTGCTTGGCCTTTGCAAATGCTCATCTGGACAAAGAAGAAGACTTCTGGTCACAATGATATTTCCTTCCTTTTGCATAAATAAGGAGAAGCCTTAAATCCAAAGACCACCATCCCCACTGTCACACATGTTGGTGGGAACCTAATGCTTTGGGGGGGGGGGTTTATCAATGGTCCAGGGAACCTATTCACAGTAAATGGCACCATGAAAAAAGAGCAATACATGAGTATTCTCAACGACAACATCAACAAAGTTATGAAGAAATGGTTAGCAGACATCAACATTAACCTTTTGGAGTGGCCCAGCCAGAGTCCTGATTTGAATCCAATTGAGAATCTGTGGAGGGAACTAAAGATCAGGGTGATGGCAAGAAAACCTGAAAGATTTGGGGCTCATTGCTAAAGATGAATGGGTAAAAATACCTGTGGAGACATGCCAAAAGCTGGTCTGCAGTTATAGGAAGTGTATGATTGCTGTTATAGCCAATAAAGGTTCTGATGATTCTGAATCTGATGATTGAGAAGGATATTAATTAATTTAGTTTTTTTGCTCAAATCTAAATAAAAGCTGAGAAATGTTTTTTTTACAATGCCTCTTGTACACCATCTTATTATGTGATTTTCCCATCAAAAAATAACTTGCTGGTTGAATTGTATATATATTTTTATTGTTGGTAGATCATTTTGTCTTTTATAAAAGTCAAGCTCATAAGCCCAAAAATATGTAAGTACCCTGCAGAAGAGCACTCGAATCTATGTAGCTAAGTGTACCCCTGTAAGCCCAATGTTATATGAAAACACTCAATCAAAATGACCATATAAGACAAAAAATGCAATATGGTTAAACCCTTAATAAATATGCCTAATGACACAGATCACCAAGTACAAAAAGGTGCTGAGTGTCTGAGGTGATATGTCTTAAGTGTGTAATTGGTAGGCCACAAGCCACATCATTTTTGACCCTGTAATTTTCTCAATTGCGGCTGTAGAGCAAAGAATACAATTGATTAGTGGCCAGGTTCCTCATTTTTTGCTTTATCCAGACATGCATTAATGAAAACTTTCCATATTGTACAGATGCCCTAAACACTGTGGTATTTACAATTTCACTTAACTCAGTGGTTCCCAAACTTTCCTTGCAGGGCCCACTTTTCTATTCAGGAAAATTTTCAAGCCCCCCCCCTCCCCATTCAAACACAGGAATTGGAATAACTTGGCACCCCCCAATTAGGGAACGATGATGTGATGAAGAGAATCAAATGATGCTCCATATAAAACAGGGTTTCCCAAATATAAAACCAATGAAGGGTACAATATATAGCAGATAGTGCCAAGTCACTGGCATATGTCTAACAAATAATATAGATTGTTCTATAGATTGTTCTGGTATCCATCATAACTGGCCCCATTTCTAGTACCTCTAACAGTCTGCTGGGTTTCCTCCTTGCTGTAGTTTTTTATTGTTTGGGTGTTGTACTATTGGCTGAGGTGTGCTGGCAGTTTCTAGCGGGCGCCGGCATATAACTTATGAATGGAAGGAAATTAAGTATAGAACTTTTTGGAGGAAATGCTGGACTTAGTATAGGATGTGGCACCAACCCTTCCTCATTCTTTGTGCTAAAGCAATCAACCCATGCACAGCTAACCCTTTCACCTACTTATGTAACCATCTATTATTATGTCATAATGTTTTCTCTAACACCATTAAAATCATGACTTCATTTTCCTCCTGTTTCTCGCTTTCATTTGCAATAATAATACTGTATATACAGTAAAACATTTTTATTCCAAAACTTTTTGTATTATTAGCATAATTGCAGAATAGTAAATAAATAATGTTTTCTTGGCAATTGAATCTATTATATTTTTTTGTTTATTGCAGTGTTTAAGTAGATAATACTATAGAAAATGTGAATTATTGGATCTGTACATTTGCATTGAATTCTGTTTAGGGAGACCACACACATCAGGTTCAAAGTTTCTGACATAAAAGTTACTATTAGGTGGCAGCCTCTTAAATAAATGATGCCCTCTAGTGGTCATGTTATAGCATTGCTCCTGTCTAGCTGTATGGTAGAATAGATTCAGAACTACCGGTAATTGCTTACAGTGTAAGATGTTTAATTAAGTGTTTTAAGGTTTGAAAATATATTCATTTAACAAAAAAGATGTGTGGATGAATATTCATATGTATATATGTAGATAAATAGAGGTACAGTAATAACAATATACAGTATAATATCTGCCACATCAGAAGACAAACTAGGACAGAATGACACAGCCAGGGTGTCATTGGGCCATGGCATAGTGTGTGTGCAGTCCTTGTGTGCCCTCATCCCTGTATAAACAGTACAAATAGGGATGAGGGCACGCATGAAGAAGACACACCGTATGCATACATGGACTACACATACAGTACGCACTGTACATTGTGTGTAGGCCATGTGTGCCCTACCGTTTTCTTTTTTAACATGGAACATTGAATTCTATAGAACAAATGCAAGAATGTGTCAGAAAAGCAACATACCAGTATTTATTTTTGAGGTGTCCAGTGCTTATTTAATGGACATGTTAATGCGCATCTGCACATGACAACATGGCTAACTGCAGTGACATTTAAGCAACTCTGTTGCACCTGTGTGTACACATCTATTGCATAGCATGTCATCGGCCCTCGACTTTGGACAATTTTTTTTTGGTCCACTATGTAGTGATGAGCAGCATGAGCAATATTCGAATTCGTGATATTTCGCGAATAATTCTACTAATATTCGATTCTATATTCGGAAATTCGAATATTCGTAATACCATGGATTGCGAAAATAATATTCGCAATTGCGAAAATAAGATTCACATCGCGAAAATCTTTACAATGAATGGTCACATGCTATGTTTATTTTCGCAATGCGAATATGTCTTTCGCAATACATGGCCATATTGCGAATATTCGGAATTGCGAATATCCGCCAAGATATTCTAGATATTGGCAAATTCTCGAATTGCCGATATTCGCGAAAAATATTCGGCATTCGAATATTCGAGCTCAACACTATTGAGTAACAAAATAGATGTACATAGATTCCTAATATATATAATATCACTCTTTCTCAGTACTGTCCTAGAGAGCTTTAGGCCCCAAATTAAGCAGTGTGTTGTCATTTGAATGTATTTATTCATATATCATATGGAAAATTTGACATACCACTTAATGTACTACTATTATGTTATACTGAGCATCAGTGATTACTGTACAGACATCAATTAAATGAAAGTGGCAACTAAGAGACAGTTAAAGGGCTAGAAGATGCTAGAGGCCCATCAGCTTCCAATGCACACTCTTAGCCAATTGTGTTCACTAAAAACCGAGTGGTCTATTAAATGACAGAATAGGACCATTATTGATGGCCGAAACATTTGCCTCAAGGACAAATCACGATGAACATAGCATGTTCGAGAAGCCAGCAAACATAATGGGTGTTCTACCCGCCCCCTATACCTTTACATGGAGACAATGTTAGACCCCTCACCCCACAGTCAGGTGGGACAGTACAGCCAATAACATATTTTTCCCTCCTGGAGGACACCCCTCTCTATTAAAGAAGCAGCCCAGCGGCCATTTTGTATTTATCATGTGTTTCCAGTACTAGATAGATAGGGAGAGCTGCTGCTAATTGAGGGATACCCTAGCTACTTTGCTATTATACTCCATCCAGTGATCTGTAACTAAAGCTAAGGTGTTCTGCAACAAGCAGTTCATCATTGCTGCACCACAAAAGTCATTTTCTGGTGGTGGGGTATGCTGTATTATAGGACCTGTGCACTGTGTTATAATCCTGAGCTGGTAGTTGTAGTTCACCATCACAAACTAAAGCAGGACATTGCAGAGAGATCTGACTAAATGTGATGCGCTGCAGAATGTACGGTCAGGCTGGCAGCCCACTCCAGCTAACTTTTGGCAAAGTCTGTTATCTAGATGTGATTTCTGGCCATGAAAAAAAAAACTGCATTTTAAAAAATCGGTACTTTTGGGGGGAAGTTTAGCCACTGATCCCCATATGGCATGACACTCTCCAGGTGGTTGCACCCTTTTGACACTTTTTTATTGGTATTGTGACTACAAATATGACCTGAAAAAAGAAGTTTAAGAAGTTTGCCCTCCATTAAAGTCAATGGAGGTTGGCTGTGAACATGCAAACAGCGGGTATTTGCAGAAGTTTGATTCGCATGTTCATGGCTAGATTGTATCTTTACATTTTTGGATTGAATAATTTTCACCAACACCAATCAGTAAAATATTTAGCTTGCATAGAGGAAAAAGTCAAGTTTTGTCCATGAATCATGTAATGCGTTACAAACCAGCCTTGTGGCCATTATTTGAGTGACAGCTGATTAATGTGAACATAACATTACTGTAAATGGATGTGTGCTATAAAGTAGGTAGGAAATCATTGGGTGTATTGCTCTGAACATAGTGACTGGTCTCTTACCCTGTGAGTGGCTCATTATTATCAGGACAAGTTTAGATGGAAAGTATGTTGCAATGTTCCAAGGTTTCCTCCCAGTTCTAAACTCCAGTATACATAGCTCTTAAAAGATATTTTCATTACATCAAGGCTAACCTGGCACCGTTTACATGCTCAGGGGTGATGTACAAATAGCCGTGCTTTTGTTAGGTTTTATTCCCTGAAGAAAGGTAAATTCAAAAGGCAATTATGACAAAGAACAAGCATACCCTTGTCCTGCCACACGCCTGTGCAGTGTTACATATGTGTGTGTTTCATCAACCAAAATCCATAGAACAAAGCAGAATGCTAAAAGGGTGATGCAAAACCAAAGATTGCACTGTAGCAAAAAAAAAAAAGAGTTTATAAAGAGTTCATTGAATGCAGTGTTGTATTCACAGTAACAGAATAATTTATCGTAATGTATCAGATCATGAATACTTGTGAATTTTCTTGGAACAATCTACCCCAAGGTCAATACAACTCATATTTGCAGCCAATAGGACTCACTATTTTGTGCGTTTCCTTTTCTATTCATACATTTGTTCTACGTACTTCCATACAGTTGTACAAATATACCTTTCTCTTACTGTGTAATTATAATTTTAGCAGTGGTTATTAGCATTGACAATAAACCAAGTATTAGGGTTAAACTGTATTTTAGATCCATTGTAATGTAAAGGCCCATCACAAAAAAACATATATCCTGCCAGTTTATGATCAAACTTCATTTTCAATACACACATACAGGGAGTGCAGAATTATTAGGCAAATTAGTATTTTGACCACATCATCTATGCTGTTGTCTTAACTCCCAAGCTGTATAGGCTCGAAACTACTACCAATTAAGCCAATATTAGTGATGTTGCAATCTCTGTATGAGAAGGGGTGTGGTCTAATGACATCAACACCCTATATTAGGTGTGCATAATTATTTTTAGGCAACTTCCTTTCCTTTGGCAAAATTGGTCAACAAGAAGGGATTTGACAGGCTTAGAAAGTCAAAATTAGTGCGATATCTGCAGAGGGAATGCAGCACTCTTAATTGCAAAGCTCTGAGCGTGATCATCGAACAATCAAACGTTTTCATTCAAATAGTTAACAAGGGTGGAAACTGGGTCGCAGACGCGTGTGAACCAACAAGGCGCAAATAACTGCCGCACGACTGAGAAAAGTCAAGCGTGCCGCTGCTGCCAAGATGCCACTTGCCACCAGTTTGGGCCATACTTTCGAGCTTGCAACATCACTGGAGTGCCAAAAGCACAAGGTGTGGCAATCTCAGAGCCAGAAATCTGAAAGACGACCACCACTGACAAGACACCCAAGCTGAAGCGTCATACTGGGCCAGAAAATCTCAATACTGAATTTTTCTAAGGTTTTATGGACGATGAAGATCAGAGGTGAGTCTTGATGGGCCAGATGGATGGTCACGTGGTGTATTTGTAAGGGCAGAGAGCATTCCAGTTCGCGACCTCCAGACCCCGCCCACCAGTAGAGGTGGAATAACTGGTTTGGGCTGGTATCAGCAAAGCTGAGCTTTTGTTGGGCCTTTTCGAGGTGCTGAGGATGGAGTCAGCTCGAACTCCCAGTCCTACTACTGGCAATTCTTCTGGAAGACACCTTCCTTCAAGCAGGTGGTACAGGAAGAAGGTCTGCAATCCTTCAAGAAAAACATGATTTTCATGCAGACAATGCTCCATCACATGCGTCCAAGTTACTCACACGTGGCTGGCAAGAAAGGGTATAAAAGACAGAAAAACAATGACATGGCCTCCTTGTTCACCTGATCTGAACCCCATTGAGAACCTGTGGTCCATCCTCAATTGTGATTTACAAGGAGGGAAACAGTACAACCTCTCTGAACAGTGTCTGGGAGGCTGTGGTTGCTGCTGCCACGCAATGTTGATGGTAACAGATCAAACACTGACAGAATCCCATGTCTGGCAGGCTTTTGAGTGTCCTTGCAAAGAAGGTGGCTATATTGGTCACTGATTTGTTTTTGTTTTTTTTTTGGAATGTCAGAAATGTAATTTGTGAAGGTTGAGATGTTTATTGTTTCACTGGTAAAAAAAATGATTGAAATGGGTATAAATTTGTTTTTGTTAAGTTGCCTAATAATTATGCACAGTAATAGTCACCTGCACACATAGATATCCCCCTAAAATACTAAACTAAAAACTACTTCAAAAATATTCAGCTTTGATATTATTGAGTTTTTTGGGGTTAATTGAGAACATGGTTGTTGTTCAATAATAAAATTTATTCCTCAAAAATGCCACTTGCCTAATAATTCTGCACTCCCTGTATTCTTTGGTCGTATTACCATCGTATTCTGATCGAACCTTTCATGTGGTACTACTTTGGTTTCGCTTACAATCGGTGTCCGATGGAAAGATCAAGATCTAAAATCCAACCGTGTAACCGTGTATGCATAGCTTAAGGGCTCTTGAGAACTACAGACATTGTGCGATGCACATGGTACGCTGGTTTACATTTACACCAATGTGGTTCATTGTGCCATGTGATTTAGGTCTTTTTTAAAAACATGTTAGGTGGGAGGGTGAATTGGTGTTTTGAAGCTTAGTCTGTCTTGTCTGATCTCAAGGGAGAGCTATTCTATTTGCTTTAAAATTTGATGCTACCCATGAGAGCAATCTCATTGAAATGTGTTGCATCTTGCCGCATATTCGACATTATGAGTCAGAGCTCCCATAATGTCCACTACCAAAAGTACATGCAACCAGCGCAGCAGATTCACAGAAATTAAAATGCTTATTTTAGATTATGTATTTCACAGCTGTGTGTGCATTATTCACCTAGGGATGTACTTGAAAGAGAATTCATGATGTCCCCGTTTTGGAACACATTAAAATTTTAAACCTCTTGTTGTCAGAACCTCAAAGCAAGTGTATGCATTATATTACATAAAAAAACATGTTTTTTATCAAATGTATTTATTTTTTTAAAAATGAGTATACATATTGTCTGAGTTGCTGTAGATGTTTATATTCACTGGGCAAGAGAGTTGTCTGCAGGGCAAGGTGTCAGTGTAACAAAGGAAGACTTCCCGTGGTCAGCAAACATGAAAACATTTCCTTTTGTAAGCAGAAGTGTCTGAGAACCACTAGGACTCCTAGAAATGGAGGAAAAGATAAGGCGTGAAACGAAAAGCTTAAAGTTTGGCTAGATTTCAATGTGAACATTTAGTATGTTTGTTGTATCAGTTCAACACTTTCCATGGAATATTACAGAAACAATTCAGCTATATCAGTCTTTGGACAACTCGACCGGCGAACGATAGCAATACACCCCCAGGCTCTAAGTACGCTTACATGCGAAATGACTTTCTTGATGCTGTTCCTCCCCCTGATACGTTTTGCTTTCTCATATAGTAATCTTTCTCTAGTATCTATCAGAGTGCAGTTTAGTAACATTTTATATGTGGGATGGAGGAACCTTTGTGAGTAACCTCTGAGGTGCAACTCCACAGAAAATTAATTCTCAACTTTTACCATACCATATACATGTTAATAATCCCCATTAGAGCACTACAGAACATACAGGGGGTACGGAAAGTATTCAGACCCCCTTAAATGTTTCACTCTTTGTTATATTGCAGCCATTTGCTAAAAGTTCTTTTTTTCCCCTCATTAATGTACACACAGCACTCCATACTCACAAAAAAACACAGACATGCTGACATACTGACATTTTTGCTGATTTATTAAAAAGAAAAACTTAAATATCACATGGTCCTAAGTATTTAGACCCTTTGCTGTGACACTCATATTGCAGTCCATGACTTCAGATCATCCTTGAGATGGTTCTACACCTTCATTTGAGTCCAGCTGGGTTTGGACTTGATTAGGAAAGCCACACCCCTGTCTATATAAGACCTTACAGCTCACAGTGCATGTCAGAACAAATGAGAATCATGAGGCCAAAGGAACTGCCTGAAGATCTCAGAGACAAAATTGTGGCAAGGCACAGATCTGGCCAAGGTTACAAAAAAATTCTGCAGCACTTAAGGTTCCTAAGAGCACAGTGGCCTCCATAATGGAAAACCCCTTCCTAGAGCTGGCTGTCTGGCCAAACTGAGCTATCAGGGAAGAAGAGCCTTGGTAAGAGAGGTAAAGAAGAACCCAAAGATCACTGTGGCTGAGCTCCAAAGATGCAGTTGGGAGATGGGAGAAAGTTGTAGAAAGTCAACCATCACTGCAGCCCTCCACCAGTTGGTGGCAGACTGGCCTGAAGGAAGCCACTCCTCAGTCCAAGACACATGAAAGCCTGCATTGAGAGATGGTGAGAAATAATTCTAAGCGGTATGTGTAGAGAAAACCAGGCACTGCTCATCACCCGTCCAATACAGTCCCAACAGTGAAGCATAGTGGTGTCAGCAT
>CM070033.1:107994769-108016933 GCA_036250615.1 Ptychadena robeensis | reverse complement strand
GGGGGGGGGGTTAAATTGCATCATCACTCATGGCTTTTGTGATATTTGAAATGCAAGTCACATGTCATTTGATTAGACACACATAAGGGGTCTAAGTTCCCTTGTGGGGTGGGCTTTAAGCTTCTATATCAAAACAATATTCTGGTTAGAATATTGTTGATATTCTAATGCTTATTTCATGAAACACTTTACTGGACATGATATATGATATAGAAAAATATATTTTGACCTTGTTACAACAGCTTAATCAAGAGCTCATTTATTCTTCTTACAATGTATACAACTGATTTACCCAATGTATTTATTCTTGTACTCTGCATACATTTTTCAATGCAGAGAGGTAAGATGCTCTTTCTAAGTATATCTGGCACACTCTGCTTCCTCTTATTTGGTTTTGATATACAATGTTGGTGCCAATTCCATACATTTGGGAAGCAGCTGAGTAGGTTGTGCCAACAAGGGGTAGGGTCGGAACAACAATAAGACCATGGCAACATGCCAGGCCTCTGTAACTAAGAAAAAGGCCACACCCTCTTATATATTTTAGAAGTATGTCCTTGCCTTAATATGGCATTCTGCCATTTGTTCTCTGGATTGTCTTGACCATTCTATTTAAGATGTCTATATAATTTTTGCAGAGGCAAACCCCACCAATTCATAATAGTAGATCATTTCTCATATGGAAGAGTATTTATAGTTATAAAAATTGAATTGTATAGCACCTGATTTTCAATCATTTATGGCTATCAGCCATTGGAATTAATATGAATACATTTAAACTACCTGAGCATTTTCATTTACAGTGATATTGAATAATAATGGACCGATTGCGCCCACATTTTTCCTGCACGTGCAGATATGTCTTAGACATTTTATTGTAAAACTGCCATGAATTTCAACAGTAGAGTTGGACTCATATTTCACTTGATTACTGAGCTTGTACCCAAGAGAGGTTTCAGTTGGTTACAAAGGGAGCCAATTCTTCGGTGCAGCTGCCAAGACCTGTCTGTGGAGGAAATCATACCAAATTCCCTTACAAATTAAGGTGGATAATTAAAGAACAATGGAGACCATTTAATGGTTAACCCATGGTGCTTTCAAAGACCTTCAGTAATGCTGACTGTTCTCATTGATTAAAGCTCTTCAAATGTCTGTGTTAGTTAAAGTGTTCTCCCCCACTAAGCCTTCTAGGAACATAATACATAGATTTTCTAGTAACATTATTGTGCAGGAACTGTTTGGGAAACATAGCAGATTGGGAAATTTGCTGCTCTATTTATATTCAAACACACACGTACAATTTGTCATGTTCCACAAATCATGGAATTAATAAAGACAATTTTTTTTTTTTGTATTACATGTACATATTACATCTTTTTATCTGAGGAAACAAAGATCGTGAGCTAGAGCAGAAAAGCTAAGTATACATGGTGTATGTGCTATCATGTGTCATTATGTAAATGGTTTGCATGGTCAAATCTTGCAAAAGTAAAAGGTTTATACAGAAATCAAATTAAATAGGTTTTCAGATCATCAGTAAGTGCTCCAGGATGTGACAATGGGTAGTGAACACAGGTAACACACACCGATTGTGTGAACAGAATATCTTTATTGGACCTTTGTCAGGATGCCACAAGGTAACTTGACATATAAATGGCCATAGCCAGTCCAGTCAAGAATTCAATGTCTTGGTTTGGCTGTACTCGCTCACCGTGTGTCCTTTTGTGCAGTCTGGGGGTCCACTGGTCCTTGCTAGAAACTGGGTGGCAGTCACTGGAAGCCAGCCAGTCCAAGCCAGGCCAGACAGCTGTATCAGCAGGCAGAGCAGAGGAAGGGATTACCACAAGGAGCCACCTTTACGCTCTGCACACCTTCCTCGCTAGGTGGGAATATTTCCCACCCCTCCACAGAGACCAAGCCTCCCTCACTCTAGTTTCTGGCAAAAGGCACCAGACATCTTGGATCTCTCCCTTTTATGTTCTCTGTGCCAGAGCTCCCCCTAGAGGTTCCTTCTCTTACAACAGGGCCTGCTACTACCTAGGCCACCTCCCTAAAACTTCTGAGATTCTCACACTCCATACAAATAGCTTTGTTAATTCCATGAGTTGTTTAAGGCAGAGAATCATATTTTCTATAAGTAGAGGGAAAATAATTATTATTAGGGAAACCCATGTCTCCATTGCTGTGATAATCCTTCCTTGGCAGGTATATCTAATGGTAACTTAAGGTCTCCCTTATCCCTTGCCGTATGCTATGGTTCCTTCCACTGGCCCATACATCACTACAGAACAAATAAGCTTGCAGAATAAAAATATTATGATTAGTGGGAGGTATTTAAGCCACCTGTCTACTGCTTGCATGTCATTGCCAGTATTAATTAGTCAACTGAAAGATATTTACTGTATATCATATAACATGAAAACAAAACAAAGAGAATGGAGATTCCACTCTAGGACTTTTAAGGCACGATTTTACCCAGATACATATAGGAACATATAGCATGATTATATGTATACATAGGAATGCATCAGGATTAATCTTAGTGCCACAACCTCAATAAATGTAAGAGGATGGGTTGTGCTGGGCAATTCCTATTGTAGGCTATGGAGTTGTATCTGTACTAGTAACTGGCCACTAGATGGCAGTGTGGAGTTTATTATTGTTCAACAGCTGATTCTGAAGCACACGGAAGCACGGAGCCGAGCCGACAGCTGACAGGAGAGAGAGATCGCAGAATCTACCGGTAGCTGCCTGTCTGAAGCATTCAGCATGGCAATTCAGGTGAGGTGAGTGGACCCCCCCCCCCCTCAGCTGACTCGAGTATAAGGCTGAAAAACTCGGCTTATACTCGAGTATATACGGTACATAGGGATTGTCATTATAATACAATATTTGTTGACAGATAATGTCTCGACGTGTTTTGCAAGATTTGCTTCCTCAGGAGAATTCTATCCGGCAAATTCTCTAATGTTATCTAACAGAAAAAAATCAAAATATAAAAAACTCTTCCAAAGAAAATCAATTGTGAATCATCCAATGCAATCAAAGGTTAGGGTAAGAACTATATACTCACAAGTTGCTAAGTAGCAACAAATCCTTGACATGGCCCGTATCACAGCTCCCCACAGAATGACTTTCCTACTATCATATAACATGGTCAAGGTTTGGTCCTAAAATGTCAATGCCCAGAATCCAGGAGTTTAGAGGTGGAGAAAATTGTACAGCTATGGAGGAAATGTTCAATTTTAGTTTTTAACGTCATCCTGGTTTATACCCCTTTTTGATAGATAATATGATTATCTGCCAAATATTTAAACCCAAGAACCAAGTCACAAAATGAAAATTAATCCAAAAATGACAGCCAAGACTGACTAGTTAAAGGAGTTGCACATGGTTAAGCAGGACTGTGACTACACCAGCCAACACAGAGACCTAGACAGTCAGGCATAGACTTCATGGCCGCATAGACTCCACAGAAGGTACTTTGCATTTGGAGTTGGCAGTGACCCAGAATAAAGGCAATAACCCAGAATAACATCTGTGTTGTCTATTTTATTTAAATTCAAACGCAGGAATACATCCAGACAGAGACGTTTATAATTTAGGACACAGTCCAGGCAATAATGCTTGAATGTATTTTTGCTTAAAGGGAAACACATATAGAGATGGTAACTCACAAAAAGTACTCAGGTGGGGTCAGGTGAGAGGCGGAGACTTTGTTCTGGATCAGCGTGAGTAGTATTTTGTACAGTGATGGTAAGAGCACTAAGATGGTTAAAAAAATTTGAGAAGCTGACTTTGGTAAGCGCAAAAGACCCTGAACATAATAAATTGCTGGAGACATTTTCCAGTTGAAATTTCAAACTTTTAACTTAATTTATACAAAACTAGTGCTAGAGCAAAACTTTTTCATGTTCCCACAACCCTTACAACTCTACCAATATTGGTGCTGATACCATGTTTCATGTTACATATAGAGATGATAACTCACCAAAGTATGTGGTCAGATGATTGGGCAGAGACTTTAGGAGCACATTAGGAATTAGAGATGGACAAAACTTTTTTTGAAATTTAAAATAGCTAAATGAGAAAAAACTTTTTTTAAAATATTAACTTCATTTATGCAAAAAGTTCACATGCTAAAGCAAAACTTTTGTAAATGTTAATTTCCACCAATTTTGTTGATGATACCATGTTCAGGGGCTTTGCAATTAAGTAAACTAGTTTTATATGTTGCCACTATCTTTACTAGGCATCTGGACATAGAGCTGTTGATCATTGGTTTATCAATGTGAGTAAACCTTGTGCTCATAGTTGACATGCATATCAACATAAGTGGTTGAAAAGACCATGCTTCCTCTCCATATTGCATCTGCAACATCAAATTAGGCTGTTGCTGCTTGCTTCTTTCTACTTGGCCACTTTGCATTTTACAAGGGTTTCCTGAAAGCAATGCTAAACCTGTGCCTCAATCTCTGATTATATTTCACACTGTAATTCTGCACTTCATCTGATCTATATTCCTCTAACGTCAACAAACTAAAGTTTATCTTCTAAACAAAAGCCAAATCCAGTTACTATGTAATGCACAAGTATCATTAAGTCATGAATCCCTTGGGCAGTATTCCCAAGTGTAGCTCTGGGTAGATTTGCAATGCAAATATTGGTAACCCCAAGCTACACTCAAGTTTGTTTACCTTTGGCCACACCAGCCTTCATCATCTGTGTCCACCGGGCTTGGAGCCGGAGCCATCCCCCGCATGTTAGTGATGAGGCTGAGGAGGTGGGAGTGCCTGTGCCATTCGCCTGGGATTGTGTTGGGAGAGTGGATTAAGGTATCCATACATGTCTAGATAGCTGCTCGATCAGTCATCACACATCACACCCTGTACGCCCATCCCTCAAAGATAGGTCAGTGGAACAGGCAACAGACATGTCCATAATTCCCTCTTCGACTGCCGTATTTTGGATGGGGACCAGGATTCCTGTCCAATTGAGCATTAGAGCACAGTGTGGTGACATCATTTTGATCTCACCACTCATACAGGTCATCAATCTCACTGGTTTCTATGTCGCTGCCCCCCCCCCGACATGGGGCCGGAAGCAATCAGCAAACCTGTAGCGATGCTGAATCGATGCGGGCTCGCAAAACACAGGCATGTGTGCCCAGTGCGGGAGCAGTTTGTTTTACGAATAAATTGCGCATGTACTAGGTTCAGGCACAACGCCAGGGAGGTTGAATGGTTTATTAAAACTTAAACTGGCCATACACGAGTCCATTTTTTGTTTGCTTCCCGAACAATCAATCACTGTGCATATCAATAAACATACAGGGTGGGCCATTTATGTGGATACATCTTAATAAAATGGGAATGGTTGGTGATATTCACTTCCTGTTTGTGACACATTAGTATATGTAAGGGGGGAAACTTTTCAAGATGGGTGGTGAGAGACCTTGAAATTGCTACATGATGATGTGTTTCCCTCCTTATGCACTGAAGCTGCCACGTTCCCTGAGTTTTTCCAGCAAGATGGTGCACCACCACATTATGGGTGTCAGGTCCGAGCATTTCTAGATAAACAGTTTCCTGGAAAGTGGATTGGTCGTCGTGGGCCAGTTGAATGGCCCCCAAGGTCTCCCGATCTGGCCCCCTCAGACTTTTATCTTTGGGGTCATCTGAAGGCAATTGTCTATGCAGTGAAGATACAAGATGTGCAGCACCTGAAACTATCGATACTGGAAGCCTGTGCTAGCATTTATCCTGCGGTGTTGCTATCAGTGTGTGAAGAGTGGTAGAAGAGGGTTGCATTGACAATCCAACACAATGGGCAGCACATCGAACACATTTTATAAGTGGACAGAAACTTGTGAATAACTCATGAAAGAACTCATGAAAAAGTTACGTTAAAACCAAGCAAACCATTGTTTTCTTTGTGAAGTTTGATGTGACACATTTTTCTATAAAAAAAACAAAATTCAAAATGGCCGCCATGGTCACCACCCATCTTAAAAAGTTTCCCACCTCACATATACTAATGTGCCACAAACAGGAAGTTAATATCACCAACCATTCCCATTTTATTAAGTTGTATCCATATAAATGGCCCACCCTGTATTATAATTCCATTTTCATATACAACTGTATATTCTTGTTTAAAGTGCTTCAGCATTACCATTCCGTGTTAAATATGGTTTCTGGGATAATTTATGGTGACATCACTGTTTGCATTTTCAGCTCTGATTGTAAAGCACTCTGCTACTATTTAATTTAATCTGTTTTTTTTTCTATTATATCTGAAGTTCTGCAAAGTCAACATTTTTGAAATATTTGACAGCATTTATGCAAATTTTACACAAAAAAAGCCGAAATTTGATTGTGAAAATGTAAATTCAAATTAATTTCGACCATCTCTTATCAGCAGTGTCAATGCCTCAACACTTTTTATCCCTGTAGAGGAATCTTACATGAGTGTTCCTCTAAATTGAAGCATTGTTGCTACACCATCACAGAAAGCTCCACTGTTCGTCTGTCATGGTGTAAATGGACCCATCAGGTGTATCCTGAACAATAGGAATCCAGGAACAATAGGTTGTTGTGCAGTTTTGCTTAAGGCCCCCATACACGCCCCGATTTTCCATCTGATCGATTAAAAACAATCGATTTTTTGCATCGGTCTTCCAAAAATCGGTCAATGCCCACATGGTTCGACCGAGTAACTTCGATCAAACTTTTGGGAATAGTCGGTCGGAATGTGATCGGACATGTTGGAAATTTTTTTTCGATCGAATCTAAATTGTATTCAATCGGCTACTATTTCTCATGACCCGACCAATTAGGTCCGATCTAACTAATTACCATACTTTTACTTCCTGTTTCAAACATTGTGGTGTGTGTAAACTCATCTGCCAGGTTGTTCTAGGATGTATATATGTTTTACCATTCTCCTGTATTTCTCTTTTTTTTTTTATTCATGTGAACTAAACTGAAGTTGTGACCCTGTTTCCATCCCCATTTCCATTAGCCATCCCCATCAAAGGCAAAGCCCCCCCCACCCCCAGAACAGACACCCACAGATTACCTGGCCCTGGCCAAAAACTCCCATTCGGGTGGTACAATTGTGTGCCTCAAGCTGCTGATCCCTGCCATATCCCTTCCACTTCCGTTCAAACATAAAACCGGCCGATGGAAAATGTTCGATCGAAGTAGGTAAAATCGGACAATAATTGGTTGCTTTATTTGGGGGTCTTTTCGATCAAAGATCCTCGTATCGGAAAACATTGATTGTTTTTAATCAATCGGACGGAAAATCGGGGCGTGTATGGGGGCCTTTAGTTTTTGTTTTGGGATTCTGGATTCTGGGATGGGGGGAAGGAACTGGGTGGGCCTTCCCATTCCATTCAGGAACTACACCTGATGGACATCAGGGAGGTGACTTGGTGTGTCTCAACAAAAAAGACTAAAACCCCTCAGTCAGGGCTCCCAATGTGGTTAGAGACAGTGCTGCTGGGCTTAGTAAATACAGGGCACACAAGGAATGTGTGGCCCCATGCTGATGGCTGCTAGGAGGCACGCCGTTAAGGGTTCCTACAGGAAGGTACCATTGTTGGATCGGTGCCAAGCCGGGAGGCTTGGCATTTTCAGGACATTCGTTTGGCTTATGTGAGGGTGATTTTGTGTTTTGGACTGTTTGTGTGCAAATAAACGTGGGCAGGAACCCCTAATTGAAAATAATTGTGTGGATTGATGCTGTTGAGAGAACCCATTTGAGCTGATCCCCCACAGTAAACATTCTTTTAATCGGAGATCATATTAAAATATGGGATGTTTGTATTGCTGCTATGACTTTTATGTTGTCTGTCATTTTATGAAAAGTTCCTCTGTTGTCATTTACTAGTAGGGATGGTCGATGGCCGAAAATTCGCATAGTCGAATTTTGATGGGGTCATTTCGACTTTTCGCCGAAAAAGTCGAAAATCAGCCTGATATTTCGACTGAAATCGAAATTTCAACTTAAAAAAGAACTTTGCTTTTGATTTGCCGCGCCGCTATTTCGCATGCGAATATCGACATTTTAATTAAAATTTTCGCATGCGGGAGTGATTGGAAAATGACGTAAATTCGCAATGGAGAAAATTCGCATGGTGCTAGCTAACTTTGTCAGCTTATTGCAAAGCCCCTGAAAATGGTATCCTCACAAAAATTGCTGGAGTTGTAGAGAAGGGTTGGGGGACATTGCTGGAGTTGTAGAGAAGGGTTGGGGAAACATTTGAAAACAATAAGTTTTGCTCTAACATGTCAAGTTTGTGTATAAATTGGGTTTAAATCTCAGCTCTGATTGTAAAGCTCTGCTACTATGTACACTGATTCTTCTATTATAGCTCATACAGCAAATCCAAATTTTCCACCTTATGTGAATTTTTGACCTTATGCGAATTTTAGGCTTTATGCTAATTTTTGAGTGTTTTATGCGAATTTATGGCGCTATGCGAATTTTCGACTTCGACTAGAAAAATCTAAATTCGAATGGGAAACTCGAAATTTAAGTAGAATCGAATTTTATTCATTTCGACCATCTCTATTTACTAGCAAAAATCCATGAGCAGGCTCACAAGTCTGATTCATACACAGTAATATTACAACAGTAGCCACAAGACTATCGCATACCTTTTGATTTGGATCTGTGTCTCCCAAGGCAGTCTTTTTAAGACTTCCCCTTATTATTTTAAGCCCAACTGCAAGACATGCTACTGAATTACTTCCGTAGTACAGGCTGCACTGATAATTATGCTTTTGTTTCCTATCTCTGCAAATTGAATCAACAATCATGCAGAGTTCACACTTGGCTTTCAATTTGGGCTAGAGGTTAACATCTGTCTGTAACCGCAGCAGGATTTCTATTGTATGAAGACAAAGGGTGCTAAATGGAGCTCCATAACTTGTATTAGATAGAATATTGTGATGACAGTTATATATCTGTACTGTTTAATTCAAATTAACTGGACTTGCTGTGTGCAACTGAACAGAAAGTTTGGTTGATTTTATTTAAACACTAAAGATATACAATTGACCTGGATGAATGAGAACTTTCATATATATGATAGTTGTATATTCAGATGACACAACAAAGCTGAATTTTAAAGTTAAAACGAAACGTCCATTTGAAAGTGAATTTCCCTAGAGAGATTTTTTGCATGATGCAGAAGAAAGCACAATAAGCATCTCCATATTGGAATTATTTTGAAAATTTGGCAACGCATGTTGAACATGTCCAAAAAGTTTACATTATATCCAATGGATAAGCGATGACATCATAACGCTGCTCCCCATTGCTCACAGCATCGGCGGGCACCCTTTGTGTGCCGGCTGTTAGTTTCAATGGGGATGTCAATGAAACATCTGAGGGTTAATTCAGGGTTAATTCAACTGAGGGTTACTTCAGGGTGCAATATCATGAGTGTCCACTGGGGCGTTTATAATCGTGTTCAATGGAGAAAATCATCAATACACTTTCATTAAACAACCTGATGACTGTTGTTTTCTTACGGCTTTAATGCATTGCAAGATGAGGGAGATCATATATTCCGCGGCACAGAGAGGTAGAGAGAAGGGGCTGTGAGGGACTTCCACTGTTTACTCTGCACAGATAAGGTTTTTTAAAGCGTCATTCTGCCCTATTATTGTCACTTTTGGTGCTGATCATAGGAAATCAAACACAGGTGGTAGGTCCTCTTTAAAACAGATAGTGGCATTTCAAAAGGAAATTCCACCAATTACAAAACCTGACACGGGAAGCAGCCTCAAAATTGCCTGCATGCAATTGCCTGCATGACTAAAGCCACTTCTTCTTATCCAAGACCAGTTCCTAACCCAGGGGTGGGCAAACTTTTTGACTAGCGGTGCACAACGGCTTCTTAAATCTGATCTGAGGGGCCGAACCCAGGGCCTGTAATTGGTGTGGTCAAATTTCCTGTACCTGTTTAAAAAAAAAAGAATTAATTGTACTGTCAAGGGGGTTAAAATATGGGAAGGGGAGCCAGTTTCAGAATTTTAGAAAGTTTCAACAATGTGACAAAGGGTCGGAGTAAAAACCTAAACGGGCTGGATCTGGCCCCGGGCCTTAGTTTGCCCATGTCTGTGCAAAACCCTACAAATGCTTTTCTAGATGAATGGATACAAATATAAACCAACACACAACTTCAGTAAGCCTTTCTAGGAGGTCAGACCCATTACTATGGGCCAGCTTTATATTGGTCATTTTGGAATATCATGCCCATCAAGCTGAAATAGGTGTGATGATCATGTGTCCATAAACGTATAAATAAAAGTAAACATATTGTTTATACAAGTGTTGTGTCTGGAAGGTGGTGGGCCTCCCTGCCACTTACTAGATGCTGCCTAAACCGAAACAACTCAGCTCTTCAGACTCAATTACCTTTTATTATAGTAGTTTTTTTTTTCAAGCAAGTAGAGCTCCTAGCATCATGAGACATATCTAGACTCCATCTTTAGGAGGCGTAACCTGACAGGGGAAAGCTACCCGGCATTGGATGTGCCTCAGACATATAAGCCAAAATCTTTGGCTCTGCTATGAGTCAGCCCAGGAGGCACCCATATGTTACGCCATGGCCTATCTTCAGGTGCTCTTCTCCATTACCTCAACTTCCCAAATACAAAAGAATACACAGGTGTCCTGGGAGATTAATCAGAATGTACCTACACCACTGTATACAGCTCATTCACTGTCATCTGTGGCTGTCCCTTAAGGTCCCCACACACATATGTCACCCCATGTGGGACCCCCAAATGGCGGCCGATATTGTCGCCGACCGACAGCCGGGAGCGCGCATGCCCAACGGTCGGCGGCAAAATCGTTCAGTGCGTGTATGGCTAGCTTTACTCTAACATATGTCTGAGTAGGGGATCTTAAACACTTGCATGTTGTCGGCTGGTGCTTGTAGTCCCGCAGACAGTTACTTTTCACAACCTGTTTCCCACAGAGATTCTTTACAAGACACTCACTGTTGGCCCCCTTTAATCAGGACCTTATATAACCCTCTGGGGGATCAGCACCACCCTCTACGTCAGTGGTTCTCAACCTGTGTGTTGGATCCCCTTTTGGGGTCAAACAAGCTTTTCAAAGGGGCTGCATTCACTGAAAGCAGTGCTGATGCCCACAAGCAGGGTGGGAAGTTAGGAGGGAGAGTAGCCCCTTTCCTCCTCATGTCCTACCCCCCCCCCCCCCCCCCCCCCACTTCATTTGGAGGGTGAAGGAAATACAAGGGAGGGTAGTGTTTACGTGCAGTATTTGGAACCACAACAGCACTTCTGCGTTCCAAATACAGTAAGTGTCATTTTGTGGCATTACTTCTAAAAAGGTTGAGAACCACTGCTCTTTTATTGAAGCTATTTTCATGTGTTTATTCTATTTACTTAAATAAACAACTGTGATTTCCACAATATGAAATGTATATGTTACTAAATGTATAACACTGATTTGGAAATTACTAGCAGGCAATGTCTACATATGTGATTGCTATGCCCAGGTTGTTTGACATTGTGGCATCTGATGAGCCTCGTTTTCACCTTTGAAAATGCATGTGAAAAAAAAGGGTAGTTCATCATAACCAGCTACCAGTGTACAGGGGTGAACATAAGTGGGACTCTGGTACTCAAAAGGGGCCAAAATCTAGCTATGCGTACCTGCATTATTGTTACAAAGCTCATATGCGTACTAACAACTTGGAGGCACTCCGTGTCTAGGCGGTTGCCGTTAAATGTAAAATGTATACAATTTGGATAAACGTGGATAACTGCAGGGAAACATTAATAACTTTGAAAGGTTGCAGATGGGGGTGTGACACTGGGAATGTAAATTAATTATCCAGAAAAAAAGATTGGTTTTTTCTTGGTATTAGAGATCTGGGGGATAAAAGTCTGAGTAGGAATATGTAGGGGTAAAATCCGACCAAAGAAAAGCACAATTTGGCAGTTCAAATATGACTATGAAATGTTGACATTTGGCCTGGGGTAAGTTACTAAGCCAGAAAATTTCAGGGTTGTACTACTGAGGTATGAGATCTGGGGGTTCAAACGTGTTGGACTGTGAGAGTTACATATGACCCAAAGCCTGGTGACCTGTGGATGGAGACAGCTAATCGGAGACTCAATGGGGTGAGTACCAAACTCCATCACCTGGTACTCATCTGAGGAGCTCACTAAAAAAGTTATGTGCACCCCTGGCTATGTATTATGTGCAAGTTAGAAATATAAAAACGGCTAATTCTAGGCAGCGTTATAAAATGATATTTTTCATTACCAATTAATTTGATTAATAATGTCAGTTAGCACTGATCACAACAAATCCCCCTACTGTGCCACACATAAGAAACTTCCACTTTAAAGTAAATGGAATGACATTTTCCTTTCACGGTAACTGTGTTCTGCATCATTCTGCTTTATTTCTCATGTAAAGCCAGATCTAAATTTATCCAGCTTTCTGACATTACACCTTGGGCAAGGTCATTTTATCCCACCCAAAACCACCCTTCTTCAATATTGTCCACCCCTCTGAACGAACACCCTTCCTTCTAGTCACACCCCTCTTACAGAATTTTGTTTTTCTTGAAAAGAAATAACAAGAAAAGGAAAAAAATAAACTTTTGGGCTCTGTGAAACTGAAAAGTAATCTGGGGGCTGGAATCCACTCAAAACCTCTTGGTCTCTGCCCCTTCTCTCTCCTTACACACTCCCGCCCCTTGGTCTTAAAGAGAATTTACTCATCCTGAATATTCACATGTTATAAAACTTTCTCCTTTGCTGAGCTGGGCTCAGCTGACGGCTGTTAGGCTGCAAGGTGCCACTAGTAGCTGACCAGACATCCAGCTGTTCCAGGAGGAGAGGATCACATCTGGTCTTCTGTAGGCACCAGGAACACAAGCAACCTGATGCCACACTGATTGCAGAAATTATTGGAACGGTAAGCTCTCACTATATTTTAGCACTTTTTTTTTTTAATCTTACCTAGTGTTCCTAGTTCATGATTTAACCCTTTAATGGTGACAATAAATTCAGCAAATAAGCCAGCTCCAGAGCAACCAATCAGATTCCAATTTACCATAGTCATACCAGGGCAGGGCACAGGTTGTTATGGCTTACTGCTTTTTCTTATTAAATAAGACCGGTGGCAAAGCTAACGTTTCATATTGTGTGCAAGAAACTGAATCCAAACTTTTTTTTTGTATTGCCAAGGGAAGCACACAATGTTACAAAGAAGAAAGCCTTTTTGTAATATGTTTCAGGGGCAAGTTATATAAAAGGAAATGGTTAGTTTCATAATTGTAACTGTAGTTCACATTTGGTCTGGAAACTTGTGTTTTGATATTATCTGGAGACCACATAGTAGTCTAGATGAATCATCAGGCTGGATGCAAAACAGGTGCATGGAGTCTTACCATAAAGTTTTCTCTGCCAGTTACCTGGAGTCATTGGGAGGACGCCCACTGGAAAGACTCAGCTTCACAAGGGCAAGCTGGAATCATTCATGGAAAGTGCTGTAACCTATAGCAACTAGCTCGCGAGTGAATCCTGTAATCAAATGATAATTGATTATCTCTGATAACTTGCTGGTAGTGGAATGATACATTCTCAGAAAAGCATCTACTTGTATCCTAGTTATATTACCTGTCTTAAAGTGGGACAATTGTTTTATATAAATATATCTTCTTCCCCCTCATCTTAAAATCACATTATATTGTAAAACAGAGATGCACGTGTGCAGCTCAAATCTGGTATATGTCAGTATAAAACGAACTGCCGTACGCATGAGCGGAAATTGCGTCATCCCACATTTGCCAATCCCAATCTGGAGCACACCAGGAAGAAGATGCTAGAGGTGGGGAGGGATGTTGGAATGGATTAGATTCAACACATGCCACGGTTAACAATAAAGTGGAATGAATTGGGTGGCTTGTATGAAGTTGTCAGTTTTTGTTACAATCTGATTGTACAACCATAAAATCTCCATACACCTTACAATCTTACCATACAATTTCTATACAATGCACTTTTGTTCTACCAAAACCATGGAATATGAGGAACTTTCTGAACCTTTCAATCACTATGTATTCTATCAGAGAGGACCGGGCACTACATAGTTGTTGGTAGATCTAATGGAAATTGTATGGAGTAATCTAAAGGTGTATGGGGGGCTTTACTTCAACAATCCACTGAATATTCCAACAGGCCCTTTAGGGGACAGCAGAATCAGGTTGCATTGTTTGTGGTCACCTAAGCAGATGGGAAGATGACATGACACCTTTGTAAGATGTCTATGCTGCTAGGGTTGTCCTCTCACAGAACATGAACTGTATAATGAGTTTATTTCAGAAGTCAATGTTCTCTAAAGTATGCGAAAAAACAATTGCTTCTCTAATTATTGCTATTGCTTCTCTAACTGCTATGCTTGTTTTTGGGTAATACACATTTTTTTAAAGGTGGGTTTTCTAGTAGATATTATATTACTTATGTGAGAACACTTGTTCTTCATATCTATCCGTGGCTTCTCTCATATCACTAGGACACTATTCCTTATTTCTATTGAAGTGTGTTCTACCATAGGCTCCCACTTCTATTATAGCATAGGATATGTTCTTTTAAGAAAGAAAAAGGATGAGTAAAGCACACAAGGTTTTCTTGTAATAATAATATTTGCTAGATTCATTGTGGGTGGGTGGACCCTTTAAATATGCCCATTTATAGTACCGGTCTCTGTCTATTATGAGACTATGGAAAGTAAATGTGCTGAATTATGAGAATGTGAGAGCTTCTGTACACTACTACATATGTAAAACAGGAAAATGTGGGAGACCAAATACATTGTGTATATAAAGGTACATTAACTCTTATGCTGACCCTAAAAACAATGCTTGGATGCATTATAATGAGTTTATTTTTCTATAGTTTAAGGATATTAGCTCTATTCTATGTTCTTATATTTTAAATAAAATTAATTCAATGTATGAGGTACTTCAGGATTGAAGAGAGAACTAGAACTAGTAAAGGTCATCTGGTGTCTATACGTTGTCCCCTGTCATGTGTTTTGACTCAAACAATGGAGGCAGAAGCTAAGATCCAGTGTGATCCAATAATCACACTGGGTCTTGGCTTCTGCAGCCATAACAGATAAACAGGCACCAGGATTCAGGTGACCTCAGCCCTTCACCTTAGAAACACCTTTTTTCATATTTCTATCTTCATGGAATCTTTTTAAGATTATTTTCTAGATTTCAGAATAAATTGAAGTATTGGGTTTCTGACTTGGCATGAAGATGTGCTGTGTACCATGTAGTAGTAATTTGTGTCACTGCTAAAAAAGTTACAAAGACCAAAGCACACATTTCCCCATCTTTGTATTAAATCTATTTAGAGTATAAAAATATCTAATAAATAATATGTTGTGATACTGAAACATATTTCCATTTTAGATTACCATAGTGTTTTATGCTGATGACCAATACCTACCCTTATTTGATCTCCTTCTGCCTCAAAAGTTACCGCCCATGCGGAGTCCTAATATTTAAATATATTTTTTTCCATATTATTCACACATTTATAGACAGGAAGCACAATATATGATGGAGACAAGCTCATATTGGTTATGCAGGCAGCTTGTATGCATTATGCAAATATGTCTACTATAAACTGGGATGAAAGAGAATACTGCTATTGCTTATCTTTGTTGTGAGCTATAGGATCTGAATGAATAGCTAGTAGTGACATTGGTTAGACTGGAGCATCCCTCCATCGTTGGACATATTCTAACCCACTAAATCAATCATTCAAAAAAAGGATATTGATTTTTTTTACAGTTTGTTAATGTAACTCTGTTATCTGTATGACTGTTTTCAAATTACATCTTCTGCGTTCTAGTGGTCAAACTGTAGGTAAGAGTTGTTCAATACAAGAGCAATATCCAAACACTTTATCAGTATTTTTGAGGGTGGCAATGTATAATGTAAGGAATGGTTTACAGAGAACATTCCAAAAACAATCCCATATGTGGCCTTTAGGGACTAAAGTTGGCCACCCGAGCTGAACCTGGAATCATGGCTGATGGACTATCACTTGCTCCTAAAATAGTTCCGGCACATGGTATATTCCTCATCATTAGTCGAGATCTCAACAGACTTCTATGTTGGTGATTGTAATTTACACCAAATATGTATGTGGTGTATCAGTTATTTACAGCATGCTTCTACAGTTTTCTCATGCCATTTTCCTTCATAGTCCCACACATACCTGTTAATCCCACCAGTGAAGTCTACCTAATGCAGTTTCTTATGGCAGTATGCCAACAATACTGCACGACTTCTGGATTCAGACTAGAGTTGGCTGTGTATGTATACTCTACAATGGGATGACGGGTATCAACATTGTCACTGCTGATTCACAACCCAGTGGCACCTGTTTTCTACATTGTCTAAACGGAATGCTCATGAACAACTAGGAGCTGCAGGAAGTTCAAATGTCTATCTATTTCTTGTCCACTTGATATTATTTTACCAGGAACATTAAAGCATAAGGCCTGATTTCTATAAACTGTAGGAAGACCAATCCATGTTCACATAAGAAATGTAAGCGAAATTAAGTCAATATAAATTTTTCAAACTTTTACTTGTTTCTTGTGCAGTACTCATCAGCCTTAATTTTTTTGGTTTTGGTGTCAGATCCCAAGAGATAGGCTTTTTTGCTAGAGCTGTTATGGAATTTACCTATGCCACATGGTTTCTTTCTATTCTGAAGAATGTTACTAGAAGAGGCACCATGCCAACCACTGGACGACCTCACTATGAGGTAAGTAGAACTATTCTCTACATTCGCTTGTGCAGGGCTATGACCATTGCAAGGATAATTTTGTCATCTGACCTGAGATTGAGAATTTATACAATATTATTAAGTCTTTGTTACTTTTATTTGTTTACAGTCCTCATGAGCCATTAATATGTAGAAAACCTGTTCTGACAGCTCAGACAGAAAAAGGGGAACAATAGTTACAAGGAGGCCAGCTGATCCTCATAAAGCTGCTTATGCCACCTTTTACCCTAATCTGAATACAGTGCCTAGTTTGTGTTTCCCATGCTGACTGCTAGCAACGTGATTTCTTAAAGTGCAAATGCTATCACATTAACACTTTAGAGTGCTGTAAATAAAAGGGTAATTGCTAACATCATAAAGATATAATGAGAAAGAATATAAAGACAAAAGAAAGAAAGGAGGAGAATGAAGGAAATAAGAAAGAAAAGCCTAATGTTTGGGCAGACTGAATGGAAATGTGATGATGTTTGTCCCAGTGTCCTGCTCCTATTCTGGTTGCCACGTGCTCTGGAAGGAGTCTAGGGCCGCTTTGGCAAGGACATTGGAGGAGGTGTTCACCAGGAGTCTGCCAGTGACAGGGAGGCTATGAAGTTATACAGAGGAAACTGTGTATTCAACCGAAGGAAATATCCTTAACTCAGCATGTAATGTACAGTATAAAAGGAAAAAACGTATATGTTCTGTATGATGGAAAGAAAATGAGCATGGCAATTTGCATCATTGTCACAATGAACTTAGCCTTGACAAGGAACTTTATTCATAATTATTAGAACCTTGAACACATGGACCTGCCCTTAAATTGTATAGCCTGCATGTACCTTTGTGCGTACAAGGCTTTCTGCTGTTTCCTTTGTGGTGTGTCAGAGCTATAGGAAATATGTAGTAAAGGCTGGACTGGAAATAAAAAAAATACATTCTTTCCTATGTGATTTTCTTTTTCAGGAGGACAGGGGTTTTATAAAGTTCTATGGGTAACACATTTTACAGTAAAGGCTCAGTTGTGAAGTAAAAGCTCACTTGTGAATTTCATAATGTCTGGATGATTCTTACCTGTTACCTATTTTTATGATATTTAGTCTTATTGACGTATGTACTTGGCTGCAGGCAGGGTCGGCTCTATGGACGAGGTTTTAACCCCTTGATTGGAGATTCCCCACCCACACTTAATTAGGGTGAGATGGAGGAGTACCCTCCCGATTATGTGCTTGTGTCCGCCCTCTTCATCCCACTCCTTGGGCTCTGGTGCCAACCCTGGCTGCAGGTTTAGGGATCACTTTAGAAGTTAGGGAAGAGAAAGTCCTTTGTTGTTATGCACATTGGGTAACGCATGGTAAGCATGCCCAGGAAGTTTACATTATACACAATGGGCCTGTTAACATGAAAATGCACGTCAATGAACAGGTGTGAACCAGGCCTAAAGATTACTGTATGTGCTATATTTATCTTAATTGCCAGTTTTCTATGTTGTTTCAAATTTTACAACTTGTATTCAAACCCACTTTTTTACCTACAACCCCCACCACTAAGTTAAATGTAAGGCACCTATTCACTTTGTATGTGTTGACATGCATTTTCATCTGAACAGGCCCATTAAATATAATGTGCACTTTATTATTACTAACTTTATTTCTATAGCGCCAACATATTACGCAGCGCTATACATTACATTTGAGTTCAGATGCAACACAAGATAACACACAAGTACATGTTACGACCCAGGAGAAGTTGAGGACCCTACCCAACTGACCCTATACTTTGTGGATATACTTACAGTTGCAAGAAAAAGTATGTGAACCCTTTACGATTACGTGGAGTTTTGCAGGAATTGGTCAATGAATGTGCACTGATACTTATCTAAGTCACACCAATAGGAAAACACAAATAATACTACACAAACATTATATGTTTTCATGTTTTGATTGAACATAACAAGTAAACATTCACAGTGCAGGGTGGAAAAAGTATGTGAACCTTTGGATTTAATAACTGGTTGACCCTCCTTTGGCAGCAATAACCTTAACCAAACGTTTCCTGTAGTTGCAGATCAGACCTGCACAACGATCTGGAGTAATTTTGGACCACTTCTTTTCACAAAACTGTTTTAGTGTGGCAATATTCTTGGGATGTCTGGTGTGAATCGCTCTCTTAAGGTCATGCCACAGTATTTCAATTGGGTTGAGGTCAGGACTCTGACTGGGCCACTCCAGAAGGTGTATTTTGTTATGTTGAAGATATTCTTCTGTTAAATGACTTGCATGCTTTGGGATATTGTCTTGTTGCATCACCCATCCTCTGTGGAGCTTCAGTTGGTGGACAGATGGTCTTACATTTTACTGCAAAATGTCTTGATAAACTCTGCAATTCATTTTTCCATCAATGACAATAATCTGTCCAGGCCCTGAGGCAGCAGAGCAGCCCCAAGCCATGATGCTCCCTCTACCATGTTTTACAGTGGGGATAAGGTTTTGATGTTGATGTGTCTTTTTTTCTCCACACACAGTGTTGTGTGTTTTTTTCCAAACAACTCAATTTTGGTCTCATCTGTCCATATGAATATTTTGCCAGTAGTGCTGTGGAACATCTAGGTGCATCCAGGTTGCAAATTCAAAAATGCTGCAATATTTCTTTTGGATAGCAATGGCTTCCTTTGTGGTGTCCTCCCATGTACTCCATTCTTGTTTAAGCGCCGGCTTTCTCTCCCACGCAGCTGTTGTCAGTAATGACAACAGCTGCGCGTAGAGCTCCGGCGGGATGCCGGAAACGGCGGGCAGTGTACTATGTACACTGCCTTGATCGCCCATATCGTGCCGTTGTGAACGGCGCGATATGGGCGGTGCGCTAGGGGGGTTAATATTTTCCTTATTGTGCGTGTGTCAACAAAAATGTAAGCATGTGCCAGAGATTTTTTTTGCTGACACTCTAGGATTCTTCTTTACCTCATTAAGCATTCTGCGCTGTGCTCTTGCAGTTATCTTTACACGTCGACCACCCCTAGCGAGAGTAGCAACAGTGCTAAACTTTCTCCATTTGTACACAGTCTGTCTTGCCGTGGACACATGAACATCAAGGCTTTTGGAGATACTTTTGTAACCCTTTCCAGCTTCATGCAAATCTACTATTCTTGATTGTATGCCTTCTGAGAGCTCTTTTCTGCGAGGCATGGTTTACATCACACAGTGCTTCTTGGAATCAGTAAACCCCAAATCTGGTGTGTATTTTTAAAGAGCAGGACAGCTTTCAGCAACACATCCGATATCAGCAAACTGATTGGACTCAAGGTTGGCTTACTCCGGGCTCTTAGCTCTTGTAGAAGTCATTAAGCTAGGGGTTCACATACCTTTTCCACCTGCACTGTGAATAGTTAGATGTTATGTTCAATAAAAACATGTTTTTCTATTGGTGTGACTTAGTTGAAGATCTAGAGCACATTTTATGACCAATTCATGCAAAACTCCATGTACTCTTAAAGGGTTCACAAACTTTTTCTTGCAACTGTAACATGCCCAGGTATTGCATCAGCCTCCACCTACATCTATGTCTGCAAAGCATAATATAATTACACTCAAATGGTAACCAAAAATGTATTAAAGTTTGATTTTGTATTTTGAAGACATGCAAGTCTAGGCTGGCATTGTTGGAATTTTTGTTTTGTTTCTTGTTCATTTTCTGATTTCCTTATCCATCCCTGACCCTAAGACCAGTTGTTATTATTATGATAATATGCTGATGATATCCTCCTATTGCATAGGATTGTATTTTCTTTTTGTTTGTTACCTATAGAAGACCATGGCGCTATATAATATTTAATTTAGTCATTTTTACACTAGTGGATAAATCGATTTTGTTGACTTGAAGCTTGATTATAGTATTAACATTGATATACTGTCCGCTAATATCACCTGTAGTACATTTGTTGTATCAAGGGTCGGTGTCAAAGCGCCAGGAGCGGGCGGGCACAGACGGCCAATGAGAGGGGCACGCAAATGAGCGGGCACACAGACCTGACTCGGCAGACCTGCCCCCCCCCCCTCCATGGCTGTATCTTGCAGTTATTTAAAAAACATCTTTAAAAAAGGTCATTTGTTAAATTAAGTACAAGGAGCTGTCTGCTGGGGGCTTAGTGGTTATGCTGGCCACCTTCAGAAAGTGATTGATTTGGGTATAGTTTTTTGCATAGACTGAGGCAGCCCATGTATGTAAAGTACAACTCCAACCTGAAAACTCTTTTTCTGAATGTATTTATCTGTAAAAGTTACATGTCCTGAGCTACTACGTGATGTCCTCATTATTGATGTTGCTCTATTTCTGGCACCTTTACATATGTGAGGAATGGCTTTCAGTCAGCATTACACTGTGATTGCTCCTTGTCTAATCACAGAACGTTTCTGCATTGTAGTTCCAGGTGATCTATGCTTTTATAGGCTGAAATAGTAAATGAAAGGTTTAGGAAGCATCCACAACAAAGACATTTTACTTGCTTTAGATATTTCCAACTATTTGTGGTTATTAAAGCAAACCTACCACCAGAAATGTTTTCATGAATGGCACTAAAAGTGCAGATAAAAGGGAGGAATGCAATAATAATAATTAAAAAAAACTTAGCTGAAATCAGCGAAGATAATCCAGCAGCTCTCCCTCACTTCTGGGTTCTGGTCTCAGCAAGGCAACACGTTACAAAAGCGCTTTGTTTTCTGGGTAATCTTGTGATTCACGTAATTATATTGAGGAAAATTCTCATAGAAGATCATTGAACTGGGGGTGCAATATCGCGGGTGGCAACTGGGGGCATTCAATGATCTTCTATGGGAATTTTCCTCCATATAATTATGTGAATTACAATATTACCCAGAAAACAAAGCGCTCTCGTGACGTATCGCCTTGCCTTGCTGAGACCAGAACCTGGAAGTGAGGGAGAGCTTTTTTTTATTGCATTCCTCCCCATTATCGACACTTTTAGTGCCATTCATGAAAACATAGATTTCTGGTGGTAGGTCCACTTTAAGCTAGTGTATTGAAGAGAGTTACAAAGTTTGGAAACTGTAAAAACAATGTCATATGCAAATAGATACATTTTGACTTCTGATGAAGATCCAAACCTGCAATATTAGGGTTTGCTCAGATATAATCAGCAAATAGTCCACTTATGAGTACAGCAATAATAGGGAAGTATGTCAACCTTAAAGTAAGTTATTTGTAAAATTCTGTGCAGAGCATGCTTTCAGGGATTATTTGTGATGGGCTAGGGCAAGGGTAGGCAAAGTGCGGCTCTTTAGCCCCTTCAGTCCGGCTC
>CM070033.1:107966882-107978126 GCA_036250615.1 Ptychadena robeensis | reverse complement strand
TGGACAAACTTACAAAATCAGTGAGGGGTCAAATAATTATTTCCTCCACTGTATATGGCTACCATTATTTCTTTATTGAACACTGCCACTTCTGTAAGGTAGCTTATAGCATTTTTGATACTGTAAAATGCTTTTTTTCAAGTATCATCCGTTGCTGGGAAGGTTCTCACTCATCCATATCTTAGAGATGTTTTCTTGGAGACATTTCACTAGGCATGTCTTTCTCAATTGAAAATTAAAGCCAATTCAATAACTAGCGAGAAGTCTTGAAGAAAACCTCACCAAGTTTAGTTGCTTTGACTTACTACTGCATCTATTCTTTGCTAATACACACAATGCATAGTCTTATTAAAAATTGTTTGCTTCTACTCAGGCTTGGAGTTTGTCTCTCATGACCCTAGGCATTAATTTTGCTTTAGGTGGGTTCCACTCTGTAGACTTTATTCTGTTATTCTGCTTCACCTTTTCGAATATTAAGTCTGCTATATAGTGACCTCAGGTCATTTTCCAACTTCTCGATCAGTTTGTATAAATTACATTATTTAATTGGCACCAAAGGCATCACTTAAGGAGACACCACCATAAGTCTCTCCATTTTCTGGTACCATTTTCTTTGGCAGCTTAAAATTTTCCCCAAGAACTACCACTTCACTCAGAAATCTTGTGAGCCCTTTAAATCATGAGCCAATGTGTCAATTATTATACGAAGTATCTCAGCTTACACTTACTTTAACTCTAGTATTTTAAAGTATCAAAAGGTCTTCAGAAAAAAATGTATAGTGAATAAAAATATACCTAATTTCAGGGGCAATGTTGGCATATAATAGCAGCTGGTAATATGTATGGAATATAAATGAACTTTTATAGGGTAAATATGTATCATCTTTCATTGGGTGAATATTGGAGCAACTCATTAGGTGAATGTTGAGGTGACAGATTTTTATTTTCTAATTTTTTTTAACACCTTCTTCACAAAAGTGTAGCTTGGCACAAGTTCAGCCCAGGGGCCAATTGCAGCCGTTTACACATTTCCACAGGACTAAAGTTCTGGCCAAGCTAGACACAACTAGACACCATTTAGCTTTTAGAAGAGAGGTGCATGCATGGCTAAAGGACAATGCAGTTGTCATCTTATGCTATGAGTACAAATTGATTTACCTGGCATCTGGCGCTAGAACGAATTTCATATATTAGTTTGTTTGAATTTAATGCTTTTGGTTCAAAAGATGTCAGTATGAATGGTTGGACCCCACACATGGACACCCCTGACATGGAGAATTCAGGAAGGGCGATTTCTTCTGAAAGCTCTACAATCACCCTGTACCCTTTATTGCTGTTATAGGAAAGTGGAACTCAATCAATGAAAATGTTAGTTACTAGTCTGAAGGCTAGTAGACTGCATATCTATCTGTGAATGTATATTAATATATAAGTCAAGCAGGCAGCAATACTATGATTTGAATATCTGAGCTGGAAGGCACATGATTTTCATAAATGAGGGCTGACAAGAGTTTATAATAACTGTCATTCTTGCCATTCGGCATTGGAGCTTGGCTACGGGTTTTTTTTGTTTTTTTTAGACTGCGGACAAATCAAACTCATGAGAGCCAGCAGAAAGTGTCTTTATAATATGGCTACAGATGGAGATTAAAGTACATTAGATCAATCAAGAGACATAAAATGTCAAGTTAATTACAAAGCAAACATCCTGGCAATTTACATTATAATCATCCCAGCACAAGTAAATAAACAGAAAAGCACTATCCCATGAAGTGCTATAAAACATCTTCCTAACAGCTGACCATCATTTCCCTGACAGAGGCACTGTATGGGTGAACCCCATGAGACATGCAGAGGAGGCCTTGCCATTATAACATACCTCAGCTTGGAACTGCAGAAATCTCCATATATTTAACACACTGGAGGCATTATAAAGATTTCAATTCAAACTAAAACTGGACCTATATAAAGTTTTTATATATTTAGTATCATAGATTCTCCTCCTGTTTTTTCTTATTAGGTACTGTCTTGTAAATACTTGAAAACTTGATGTCTAGGAGGTTGGTAAGGGTTTGAGTACACTATAACCCGGTGATGGGCAACTGAGTTGATATGGAGGGCCACAAGTGCGGCCCCTGGCATCACTTAAGGGCCGCACATAACATTTTTAATCTATATAAGCATTTTATAATGAATAAATGACAGCTGGCAGAGCTAGAAGACATTATTTTCCATTTTTAAATAACAAAACTTGTTTTAATGATACTTCAAGCATTAGGGAACACTGTAGTGTGGCAATGCACATTTCATTAACTTCTTGGCCAGGGCGCTGTGAACCCTATGCATTAACAGTAAGTTTCGGGGGCCACAAGTGGAGGACTGAGGGGGGCAGCTCAAGAACGCCCAAAGGGCCGCATGCGCCCTCCGGGCCGCAGGTTGGGCACCTGGGCTATAACCACTTGATTAAGTAGTGTTCTAATAAGAAAAGTTCTAACAAGAAGGGAGTCTTCCGTATGAAACTATTGAAGCGAATGCTTGGAAGTCACTTCAAGGCTTCCTTGAGTCTTCTGGAATCCCTAAGGCAGTGTTTTTCAACCACTGTTCCGCGGCACACTAGTGGATGTTGCCTGGTGTGCCGTGGGTCTTTGACCCCACCCTTGGCCCTCCTATCTAGCTGCCTTTTATACTATAAGAGGCAGCTAGATAGGAGGGCTAAGCAACCGCATCCTCACAGAGCCGGTCCGTGTATAACACGGATCGGCTGTATAAGTCTTATACTATAAGACTTATACAGCTGATCTGTGTTATACACGGACTGGCTCTGTGAGGATGCGGTTGCTTAGCAACACGCATCCCCACAGACCAGGGGCTGTGTTTTTGCTCTGCTAGTACGCATCTGCGTTCCAGCGGGGTACCTGCTGATGACGTACTTCCGGCGGGGACCTTTGCCCAAGTGTGCCTTTGCCCAAAAAAGGTTTAAAAACACTGCCCTAAGGAATCCTGTAAAATGTTAGCACTGCTGCTATGGTTGCAAAAATAGATAATTTGAATGAATCTTGAAGGTGCTAATGTTTTTTGTTGACATTTTTGTTCAATTCTACTTGAAGATCGATTATTCCAAATTAAGGGGGAAATGCGACTGATGTCTACTAGAGGTAAATTCTGTCAGTCAATTCCTCACAATGTTCGGGCTAGGAAGCCAAGGCCAGTCTCTCCCTGCATCTGCACAGAAAATGCTCTGTAGACTAATGTTGGTGCTTGTCTACCTTCAGCTAGGAATACAGGGCGCGATTTTTTTCATGGCACTCGATTGTACTCAAATCTATAAAGAAAGCGAGCCATGTATGCCATTCTTCAGTCGAACAGGGAACCAACATATTGGTAAACGCTGTTTACTTTACCCTTTACTTACTTTACATACTTTTTAGCCTTCTTTTTAGCCCTTCTATGCCTGCTGAGCATAGTTCATAGATCTGCTAATAGGTTTTCTGAAACAGCGAATTTCATACCTGGAGGATTTACCTTGAGTCCATGGAGTGGTGAACCCAAGCCTACTGTTCAGTTATCTAACTCCTTAACCTCAAAGGCTGGTAATAGGGTAGGGCCAAGTAGAGATTGTACAATGGAAATATAATGTTGCAGGGAACACAGACATTCAATACCCCCAGATGTGTTAAGTGTTGATTGACAAAAGGTCCAGTACTGGAAACGTAGGAGCATTAAACCTGCACTTGTCCTGTAACTGAAATAAATCTGAAAAATAGGACATGCCATAAGACTGCTGAAAAAAGCTAGGCTAAACTATGTGGAAAAAAGAAAAACAGCTTTATTGGTCACAGCAACCAGTAGCGTTTTTCTGTTTTGTTCTAGAAAGTAACAGCTTAGGCTTGAATAACTATTATAGACTGCAGTTCCAATTTACTACAACTGTTATAAAGAAGGCCAAATGAATGCTAGAAGTGCCCCGAGCTGTCATGTTAGCAGCACATCTGGTTATGATTACAGTGAATGACCCTTTTGTAGATTCCTCTCTAGTTTATGGGCATATGTCTATACAGTATAATAGCAGCAGAATCAGGAACTTCATGGCACAAAGTGCGTAGGACTGGCATATCTTTAGGACGTTCAGAAATAACTTGGTGTCAGTGTACATAGGGCCTGCAAGAATGCCTAGCCTAAACTGTAAAAACAACAACTCACATTTTTTTGGAAGCCCTTTCTTATGTTTTCCTTTGTTTCTCTTAAAATGTTCCATTTTATCCAAACCACAGGCTCCTAGGTTCTTAGAAGAAAGGGTGAAAAGATATTTCTGAAATACCCCAAACAACTGCAGTGTAGTTAACACGTATTTTCTGCCTGGCAGCTGATAGTGTTAGAGGTGTGATCAGATTGCAGGCTTTGTATAAAAGACATACTTCACCTTTTAAAACTGGACAAGAGCTTAAACCAAACACCGTGGACATAGTTAAAGATTGTGGGTCCCAAGTGGGATTGTTGTAGAAAAACCACTACTTTTGCACTAAATGGGTTGATGGCTATAAAGGTTTCAAGTAATCCCTGACCTGCCAAGAGAATTCTCTGCTTCAGTTGAAAAGTTTGGTTTTGTTGAGGGTTACTATGGAGGTGGTTATATGAGAAAGGAGAGAACAGTTCTACATGTTTTATATTCTGCTGTCTGAGATGCAAAAGGTCATTTGCATGTTTTCTATAGCATGCTATTTAACATATATTCCCTTAGGAAGCGTAACACTATGAATTTTCAACAAAGTATATGTAAGCTTTACCAGAATAACATTTACATTGCTAAAGCACTGTAAACAACTGCCATAAAAAAAAAAAAAGAATTCATAAAGCTTTTCACTATCTTGCTACTCAAACAGTGGACCATACCAGTGAAACAGTGGACCATGCCATTCCAATGTGTGCTGAAACAGCTTGGTCTGCATTGAGAGCCTGTGTAAAGGTAGCCATACAGGCCCCTAATTTGCACCCGATTTTCTGGCCGATCGACTGGAGTGTGCGCTCCTGCCATTCGGCCGGCGGTCGCTCGGCCAAAAAATCAGGTGGTCCCAACCTGGTGAGATAGACCAGGAATCTGCCACATGTCGGATCGCAAGGTGATCCGACATGCCGGTAAATTCCCGGCTGATCACATTACTTTGAATGGGGACGGTAGTCCCATTCGAAGTAATGGCCGGCACACAAAGGGTGCCACGCCGATCAGCTGAGAGGCCGGCTGCAGCGCAATGACTGTCGAGGCAGTATCGCCTTGTGTATGACCTATATTCGTTTTTGTGAGTGGTGAGACAGTGCTTCATTTATTTATTTTATAAATTAGCAAACTTAAAGTTCCTAATGCTTAATATGTGCTATATGAGAAAAAGGTTTTTTATTGTAGGTCACCTTCATCTATGTTATCTGTCTAGCACTATTGGCACAGCCTCACCAAATTGTTCCTTCACATCTCTATGGCTGATTACATTTCCTGAAAACATTCTGCATTATGGAACATTGACATAAAGAATTCTAGTTATGAACACATTATAGGATCAACCAATGACAGTAGATGTGATTGGTATAGTTTTTCTCTTACTAAAGAAAAGAGGACCACAGTCCCAACACATAATACAATGCAGAGAAAGAGGAAAGGTTTAATTGGGTTGAACTAGTACAGGTCTACCCCTGAGGTCATCACCTCCCACTTAGGCCAGGGGCAGTGTGGCAACATGTGCTTCTACTTGCATGTCTGTAACCTGGAAAAGTGCAGTCCAAAGGAACCATGGAGTTGGTGGATTGTGCCACCCCACTGGAATGTTGGCACAGGAACAGTTCATCAGGGGCTGTAGCTGCTTGCTACAGTTCTGCTGTAGCTGCATGCTATTTGGCTCACCAGCTGCCTACATGCCGATATGGACAGGTGAGGGTCCCAGGCCTGGAAGCAACTTGCACAGCTACTCCAGTCTCACCAGAGACTCAAAGCTGGGCACTAGCGGGAGGACCCTGTTCTATATACTCACTGCCCCAGGTGCAGCACCAGCACTATGAGTGGGCCAAGGGTGGCCAGGCCCGCCCAGTCAGGTCAGTGTGCCAGCTCGATTGGAGCCCCCTACCTATGCCCGTGTCTGCCCATTCCTGGCACTCTGGCACGACCCTGTCCATGTGAATAGTGGATCTGAATCTTAAAGGGGACAGTAGCTATCTGGCTGTACACTACACTACATTTATACAACACTAAATGTGCATATAAACACTCTTCCTAACCAAATAGGACATTTTGATTTTAATAAATCATATACAATGCATTTTTGTTTTTTAATTTGTTGCTGTTGATTAAAAAAGTTTTTTTCTAATTATGTAAGCCTGAATGCAGAAGTCAGTGGGATATTATTAAAGACTACATTTTCAAAATTGGGTTATTAACATAAGCATGCGTTCTAAATAGCAATTTTACATTGAAAAAATCTTTAAAAGTGTCCTTTAATATCTGGCACCAAGAAGTTAGTAGAAGAGCCTTTGCATAAGTGGAGATGGGTCTCTATGGATTGATCTATTAATTATTTTTAGCACATCACTAAGGCTATGTTCACTCACGATTTGTTTAGGGTTTCTTACAACCACTAGCTCTGTGATCATAATGGAGGAGTGGATGGGAATTCCAGTGTCAACCTGTGAAACTCTAGTGAACCCAATGACCAAGAGAGAAAATAATGGGGACCACACAAAATATTGATACTTTGTCCCTTTTGTTACCAGAGTTGATGTATAACATAGTACCTTTGCTGTCCCCTCAAAATCCCTCAGCACAGCCACGAACATCTATACAAGCTGTACAGGGACTACTTAACATTGTTTCAGTGTCGTATCATTTGTGTTGTCCCATTAAAAGATATTATAAACTATTTACCACAATGGAAGGGTTGTACTCAGTTTTGTAATATACTGAAGACTTTAAATACATATTAGAAATAACCAGACAAATTTAGGACAAAAATTCCCACAAAATCAGCGAAAAAAATTTATAGAAATATTTTTGTTAAGTGTGGTGTAAGAGTGTAAATCATCAAAAACCTACATAACGATGGAATGCAGATTAAAATGTGCATTTCCTTTTGTTTGCTTCAACAAAGTTTTGTAGAATACATTATGTTAAAAACATCAACTAGATGTAATATTGTTCTCAGTGTTTTGTAGTTTATTTTGAAGTGAAATCCTTATCTCATGTTGGTGATATTATGAGGCTGGTGCTCAAGTTTTTTGCTCATGTACTCCCTCTAGTGGAGAGCAGGAAGCACAGCAAGTAAAACTAGTGATGTGTTCACACAAACGAAAAGACATCACAATTTTCCTTTATGAATTGGGCAGTCCTTACTAACAGGCGAATATGAAAAAAGAAGGAAAAAATCTTAAGCTCCAAAAAAAAAAACACAAACAAAAAAATTATGTACAATAGACAACTTTTTTCTGTTTTTTTTTTCCACCACAAATATAAACCTGTCATTCAAGAAGTAAGAGCCTGCCAATGCCGTTCATTTTTATATTTCAAGGTGACCAGGCTTAAGTCTACAAGTCAAAAAAGTTAATATAGTAAGGGGATCCAATTGATCCATCAATAGCAGAACATATTCAGGTGTTAATAACACTGTATGTGTTATCCAGATCTCAGTAGAAAATCTAAATAGGTATTCAGGCATATACTTGAATGTAAGCTTGAGTCAAGAGATGAAAATCGCAACATTTTGTTGATGAATTTTGTGAGCTAATTGAAAAGTCCCTGAACATGGTATCATCACCAAAGTTAAGGATTTGGTAAAATTTTGTATTGCTCTAGCACATGTAGTTAGTAGTGTTGAGCAGCATATGTTATATTCGATTTCGCGTAATTTCACAAATATATTAAAGAACATTCAAAATTCGTAAAATTCGATTCGACTGCAATCTATTGCCTTACATCCCAGGTGCCCAACCTGCGGCCTGGGGGCCACATGCGGCCCTTGGGTGTTCAATGGCGGCCTCCACTCCACTTCTACAATTCAGTATAAGTTAAAAATGTTATGTGTGGCCCTTTAGTGATCCAGAGGGCCGCACTTGTGGCCCTCCATATCAACTCAGTTGGGCACCACTGCCTTACATTGCGCATAGCTGTGCGCAATTATTTGCAAAGATTCGTGAACCAGCTTTACAACTTCTCTTCTTCATTCTGTTATCTTAGCGAGTACGAGCACGTATTGCTAGTATCCATTCGCAATGTGCACAAATATGCGTGATGTAAATGTTGAAGCATATTATGATGAATAACCACCATAGCGAATATCCCAGCGCACATTTGCGAAATATTGGGAATACTCGAATGTCAGATATTCATCGAATATATAAAAATTTCCAATATTCAACACTAGAAGTTAGCATAATTTAGGTTTAAGTTGATTTAACTTTGAACTTAATTTATGCAAAATCTGCATAAGCTACAGCAACACATTTTTATTTCCAATGTTCCCATAACACAACATCTGCAGCAATTTTGGTGATGCTAGCGTGCTCAGAGGCTATCTACAGTATCTATCTATCTATCTATCTATCTATCTATCTATCTATCTATCTATCTATCTATCTATCTATCTATCTATCTATCTATCTATCTATCTATCTATCTATCTATCTATCTATCTATCTATCTATCTATCTATCTATCTATCTATCTATCTATCTATCTATCTATCTATCTATCTATCTATCTATCTATCTATCTATCTATCTATCTATCTTCCACTTCCAGTTTTGTAAGAACACGAGATCAGCACTGGACAGCTCAGCAAGTACTGCTGCTTATTGTTTATTTTAAAGTGGAAGTAAATGCCAACAGATAGATCCAGAGCTGAAAAATGTAATGTTACACCTGACCAATCTTGTATTGTAGTCCAGGAATACCTGCCAGGTAGGTGTAATTCTATGCACATTTCCAACAGATATTGGTCAAGAATGTGCTTGGACAGTAGAAGACTATTACAAGACATATTGAGGTCATAGACCAAGTATACAAATATATGGAACTAGCACCTACCTTACCAACCTCTGCTAAGTCATTGGCTGTTATATATGAGCCAAACAAACTGAGAACACCTGAAAACTAGTTCAAAATGCATCAATATTTGTTTAAATGCACAATAAACAAATCAGCAATGTCAGTTTATATAATATGTCATTTACTAAAAATGTATACTTTAGCTATTGATGACATTAGTTTTACCCACTCACATTATCATTGCTTCAAGTGAATTAAAGCTGAGCTGAATTGTCCAATATAGCTGTTTGCAATAAAGTTACATTTAAAGCCTTTGTGATAACACTTAGTTCCTAGTTGCTTTTGCCAACTCTCAGTTATCCATTAAAAACTATGGCAACCTTAGATCTAAATATGGTAACATGGCCTCTTTCCTTGCTGTCAGTGGTAATTGTTTATTTAAATGAAGATTAAAAAGACCTATCTCTATCTATTGGCTAATTAGGAACCTCCCATTCAATTTACACCATAACGTACATCTTGGGTGTAAATTGCACATGTGCACAAGGACACAAAATTTTTAGTTGATTGTAAGAAGGACAAACATATTATCAGTGCTGTTAATGCAGAGAAAGAGAAGAAAATTACCTCATTTGGAAAGCCCTAAAATAGAGTGAGTTCAGATGCTAAAGTAAAATGGGGAAGGGCAATAATAAGCCATCCCTATCAAATAAGCCACCACCCGTATCTTCATATTTCCATATAGGCTTTATGCCAAATAAAAATCTATTAACTATTCCTACTATTGCAACAAATCCATATTTACAGGGTGGGCTGCCAACTTAAAGTCCCCATTAATCTCTCAGTGATTTTTTTCAACAATAAATATGTACTGTAGTCTTCTTCATGGACAAAATAAGTCATCCCCCTGAATAAGACCTAGAGCATATTTTGGCGTTTCAAAAAAAATATAAGACAGTGTCTTATCATCAGGGAAACAGGGTAGGCATGTAAAATGTACAGGCTTGAGAAAAGCAGGAACCTTAAATCATATTAAATATTTTAAAGGTATAAGTAATTGAGGAGGGAAGCAGAGGTGGTAGAACGGTCAACAGAGAGTAGTTTTTAACATGCTTGGGGCAAAAATAGCGATGTGCTTAAAATAAATGGTCTTCCAGTCATAACAATTGTACAGATTGTCGTGCCTCCTGAACATGCTACTCTAAAGTGGCCTTTTCAATTGCTTGCCCTCACTGTGTAAAGTATACTCTTACTCAGAATGGGCTTTTTTGATTAGACAGAGTGGTCCAAACCTCGAGTCTGTAAGGGTCGCATGGCAATTGTGCTTAAATTTCTCATTCTCAATTTTTTTTGTATAATATGCCGCACATAACCAGAGAACAGAGGCATATAACCTTTATAAGCAGTATAGGTTGAAAATATTATGTGCGCCCTTTAGTGATGCTGAGGACCTTGTGGCCCTCCATATCAACTTAGTTGGCCAACACTGCTTTAGGTGTTCTCTTTTTGCAGGGAACTAGCAGGAGTCAAAGTGTCTTGATACCATGATGACAAAAAGCTATATGAAAAAATTCATCTGGCCGGATGTGTTGGGCACCTGTGTTTTGCTACTCACTGGCTCTCCCTAAGCCCAACAGTCTCTGGCATTAACTAATTTGTTCAAAAAGTCAACCCAACCCAAAAAGGTGGTTGTGAAATAGTCAATGCCTCTAAATCTCCAAGAAAGTGGTTATTTTTGTTATTCTTTTTATTTCAAAGCTATTTTAAATAAAACTTTGGTACTTCTTGTCAAACTCTTTTGAAATCTTCACTGTAAGTTGGAGTTTTACTTTGCCAGTAGGATGGGGAATTAATTTGGTCATTCTGTGACCTGACCTCACATTTTTGTAATGTACATTTTTCTTCACTAAGCTCATTTTTCCCTGGATCTTTCATGCCTGGTATTTAAACTTGATTGATGTTGCTACGTTGCACTGCCATACAATATGAGGTGGATAAAGTATTTGCAGTTTGTTTTAGCAGTGGAACTGTCCTGATCTATGTCTATTTGTTACTACAATTATTTTGAACACTAGAATAGTTTGTACTAACCAATTTCCTTTTCTGACATTTCTTTTAGCTGTTCTGTACATACATTAGTTGTTTTTTTAAGACTGGGACACTGTAAACATGTTTCATGCATTCAACCAAACCGCTGGGTCTCACAAGCCCCAAGATTTCTTTGT
>CM070033.1:107948191-107958642 GCA_036250615.1 Ptychadena robeensis | reverse complement strand
ATAAAGAGGATGATGTGTTCAAAATACTCATTTGCCTAATAATTCTGCACTCCCTGTATAGAGGCATTTAGTCATATTCAATTGAACATGTTTAGTGATATTGAAGACATTTAACAGCCAGCCGAAGCCACATGTCAATACTAAACTGATTCCTGAATATGATTAATGTAACTTTCAAGCTCACCTGGTTGCTTTCCCTGACTTCAGCCTTGATCAAATATCCATAGTAATATGTTGTGATTAAAATACCCAGACAGGTATTTGTTTTTCTAGAAAAATATAGGTATTTATACATTTTCATCAATATATTTTTTTGTGTTTAAGACCTTATTTACAATTTGATAAAACATTTTATGAATGCATATGGTTCCCAGTAATCATCCTATTTAATATGATTCATCTTCCTAATTGATCTACAAGGCTGTTGCTGCTTATGTTGCTAAATAGGCAAGTTTAAGATATAAAATATCTTAATGACCCTGTTAAAACAACCATTTCCTTAATTTTACATTGGACACATTTTAAAATGCTTTTTTGTAGTAACTGATGCTAGTGGTATTCCTTGACTTACAAAAAAAAGTCTTAAATTCCTTTGAAAACACTCAAATATTTTCCCTTGAACACCTTTCCAGATGTGAGGGAACTCAACAGGGTTGCTTTAATTTCCCACGGAAAAAAAAATTAAACCCTATAATATGCAATTATTAGTGAGCAGTGAATGTAGGTTGTAGATTTAAAGACTTGAGTGTGCAGGGTTAATATACTCATGTATTTATTTGTATATATAAATATTCTTTTGATAGATTATACATTTCAAAACTGTCTTTATATGTAACAGTATACCACAGGAATGTAATATATTTATTTAATAAGGGACTTCTTTATCTCTAATCACATGGTTTTCAGTCAGTGCCTTCTTGTTATTGTGAGGGTATGCTGTATAATAGGGAAGGAGTTATGGGCAAAACACAGATATCGAGTGTTGGTTACTGTACAGGCATGAGCAAAACACAAGGGGGTATTTGAACTAGATTAGGCACAGACTGGATTTAAGAAAGGTGGCTAGCAAAACATCTTGTGATTTGAATATAATTAGTCTCCACTGCACTCCACTGAAAGTGTGTTTGTCCTACAGAAAGTCAGTGAATAAGAAACACTATTGTAAATTTCATAAAACTTCAAGCATATGTCCAAAGTGAACTATTTATTTTAGTGAATATAAGTTCCAGATTTCAGATTTTTACATAAAGCTGTACTGTTACAGGCTGCTATTGATGATGTGCATGTACAATAGCTAGTAGCTTGAGTCACTGGCACATAAGAAGTACACAGAATAAAAGTTCTACCAGCATGTAAGGTACAAGATAGATGTACATTTGCTGCCTTTGTCTCTCATGGAACAGGTTTTACATTAAATATAGATTTCTTGATATTTAGGATGTAGTGTCGTGGAGGGTAAACTCTTCCCTACACGGCCAGGTTCTTTGCGATGTTCAGACACACACTTCTCTCGCACACAAATAAAGCACTATCCACTCAGCTGGTTAGGAGAATATGTAGAATTATACTAGAAGGAAGCATATGTACCGGCTTCTCACCATACCCAATGGCAGGGATAGGGCATAGACTAAAGCCTCCCATACACCTTTAGATCACTCCATACAATTTCCTTTAGATCTACCAACGACTATGTAGTGCCAAGTCCTCCCTGATAGAATACATAGCGATTGGAAGGTTTAGAAAGGTCCTCATATTACATGGGTTTGGTAGAAGAAAGGTTGATTGAACAGAAATTGTATGGTCAGATTGTAAGGTGTATGGGGGGGGGGCTTAAGGGCCCCCATAGATTTCTCTGTCAGATTTACTTTAGATCTCCAAAACCATGTAATATGAGGGACTTTCTAGACCATCAAGTCTACCTGTGTTCAATCGCAGAGGACCCGGCACTACATAGTCATTGGTAGATCTACAGGATATCTGACAGAGAGATCTCACCCAATTCATGATCTCTCCAATCCCATTCCCGTTGGTGGGGAAGGTGTGGGAGACTCCTCGTGGCTCCTTTACACAGGTCACCTTTTGGGGAAAACAGCTGTCTCTCTGGAGACCAAACAGTTTCTGGGAAGCATACCTGCAGTATGGCAGAATGGCCCAGAACATTCTAAGTTGCAAATATTAATAAACTAGGATTAGGGGCTGGCCAGTGGTAGTTACTGGGCAGACTAAGAAGTATACAAGTAGTAGGGGAAACTTGGGCTGACCTCTAACAGGAATTCAGCAGCTGCCTGGCACTTGTTACAACAATTTAAGGAATATACACAACAAATATACAGTACAATACACATGTAAACAGGTTTCACTATATACACATAGATACAGTCACAATGTGTGAAACCCCGTTCACTACAAGGACACTTTCACCAATGAGTTTGGAATCCTCCTGGTTGCCTGCTTTCTGTTTAGTTCCTGTGCATTCCCTTTCTACATGGGCTGTTTTGGTTTGTGTGCAATCCATATGTAGGAACAGATTATTCAGCCCTCTTCACAGAGTGGAAAGACCATATAAAAGGAAACAACTACTACAAACAATATGGAAGCCACTACTGCTGACCGTCTTCACAAATAAACATGCAGTATAAAGTTAAAGCTGAGGATGTTTCTAGGTAAATGCAAAGCGTTTTCCTACCTTTAAAGCTCATTACCAAAGTTGTTCTGTGGCTTTTAATATATTTGTAGGTTATAAGCACCTTTAAGGTTTGAAATTCTCCATAAATGTAAATGTTGGGAGGTATCTATAGCACTGAATGAAGAAAAGTACTTTGGTCTTTGATCAGTATGTTTGTGCTTTGTGTGAATCAGGGTTTCCAGGATGCTGGCCTATTATTTTATAGTCATCACCCAATCATTGTCACATAAATTCTTTATGGGTCTGTAGGCTCATACATAATTGGTGTAACTTGAAGATTTGTAACTTTTTAAAATAAGTGATTAACACCCCCCCCCCCCCCCCCAAAAAAATGTTGTAAAGGAAGAGAGTCTTTACTTTCTTGCAAAACCAGTCAAAATGATTAGCATTCTGCGCTTGATGTGCCTGAGCCTTCCCTGATTTGCACCATCAGTAAAATATAAGTTTTTTACTCAATCTTTAGTTGTGGAAAAACTTTTAACTAAAGGACCTTGTAGCTAGTGTGTTCTAATTTCCGTACCCAACCCCATTGCCCCGTATATGTCTGTGGGTATAATGAGGGCTGCAGTCAGGCGGGGACAGGGGGCACTCCCGTCTCTGGCCCCACCATCTATGGTGGCCCAGCAGTCTGATGCCCGGTCCTGTGTTCCCTGTCCTGCACGCTAGCTGATAGCAGCCTCTGAGCCACTGCGTACTAGCCAGAGAGGAGAAAGACCTGCAGCATCCCACCCCCCCTGATGTGTAGAAAGTAGCCCGTGATATGATCTGATGGCAGGTGTACACTAGTGATATATTGTGGCTGAAGTTGATATTTCAGATTGATTTGTGATTACAGTGCGAACACATTAAATATCTGTACAAACAACTTCACTTCATCATATATGCAATACTGTAAAACTATATACAATTTATGTCACTTGGATGGGAAACATAAATAACTATGAAAGGTTGCAGTAAAGAGTTTCAAATTTGGAATGCTAATCGGAGGCTCAATCAAGAGCAGGGAGATCCATCTGCAGCAGCATCTACCATGCAGAAGCCCTTAGACCTGGGAGGGCAGGTTCAAGTGGCAAAGGGCCAGAAAAATTACCTAGTATGGGGCCCCCGAAATTTCTGATGGTGACCCTGGTTATATTGTTTGCTTTTATGCCCTATGGCTTCTCCCTTATGTCAATTATCCCTCTACTTAATGGCCACCAGGAGAAGTGGCCAATGGAAAAAGGACATTTTCTTGGGACATGGTGTTTAGGTGTTCTAAACTGAGAGGGGATCCTTACTCCCTTTTGGAGAGATTTCCTGTGGTGTCTCTGAGACAGGGAGGGTAATCTCCCCAATGAAATACTACAAGCAGAAAAAAGACTTGATCGAGGTTATAACCATTCCCTACTCCAAAACTAAAAAAAATAAAGGTTGGCCTTTACATAAACGTAAATATTGCCAGACGTATCCAGTATCAAGTTATTCTTTAGTACTGCAGTATTGTAATATGTAAATAATCTATGGTTTGCTGAGTGATATTGTACACTACCTACCAAATATTTCTGTAAAGCAGGAAATGTAAGAATTTTGGCAATTATGATATGTAATCTCAGATCTGCAACTGTAATTCTTCTGCCAAGGCATGTATGCTCTAAGCTTGTACAGACCATTTCTCTGTAAGCAGGGTGTGTACAAAGAGCTAAAGGAGAGCCTTATATTCTGTTACTGTTTCCTCTCTGTTCTCTGACCCCAAATGTGTGCTTCTATTGTTATGATAGCGCCGAACATGTCCAATGTTGCCTTCCAATGCTGACTCTACACACCTAGCAGCAGGGCAGCCTCTCCCTTATTATGTCTCAAATCTTCCCAATGCCCGGCAGACTGGATTGTCCCACAGAAACTTATTTGAATGTAAACCGAGTTCCTAGGCAGCTTTTTCTCATTTTCAAACTATTTCATATCAGACTTTGGCCTGTCGTTTGTTTTCCTTGAATTTGGTTGAGAAAATGGTCTACATTTTTAAGGATATATCTGCCTAGGAATCTTGGCAGACGAAGAGACATATATCTAAACACACAGCAAATCTGAAACAGGAGGCGCCTATTAGCAAGGAATAAACAAGATTTTCTGCTAGCCTTGGAACAGGAGCATGATGGAAATAGATGATACTGACTAGTGACACAGGGTTGGTGCTTTAACCAGTTGTTACCTGCTTAGGTACTGGAGTCCAGACTAAATTCAGATTGCAATTGAATGATGTATTAATAATTAGAGATCTACATGAATTGCTAACAGTAGTGATGGCCGAACTTCAGATTTTTGAAAAGTCCGACATCTGCCTGTTCGCGGGGAATTTTAATCGGAGAATTCTGGAACGCACAATTCCTGGTTTCAATATCCAGACGTGACGTCACTGACGTCACTTCCGGTTTAAACTCGTTTTCTCTTACATTGGAGACCTTGTTCTCTACTTTGGTGAAAGAATTCTTCCACTGGCCAGATCTTTCTGCTCCTGATCCGGCCAGCGGAAGAATAGTAACCTTCTTGCCGCCGCTAAACAGGGCAGGTCGAACACCTGTACTGTTCACTGGGGGAAGAAAAGCAAAACAGTTCGGCCATCACAAGCAAACAGCTAATGTATCCTATTTTGACAGTAAAAAGCAGGAAGATATATTCTATGCTAACAAGGAGAATGCCAATATGAGGAAAGAGCTGAGCTCATCACTGTGTTGCTTACCCTCTCACTATCAAGTTACAGGCTGGAGCAGCTCAAAAATGACCTTGTAAAACATCTAACATGAGATGGGTTGGTCATCTAACGCCAGGGTTCCACTTTGTTTTGCCAAAACGTGGCAGAATCGTAGTGGTCTCATCCTTGGTATGCATCCCATTGAATGCCCTATGGTGGAGCGATGTTGAACGTGGGTACATGCCCATTTAAAGTGAATGGGGCACAAACAGAAGACTCGGCCACTTTTATTTTATTGAGATGGCTGAATGTTTTTTGCAAAGCCCCTGAGCATGGTATCATCACCAAACTTAAAGTAATTGTAGAGAAAGGTTCAGGATATACTGCAATCTTTTATTATGGGGGGAGGCTATATTAAAATTCATTTGGGTTTTTCATGGTGCATTTGTACCAATGCAGTGTATTTTATCACATTAACTCAATGTGTTGCCAACTACTACTTAGACTCCATCTTTTTAATTGTAGATTTCTATTGTATTTTTAATAGTTTACAAGTCAGGTGTGAAAAAGGTAATAATGTATAATACAATACAAAGCAATACAAAGCAGGTTAATTTAAAGTGATGTTGATGCAAATAAATCTACAGTCCAGATTTATATGCATAGGAATAGACACATAGAAAAGAACTGAAAATAAAGTCTTGGGTCTATCTAAACTCTGACTAGATAAGTGCCAATCCTACTTCTTATGAGTACTGTAGTTATGGCTCTTTAACCATCAGTTAGATAACTTTGCCAGAATATTTTGACATTGTGCTACCTGTAATCCATTTACAATTGCAAATCTAGTGGACAACAGATATGCAGTATATATACATAACAGATCTTCTTATACAAACAAGGAATGTTCCTAAAATTAAATCTATCTAATAAGACAAGATAAAACATTCAAGGTTGTAAATTTTTAGGTTTTGTTAGATGAAAAATGTGTGCTACTCTTTATTGGATCAGGTCATATGCATTTACATTCCCAGTAGGCCAAAAAGCCAAATAACTATTTAACCCTACTTTGGCCATATTTTTCAGAATATGGATTACTTGGTCTAGAGTTTTGAAGAACAGTAGAGCTGAGGGAGTATTTTGGCTGCTCACCTTTTCTCTATGTAATCTCCTAATCATTGTTCTCTGTAGCGAGACATGAAAGCTGCTCGGCAAACCTTTCCACATTTCTAAAGTGCTGCAGGATCTATTCCACTGTAAACAATGGAAAGTATTCTAAGTCTTTGCGAGAGAGTGTAAATATGCATGTGGAATACAGTGAAGGACTTCTGGCACAGCCGGTCTGCAGGTGAACAGAATTCACTGTGGCACAGTGTCTCTGATATCTCAGACTTTCCAGCCAGCTGTTGTATTCCTTAAGCCCCATCATACACCTTCAGATCACTCCATACAATTCACATTAGATCTACCAACAACTATGTAGTGCCGGGGCCACCCTGATAGAATACATAGTGATTGGAAAGTTTAGAAAGGTCCTCATATTACATGGTTTTGGTAGCAGAAAAGTTTATTGTACAGAAATCGTATTGTAAGATTGTAAGGTGTATGGGAGGATCTAGGTGTAGTAACAACACCTACTATAAAGCTGCAGTGCAAAATGGTTCATTATCAATAATTCTGATCATGAAGTTGTTAAAGAGGACTTTCAAATTTGTGAGAGATTTAAGTTGGATAATGTGCCTTGCAATGCAATGTGCAGCTAACAGATATTTGCAAAGGTTTGCCTTGATCAATAAGTAAGGCCAAAACTGCACTATGAAGGAGCACTGGTCATTCAAAATAATGGGGCTGTGCGCAAATCAAATGCAGATTACCAGCACTGTTGTATATCTGAAAATTAATGGATGCATCCCGCTGACTTGTACATGCCAGTGTGTTGTTCACATGTTTGCATTTTTACATTTTAAAGTGGCAATGCAGTGTTTACCCACCCTAAACCTGGGGGCACAATTCTGGGGGCAGTTAATTCGTGGTTCAAAACCTTGTGTTTTTTCATCCAACCATGCCATTCCCATTACATTTATCTTCTCTGTAAGTATGTCTGTCTATGCCCTGTATTTGTCTATTCAGCATTTTTATTCTCCATTATCTTGTTCTTGTTTCTATTTCATTCCCATCTGACATATTTCATCATGCTATCCACTCTTTACATCTTTCTTTAGATAGAGACATTATATGTATAATTCATTACTATGTTATGTAATATGAAAGAGTTTTGTTAGGGTCAATTTTTTCAATTTCAATTTTTTGTTAGGGTCACATACTGGTTGCTTGAGGGTTGTGGTTATTTTAATCCTGGATAACATGGAGTCTATTACATCTTGTTTTATCATGTAACTGTGACTCTATAGTTTTGTCTATATACTTAGTCTATACTAATTCATTGGGAAATATTTCAAGGTTGGAGACATCATTGTTTGGTTATAAGCTTTGTAGGCCAAATGTTCCCTGTGCTCCTCTGCTTAGATTTTCCTGTTGCAGCAACAATTCATCAGGTCACAAGGCTTATGGTTGGCCTACACATCTTCAAGTATTCCCCAACCCACTTCACTAAGCCTGGAAAGCCTTCCTTGTATTGGTTTCATTTGAGTCCTAAATGGACTGATTCCTAAGTATGGGTTCTTAGGAGGACCAATAAAATTGTGTGAGATTATTTAATGGAAGCAGCCCTTTATCCTACTTTATCTTCATTTTGAAGTATTCCTTGATTACAGAAACATAAAATGTTCTAGTTAAATGATTGTACATGTGCGAAGAAAAAAACTTGACAAATAAACTTCAGAGTAGAACAAGAGGGCGATCAGTGGCTTCCTATTATCTTGCTGGCCAACATCCCAAATTATATATGAAAAGAAAGGCAAAGGAGAGGCTTGTCGATGTCTGGACTCAGGGCTAAGGGTCCCGTGTCTCTTACAGACATCTTTAAAACCTTTTTAACTTTTAACTTTTTTAAACCTTTTATCCCATGATCTGGGCACTATTATATTATTAGTTTTTACTTGGTTGACACGATATGCACTTTTGTTGATGGATTCTTGTCAATATAATGTATCTTTTACCTTGATTTTTACTCCTACACTGCACTTTACAGGGTTTACTAAGCTATTAACCATGGCACCTTATAGAGTTATTTCCCTCCACCATTTATCAACTTATATTCCTTGTTTCCATTCCTTGTTTTAACATAGCACTCATCCAAAGCACCAGGGTGAACGGGGATGGGTTGCCCCATTGTTTATTCCTGGTCGGTCATTATCCGTTGGATATTGTTTTACTTTATACATCGCAGTTTACCTTCTTATGCCTGAGTGTCCTTGATGTGGTCCTCTGTTCCCTCCTTCTGAGTTTGCCGATTACTTGGCTGATAACTGGCGCTAACTGCACTATTTGTTGGACTATTTTTACCCTTCTTAAACACATACTGAATACCATTACGTTTTATATGCAGGCCTGTTTTGGCATCCCTGGGAACCCCCTGAAGAAAAACTAGGATTAAAACATATGTTGGGGGTTTTCTCGCCTTTTTGATCCAACTTTGGGACCCACCTGTCCTTTATCCAAGACCTTGTCGCAACACGGAGGAGACAGTTCAGCATGCTTTTTTGTACTACATGTGCTTATGGACATTAAATATATTTAAGAATTGTTTTTAACAACTTTACTCACCTGTTAGAGTGATACTTTTTCCTTTTTGCTTACACCACTGTGATATATGCTCTTACTTTTGTACTGGAACTGCTTGTAGCTGACCGCTAAAGTCCCCCAGTCCCTGGTTAGGCAGGGAGAATCTGTTCCACGGGACCCTTTGCTGTGAGTCCAGAAATCGACAAGCCTCTCCTTTGCCTTTCTTTTCAAATAAACTTCAGAGACAATGTGTAAATGTAATGTCACAGGTGTATCACAGGTGTATCTCATGTGCTGAACCTTACTGGATTAGCCATCAGATACAAAAACCATAGTTTGTACTATACTTTTGGCAGAAAGAATATGGCAATATGTGCCTGAAGTGTGGAGTCATTCAAGGGTTGAATGATAAAAACCTACTCTGACCTGTAATTTAATTCAATTATTATTCAATTATTGGCTTGCTGAAAACAACATGGACCATTTGCAGCTATTTTGCACACAGCTAGAGGACTGTAAAAGTGATTTGAAGTGGTTCAGATTCAAGAATGTAATTCTCAGCTTTTGATCAGTAACAACCCAATTAAGAGCAATTAGGAAATATAAATGATAAGCAGGAGTTCTTAGCCACTTGGTTAGCCAATTGGGAACAGTAACAATTGTTATGGTAAAAGTGAGTTGGAACCCAAGATCCTTTCTTTTTAAATGTATTATGTGCTGTAGAAATATATTTAAATCTCCATTTTATGTTAAATATGTATTTTCAATTATTTTGCACATATCCTGAATCATATTAATTATTATGTTCGCACTGCTGTGAACTGTATGTTGACATCAGTAAAGCAAGTTCAGAGGGGATTAAATGTTGAGACGGTAAGACATTCACAGACATCTGGCTGCTGGCTAGGAAAGGTTAAGAGCCTACTGTGGAAGGAGAATTGAGCATAATGAGACATTAACAGGGCTGCCAGCAATCCAAAGATGTATAACTAGTATGTAAAAAATAGAGGTTAACTAAGGAAACCTGTAAAGCTATAAACATGGAAGAACCCATTGTGGACTTTGATTTAAAAAAGTGAAAGACAGGCCAGGAGCTAAGAAATCTAGTAAGCGGAAGGCCTACATGACAGGGACTGTAATAAAGAAGAAAAGGATTTATTTCTGGTTAGTATAATATGTTGTGTATCATGTTTGTCATAGCGATGCGTGTTTTTGGGTCTTTGATGATGGACAATGGTGTGGACACTATTAGTGGGGAGCCATTGGTATGATTGTAGCCCCGCGATTGGGGTCAGATTAAACTGTCCAAGTATGTGCTGGCGATCTCAGTGGGACAGCCTTAACCTCCCTAGGGCACTGCTGTGGTCCAGATTTCTGTTCCAAAAGTGCACCATAGACTTCAATGGTAAATTT
>CM070033.1:107910114-107935116 GCA_036250615.1 Ptychadena robeensis | reverse complement strand
ATAATAATTCTGCACTCCCTGTATATGAAATCAAAAAAATGATGATTGATTTGCAAAATGTAACCCAGAATTGCAGATATGTTGCCAGAATATCCCTATGTGCCCACTACATTCTGGCACCAATTCTCTCGGGGCACATGGACCAGTTAGAACATATTTATAGTGAATGGAGAGCTTAGACTTTGTATAAGTATTTACACATGAAATCCTCTTTTTGAGAGAGGTTAGAGCAAAGGTGTTATAATGTTATATAGTTTTTTTTCCCAAATCCTGGTACAGTTGACAAATCAATTAATGGTCATCATCATGTTCCAGCTGATACTTCAGTAGTGCAATACAAATACAGAATGAGCTGCTATTCCTCTAGGAAACAGTCCCATGTATTTATTATTCATCTGTACTGGTAATAAAAAGCCAAGCCAGCACAGCTAACCAGCATTTGAATATCAAAACGTTAAAATGTTGAATATCATAAATGTTGTGGCCTTAACATTTTGTATCCCAAGTTGAAGCTGCTCGTGTATAATTAGAGATCCTGTAAAAGATTCCAGGTCATAAATGATCAGAGAATATGTAGAAGGCCAGGTCTCAGAAGAATAACTATAGGAATAAGAACGAAGATCCCCCTTGGGACTTTAGATGGAACAATGATGATTGGTTCAGATCACGATGAAGTTAAAAAATAAGTTTATTTGTGAATTCCAATTATAGTGTACGATCTCCTGACCAACTAAGGTATAAGAGCAGATGTTCAGAAGCACTTTAGCAAGATTACCATGTGATTAAAGCATAACACATATAAGGGTATATTGTACAGTGCCCTTGGCATCTCATATCAATACATATGTAGCGGCCCAAGCAATATTATTAATATTTCAATTTGGTGTCCATGCCTCGTAGTCTATGTAAATGTATGTTTCTCTTTACTTACATTGATAAGCTAATCTGGTTACCTGTGGCCCACCTAGGTGTAAGGAACTTCCTGCAGGATGTCTTTTAGTTCCTAAGAACAGAAGGCTTCACACCTTTACTTCACCCCTGAATCCACAAAGGGTAGACACTGTGTCTGTAGTCTAATCAACCTCAGAGCACCATAGCACATTATTCCTTTTCCATATTTCTAATATTTGGGATAGGTAGAAAGGAGGTATAGTTAAGAGATGGGCACAAGTAGAACCACCACATTCCATGGATTATTTATAATCCAAACATGCTAACTCTATGAATCACGGAACCTGAGAAACACAGTAAGAGCCGACTTGGGTGACCCCAATTCCTAAGCTAACAGTGTTTACTATCCTTGGATTCCATATTTTCTGCAGGATCATAATTTGTAAGTCATTCAGTGATAGCACCTTCCCCTGCAAAAATATGGATCCAGGTATGATATTCTCATTGTGGGCAGATCTGGTGGACACCCCCTGTGTTAGGGGGCTGCCCTCTGTTTTGAGTCTACTGGTAACTGCTCATGATTGGATGTTAGCCGTTGGCCCCACCCTGGGAACTGGACTTGAAAAAATGGGGTGAACCCTCATACGAGAGCTCTCCAATACCATCACCACAAGGAACATCTATGCCAGGTCAATGATTGAGAGCCAGTATCATCGTGACCTAGACTGGACTACTTTGGACTAAATACTACAATCCAGATCGGGACTCTGCATCATACCAAGCCAGTACCCAGGATTCACCTTAAGTATTACTTTCACTCTTTATTCCTTTCTATTTTGCTGTCATTGTCTGTATGTTTTGTTAGTACTTTTCTGTAAATATTTTGTGCACCATTACGCTTTTTAGTAAAACGATATTTAAATCGTATGCTGATCTCCATTGCTCTAAATTAACAAAGAGAACTCCTTCTCCTTAAGAGAGTAGACGGTTGTGTTACCAAGTTCTTGTATATTCCTGTCTGATCGTGACAGAGAGTGTTATAGTGTTAGAATTGCCGTTAGTGGCAGTTATCGGGGCGTGCTCCCGCAACAGCACGTGGTGGCAGTGTTTTAGGTGTTAGGGTAACAGGTTTGTCACCCTCACCGAACGTACGTGGCGGGCGTCTCTCGGCCTGCTGGTCCCTGTGTTGTCCCTGGTTTTGGGAGGTTATGGGCCCGGTGAGACTGGGAGTCGCGGTTACCGTCACAACATATAATCCAAGATAAAAACAAGCTACAGACAAGATAAGCGAATGATTGAGGTAGATGGTTATAGGTGCATGTGGGGCAACATGTTTCGCTGTCACAGCTTCGTCAGGCCAATGCACCTTGGGATCTGTATGGGTCCGCTGCGGAGAGGGATGCACGGTAATGGTGAGTCAGGATAACGTATAGTGTGGTTGAATTTTAGTTGAAAGGGGAATCACGTACCTATACGTTGTTGGGGCTCAGGCTTCTCCTACGTATGGGGAGAAGGTTTGGTCTGGCTGGGGGGGCCAGGTAGTTAGCCTCTACAGGGTATGGGGTCGATTCAGGGTATGCAGCATCAGAGTAGTCAGCGCTGCCCTGGTGATAGTGGGGGCTGGGATAGGTAATCTGAGATGAAGCCTCCTCTCCGCACTGAAACACATAATTACAAGTGTAGGGTATAGGTCAGACATCCCTGATCTGTTTGCCTTGTTTGTACAGCTGTCTGTTAAAACTATATTCATAGCCTATGTAACATGTCACTTCAAGATTATATTAATGGTCAAAAGGTTTGAGTTGTCAAAATAGTCAAGAGTGTCTATAGTATAACAATTAAGCATGGTAATTGTAGCAGAGGCAAAAAGTACCTTGTAGGAGTGGATGCCGGTTTGGAGAGGGGGGCTGCAGAGTAGAGGAATGCTGCACAGTCCGGAAAATGATCCCTGCCTGGGAGTCTCTCGATGCGGCCGTTGCCGCAGAAGCCTCAGCACAATAATTCCCCCACACCGCCCCGCGGCTCTTGTAATGGCCGCTGCCGGAAGCTGGGAGCTGTCATGTGTGTGAGCCGAGACACTCCACTGCGGGTGGATAGTAACCCGGGCGTCCCTAGTTACAGAGAGTAACTTGGATTATATGTATTGATATGAGATGCCAAGGGCACTGTGCAATATACCCTTATATGTGTTATGCTTTAATCACATGGTAATCTTGCTAACGTGCTTCTGAACATCTGTTCTCATACCTTAGTTGGTCAGGGGATCTTAAGCTAGCCATACACAGCACGGATTCCCCTGCCAATCGATCACTCACCCGATCGATTCCGGCGATTCCGCCGGGATCCTCAGGTGAGAACGATTAGGCAATTAGGGAATCCGATCGTGGCAGCCCACCTTGTAAGGCCGGATCCGTGTCCGATGGATCGCCTCCCAGACCGCAACGCCCCCTGATCAGAGCAGAATCGGACCCGAAAAGACCAACAGGTTGGTTCTTCCTCGGATCCGATTCTGTGCCCCCGATCCATCGGATGCGATCGGACGGGCAAGGTGGGCTGCAGGGGATTCCGGCACGATGGATCCGCATGCACGCGCCCGGAATCCATCGCGCCGGAATCCGGCACGAATCCGTGCCGTGTATGGCAGCCTTTACACTAAACTTATTTTTTAATTTCATCATGATCTGAACCAATCATCATTGTTCCATCTAAAGTCCCAAGGGGGATCTTCTTCTTCCTATAGTATATCGAGGGATGGGAACAATGATTTTACACACCCTCCAATCTATATATCCTTTTGTTCTATCAGAAGAATAACTGATCAATCATAAACCTCCTTCTGAGATCCTTTATGCCCCACATGAAACCTGAAAAAGACAAACATCGAAACCCATTTTTTTGGAATCACTTCTGGCTGATGATCTCCTTCTAGACCAAAAACAATATAGAATATTCCAAATAACACATTTGGCCAGACTTTGGGAAAAATTATTTAACAAATTCGGATGGGCATACAGCCTAAACCTCTTGCAATGCAAACAACCAACCCTCTTAACTTTTTAAAGGGAAGAAACCAAGCTAACTAGCTTCAGATTCCATACAAATTACGGTAGATGGAAACTGAAACATAAACCAGGAAAATAAAATTGTTTGTCAAAGCAAAACAGCATACACACACAATGCATCTCTGCACTACTTTCACATCCCTCTCTGTATTATTCGTTTAAATTACCTTTAAGGAAAAAATCCTGTCAATCTCACAGCATGGCATACTTTTTAAAGTTTTAAATAGTATGCATTAATGCAATGATAAAAAATAATGGTTACAGTTTACATACATCATGTTTATTTAATCCAAACGGCTAAAGGAAATTAAACTTAATGGATCAAAATCCAAATAAATTAAAAATAACCACATATAGAAGTAATTAAACTAATATATGCATAAACTATGAAAAAAGGATTATTGTTGGATTAGATAATACAATATAAAAATACAAGACACCTTCCATTTTCACACACACCAGTCATACAAGGACCTGTCTCCTATATACACACACCAATTATTCATGATTCACATAGAGACAAACACACACAGGGACACACACATTCCATGACCTCTACCTATCTATGTCTATGGCTAGTTCCCCCATGGTTGCCTTCCTGTTTGACCATCTCTCAGGCTTGTCTGCTTGGTTTGCAATAGTAGGTTAGGGTGGGTGAACTGGGTGCAATCCCTAGAGGAAGAAGAGAACTGACCACGAGAAGGGCCAATAGGCAGCTGCGCTCTGCAGATCTCTCTCTCCAGTCTCTGCCTGCGATTCTACATTGGGGCTTCAAATTCCACCTTGGCTTCCCCCCTAGCTGTAGTTGGGGAGCAAATAGCTATTCCAAGAATATAAAAGAGTTGTTGAAGGGGAACTGTTTTTCTCTCAGAAAAAGCAGCGAAGGGTCAAAAAATTAAAAATTTTGTGATAATGAACTAAACCACCAAACTGACACATCTGAGACCAAATAAAACCGATAACAAAGCATAGAAATTAAAACCTATGGCATAAAATGTTTATGTCAAGCTGAAACCAAAGTAATTATGTAATACTTTGAGGGTTTATGGGCAGAAAATTAAACACGGATGACCTGTCAGAAATCCTCAGCTCAGACTTTGTATAGAAAGAATATTACACTATGTCATACCGTACCCTCAATACTAAAAGCCTCATCATGTAGGCCAGGGGTTCCCAAACTGGGGGGCCCCAATGGGGGCGCACGAAGGTATCCCAGGGGCAGAGGCCCTAATTCTTAACCTCTGTTTGAATAGGGAGGGGGGCTCAAAAATGTTCCCAAATAGAAAAAGAGTGCCCCGCAGAGAAAGTTTGTGAACCACTGATTTAGACAATGATGATGTTGTTAGTGTTGAGGCTTTGGTGAGAAACAGTAGCTGACGAAATAAGCAAAACAACCAGGCTCACAAGATTCTGCCTTTAGGCAGTTATTTATATATTGTTCCTATGTATAGGAGGGTCACTTTAACAATGAACCCTAATACAACCCCTGTTATTAAAGGATGGGACTGATAAACCATATCGCAAACCAATTTTACATTTAGAATTGTACTGGCGAGAGGTTACTAGAGGGGAGTATGGGAACTGGACCATGATGCTTCATGGCAGAGAGAAGATAAAATGGGCGTCCTACCCCTGCGGCGGTGCTCAGTCAGAAAGGAGAGAAAGCAGACAGGGTACACAGACATGCTGTCCCGTCCGAGGCCTGTCTTTCACTACCATTTTATCCAACATGCGTGCAGAGCAGAGGGCATAATAGCTCACACCTCTCTTCTACACCACAGTCACAGTTCCCCATGGATATCGGTGTTAACATTCCAGTGTGGTGGACGATAGGCCAGATCACTGGGCCATGCCAAGACTGCCATGGAGCCACTGCTGGTGCACCCGCTACTCCTGCGCACCAAACACCTACCTAGGACCTGCAGACATCCGCTGTGCTTTGCTTCCAAACTGTATTCCGTATTTGGTATCTGTTTGGCCTAGATTTTTAAGGCTAGTGAGTGAGAATTGCCATTATACAAGGCATTGCCTTCTCATAACACTTACATGATATTAAAGAAAGTTATCTGGCAACAACATATCAAGGAAGAATCGTATCTGGTGTATCCATTTTATCTGCCACAACCCTAATAATCAAGTTCACTCAATCTTATCTCCTACTATGGAGCACTATGTTCAAGGGATTTGAGTGGCAAGGGGCAATCTTATTCATATAACGTCAATTTGATATCATAAAGTTAAAAAGTCTTTATTGTAACACGGATCATATAAAACAATAAAAAATCACTTCACATCATCTGATCTAAAACTATGTGAATGCATCACATCCCCATATTGATCTACAAAGGTTACATATATACATTATCTGGCAACTAACTGCAAAGTGTAAATTTGTCAGGAAGTTAAACAAAAAACAATGGTCCAATTGAGACAGCTTGTTGATATTTATTTAAAGTCAAAATGTAACCAGAATTATTTAGGTTATATAATCCAGTCACCTACATAGGAATGTAAAGATGTTAACTTTTCCTAGACATGAAAGGATGTTTGAAATTAATGCAAGATACTCTCTTTAAAAACCATGCCCAATGTTGATACCCAGTACTGGTGTGCCAAGACATATGCCATTGTTGAGGAAGATCCATTAAAGTTGTGTTTCCTAAACCTATCCTACCAGCAGTTAGGTAACCAGCATAAGGTAGACTCCATGATGCACAAAGGTGGGGTAATCAGTATCTCACCAGTATGGATAATGTTTGAAAATCCACAAAACATGCCCTATAGGTGGGACTTTGGGGCCTATAAACACAAATATACAGTATGTGTTCTTTCCTTATTCATCTCTTTAGTAGGTATCATTAAGAAAAACAAGTGCAATATTTGTTTTTTATCTAAGATAAACTCCCTACAGTATTAAAGAAATCTGATTTCAAACGTTTTTCTTTTCCCTTTGCTCAAAAGAAACCGAAATTCCCCCTTTTTTTCTTGGTATCTGGTAAATGCTCCTAATCTGCAAATAATGTAGGGGAGTGGAATCTGAAAAATGAGAAAAACAACATTGTGAATTACTCAAATGACCACGTTTATATTATGTTACATTCCCATCGTGAGCTGCCTGTCCAAATGCTTCAAGGGTGAAGTATGACTTTATGTCTGCGTCTTTCATAAGTACGGTATGGGAATGTGAAACAGCAGCCCATTCAAAATCAAATTATATTTAGCAATTAAATTCAAATTCATCACATATGTGGATGTGTGCTGTGGTGTTTATTTGGAAAATAAATGGGAATTTCAAGCAGAGAAAGCCTGCTTTCCTTTTATGGGGATTAAAAGTATGCACAGCTCTCACATTTGGTTTTATGGCTAATTTAGATGTACAGCAGAAAATGTAGTCTTGGCATTCTTGGGAGACTAGTTCTCCATCCTCACTGCTGCAATCTATATATAGTATAGTTGACACCAGTTTCTCCATTTTCTAATGAATAAAACTGTCAGAAAAAGAAAAATGTCACTAAGGATGAGTTTATTTATGTTTAAAAATGGGCGTATAGCATTAGAGGAAAATAATTAATATGTATAGTAGTTATATTCGCCATATATTAAGGGATATGAGTAGGGGAAAAAGGGCAAAAGCAGGTGAGGTTTTTAAGGTACCATGGTATCTCATACCCAATGGATAGTTATGATATATTCACCATAGTATTGTTAAAATACATGATTTTATTAATTAAGCATAGATAAGGCATACATTTAGAGTTTATCAAAACATTTACAGAACATGATAAAAATAAAACCAGCTCCAAATTAAATAGACATCCCTTTCCCCTGTGCACCCGGGTGAGGGTTACATTCGTTCCGAAGAGTTTCGTCCGGTTAAAACGGACTTCTTCAGGGATAGTTGATGTCTATTCATAACTCTACATTAAAAAACATGATTTCAGTATATGTGTACATGCATGCATCAAATTATGGCAGGCAAAAGGCTTACATTGCAAGACCTCTTGTATATTAGTGCTTACTTGTAATGACTATAGTCATATGTTTACTGGTTGTCCATGTGGTACCAATGGATACTGGGAAAAACCGGTCACAGAGAACCCCTGTCCAAAAACAGTTAAACACAATTTGTGCCCACAGGTCAGTAGGGGGATTAGGAGTGGGGGCCCCAGGTCCAGGCGTCACATAAATGAGACATGGGCTCTATAATAAGAGGAAGATGTCATATATTAAGTAAATGATAAGAGATATTTGGCTCAATTAGTTATAGAAAGTGATATATATTTTTCTGCCTTACATAAGGGCAGTATGTTCATAAGGCAGGGCAATCAACCTTAGTCCCTATGGGTAGAGTGAGGGAAGAAATACCTGATAGGTTTCCTTTGTGGTTTCGGGGGGTTCCCCTACTCATATTTTCTTGCATGAAACAGAGGTGTGGTACCAATTGATTGCCAAGAGCAATATTGGATGATCTCTGCATGGTTTTCCATGTTCTTTTCTTTTGTTCTAAATATATTAAGGGATATATATATTTTTTTCCTTTTCTAATATTTTCAGAAGATAATGTAATAAAATGTTCAATGCTCGAAAGCCTACTACCAATTAAGCATATTAGGTGATGTGCATCTCTGTAATGAGAAGGGGTGGTGTGGTCGTAATTGACATCCACACACCCTATATTAGGTGTGCATACATTATTAGGCAACTTCCTTTCCTTTGGCAAAACGGGTCAAAAGAAGGACTTGACAGGCTTAAGAAAGTCAAAAATAGTGAGATATCTTGAAGAGGGATGCAGCACTCTTGAAATTGTAAAGTTCTGAAGCGTGATCATCGAACAATCAGCGTTTCATTCAAAATAGTCAACAGGGTCGCAGAAGCGTGTGGAACACAAAGGCGCAAAATAAACTGCCCATGAACTGAGAAAAGTCAGAGTGCAGCTGCCAAGATTGCCACCAGTTTGGCCATATTAGAGCTGCAACATTACTGGAGTGCCAAAAGCACAAGGTGTGCAATACTCAGAGACAGAAAGGCTGAAGACGACCACCACTGAACAAGACACAAGCTGAAACGTCAAGACTGGGCCAAGAACTATCTCACAGACTGATTTTTCTATGGTTTTATGGACTGATTGAAATAGAGTGAGTCTGGATGGCCAGATGGATGGGCACGTGCTGAGGATTGGTAAAGGGCAGAGAGCTCCAGTTCCGACTCAGACGTCCAGCAAGGTGGGGTGGAGTACTGGTTTGGGCTGGATCATCAAAGATGAGCTTGTGGGGCCTTCTTGCGGTTGAGGATGGAGTCAAGCTCAATTCCCAGTCCTACTGCCAGTTTCTGGAAGACACCTTCTTCAGCAGTGGTACAGGAAGAAGTCTGCATCCTTAAAGAAAACATTATTTTCATGCAGGACAATGCTCCATCACAGCGTCCATGTATCTCACGGCGCCGCTGGCAAGCAAAGGGTATAAAAGAAGAAAAAACGAATGACATGGCATCCTTGTTCACCTGATCTGAACCATTGAGAACCTGTGGTCCATCACTTAAATGTGTGATTTACAAGGAGGGGAACACACGTAACACCTCTCTGACAGCGTCCTGGGAGGCTGTGGTTGCTGCTCGCACGCAATGTTGATGGTGAACAGATCAAAACACTGTCAGAATCCATGGATGGCACGCTTTGAGTGTCCTTGCAAGAAAGGTGGCTATATGGTCCACTGATTTGTTTTTGTTTTGTTTTTGAATGTCAGAAATGTATATTTTGTGAATGTTGAGATGTTATATTGGTTTCACTGGTAAAATAAATAATTGAAATGGGTATAAATTAGTTTTTTTGTTAAGTTGCCTATAATTTATGCACAGTATATAGTCAACCTGCACACACAGATATCCCCCTAAATAGCTAAAACCTAAAAACTACTTCCAAAAATATTCAGTTTGATATTAATGAGTTTTTGGGTTCATTGAGAACATGGTTGTTGTTCAGTCAAGTAATAAAATTATTCCTCAAAATACCACTGCCTAATAATTCTGTGTGCACTCCCTGTACGACCAGAAGGCTGTAGTAACTGGGGATAGCCTCCTAACCTAGGATTTATAACGGAGCTGTTGGAAATGAATTATATGAACTTCCCCAAATCATTACAGTGTTCAGGCTATAGATCAATATTTTCAACATCTACTTAAACAAACATGATAAAAAAAACAAAGAAAAGAAACAACAGCATCAAGCTATACATGTGAAAATTTCCAGGTTTGAACACCAAACCTTGTACTCTGCCAAAATTATTGAGATGATATGCCTCACACGCTTATATGAATTTACTAAGGATGTCCCATTCCCTAATTGATAGAGGCCTTACCTAAGGCTTCAACACCTTTAGGAAGGGATTCCACAAGGAATGGTCATAAGAATTGTTTTACTTACACCTTACTCATGCTCCCAGAAGAGTATTGTGTGATGGTCACAAAGCACACAGTAGTGTTTGGAAGGAGAATGTCCTGGTTTCTCATGTCTTCACTCTAATTTATGCCAAAGCTATTCTATTGTGTTGAGACCTTTGTTTCTAGTCAGGGATTAGTTCTTCCACATCAATGTTAAACAAAAAAAAAAAAAATAAAAACGATCCTCCCAAGTCTTTTAAATGCTTGGACACTTGCTTGTGGTTGCACATTTGCCCTACTACATGTTTACAAACGTTAAAAGCATCAAATTGCAAACATAGTCTTGGTCAGCCTGAAGAGCATTAGATAGCAACCTTTCAGTAGGAACAAAGGAGCCAAGTATCCAACCCCTGTATCAAACTACCCTACACACATAATCAGCTTCTCCATTAAATTCAATTTTTGTATTGAGACAATACAAGTCAGTTAAGTCACAATCTCTCTGACACTCCCTCCCAAACCTAGAGTTTGTCCATCAGAATGGCCAGTCAGAAAATCATAACTTGGTCACTCCAGGATAACATTTCTCCCACTGATCTGTAAAATCCAGGGGCAGAAGTGCGTTTACACCACTTGCAATTCACAAACTGGTAGTGAACTAGTAATATTAAGGCTGTGTATGCAAGGTGTTTTTCTGAAACTGAAATGCCATACAAAAAAGGTTTTGGATAGCGTCCGTGTTAGCTATCTATCTCCTAAAGTTGAACAACTTCTGCTGAAATGAACAATTGATTGATGGTAATATGACACCTTACAACCACTTTCCTGTTCTGAGTTTCAATTGCTTCCACTTTGTCCTATACCATAACAGATGAATTGAGTAATTAATTAAACAGATTTGTTATCAAATGCAGTTAATTTAATACTGTTGTACTCTTCTGTTACCATCAATGGTAACTACACCTTCAAGGAGTGTAATAGTTAATGTAACCCGGGTAACTGTACTCCAGTAGTTAATGCTTATGGTCATCATGAGAAAGAAACATTGTTGAAATCGGCAATCCCTATATATCACTTGTAAAACAAGTTGTTCGGTTATGGGACAGTTTACTGATATGGTCTGGATAGCTCGCTATTTTTGAGCAAAACCATAATTCTAAAAAAAGAAAGAAAATGTTGAGAGTCTGTCTGTGAACTGCAGTTGAAATGTTGGAACTTTAAGTCATCGCGTTTTATTTATAGCTGAGTAAGGGTCATTAACTAACTCCTCCCTGGTAGTTTCTAGGATTGCTTTTTCACCTTTCTCAGAACCATTGACACCCACGAGATGTGAGATCTGCGTGGAGCCCCAGAGTGAGGTCGATTGATTTTCGAACACATCGCACCAACAGTTGTCACCTTCTCTTCCCAGCTTCTTGCTAATGGTTTTGTAGCCCATTCCACTCCTTGTGCAGTCTACAATTTTGTCCTCTGACATCCTTGGCAGCTCTTGGGTCTTCCCATGTTGGGGAGTTTGGAGTGCCTGCTTGATTGATTGATTCTGTGGACAGGTGTCTTTTTACAGGTGACTCGTTAAGAGGTGTCCTTAATGAGGGTGGACTAATTGAGTTAGAAGTGTCTAACCACTCTGTGGGAGCCAGAACTCTTTGGTGGTTGGAGGTTCAAATACTTATTTCACTCAATGAAATGCAAATCAGTTGCTATCTTTTATTTAAAGTATTTTTCGATTTTCCTTTTGATGTGCTATCTGCCACTGTACAAAAACCTACCATTACAATGATACTGTTCTGAGACTTTTCATTTCTTTGTCATTGGACAAACTTCAAAATCAGTGAGGGGTAAATACTTATTTCCTCCACTGTATATGTTTTTTGTTTCCTTTGTCTTTACCTACTTTTAGAAAATGGTTATGATATTTAGCCCCTTTTTAAAAATTTACATTATAGGGGTTCAAAGATTTTTCAATACCACTATAGATAAGAAAATATTTCCTAAGGTCACTTCCATCATATCCCCCCATCATATCAATACTCACACTGCACTGGTAAACAGCTAAGAGAAAATATATTGTTGACCTCCTGTCTATCTACTTCCTTAGCCAGACACAAGCTGGGACCAAGCTATTACATGATGAAAAATTCATGAATGAAAGCTCAAAAGTGATACCCAAACATCTGCACTAACCTTATAATTATGTTTGCCAGCAAACAATTGGAAGAGAGTGATTGGAACCAAATCCTGAAATTTAGGATGGTCATGTCCAAGCCTGACTTTATTCTCATTGAAATGCTTTAATATACCGTATTTTCCGGCGTATAAGACGACCCCCAACTTTCCCAGTTAAAATATAGAGTTTGGTATATTCTCGCCATATAAGACTACTCCTCTTCCAACGCACACCAAATAATGTATGTCCACTCTGACTTTCAACCCACAGATCTCCAACCCTTAGAAGTCCAATTTTGTTTTGTATTAGTTATTTACATTCCCAATTTGACACCCCTATCTGCAACCTTTCATAATTATTAATGTTTCCCTGCAGTTATCCAACTGACATAAATTGTATACATTTGACAATAAACTTGCTTTAATCTCAATACTGCAATACCAATTTCAGATTTCAAGGTTGTACAACATAGGGTTTTTAAGATCTGGGTGTGAGGGGATGCATGTAGCAGAATAAGCCATTATAGTCTTATGGAAGGATTATTTGATAACTAACTTCTTTGTAGGAAGCGTTGAAGCTAGGGGCATGACATTTTGCATGAATGTAGTCTCAGGGGTTAGCTAGTTAACCACAAAATTTCAAGCAGAGTATAGCACGCTGGTGATGAAGAAGCATTTCTGATAGCTGGACTTTAGCTGAAATTTAACATACAAGTGTTGTAGCTAGAGGGGTGTAAGTAGTAGTAGGTGAGCATTACTGACCCTGAAAGTTCCATGATTTTACTATTAATGGTTTTCGTGCTATGAATGTTCAAAGTTACACTGTCACACAGGTGTTGGTTTTGCTCCTACAGCACAGTGGAGAGGGTGTGTCCCCTTCTGCGTTTTTTATTGGCTGGGATGATGTAGAAGGATCCTGTAGCCATGTTAACACTGCTGCGAAGGAGTGAAGAGTTCTCTTTCTTCCCGATCTCATTCTCCTGCTTCTGTCGGCTAGCCAGCACGCAGCCCATGGAGCACAGAGCTCTACCGGCTCCCCTAGATGGTCCCCTGCACCCCCCTGCCTGCGGTACCCCGGCTTATAAGACGACTACTGACTTTTGCACACATGTTCCTGTGTTCAAAAGTCGTCTTATACGCCGGAAAATACGGTAATCAAAAGTAAAATAAGACAAGGTATTTTAAAATGAATGCTTTGCTTATGGATGTTAATTTAGATAGTGACTAGTGATTATGACTAGTGATGAGCAGCATAGGCAATATTCGTATATGCAAAATATCAAAAATTTTCACCTTATATTTGTAAATTCGAGAATTCATGATCTGTAGTCATTGTTACCTTCATTGTGCAGGTGGGTACTTGTACATGCGCATATTGAGAATGCAATGCATGATACATTCCACAGATTACCCTCATTGTGCAAATCCGTACTTGTACATGGGCATTTTGGGAAGGCAATGCACGGTAGTTTCAGGTACTGATGTAAAAAATCTTAAATATTCGAGACTACAAAGATATTGCACTTTATTCAGGATTTTTGTGAATTCTCGAAGTGGTGATATTCGCAAAAAAACATTTGCGATTATAATATTCGCGATAAACACTACTTATGACAACATATTGTTTCTATATCTTAATCTCATGCTGAATTTTTTTTTGGGGAAAAATCAATTATGTCTATTGCAGCAACATTTGCTGGCAAATGTTAAAAGCTAAATGGGATCTACTCAAATGATATATGTTGCCCAATTTAAGTGCCAATTATACAAGTATTCAAGTATAATATAATAATTAAAGCCACATCTAGTTTCATCTAGTAGCCCAGTCAAATATGACGATTGGTAAATGTGTACCACCTTAACAATACATAGCTTTACATCTTTTTAAACAAACATGAGCAATAAATTATTTAAAATTTATTAATTTATTTTATCATTACAGATATGCCACCGATGCTCCCAATGGATCTTAAAGGAGAACCTGGTGCAGAAGGAAAACCGGGCCCAAGAGGACCACAAGGACCACCGGGACCCCCAGGGAAACCAGGAGTTGGAAAACCTGGCTTACAAGGACAACCAGGCCCCTCTGGTCCACCTGGCTTTTCCAGTATTGGAAAGCCTGGTTTAACTGGAATGCCTGGTAAAAGTGGACCAAAGGGAATGCCTGGCCCAAAAGGGGAGACTGGAATGAGGGGTGAAATAGGGCCCAGAGGGTTGCCTGGGTCTCCTGGAATTCCTGGTCCTTCAGGGATCTCTACTAATGGAAAACCAGGTGTTCAAGGTGCCCCTGGGCAACCAGGTATTAGAGGCGAACCAGGGCCAAAGGGCGAACCTGGTTTTCGCGGTGAGAAAGGTGGTAAAGGAGAATCTGGCCTGGGCAAACCAGGAATTCCTGGAACCAGAGGTCCTACAGGCCCTCTGGGGCCTATGGGACCCCCTGGCCCACCAGGGAATGGGAAACCAGGCCTTAATGGATTACCTGGGGTTCCTGGAGACAAAGGAGATGTAGGTGTACCTGGAGCACCTGGTGTAGGAGGATTGGCAGGACCTCAGGGTCCACCAGGAAAACCTGGAGTTGATGGCATTGGTAAACCCGGTTTGGATGGATTACCAGGAATACAAGGGCCATTAGGACCTAAGGGGGAACCAGGCATTCGAGGTCTGCCAGGTTTACCAGGTACACCAGGATATGGAAAGCCTGGTCTACCTGGTTTAAAAGGGGACCGGGGACCCACTGGTATACCTGGTGGAATAGGAGACAAAGGGGAGCCAGGTTACGAAGGTGAACCAGGAGAGCCAGGGCCACAGGGAATTATTGGACCACCAGGACTACCTGGGTTAATGGGATTACCAGGAAAAAATGGTTTGCCAGGGTTGAAAGGTGATGTAGGACCTACTGGTCCTCCAGGTTCACCAGGACTCCCAGGAAATCAAGGCCCCAATGGATTTGTAGGTAAACCAGGAATACCGGGTGAGAGAGGTCTCCCAGGACCTCAGGGACATCAAGGGCCAACTGGTCCAAAGGGGGAAGGTGGGTTAATGGGACTTCCAGGATTACCAGGTCAGATGGGCAATCCAGGACTAAAAGGGGAAGCAGGGATTCCAGGACAACCAGGTCCTAGAGGTCAAGCTGGCATTCCTGGACTGCAGGGTTCAATGGGCCCTATAGGCCCACAAGGGCTACCAGGTCTGAAGGGGGAGCCTGGACTTCCTGGACTACCTGGCAATAGCATAACTGGGGAACCTGGTCTTATTGGCCCTATTGGCCCACCTGGAGTTGCAGGTTCTCCTGGGTTTAATGGTCAACCAGGGCCACCAGGTCCACCAGGGCCACCTGGTCCACCAGGAATATATGGAGATGGAACCATTGCTGGTCTACATTTGCCTGAAGGAGGTGTGGAAGGAGGCACTGTTGGGAACAACAAACCTGAAAAACCTCAGTACGGCACTGGAGAGCTGTCTGCCAAAATAGCCCCTGCATTCACTGCCATTCTGACTACACCATTCCCTCCATCTGGTATGCCCATAAAATTTGAGAGGACTTTGTACAATGGTCACAATGGTTATAATCCTCTTACTGGAATATTTACTTGTACTGTGCCTGGAATTTATTACTTTGCTTATCATGTCCACGTTAAAGGCACCAACATCTGGGTTGCTCTGTATAAAAACAATGTGCCTGCTACCTACACGTATGATGAATATAAGAAAGGTTATATGGACCAAGCTTCTGGAAGTGCAGTACTAGAACTTAAAGAAAATGATCAAGTTTGGGTTCAGATGCCATCAGATCAAGCCAATGGATTATATTCAACAGAATACATTCATTCTTCTTTCTCTGGCTTCCTCCTTTGCCCTACATAATGGACATACAATTCCCACTTAGTAACAAACTATCCTTTAAAAAATTACTTGCAAAACAAATGAAAACTTACCTATATATGCATATATATATCCACTGGGGGGAAAAAAAGTACAGAGAAGACATGAATGCTTCCTTGAAGAGTCATTTGAAGCAAGACTTTTCTAACCTTTTCTTCTTACAAAATTGCAAGGTTCACATTCTTGCATAGTGGCCTAAACAGAACAGACCTGAGAGCTTGTGGCAAAGATGGCCATACATCACAATTTAACGTTCTTCTGCTTAGAAACTTATGGATTTTTTTTCAAATGTTCCCAAAGTAATGTGTTGTTTCTTTGTAACTTATCTGTATCTACAATAGTATTGTAGTTGTGATAACACTGCACTTAGCGCAATGGTTTTGTCAGGTTGACCATGGTTCCAAACTTTCCATATTTTGACTATTAAGATATGTACACTACTTATTAATGTTGGGTTTTTTTGCATTTGTAATGTTTTGTTTAATGTCATCAAAAGTATGAAAAATTTCACAAGTTCTTTAGGTTAAGGTTTGTTCAGTTTTTTTTACAATACAGAGATAGAGAAGATTTACATTTACTTAGTTCACAATCATAAGGCAGAAATAAAAGATAACCGAAGTGCTAAGCAAATAAAAAAAGATGAAACAGGATTTCTACTGTGAAAAATTTGGCCTAAGAGGAAGCCTTTTATCATGTCTATACCATCTTCAGAACAGCCATGTCCAAGTTACTGAAGCATTTGTGAAATGGTAAACTGAAATGAAAACAGACTGTTAATTCATCTTCAGGACTCTTGCTTTAAAATAAATTGGTATTTGTAAGTCAAAGCATTAAACTAATATAAATGATATACTTTAATTCAGCATTGGCAATCAGAGTCTTTTAGTGGACAAGGCACTATGCAATTAAAAAAAACGAAATAATCAGCTTTTTGAAAAGTCTTGGACTCAGTCAGTTGTGTGCAGTGACAGAGTGACAACTATGTACTTATGACTATTTTGATTAGTCAATTTTTATATTTTATAAGTTGGTGCTAAACAGTTTTTGAATTCACTCCATGCAGAATTGCACCCAATTAACAGTTCATGTTTAATTTAAAAGCAATCATAATGTGAAACATTGAAAGAAAAAAAAATGATAGAAAAATTTTAAAAAGATTAAAAAATAAAAAGTCTGGTAGGTAAAAAGGATTTTTATGCAAAAAAGTGATCAAGCAGAAAGAGAAGCTAATATGGAAAACCAGTTTAAATACAAATATTATTTATACCTTATGTAGACTTGTATTATTCTCTGGTCAAGAAGAAACCTTGCCCTGATATGGATAGACACAGATACACATAGAAAATTCATTCAGTTCATAGGAGGTGGTTTAGATCAAACCACCCAGCATTTTAATGATGTTGTTTCTATAATGTGTTTCCTTCCCTCCCATGTTTTTTTCTTTTCTGATAGAAAGATTTGACATTGCAGCTGTAGGTACATAGAAAAGACACAACTATATATTATGCATATGCTGCATGTTTTATTTTCTTCCATTGGGCCTGAAAATGCATCCATTGGATAGCATAGGGTGGAATAGACAAAGTGAAATTTTAAACAATTATAATTATTATTTACAAAGTAAAATGACATTGAAGTATTTTGTTTCACTTTAAAGAAACTAAAAATGAAAGCACAAAACCAGGAGATTGTGTAGTAAAACATAGACAAAGGTCACAAACATTTTAGCTAATAGAATTATTTTTTAACATGCTGGCCAACTCAACAGGGTTGAGTTCATACAGAATATCAAATCATGATTGTTTTCATTATACTGCATTTGGAATTCTAATCTAAATACACTGACAATCAATATGGCTAGAAATTATATTATAATTATATTATAATGTTGAAGTAGTCATTTGGTATTATGTCTACCTACCAATTTTTTTTTGTTTACATAATGAAATCAAGCACAGAAATTTACACTTAACCTTCTTACTTGGAATCTCTGCTGATCAGTTGTTTCAACTGCGTTTGAGTAACCCTAAAATCACTATCACTTGAGGCTCCTTTGCTTTCTTCATCTACCCCCCGAAAAATTAAAAGCATTGTAGCATAGTAGGACTTTCTAACCAGGTGATGTGTAGGTGACTCAAGAGAAGAGTTCTCCTGCTCCTCCACATGATTGAAGTAACCAAGTGATTCTCACCAGCCAAAAGCAATAAGTACGTATCAGTAATTGGGTAATTGGTACAAGGCCAGGAACTGGTCTTTTGCAGTAGAACTTCTGAAAGAACATACCATCCTACTGATCAGTGAGAATTCCATGTAGGGCGTTAGTTCCCACCAATAGCTGAAGGATAAGCGTAGAGGCTTTCAAATTGAAAGAGAGAAAACAAACTTTTTTTTTTATACTAAGCATTAAGTCATATATGAGTTGCATCTGTTGGTACAGTCACTAATTTCATGTATCCATTTTCTGTTGTTAATGGAGGTTACCAGCTTTTACAAAATTATTTTACTTGCTGCTTGACAATGGTGCCTGGCCTGTCTATAAAGTCATCTTGTTCATGACATAACAGGGCATATAGTCTTTATTTCCCCACTGTTTTTACAGCAAAACATGGCATAGTTAACTATCAACTGCTTTAAAACTATTAACCACAATTCATATAATGCATTTGGAACCTACTTGACTAACTTTATGTGAACACTAGTATATTTGCACCATGATAGAGTTAAGAATGTAATGCAATGCATTCTTAAATATTAGGCACAACAGTGTTTAGCAGATGTATTTCTCCTGTAATTTGTTTAGATATTTCCATTGTATGATGCTTATGTTATTTTATTTTTGCGTGGGTGGGAAGGGATCTTCTGATGTTTCTTTTCACCATTCAGTGCCTTTTTTTTAAAAATAAAATACTGTTTATTGTATCTTGTTTTTACTCGATTGTTTAAAATGGTGCTATGCCCTACTTACCAATGTTATATATTCATATAGTGCAATATTAATCTAAATGACAGCAGTTTTAATGATACCATTTTGTTTGGTCCTGCTAATATCGTTGGATTTTTATTGATTGTGCTTGAATTGTAATGAACCAGATTTGTTACTTTGCATCTAATAAGCCATGTTACTGCATGTACAGGCTGTGACTATGAAGTGATCACACGTCTGTAGAAGTCTCTAAGCCTATTCTGATGGTGTTCATATATTGGGTTCTCATATAGTGTGCAGGCACAGCGCAAAGAGCATCTTTTTAAGGAACAATGAATGTTCTCCTGAACGTATACAGAGCAATTTGTTTGCATTTCATAAAAAAATCTTTTGGTTTCTAAAGTGGATTGTGGAAGCAAGCAGAACTGGAAAGTCCAACCTTCATTAAGCCAGGCCACAGTCTCATGCTGTTTCTTGGAGATTCTTCACTTAGTTTAATATGCCCAAAGATATGACTAATGTGATATATTAAAGTGAACCTGTGCTCAGACCTTGTATGTCAACAAAAAGTAAAAAAAAAAACAGTTTTATAAAGGCATCAAAGATGAGAGAGAAATATATCTGTAAATAGATGCTGAAATCTCATCACTGAAAAATTTTTGGATTTTTAAGAGTATGATTTTACAGTACAATAGGCTAGACCAGGGGTAGGCAGAGTGTGGCTCTTTAGCCCCTTCAGTCCGGCTCAGTGGCGTAGGGACTTGTTCTTCCTGCTACCTGTTCTTTATTATTTTTCATTCATGTCTGCTCACCCCACTCTCAACAGCAAAACCCAGCGCCATCACCAACAACTCCTAAATATGCCTGTAAGGGGGAGCTCTGTGGCTACTAATAAGTGAGGGCTTTCTGATTATCATTAAGGGAGGGGCTCTATGGCTACCTACAGGGGCTTTTGGGCTACCTACAAGGGGGCACTCTGGCTACCTACAAGGGGGTGCTCTGTCTACCTATATGGAGGGGGCTTTGTGGCTACAAATAAGTGGGGGTCTACCATTAAGGAAGGGCTAAGGGGCTCTATGGTTACCTTTAAGGGGAGCTTTGTGACTAAAATAACAACATGCAAAAATAACTTTCCAAGGAGATGCAAAAACATTGTTCACAGGGGTTGTCAGTCATTGTTGTCACAGTATATTGTAATACATTTTTTTATTATTATTTTTTTTTATTTATTAGGTATGATATAAAGTTTTAAGCTTAACAAAGACCCATTAAATTTATTAAGTTCATTTTAGAGAAGGTTTTTAGGAAAAGAAGACGTAATTTTTTTATTTTGACAGCACAACCCTCTTTGGTCGAATAAGTTTGCCTACCGCTGGGCTAGACTTTTATAACTTGTTATGAATATATAAAAATAAGAATATATAATAAGAATATATAAAAAGTGATAGTGTATAGTCTGGATACAGGTGCACATTAAGGATATACCTAGTTTTTGGCAACCCAAAGTGGGTGGGTTACTTGGGTTTAAAGTCAATTGCCAAACTTAGATTCTAAAAAAAATAAAAGCCATAGATTTTCCACAGATCAGAAAGTTTCCGCAGTTCTTCCTATGTTTACCATTATAATTAAGATTCTCACAGTTGGCTTTTCTTATTAGTTAGGAAAACTTTGCCAAAAATATTGCCAATTTTTTTTTATGTAAAAGCATTCAAATAAAATGTATCTACAGCTAACCAACTATAACTGAATTATAGGTGTGGTATTTTTCACAGTGTTCCGTTGTTGAAAAAAGTAAACAAAATGAACCTATATTTACATATGGTTATTGAAGCTTTTATCTTTATGTTTGGAGAAAGGCCCATGTCAACTTCCTCTAATGACCAAATGGTTTTGGAGGGGTTTTCATCTACAAGTGCTCAAATTGGTAGGAATGCTAATTTAGTTTCATTCATGGCAGGCTTCCCAATTAACAAAGAACATGGATCACTAAAAAGGTTGCCCGTTTGGCCAAACATAATTGTTTTGTTATATTGTATATTCCGAGGAGCAGTAAATGTTCATTGAACAAGCTGGTCTTGTAACTTCATGCATTGCAGGCCAATGTTTTTTTTTAATGAAATACTAACTAATGATAAGATTGTCATCACAGCTGCACTGTAGTAATGTATGTAGGAGCTAAGCTTTCCAAGTAATAATCTACCATCATTAATCAAAAAGACAAATATATGACTTGAAGCCGTTCCCAACAAAAAGTGATACTTGTTCGCTTTCCACCAAAAATATTAAGACAATTATAAATGGAATCATTCTAAGAAAACCAATTAAAGTCATGGTTTGAAAAGCAATCTAAAGAGCAGTTCGGCAGAACTCTAGAAGCTGTCATCTGACACATGGTTATAAATGCTGTTCTACGGAGGATTTGCCCTGTTCTGCACACTATCTGGGCCCCTGTCTGTGGGTGGCTTAAACAGGATTTCTACTGGGGGGTTTTCCTGTCCAGCCAGAGCCGACTGCCTATGTTTTTGCTGACTGGATAATATGGAGACAGTTTCCTAATAAAATATCTGAACTCTGTCCTGTCTGCAGTTTTCTTTGTAGGAATGAGGTGTGCGTGAGAGATGTAGGCAGCTGTTAGTTAGCTCATAGCAAACCTCCAGTTCTTCATAGGTGTTCTCATTCTATGGGGGCCTGGAATATTAGTGTGTCTGAATGTTCCATATATACAGTAATAATGGCGATGCTTGAAAGAAAAACACTTAATTAGCTATATGTTTTTCTCTAAATAAACCAAAGACCTTCGAAGACAGCAAAATCTGACATGCTATACAGAGTTAAGCTGGTCATGCATGGGTGGATACCCGTGCGATCGCCAAATCGATGCACACCACTTTGCACAATTAATCCCTGGCTGATACCTTGGATGAGGAACAGGGATTTACCAGCATGTCAGATCCCTGTTAGGGCTTGTTCCCACTAGAGTGGTCGGCCGCGGATGGATGCTTCGCCGCGTCCACTCCTATTGAGAATACACATGGTGTTTCCACTAATGTGGATGGGCGCGGTCTGGTGCAGATTTGGGGGTGTTTTTGAACGCCACCCTACCGCGTTTATAAATGCGTACTGCCCCCGACCGCGTCTGCCAGCAGAAATCCGCATCCATTGACATGAATGGATGCGGTCGAATAGTGAAAATGGACGCAAATGTTGACCGCGTCCATTCATTTCCTATGGGCGTTCCATTCATATAAGATCAATCCCAGCACACACCAATCGTTAATTGCAAAAAATCGTTCCGTGCATGGTCACCTTTACACTTAACGAAGCGTACAATAGCATTTAAAACCTAAGTAGACCTCTGTGTTACATACTAATGACGTTTGCATTTTTACATTACATGCTACTGAACCCTGAACTTTGCTTTACTACCTACTCACCATTGAATTCTGCATAACTTACCCCTTTAATGTACAATTAAGCTCATAATTATTTATACCCCTGGCAATTTTTGGACTTAAAGTTACTTTTATTCAACCAGCAAGTTTTTTTGACAGGAAATTACATAGGTGTCTCCCGAAAGATAATAAGACAATGTACAAGAGGCATTTCTGTGAAAAATAAAAAAACATTTCTTAGCTTTTGTTTACATTTGAGCAAAAAGTGTCATGTCAAAAATTATTCATACCCGGTCACAGTCTCTGGGAAAATCCAAAGTTCTATACCATTCCAAATAGTCCTAGTTTAAAGTATTCTAATTACCCTGATTAATTGGAAACAACTGTTTTAATCAACTCAACAGGTGAAAAACAACAGCTCTCTGCAGTTGGTTTGTGGACTTGTGTTGATCATGGGTAAGACATAGGAGCTCAGTGAGGACATGTGGCTGCGCATTGTGGCTGCTCACAAGTCAGGAAAGGGCAACAAGGCCATATCTAAATGTTTTCAGTTCCAGTGGCTACAGTGCAAAGTTATATAAAAAAATACAGGATGTTCCGCACTGTGGAAAATCTCAGATGACGTGGCCGGAAGCCAAAAGTGACACCTGTGCTGGCCAGGAGGATAGTGAGAGAGGTGAAAAAGAATCCAAGGATCACCATCAACGACATCCTGATCAATCTGGGCTCTGCTGGTGGCAATGTCTCAAGGCAGACAATCCAACGGACACTGCACACTGCTGGGTTCCATGTATGCAGACCAAGGAGGACGCCACTTCTCCAGATAAGGCATGGAAAAGCTCGCTTGGCCATCCGGACAAAGAAGACTTCTGGTCTTCTGTGTGATGGTCATATGAAAAAATGTAATTGTTTGGTCACAATGATGTTTCCTTCGTGTGGCATAAAAATGGAGAAGCCTTCAACCCAAAGAACACCATCCCCACTGTCACACATGGTGGTGGGAACCTAATGCTTTGGGGGGGACCAGAGAACCTAATCACAGTAAACAGCACCATGAAAAAAGAAGAGCAATACATGAGGATTCTCAACGACAACATCAGGCAGTATGCAGAGAAACTTGGTCTTGGGCACCAGTGGACCCAAGACACACAGCAAAAGTAGTGAAGAAATAGTTAGCAGACAACATTAAAATTTTGGAGAGGCCCAGCCAGAGTCCTGACTTGATCCAATTGAGAATCTGTGGAGGGAGCTAAAGATCAGAGCAAAAGACCCTGGAGTTCATTGCTAAAGATGAATGGGCAAAAATACCTGTTGAGACATGCAAGAAGCTGGTCTGCAATTATAGTAAGCGTTTGATTGCTGTTATAGCCAATAAAGGCCTTTCTATTGATTATTGAGTATGAATAATTTTGGACATGACACTTTTTATATAAAAGCAGAAAAATGTTTTTTTTTCCACAATAATGCCTCTTGTAATTTAATCTTGTAATCGCCTATGTAATTTCCGTCAAAAAATAACTTGCTGTTGAATAAAAGTAGGTCAAAATGTGCCAGGGGTATGAATAATTATGGGCTGTACATGTTTCATAGTTGCAAACTAGTTTACTGCCCCTGCACACTACATTACGTAATGTTGACCTGTTCAATATACATTGTGTTCTTATGACCTATATAATGTTCACTCCTTCACTTGACCCTGAAATGTAAACACATAAGAGCATGCCTTCATTTTAGGTACATTATTTGTACACTACTATTTTTCAATAACTGTAGCTTTCATCACTGGATGATGTCCACAGAAAAAGACTTCAAGGTGGAGATGCCTGTATATTTTGGTGCAGGAGTTTATTTGGGCTATATGTGGCGTTGACCGGTCACCCTGAAATCACCAGGCGAGTTTGCTTTCAGGTGCATACCTCACCAAAACTTTGCAAAGTAAAGTGCCCTGAAAGGAGGAGTGTGAGCATGCATAGTCTATAACCAGCTGGAGGGCTGAGGCTCTTACTCAGAGGAGAGTTGCAAGTTGTTAGTAGGAAGTGGATTCAGTCTATGGTGCCCAGGGTATGCTAAAGGGGGATTCCTCCTTTCTCAACCCCTAGTGTGTCCAGAGAATACACTCACATAACGACTGCTGGTTCCTGTAGTCCCCCAGGCCTGTATATTAGGGCCTGCTCCCACTAAGATGCCTTGAGCAGACACACTCCAAAGCCTAAGAGCTCTTTGCAGGCAGAAAGTTCACAGAAAGGACAGTAATATACAGTGCTGCTTGAAAGTATGTGAACCCTCCAGACATGGTCACTATTTGTGCAAA
>CM070033.1:107884728-107902400 GCA_036250615.1 Ptychadena robeensis | reverse complement strand
CTTCCGCTTATGCATTTACTGTAAAATTGTTTGAAAACTTTAATAAAAATCTATTGAAAAGAATTCCATTAAAGTCTATGGTGCACTTTTGGTACAAAAATCTGGACCTCAGCAGAGCGCTAGGGAGGTTAAGAAGGGCTAGACTTATGAGGGTTAAGCAGTAACGCTGCATCATTTTCTTGATGAGGAAAAGTAACCTGTTGCAGCAATTTTTATTGATTATAGGGCATGAAAATACCTCAACATACCCCACTCTACTCATCTCAATTTAGGAGGCTGTTTTGTAGTTTACATGCAAATAACCCCTTTATTTTGGTGTTCCTTTCTCTGCCTTCCTTTGCCAGTGCTGTTGTGGGGGCATACTCCCCTATCAGTCTCCTGGCACTTGTGTAAGTTACTTGCTGCACATGCAAAACAGAGGCTTTTAAGCCAATTGGGGTAATCATAGCTAGTTTTAGAAGTCTTTTCTTATGTCAACAAATTTCACAGCTTCATTAAGAAAAAAATGTTTTTTTATTAGTAATATAGAAAAATCTAATACCGTTCATTCTTCCAATGCTCATCAGGTAACATGTTTTAACATTATGTTGTTCCTGTCTGGGTCAAACATGCTTAAAATTAACAGAAACTTTTATATATAAAGAGCCACAAGAAAGTACAGATTAATGTGTCTCCATATCCAAATATTTCAGAATTTCTTCACGGTCACTGTTATTTAAAGCTCTGTTCTGTTATACAAGAAATCAGTTTAACAACAGAACACTGAAAAAAAATTTGCATACATGCAATTAATCCATCAGATGAGGATCCAAAGCAAAAAGTTTTTTTTTAACTTCCTTGAATTAGAAAAAATATTATACTTCACAGTTGGCTGCAATTCAGACAATGTAGCACGTTGTCATTTTTGTGTTACAAAAAAAAAAATCCTTAGCCATATAAACTTAAGTCAAACAAATCAAGTGTTTTGTGGTTATTTTCTTTGGTGTCTGTTTGATCTCCCACTTGGAACCACTTTAGAGAAGTGTAATGTAATTTTGAGATAGTTTTACAATTAGACAGATCCATTACAAGTCTGACAGAGTTTACATAGCTTTCCAGCTGCCTGCAATACATGACTTGGAGAGGTGGTGGAGACTGCGGCTTATGGCGTTAAATTAGGACGTCGAAGGCCGTGGATCGAATGACAAATGTATGTAAAGAATAGAAAGACTCGCAGTATATGTCACCATCTGGAAGCCCATCTGGTGGATTCATTAAGACATATATTGGGTCATATACAGGTAACAAGAATTTATATTTACTTGAAAATACCTTGTGTCAGGTAATGTAAAAATTTTTATTATATGATACAAACAACAAGAGAAACAAAATATGCTAAATTATAGCTTTTGTATAGAATTTTGCACACATATATGATGGTATTAAAACCAAAGGGTACTGTTTGATTCTTAGGATAACTACAGGTAAAACTTATTTAGAATGATAAAAACAAAATACAAAACCAGAGCAATTTTTTTAGTCTAGAGAAATTGGAATAAGAGGAAAAGGGAGTATATTAAAGGATTGAGGTACAATGTACACTAAAACGATAGGGAAAGAGACGGTCCACAATGATTAAGATAAACTGTGTCCACATTTAGGGACCTTACATATAAAAAGATAGCAATAAGAAAAAGTGAGTCTACAACTGGGCAGCTTAAATGACAAGAACCTATAAAACTATAGTCAGAAGAGACTTGTGAGTGTTACATGTAGAAATGTGAAGAAATTAAATTACATTGTAATATTTTAGGAGTGTGTAATGATTTCAAAAGGAAGATAAGATCAAAAACATAAGGACATGACCTAAATTTTCCAGGTGTAAATTCCCAAACCAACCTCGGAAAGTATTATTTTAGTGAAAGAGTAGCTGAGTGCTGGAACGGCAAGTCAGTCAACAGTAAGTCAATTTTGTTTGGAAGGAATATAGTCACTGTTTTCCAAGCAAGGGACTACTGAGCCAGAAAGAATGCCCATGCTAGCCAGTGCTTGACAGTCCCTATTTGATGATGTCACACTTTATCTGAAAACAGAGAAGACCTGTGGTTAAAGTGTCCTTTTTGTGTCCCTTTTACATGGACAGTTCATTCAGTCATGAAAACAGTAGTGTGGATACCAAAAGGAGAACCTCACATTAGCAGAAAAACATAACAATCGGCCAGCCCTTCTCACACTTTCTTGCTCCACTAACTACTCACCTTACAAATTACAACAGATCTCTCCATCTCTTATTGTAAACCCTTTCGCCATAAACTGCCTCCTTTTATGAACATTAAGTGGCAGAACCAGTTTGTTTGGGTTTAAATGCATATTACAGATTTAGTTATATATTTGAATAGTTTGTTGCTGTTTACCATGGTTACACATTGGATGAGCCTAGTCTTGTGGGTCAACCCAAAATATTTTGTGAATGCAGATCCTTATGGACCTGCAGTGTAATGCAACCGCTGGCAGCCAGGGACACTTTTTCTTTTAAGATTCATATTGCTTTGTGAAGTGTCTTGTAATGGAGAAGGAGTAGCTTAGCACGTTTTCCACTCCAACATCCGTGATTCACATCAGTCTAGTCTGGTGTGTGGGCAGCCAGGGGGCATAACAACACGAAATAACACCGTTTTTAAGCCCCAGCTACAAGGACATATCTGTGCCAGGTTTCCAGTGGGGTGGCGTGTGGCCATGACCGCATGGTGCAGACATAATTATTATTATTATTATCATCATCCCCTACCACCTAGATACGCAAGTACCACCCTACTATGACCTTCCCCTGGCTTCACTAAGGCATTGTGGTTTAAGCAGTGTTGGGCTCCTTCAGATTAACAGGTTACCCTTCTGTTATATTTATCTCTGTTCTATGTAATTGGTTTTAAAGTGGCTGTGTTTGAATTGGGACCCCTTGGTCCTCATTTGAAAATACAGTTAGTTGAGCATTAACCTCCCTGGCGGTTCACTGAGGTCCAGATTTCTGTACCAAAAGTGATACAGTGTTTTGCCTTTTTGCCCCCATCGGCATCACCGGCCATAGACGCTATGCTTGGCGGGCGTTTATCGAACAATCGGCCGCAGCATGATAACATCATCATGCCATGGGCAATTGTTCGAAATACACCATTTACGATTCAACAACCAATACTTTGGATGGGGACCCTAGTCCCCATTCAAAGTACTGACGATCGACCAGAGAAAAACATTTGTTCTCTGGCTGATCAAAGTTTTGTGCGAGTACGAACGGTTGCTCCAGGAGGGCGCGTTCATTTTGCGATTGATCACCCTGAATGCGCATGGTTCATTCACAAAATCGGCCACAGATTGAAGCGCTATGGCCGGCTTTAGAGGTACATGAAAAAAATTTTTTACAGAAAGAACATTTTTTCTTAGATTTTTTTTTTCTTCTTTTTTCTGTTTTTCTGGAAAACAATGATCCCCCTCAGGCTCCTCCACCAGTGGTCTTGTTTTTCCCTTTATGACCAGAGTACAAATCTTCTGGCTACTAGATAATGCACAATATGACAATATGACAAAGCTCAATCCAAACACCGTGGGTATGTGGTCAAACAGTAGGTGATCACCATCTCTGCTGAATGTTTCCACTACCTTGCTGAATCTATCCAACAGATAGTTGCAGTGAAAGAGGAAGGGGTCCAACTTAGTACTAGAAAGATGTGATTTTGGAATGTATATATAATGTGTTCATAAAGTACAAAACATTAAAATGCTCTAATGCAAATTGAAACAGCTTCCCTTGATTCACATCTTTTTTTCCTTCAAAACTTTTATAACATGCAGTACCTTTATTCTTGCAGTATTTATTTTAGTTAGGCCAGTTCCACATAATTACAGATCATTCCTGATCTTCTTTAGAACTTGTTGTTCCTCTTGTTGGAAACCCGTTTGATCCAATAATAAGGGGTTAATCCCAGAGAGCCAAGGAAAAGTTGCTTTCTAAAGCTTGCCCTACACGGTTCGATGAAGAAACATATAAGAGCAACATCGGGCGCCGTGCGCATGCTCACGCCACCTGATGCTGCTCTAATCTGTTTTGTCATCTGAGCCATCCACGGTTCCTTTAAGTAGAATCAGCGGATCCTGCTCGAAGGAACTCGACAGACAGGTTTCCAACATGTTGTGCATTACGCTGAGTGGGGACTGCGGGTCTCCATTCGATGTAATGGACGGCTGACAGCTGAGCTGCACACACAGACTGTGTGATCAGCTACAGCTGTGTGTGAGAAGCGGGCATGGCCAACACATCTCTGCCAGGAGAGGGGAGGCGTGCAGGCTGGCTGATTCTCTGGCTGAGGAAAGGAGAGACCTGGGTGACTGGGGAAACCGGGTCACCATCATACGGTAATTAATGTGCCCATGTGGTGCACATCGATTACCGTTCGATTGACCCGCGAGTAATTACAGCATGGTGACGTCACCACACTGTAATTTATCGCTGGTCGTTTGCACGGGAATCTACCCGTGTATGCCCAGCTTAATTTTCAAAATGGTGCATGACAGACAATTGAGGTCATTTTTGCCTTCATTGTGATCCGTTTACATTTTTCTACATTTCCTTTTAACATAATGTTGCATGTCTGTTGACTTGTTTAACTTACCTTAAACTTCATCCACCAAGTGCGCACAAAATATAGATAGATTTATAGGATAAATGATAAGATAAACTCATTCATACTGTGAGTGGAGCACCCCTGAGCTAGGACCACAACTATGGGTCCCCATATACCTTTAGATTTCTCTGTCAGATGATTTCCTTTAGATCACCGTGTAATATGAGGGACTGTCTAAACCATGAAGTCCTGTGTTCAATCGCAGACGATACTACATAGTTGTTGGTAGATCTAAAGGTTATCTGACAGAGAGATCTAAAAGTGTATGGCCTGCTTAAGATTTAAAGATTGACCTTAATATCATAAGGCTGACCGAAGTGCGTGCTCGCGGCTGTCGGTCGGCAGAAATTGGCCACGGATCGCGGGTGCCCACAAGGGGGCGACAGATCCCTGTCTCCCCAAAGCTCGGTCCGCCAGAGAATGGACATGTCCGTAAATCTCTGGCCGATGCCATTAGTTTGAATGGGGACAGGCATCTCCATCCAAACTAATGGCCGGCACACAAAGGGTGCCCACCGATACTGTGAGCGATGGAGAGCAGCACGATAACGTCATCACCTTGCTCTTCGCAGCTTATCTGTCAATCCCCACTCATTACGTGTGGCTTACCTTAAGAGAAAGTCACTATTTCTATTAATTTGTACCAGGAATCCGGTATTTTAGAGCTATATAGGTATGTATACACTGGGGAGGCTCCAATGTTACTGATATATAGGGACTTGGGGCACCATCTTTAAAAATAATTCAACAATCTAATGCAAATATCTACAATAGGAGCAGCTCTGTAAAGTTGTTTATGTAACTACCAAAGCTCCCTGTTACTTTATCTGCACAACCTGATCAGAAACTGATTATATTCATTTGAATACTGTAGGTCCTATGTTTTCTCATTGGCTTTGTTCCACACTGAGTGCATTTTAGTGACAAGGAAAACATTGTTATCTGATTACACTTTCTATAAAGACTCCTTTGCTACAAGGCTCACATAGGCACATTGTTGGTTGCCTTTTACTCCAGAGGACAAATGATCTTTTAATATATCCTGTAGGAATACTAATAATTTGGCTGTGTGTGCAATGTATTTCAGGAAGAGGTTTGGCTGCTTCCAGAAGGAGGCCTGAGCTAATTACAGTACGTGTAAATTAATATAATCAAGGTTGCCAGGAAAGTGTGATTATATTGTGGGGTAAAGTCTCATAAAGAAATAGTACATTTCCAAGAATTTCCGAAACAAAAAGAAAATTATTCTCACCAATGTTTAGCATAGTCAGACTTCCTCACTCAATGCTCCCTGATGGTAAGAAGTATTTAATCACAAATTATAGCTGTCTGTACAAACAAGTCTATGTTATATTCCTGCTTTCCTGCACCAGAACCCATGCCAAGCTTCCAATACTTTCATTTCTTAACACTGCGTTTCCTTCACCTCTGTTATAACAGTGTGTCTTTAGTCCTGAACATTTCAAACATTATATACCAGTGAACAAAATATGTCTTTAAATCATGACAATAACTCTTTTAAAATGTGGTCATGCAGGCCCTAAGTATGATGTGAATGACCACATTCAATTACAGCTGTAAAGAGGGCAGTAAGTGAGCTCCCCATCAATGTGTTGGGCACTCCTCTTGGCTTCAAGAAGCCTTAGTGGCCCACAAGCTTAGTACTTCCAGAGGCAACAGAGATATATAGCAGAGCCACCAAACCCGGTGACTTACCTTAATATACCTCTATAGAGACAAATAAACTTCTGAAAGGAACTTGCATTACAACTTCCTTATATTGTATCGTGAAAAACGGAGGAGCCATGGATAGACCAAGGGCAAAACTGTAAACTTGTAAAGTACCCAACTCTCGTAGGTTCTGTGGTTGGGCATGCAGTACTGTGCACAATCTGCAAGAAGTTTGTACATTCTCCCCCTGTCTGTGTAGGTTTCCTCTGGGAAGTCTGGTTTCATACAGCACTCCAGATATAGTAGTAGGTTAATTTGATTCCCCAAAAATGAAATGCGACAGGTTCTTTAGGGTGTATGTCCTCTGCTTGCTCACTAGGTTCCGCTCACAGCCCAAACAATTCAAGATCCATGACAGCAGGTAGGGGCTATTTACAGTTTTATTGAGGATTATATACAGACTTGCACCATCACCCAGAGGCAGGGATGAAGTTCAGGCATGGGGACTGTGTTGCTGACGAGCCGCTGGACCAGTGGCTGCCTGTTGGGGACCTTCTCCAGGATGTAGCACTGGAGGCCTGTAGTCATCTCAGGAGTAACAGCAGAAGAGCAGAAAAGCCCAGAAGATTCTAAAGGACTTCTATTACTGTCCTTAGACAGGGGATGGCCTAAGGCCTGTTACTGGGCAGGAATAACTTTGCTACTTTTTGGAGGGAAGCAAGGAGGTACACACCCAGCCACTCAAGTCCAGCTATTCGTAAACAACAGGTGTAACCCTTAAGGGGATACACACATTAATATAAGCATCATACAGCAAATATAGTACAGCACATATATTACAGTGAGTGGCCCTTTCTCAGGTCACTACACTCCCCCGGGCTCCAACCAGACTACTCCTGGGTCTAGTCTTTGGCTAAGGTGAGTCTCGGCCGTGAGAGGTTCCGAGTACTTGCTACTCCTCCCTTTAAGAGGGACCAAAGCAACAGAGCCTAGGGTGACATGGCCCTAAAAGAGGGTCTTAACGTCCGGCTTAATACAAAGAGAGTAATAGTGAGAGAGCTGAATAGGGAGGTAAATACAAACGCTTCCTCTAGACAGGGTCTCACTATAAACTACATATGTACACCATACCTATTTACAGGAGGTAGATGAAACCTTGAGAATGGGTCTGTCTGTGGGAGTTCACAGGTCTGTCCAAAGGGCAGCATACTGCACTTACGTTGGAGCGGACCATGTAGAGTGAAATGGGTGCCTACCCTGGGGACACCTAAGGGCGGTAACCCATGAGAACAGCTTGCATACAGGTCTCCGTGTCCCATTCAGGTCCTCTGGAATAACCCGTACGATCACTGCCTCACCTACTAGGTGGCTGTTGCGCATACCCCAGACCTGGGAAAGAGAGGACCCACACCTGGAGTTACGTCAGCAGGTGTGGTGACCTTTGTGAAGGGGGCATACGAACAAGGGTGGTCCTAAACCAGTGGGCAATCACTTCCCACACCACAAGCCGCAGGGATTTACTCAACACTGTCTAGGGCAGGTGTCCAGCTGCTACCTAGGGAAGTGAAGGCTGCTAGTAAACAGTGAATGAGAGTGATTGATTAGTGTAGCTCCACCTGGAGGCTCTCAACAGGTGAGCTCTATAGCAACAATAAAACAAATATCTAATCCCGGCCCTCTACATTGACCAGTGGTAAAGTACTGCTATGTATGCCTATATAAAGTAAAAAGGAAGGGTAGTCTTAGTCTGGCAGTACCTGTACAAATGCTAGGGAGCCTAACCCAAAAATGTGTGCGTTCAAAGGGGACCTAACTATAAGGAACACCAATACCTGGAAAATAAAACATAACCAGCATACAGTAAGTAGGCAATAAATCCCAAGTCTGTAGAGATTTGACCCGCAAGGGGAGAAGATATTCATTTAAAGGTAGTCTATCCGTTACCCACAATGGGACAGAAGACAAAAAGATGACTTTAATGAAAAACACCAGACCATTCCTTGGTGAATCAGAAATAGTCCTTCTGATTGAGCAGCATAGCAAACTGCCAAGTAGTGCAAAACAATATTAAACTATATACACAAGTGCAGCAAAACAGAAAGCATCAGGTTCACCAAATGGGAGGGGAACCAGCAGTCCACATTGAAGCTGGGTATTTAGCTGTAGTAGCGTGGGTCTGGGAGCATTTGGAATTCACCCACAGATTCCACCCACCATCAGACCGAGAATACCAGATCAGGGGCATTGGGTCGTGTCATAACCGCCATGTCCTTATGGATGTGGCGGCCATAACTGAACTCCTGTCGCACTTTTAGGAATTTGCGGTAGACGGGGCTGTTAGAATTCCTGACCCGACTGGGTTTAGGAACTGTGAGATAATCTCAAACCAAATCAGAATAAATGACCTCCCGGATGCTTTCTATGTAGTCCAGCAGATACATAGGGGAAGAGGTATCCATACTCAACTTTAACATAGGCGTCCAGCTTGCGCTGGAGCCGGGACAGCCTGGAAAGTTTATTTTTACCCCCTTTCCAAGGGGGCAGGTAAGCATAGGAATCCCTCTCTACACAGAGGACCTCACTCCAGGCCTGGGTCATGGCACGGGATTCAGTCAATGGGGCCTCCGGATACATGGGGATCCTCAGGCCCTCAAGCTAGCCCTGGCGACCGGGGCAGGGATCGGAGTCTGTGGATTGACACTTGGTGGAGCAGGAGGCCCATGGTCAGCCTGAACCAGCTGGGGCGACATCCGGTCCGGATAGCTGATCGAAGCTCCATCGCTGCAGGGTGATGTCGGGGCTGATCCCCAAGAGGGCGATTGCTTCAGGGTTAAGGATAGCGCGGCAGTGGCCTTTAGCAGGTAAGACAGTGTTGTCTCCTCACCAAGGGCCGATTCTCAATCCGCAGGCAGCTCCACTGGGGCTTCAGGGACACGCGTGGGCTGGGCGTGGTTCTCCTCCTCAGGTTGAGCCGGACTGATGCCAACCATGGCATGGGGGAGTCGGCCAGACCTGGCGAGGGAGAGGCCGGACCAGCGGGACTCTGAAGGATGTCCGAGTTCCCCAGGATACTGGTGGTACTCGACTCGGCACGGCCAGACCTGGCGAGGTTCCTTACTTGGGTAGGCAGCATCTCCGGCCGCATCTGGTACAGCATACTGCCGCAGGCCTGACAGATGGCCCAGGGGTCCCAGTTCTCAGACAGCTTCAGACAGTGTCCACACACAGCAAACAATCGCTGGGTCCCGTGGCAGGCAACAAGGGCAAGATCTTGACATCTCAGAACCGTAGGCCGGTGTCAAATACTTGGCTCATGGCGGCAGCTGCAGCTTGCTCTTTTTCAGGAACACGCGGAGGCAGGAATGGAAGAGAGCGCACTTTTATAGTCCTCAGCAGCTGCTGAGCTAGCCCATAAGTAGTCTGTAAGTCCGATCGAATTACGCGCAGCCAATGGATCGGGCTGGTGGACTTTCTGGGGTCCAAAGCGTACTTAACTGGTGTTTATGACCATCCTGTTTGTGACACCACTTGTAGTGTCGTGCAAGTGCAGTTTGTAAAACAACTCACACGACCAGGTTCTTTAGGGTGGATGTCCTCTGCTCGCTCACAGCCAAATAAATCCAAGGTCCACGACAGCAGGTAGGGGCTTTTTTTTTTGAGGATTATATACAGACTTGCACCATCACCCAGAGGCAGGGGTGGGGTTCAGGCATAGAAATAAAACATTCCAAACTGTGTTGCTGACGAGCCGCTGGTCCAGTGGCTGGGTGTTGAGGACCTTCTCCAGGATGTAGCACTGGAGGCCTCAGGAGTAACAGCAGAAGAGCAGAAAAGCCCAGGTTCCCTGAGCAGAAATTGTTCTATAACATTCCCTAGATTTGTGATTTGGAAAAATCCTGTCTCAGAGGTCTACAGACAATTGCTTTGACTTAATGCTTAGTTTGTGCTGTGACATGAACGGTGGGACCTTTTTTCACATTGTTATTATGGGGTGTTGTGTGTAGAATTCTGAGGAACAAATTAATGTAATAAATTTTAAAATAAGACAGTGGAATAAGCAGGACCTCCAAATTGAGGGTAAGGAGGAAAAGTCCAAATTGAAGAGGACAAAAGAGTGTGGGAAAAGCCCTCTGATCAAAGGTGAGCGATCCACGGGAACCAGACTTTCATAAATTTGGTGTCTCATTAATCATCATGCTTGAAGGAAGGCTGGATGGCTCAAACTTTTTTTTAAAGATTCAAGCACAACCAAACCCTGTGAACGTGCACGGCGCTTGATTGTGCTCAAATCTATTAAAGCTGGCCATACATGGGTAGACTTCTGTGCAATCGACTGGCGATCAATTACAGCATGGTGACGTCACCACGCTGTGATTGATCGCGAGTCAATTGTACGGTTACCAATGTGCACCACATGGGCACATCAATTACCGTACGATGGGGACCGGGTTTCCCAGGTCTCTCCTTTCCCCAGCCGGAGCAGCCAGCTTCTCCGGCTGGTGAAAGAGCTGGGTCCGTGCTGGCCACACCCCTTTCACACACACACAGCTGTAGCTGATCACAGCCTGTGTGTGCAGCTCAGCTGCCAGCCTGTCCATTACATTGGATGGTGAATTGCGGTCCCCATTCAATGTAATGGATTTCGACCAAGGTTTTCCAACATATTGGAAACCTGTTTGGTCGAACTGTGGATGGCTCAGGTGAAGAAACAGACTAGAGGAACATCGGGAGCCATGAGTGCGCACGGCGCCCAATGTTCCTTTAATCTGTTACTTCATCGAGCCGTGTGTGGCCAGCTTAACCTTCTGAGCGTTCTCCCCGAATTAACTCGGGCTGAGTTTCATGCATCATGAAACTCAACCCCAGTTAGCCGGAGGAACGCCCGAGGTCTGCCGATGCTTCCGGGTACGCCCCCGATCGCGTCACCGGTGACGCGAAGGGGGCGGGGGTAGGCGGCGCCATAGACCTCCATGTAAATGGAGGGGCGTCGCCTTTCTCCAGCATAAGTCCGGCGTCTCCAGTGACGCCGGGCTTATGTAAATAACCTTCAACTGAGCAGGCAATCGCGGCGGAGCACACTGTGCTCCGCCGCGATTGCCCGTGGCATGGTTTTGAAAAAACCCTCAAAACCATGAAACACTCAGAGGGTTAAGAAATCGAGCCATGTATTCTCAAGTTTAGGCTTGAGACTGATGCTGCTTTAAGCCCCCCAAAAAAGGACTACAGATATTAAGTATTAATACTGAATAGTGTAAGATGAGTCTTGAATACCTGCCCTGTTTTTAATTTTAGATGGAGTTCTGGCTTAAGCAAGACAAGTAAAGTGTTAACTGTACTTATTAAGCCGTTGAGACAGTTCATCATTTAAAATACTCTTTTCCGTTTCATGAGTTTGTTATGAAAAAATCTGTATCCAGGTTTCTCTCTTAATTGGTGTGGTTTTGGTGCATTAACATTGGCACAAAGGTTTTGGCAAATGAAGCTTAAAAACCAATAAATCGTTCTAATACATTTTTGGTGCTGATGTACATTTGGCATATGATGCTTAAAGCACATTTGATGTTTCCACTGGGCATTAAATATACCCCAAAACCTAAAAAGGAATTTTAACTAACACAGAAGTCTCAATTTAAACAGAAATAGCCATGCTAGAGCTATCTGAATATTCAGCTTTAACTAATGTAACAATTCTTCAGTAATGTTAAGAGCTATGGCTCACAGGTGGCCATTTTGTGCATTTTAATATTCCTGTACAGTTTATCTCTCCTTATTCTTACTAAATGATATGTCAGGCCCTGGCCTACCTTACATTTTTAACAGTGGCTATACTATGTATTTGTCATTGGACAGTATGATTTAGATCAGTGGTTCACAAACTGTGGGTCAGGATCCCCTGGGGGTTCAATGACCATTCTCTGGAAGCATCAGCACTGCTGCTTGTTAGGAGCAGGAGCACAAGTGTGGTGGTAAGCTAGGAGGAAGAGTAATGCCCCCTCCCTCCTAAGTGTTACTCTCCCTCCTAACTTCCCACTGCGCATTACGTGGGGTGGGAAAATATAAGGGAGGGGACACTTACCCAACCTGTGCTGGAAGTGATGTCATGGAGTGTAACTTCCTGTATCTGGAGTGCGGGTGCAGAGGGTCACTTCTGCGTTCCAAATACAGGAAGTGTCACTTCGTGGAGTCACTTCTGGGGTCACAGATCTATAAGGGTTTAGAACCACTGATTTAGATGGCATAGATGGCTTTGGTCAGTAGACTTGTTCACCTCTTGTTATACTCCTGACCAAGTCATCACCATAATAACAAATCATAAGTCTATGTATAAAAAAAAGAAATTTTATGTGCACACTGCCTTCCATATCTTTAATTACATTCTGTATATTCACTTAATACCTGAATAGCTGTCTGTTTCTCTCCAAATTTTCTCTTCAAAACTTTGGCTGCGTCTTATGGTCCACACCATCTTATAGTCCGAAAATACAGTATATTGTTCTGCAGCAGTTGTTCCCAACCTGGGGTCCGTGTCCAGTGGAGCCGCAAGGAAGATGGCAAGTGCAGGCCACACAAGGTATCATCTGGAGGGGTGACATCCTGTCACCTGCAGCCTCTGACAGAGAGAGGCTGCAAGCTCACCTGCTCTGCTATGGGAGTTAGCACATGTCGGCATTGGGCTCCTGCCTCATCTCACACAGAAGACCGGCTATTGCTGCATGGGGGACAAAGCAATTACTGCTGGCTGTAAGAGGACTTCTGCAATGAAATTGAGGCGAGTTGTTATTAAAGTGGTATGATGATTGTAAGCTGTGTCCAGCTCAGGGTGATAAAACTTACTGAAAGTGTTAATCCTGAGCTGGACTCAGGCAGGTGAAATGCAAACAAGCAGCAACGCCATCTTGTGGACCTTTTACTAATTTTTACTAGAGATGGTGGAATTTCTTTCTAAAAACTTCCCTGTTTGACTTCGTGAGGGAATTACAAAGCCCCTGGACATGGAATCATCCTCGCAATTGCTAGAGATAAAAAGAAGAGTTAAGTGCATGCAAATTAGAAGAGAGATGTTACCCCAGGATGGGAGCATTGGGAAGTCACTTGCGGGAAAATCTTTTAATGTATGTAGGTAGGAGTTATGGTCAAGGAAAAACTGGTTGGGAACCATTACTATAAAGCATAGGACTATAAGACATGGTTTGTGTACTGTAGAAATATGGAAAACAGTCATATCATCATGTCTGAGTATACCCATTATTTTCTACAGCACAACCTGACTTCAGAGAGAGAGGATTATTTGGGATTTTCAGCCATGAAACAATGTTGGATGCAGCCATGTCAGAACTGGGAATATTTAGCTATAATGGATCCTATAGTTACCAAAATACAGAAAAGTCAAACATTTCCACGTTTTAAAATACAATTGTTCCTTAAATGGAAATTAAAATTGTTTAAGACAAATGTATTTTTTATGTTTGCATAAAGATGGTTGTCAAATGCTAAACAAAAACCTCAGTGGAGAAGTGGCTTAAAAGTCATACCTGCCTGATGGCCATTGCTTGCTATGGAGGAGGCCCATTCCTTGTCCTCCCCCTCCACTACCCACAGAACAGAATGAGTGCTGCTTGTACATTTATTCTCTTGTCACTGGGAAAAATCACAAACTATTCTCCTCAGTGACAGTTCTCTCATGTACATACAAGACTTTAACGGTTTACCTGTCTGCCCCTCAGTTCCTGGTCACCACAGCAATCAGGACATCCTAAAAACTCTTAAGTATGTTCAAATGCCAAGCTTGCTATGTAAATAAAATATAGTACTAAAATACAGTTTAAGCCATGTGTCCAATGATTCTGAAAAAAATACACCAATTAACAGAGTTTTACATTTATTTATTCCAAATATACTAGACAAATAATTGTAATGTAAAATGCAAACTGAAGAAACAATAGATTAACACAATATTTTCATTGTATAAATGAGCAGAACTACATAGTTATCTTTCTCACCAGCTCCCATTCTGTAAAACCACATCATTACCCAGCCTGACACCAGGAAGGAAATTTAGATCAATAATAATAGCTTCCTAACAACTGTATGTGCAAACATTAAAAGGTAACTAAAGTATGTGATGTCACTATGAAAATGGAATGCCATTAAAATTGTACAGCCACATAGGATCATCCCAGACTCCGGAATCCTTAAATAGGTCCCGAGATGATATTGAGAGACCACAGCCTCGGAGTGTAGACCAGCTGAAGGGAAACACTGAGACTGCTATTTTCTCATCACTTTTTATAGATTTTCACATCACAGGGGGCATGTGCTAGTTAGTTGAGCTAGTTTACTGTAGTCTGCAAAAATCAGAAATGGCTCCTTAAATCATTTGTTATTATAATAATCGAATAATAAGTTTTCTCCTTCTTAAAAAGGTAGTAGCATAATAGCTAAGAAGATAATCCAAAGGAACAGGTTGTAGAAACATGTGCAGTTCCCAGAAGCCCCTGCTATGTGAACTTTGGGAGCAGTGGATGTGCAATAATACTTGCATTGTCACACAGGTCTTCCACAAGCTGGAAACCCCTGTGTGTTATGGAAAGAGCCTCCATAAACTGGAATTACTCTGTCAGGAAATCACTGCAGCAGAAGTCTCACCCCACACAGAGCCATCCAAGCAGTGCACAACTGGCCTGTGCATGGTCACTCTTATCCATATATAACGCATACACTGCACAACATGGATGACAAACTCCTAGGCATATTCTAGATGTCTTTGTGAAAAACGTAGACGAAAAAGTGCCAGATTTTACAGAAAAAAAAAACCTAAAATTTTTTGTTTTATATTTGTAAAGAATCAAGTTGGTCTAAGACTTCTGTGTCAAACTCAAACTAAAAGAAAAAACATCAGAAAGTTGGCTACAAATGATGCGTTCCCCCAGAGAGCGACAATGCCAATTAAGAGACAGTTCCTGCCATCATTCCTCTCCTGCGGGTAAGTTGTCCTCAATCCTTCGGATAAACTTCATTCGGATTTCTGTAACACCGTCACCCTTTAGTGTGTCCTGAACAAACTTTACATCAACTGCCATCTGTACCTGAAAAAGATACAGTAAAATGTTGGAAGGAAAGTTCAGTTGGAAAGGTACAAAAATTTGGCAATATATAGAAGAGAGAAAAAAAAGTCATTAATAATAGGAAATGAATAAATACTGGTCCAAAGCCCAACAAACTAACCTGCAATAAAAGTTTCTTATTTAAAAAAGATATTGTAAACAGCACCAAGAGAAATATGGGCTCTGCCATCGACAACCTCATTCTTAAGGTGGCCATTCACAGTTCGACTTTTGCGTTCAATCGACTTTAACCTTCCTAGCGCTCTGCCCATACCACGCTGTTTTTAACAGTGTGATACAGGCAATCGCGGCAGTGTACAAAGTACATTGCCTGCAATCCCCCTCACCCCCCCCCCTCGCCTCTCTCCACACAGCCGGCATCATTAATGATGCCAGCTGTGTGGGCTGGAAAGTCTGTGCTCCTCCATTAACATGGAGGTCTATGGCGCCGCCCACCCCCTGCCGCGTCACAGTGATGCGATCAGTGACGCTGCCCGGAAATGCTGCGGCTGAAAAGAGAATCGCCGTAGCTTTCGGGGGATATGCAGCTTTCATGGGAGCCCAGCTCATCTAGAGAGTTTGTCCTTTACACAAACTCAGGACAAGCTGGGCTCGTCATGACCGCTAGGGAGGTTAATCGGACCTACCACCTGGGAGATCACTCAGTAGTATCGGCTGCAGCTCAGCCGATACAGCTGAGATCATCAATTTTAAAAAATATATATATTTTTCTGACAGAAGGAGGGGCGCTTGTTCTGAGTGTGTTCTCTGCAGCCGAAATGGGGTCTGGGACATCTCTACCAGGCAGGAACTCCTCAGCAGCTGATTCCCTCTCCACACACGCCAGTGGAGGGGGGGAGGTGGAGTGGAGGAGAGTGGGGTGCAGTGAGGGCGGAAGCAGTTGCACTTCTCCAGGAGTTAAGATGCCAGCATCAGAACTGAACATAAAGAATGTAAGTATGTTGTTGTTTTTTTTTTGTGTAGCAGTTTTCCAGCATCTGAACTATTGACTGGGGAGTATTGTGTCTGTTTAATGTATGTCTGCTTTTTTCATGTGTGTTTAAAACTGCTTTAAAGCTATCGATTTTTAATCAAATGGAAACTGTTCCATCTTTTACATCCACAGAAAATTGGAGTAGGAACATACTCTGCCAATCTCCTACTAAAGCTACCCATACACGCAGCGATCACTGATGCGATTCTCGAAAGGCCGATTGCAGTGTGATGGCGTCATCATGCTGCGGCTGGTCGTTTAGAGGATAGAAGCGCTCCCTATGTGTGCTGGCCGTTACTTTAGATGGGGACCCTGGTCCCCATCTAAAATAATGTGATCGGCCAGAGAAAAACCAATTTGGGCCCACATGGAACGGTCGTTTGAGGTGGGTAGCTGCGATTTTGTGGTCAAGCATGCCAATCGATCAGCCTCAAAATCACCCGCGGATCTACGCGTGTATGGGGGGCTTAAGACTGAATCTGAAAGTATATGCAGTTAAAATGCTGAATCTTTTTAATCCATAAATAACCAGACCCATTCCCGCTGAAAGGGTTGAGGCCGTCGCAGTAAATAAATGGGATCTTGGCATACACAGAACAGATGAATAAGATGCTTACCATTTCTAAAGCTCCTCGCAGGACTCCACACAGCATGTTGGAGTAGATAAGTGTGGAATGGTTATCTGGCAGTTCAACAAAGTCTACAAGAGGATTGTTTTCCAAAATGAGGGAGAACTCATCACCCGCTGGGCTCCAGTTTGTGATAGTGGGTGTGATGCCCAAATACATTTTAAATGCCACCTGTATTAACACAGATACATAGATTGATATATTGTGCACATTTTAAATACAAAACAACAATAACAAAATAGAGCTATAACATGTTCATATGATCAATTAAAAAAAAGTTTGTTTGAAGACACATGTGTAACCTAATTCCTTAATAACTGTATGAACACTTCTTATTGAAACAATGACATCATTGATTTTACATATAATGTGGGTAATAAAGAAAAAATACAGCAGTAAGAGTTGTAAGTATTTAAAACAAAATAAATAAATAAAAAGCAAAAATGCTGTAAGTGTAAATAGTTGTTCTGATCTATGAAAAAGCGGACAGAGTTCCTGGCAGACAACTACATGGTGCATTATGGGAAACAGACTGAGCCCCTGCTGATCTGGCATTGAATTATAGCATGTGCAAAGCAGTACGTCATGAAGTCACTGGAAGAGATGTAGGGGGGGGGGG
>CM070033.1:107852092-107872539 GCA_036250615.1 Ptychadena robeensis | reverse complement strand
ATTTCATTTTGGACTTATAATTTTTGGACTGATTGATCTTGGACTTTTCCCTACAAACGGGGTTGCTCTTCCTCAGCAACCTTAAGTATCATTTCTTCAGTTTTTTCCCTTTTATTTTACCCTGGCTTACACTCTCTTTAATTGTTGATTTTAATAATTATTGTATATTTTAATAATTCGTATTGCATAAAATAAATGACTCTTAAGTCATTTCTCTCAGCCTCATACCTGCTTTGAATACCGCAGAACGCTTTCCTAGCTTTCTGAAGAGTCGCTACCTAGACGTTTATAGTGCTAATCAGAACGGGTTTTCCCTTTTCCCGATTTAAATGGGATGGTGGCAGTGATACCAAAATATTGTGTTATTTCTGGTCCAGTAATAGTGCGCGCTCCCCTTTGTGGTCTGGCTGCGGCCCAATTCCGGCGGTTGCGACGCACTGATTGTACCGACCAAGTTGGACTCTCTGTGTGTTGAAATCGATCGGGAGGTCTCTGCGGTCTGTCCACTAGGGGGATTTGTGACAATGTGGAATAGGATAAGATAAAACAAAATGAAAACAAAACAACAGACAAGATACTCACATTGAGAGAGGTTTAGAAGGGTTTATCTCTCAGGGCCATGTGTTTTCCAGGAGGACCTCACTTCCTGGTTGAGAATGAGATCACTTCCTGCTTACAGATGCTGGGGGCTCAATAGGAACAATGGGACGCGTTTCGAGCAGATGCTCTTTTTCAACCATAGGGCTATGGTTTAAAAAGAGCGCCTGCTTGTTTTATCTTATCCTATTCCACATGATTTAACCATTTGTTGTACTAGGTTGTGCGCCTCTGTCCTTGTTCTTATTGGATCTTATCTTTGTTGAAGCTGAACTCCGATGTCCCCATTATGTTAACCCTTGCAGTGGGTTTAGGGGATAAAGAAAATACCATGATTCTTTGATGATTGTGGCTTGTCCAACTGAAACCAGCATATAGTTTCTTCATACCTTGGTTAAATAATTCTAAGGAGGAAAAGAATGTTCTCCAAGGAGAAGATCAAATTGTGCTTCTCCATAAGTTTTCTTATGATCAGCTGATACAGCTGATCTACCTTAACGATCATTTGTGTAGTTTAAAATGGATTCAGCCAATCCAAGCTGTACTAAATAATTAGCTTAGGTTCTTCATGACTTCTACAGAATGTACCTAGCAGAACTTGCTATGCCCATTTCTAGGAATATGATCCCTACTACACATATTTTTCAGTTCTGTAATGAGAAAAGAAAGAAAAGGGAGGCAATGCATGCCCATATCATATCCTACCTCCCTTTTTATAAAGCTTCAGCAAGTCTGTACTACTTTGGATATCTGCCATTTATCTTTATAAAGTACCATACTTTTACAACCTTTTTTGGGATAATACCTTTCCATATGTAACCCCCCACCCCACGCCATGTCACATACTCCAAAGGGTTTATTAATGATTCTCTAATATGAGACACCTTTCAAAACTAGCTTCAGTTCTGAAATAATGAAAAGCAGCAGGCTAACTGCTGTTTGCAGAAAAAAAGCATCAACATTCACATTCCCACCAACCAAAAAAATTTGCTCACTTTCCAAAAAACAGAACGTGATGATCAAGACAAGTGATCTATTCACTCCCTTAAGTGAGGAGCACACTGGTAGCTCTCTATTATCTGCATTTTTATAATGTTAGTAGAGCAAAAAATGTACTCAAATTAGAAATATTTGCTATGTGAATCCATATGAAACCACATACAAGATTACACTGGCCAACTCCAAACCGGAAATACCTAATGTAAATATTTAGCTATTATCTATAACGTTCTTGATCTAAAAATGATTATGCAATTTGGCAAAAGAACTAAAAAAGTCAGGCTTATGTGACAGTTCATATAAATTTCCCCATCTCAAGACATACCCCCTAAACATATAAAGCAAACAGGGTATACAACTATGCTGTATGGTACATTAATGTTTTTTTTTTAATGAAGAATATAGCTTCTATTATAGTTATCTATGAATCACCCATACAGACTGCTGGAATGGAAACCTAAACCGGCTGCTATAGGAAAACTGGTCAAGATAATCTGATCTGGCTGCTGACTGTCGCAATCATTTTGTATTTTCATTTATTATGAAAAACAAAATATTCGTCAATATGTATGTTTTATTCATGTAAATATACGTTTTTGTGGAAGCTTATGTTGTCTTCTATTTAGCAGAGAGAGAGGGGGGGGGGGATCCTTGGATTCAGATTGATGGAGCAAGCAAGACTAGAAGTCAGGGCTGGTTGAGATGGAGATCGTACATGCTGGAGGACAGGGAACTCCAGTCATGGTGGCATGGGAGTGAGGAAGAGGTAAAGGTAAGTATATTCTGCATCTGATTGGCCAATACCGCCAATGTTTTTCTATCTTGAATTTTTTATATACTTGTTCAAAATATTGCACTGTTCGCAATATGGTAACCTTATTTTTTTTGATTGACAGTCTCATGCACTACCCAAGGGGACCAGACAGGTAACCTTACTAACCCTGGTGTGTCTGATGGAAGATGTGCTGCACGAGGTGGGGGCAGTGATGACTCTACAAGTCCTCACCCCTGTGGGTCCCCATACACCTTTAGATTTCCTTTTCCAACCATGTAATATTAGGGACTTTCTAAACCATCAAATCTACCTGTGTTCAATCGCAGAGGACCTGGCACTACATAGTTGTTGGTAGATCTAAAGGATATCTGACAGAGAGATCTAAAGGTGAATGGCCAGTTTTTGTAGGCTCCAAGCCTCTTTCTACCCTATAAGATACTGAAGTTGGCACTTTTGCTGTGGATAAATCATGGGTTCACTTTTTTTATTTTACCAAACTATTTTTATCTTTACAATATCACGCTTAACTTAATAATAATAATAATTTTGAGCTAGACTACCAACCCTATGTGGCTTTGAATATAATCTTTTCAACGTGTTCATTTCAGTACAAAGTGTTGACATTCTATTCAAGGAATCTTGTTACAATCCAGCTGGTCTTAGTGATGGCGGCATCAGTGTTAAATGCTGGCACTGACTGACTGGAATCACTTATCCAGCTCACTCCAATGAAGAAATACTGGAAACTGTAGCAGGACAAATATAAGTAACATTCAGCTGAATTTCTGTGGTTTCTTATCAAAAATATAAAATCTCTTGGTCCAGCAGTTTAACTTTTGCTGAAATATTTCACGGATTCCTTTATTTTATCTTGACACATTAAATCAGTGCAGTTTGGGTCAAATCCATTTAGAGCTAAACATCAGGAAGATGCAAATCACTGCAGCTATGTAATCATCATAAAGCACACCATTAAATATATAATATATCAAGGGGTATTAGATGGTTCATTTGGTATAGTTTTCTTGTGGCAAACTTCAGAAAGAAGCAGCCCAAAGGGCCCATTAAACTTGTTGCAGTGAAACAATATGCTTTAGCAGACCAAGAAACGTACCTTAAATGGATTCCATGTATATTATACTATAGATTTTTATACAGGGGTGCACATAACTTTTTTAGTGAGCTACTCAGATGAGTACCAGGTGATTGTGTTTGGTACTCCATATACTTTGGCATGAAACCAAGAAAAAAAAGACATAGAAAAAAAAACAAAAATACAAAACATCAAAATACAACACAATGACATCAAAGATGACCTCGTGAAATACATAGAGAACTACTTGACATTTGTTCAATGATTAAGTTGCTACTGTAATATGCTCTGCATGGTTTGGAAATGGTTAATTCAGTTCAGGTGTCTGTAACATGGGCATGTAGTACCAGTGGCTGCCTGCAGATGGCACACTGGTGACACGTACCACGATAACACGTACCAGTGCTCGTCAGACACAGTCTTTAGCAATCTGCCTTGTGCCAGACCCTGCCGGGACTCACAATTAATTGTCTGAGCTGAGGAGGATATCCATCTGTGGTGAGACGGCATGTTAAAAATTTTTACAATTTCACTTGCTGCCTCCCATTCCAACTTCATGAGAATCACAGTTCCGGTGAGGTGGGGTGGCGAGGGAGTTGTGGACATGTTGGGGGATGCGTATATACGGACATCTTATGTGCACCCTTAATTATATACAGCAGGTAGATTTACCTGTTAGCCTAAAAATCAGCATTTTTAGTTTTTGTGTACATGATGTTACCACCTTCCTACTTATTTTTAGAAATACTTTGGGTCCATTCACTCAGTTGTTTTAAAATGGAACCACACCAATGTGTGAAGCAATAGCAGATATTGTGCGGGCCGCAGCTGTCAATCACTGACAACCACCCCCAGAGAACACAACTTGTAGTGTACCCCCCATGGTGGTGGATCCCAAGCAATTATGTTTATAGAACTAAACATTTTGGACCACCTGTGTGAATGGACCCTTCATTTCCCATACCCACTGAAGTACTAGTTACAATTTCATTTAATGGGGCAGATCAGAGGTCACAACTGCCAAAATCTGGCGATTCTTTATTCCGATGCAGACTCCAAATGCCAAAATCAGCTGCGGCCATTCAGGGGCAGGCAGCCACAGACGGGTGCGGCCTGCAGCCAAGTTTTTAGGGCGCGGATTGCGCCGCGGCCGCTCCGGATCGCGGCAGGGGACTAGCCCACGGACGGCCACACGTGGAAACAAGCCCTTACTGTGAAATGTTTTTTCTGATGATCTTTGTATGTGTTTTTTTGCAAAACATTTTTATTGGAAATTATAACAAATGTACACAAACAAAAACAAAGGAATACAGCAATAATAATAATAAAAATATATAAATCAAATACTCATCGGGTCTAAGTAATTATTGATGTCTAGTATAGGGGGAAAAGAAAGCAACAAACCAGAGCACACTGCATACATAATCAAACAAACAGAAAAAATAACTTAAACTTAGCAAGGGCGAACAAAATCTACCGGGGGCTTTGTATGTGTTTTTTATGTGTACTTTGTTATTTCAATAAAATAAAATTTGAATTAGAAAAAATATGGTGGTATTCAAGGACATCACACTGCAGTGGGTTCCGGGCGCAAGGGGATTTGGGAAGTGACGCCTAACTTCCCAAATCTTCTTTCGCCCAGCAGCCAGCCAGATCTGAATCCAGTGACGCTGGAGGAGGGGAGCATCTCTGGATTCAGATCTAGTTTGATGGAGGGAGCAAGACTAGAAGACTGGACGAGATGGAGATCCTACATGCTGAAGAACAGGTAACTCCAGTCAGGGTGGAGTGTGAGCGAGGAAGAGGTAAAGGTAAATTATTTTTTATGTACAGTATTATGTTCAGTTTGCCCTAATGAAGACTTCATGTAGGCAAGTAATGTGTATAGTTTTTTTTAGGTTTAAGGGCATGTTTCCACTTCGTTTTGTGATCCGTTCAGCGCAGTGCTTGGCGGGGTCCCGATGGATCACATACACTTTACCTGCCCGGCGTATGCTATGTTCAGACATCCACCGATTCAGGGGTTAACGTACTGCACTAGGGGCAGGTGAAGTGTATGGGATCCGTCGGGACCCCACCAAGCACTGCTCTTAACATAGGGGGTCCCGACGGATCAATCAACACTGTGGAGACATAGCCTAAAACTGCTTTGAGATAAACATTTTCATTTGTAACTAGAGTGTACATTGTTCTTGTATCAAAATTACAAATACATTTCATACTATTTTTATACTTCAGAGTCATGCCATTAAATAAATAGAAACCAACAGTCAGACACTAAAACAGCTCTTGATCTAGATGTAGGAGTGAGTGCCAGAATTTCTGGAAGTAGCTACACAGTCTGATAATACTTGAAAAACTAATTCTAGGCCATCAGCCAGGTTCTAAAATTATACAGAATAACCATCTTATCATTCACTAAGTAAAACCATTAAAGGGACCATCTGCACTGCCCATTCAGGCAAATCAACAGATTCTTCTCAATGCCAACCTACCCCACCTCAAGCATCTTATTCTTTCCTTCTCTTTGTATCTCTTGGCTTTCCGATAGTGCTCCATCTGTATCCCCAAGTAACAGCACTGGGTCTATCATCAGCACTATCACATGAAGGGAAGGGAGGCAGTGACACAGTCGCCATATCCAGACACATCTGGAGATTGTTTTTGCTTCTGGTGCCAACTAAACACATGATAGAGAATGCATTAGAAATTATTACCATCAGTAAAACTAAATGGAAATGGAAATCTAGGGTTCCGTTTGGTCTTTTAATGTGATAGTTACACTCATTTGACAGTGTGTATACTAGGGAGAGCAGCACCAAGCACCAGCTTCACAGGAAAAACTTTTGAATACAGCTGTCTACAGTCATTTGAGAATAAAACAAATATTGTTTTTTACAATGTTTGCTGCTTTAGTTATTACAATGGAAATTTGCATATACTTCAGAATGCTGAAGAGTTATCTGATGAATTGCAAAATCTTTCTGTGACATGAAAATGGACCAGCTGAACTCCCTAAAAGAGTGCAGCAGGTTTTAAGACCGTCTGTTAAAAATTATTTAGCTAGGGGATCGGGATGCCCCCAGTGCAGAGCTTGCTCAGAAATGGCAGCAGGCAGGTGTGAGTGCATTTGGACACACTGGGAGGCAAAGACTTTTGGAGAATAGTCTGGTGTCAGGAAAGGCATAAAAGAAGCCATCATGAACAGAGTTATATTCTGCAAAAGGCATTCAGGGATTGGACTGCTATAAAAAGCCATTTTCTCTGCTGATTGGGGAAGGCTACTATCCATCTGTCTCATGTCAACAGTAAAGCATTGTGATACATAGCCATGAACAGTTTGGCTTTATCATGCTTTGCATCTTTCTTCACCAAAGTGATTAATTTAATGGCAAGGGGAACAAGACAATGACATTTTAGGTCCATGGGCAGGAAACTTCCAGTAGTCAATCTTAAAGAGGTAGATGGGCACAAAAAACCCACACATTCTGTGGGCATTTGGGCCAGAAATTGAAGGACATCATGCCAGGGTGAATTGCAGAGGTCTTGAAAAAGAAAGGTCAACACTGCAAATATTGACTCTTTGCATAAACTTGATTTCATTGTCCAAAAAAGTTTGTAACTTAAATGTTTTTAATTATACTTCAATGCACAACAAAAGCAACTGACAAAGGGATCTAAAAACACTAAAGCAGTAAACATTGTGCAAACCAGTATTTTACCGAAGCTTTTTCTCTATGCTAATCCAATCATGTATAAATACAAAAAGCTCAGCTATTCTTACTTGGATGTTGCTGTGCTTTTTGTATTTATTTTTCAGTTATGTGCCATAATCCAGTACAAACCTCTTGTAATTTAGACCAGTCACTGTTTCTTTCCTCCTTGTGCTCAATGGTTGGTATTGTATCTGCCCCCTTCTGCACTCCCCTGTAGGCTATCTGTGATAATTTGGTCTGTGGAGTCCTTTCCTAAGCTTATCATAGTGATGATGTCAATGCTAGGGACACTGAAGTCGGACTCTTGGACCAGTAATCATTTGATTCACTGATTCACTTGATCTTCCATGATTTTCCAGTCAGGGTGATTAAATTACATCTCAATCCTGTATCTTGTGTAGGGTAAAGAGAGACCAGGCAATTAGTATACAGAATGTTGCACAGAGCTTTCACATACATTGTTTTACCTTCTATATATCCTTTCATCACAGATTATATAGAGGTTTAATAAAATCGTTTTAAAGTAACAATGAGACACAGATCTCCCTATTTTAGACAGTATTATTCCAGCAAGGAAAGGGTAAAGCTCTGTGTTTCCATTCATGTCTGAAGTTGGCTTTATCTCCCTTGGTAGTACAGCATGAGAGGAAAGGGTGTGAGCTGCCACAGGCCACAAAGTCAGCTATGGCACTGTCACACTATCTAAAATAGAACATGATTGAGGTCTGTTTCATCACAGCCGTCACCCACAGTTGGCATCTCATATTTAGCCTTTTAAGAAGTTCAACTGGGAATAATGCAGAACTCTTCATAATTTTTTCTTTAAGAGCAGTACTAGCATATTATATAGCTTTTAAGCGATGTTTCAGCCTCCTTTCTGAAGGTAAAGACACAGGACATGTGAAAATACACTTAAAAATACCTTAATATAGGAAGAACTGGTAGTGCCATTTAACACTTCTAACAGTGTAAAACCACCACTATTAAATATATAATATATTATAACAAAGACAAGAAAACACCCTCATAGGGTGACTTTGTGTTGGCACACCCAGCTATTCAACATTGATTGACCACAGGGTCTAGAAGTTAATAGTAAACACTTTACTTAGTAGACCAAAAATACTGAAACATAATACAATTGACACTCGTGATTGTATAAATAACACATTTTACAGCACCAGAACCTACATAAATTGACAATTCTGACCGTGTCCCTCTCCACATGTCTGTGGAAGTCAGCATGAGTAGTAAAGAGGTGATGATGTGACAGCTTCATATATCCTGAATGATATTGGGATCACAGCCATGACCATGCAGCAATAAGAAGAAAGGTGGGATAATGAGGGACATTCACGAATATATCTCACAGGTTACCTTACAGGTAAGGATTTTTTTTACTGATCACCCAATAATCGTGGTTTTGCCATCTAGAGTTTAGGTGCAATGAAAACTATTTCCTAGGCAATGGATAGATTGCATCATCTCGTTCTTTCAACCCCAATTTAATCCCAAGCATTCCAATGAAAGTTGAGCCCCAGAGGACCTGGCCACTAAAATTTATAGACAAAATTTACTCCATCCAACGAGATATTTCTGCCAACTGCACTACTCCCACTCCTCCAATCTCATCGTTTTGTAACTCTCTCTCTCACCTTATTTTACCCTGTTAGTCTGGAGGAAGTTAATTCCTTGCTTTTCTCCCCTTCTTTCAACACTAGACCTGATACGCCTAGATCTACTAAAGACTCATTCTACCAACCTTGTACCTGAACTATTTAACCACTCCCTCTCCTAGTATTTTCCCATCATCCTTCAAACATGCCAAGGCCCAAGGAAACTTTTCCTTGCTTCTTCTGCTGGATCTCTCCTCTGCCTTTACTACTGTAGATCACCTTCTTCTACACACCTTGTTCTCTATCAGTGTTTATGACCCTGCACTTTCCTGGTTTTCCTTCTACTTGAATGACCACTCTTTCTAAGTTCACTCCTTATGTGAATTTTTGACCTTATGCGAATTTTAGGCTTTATGTGAAGTTTTGAGTGTGTATGCGAATTTTTGGCGTTATGCGAATTTTCGATTTCGATTAGAAAAAAGTCGAAATTTCGCAGTCGAATCGAAATTCGATTGGGAAACTCGAAATTTAAGTAGAATCGAATTTTATTAATTTCGACCATCTCTACTAAAGACTGGTGAGACCCTCTAAGGACCCCCTAGGGAGTGAGTACAGGAACAAAGGTAGATGCAAGCCCAGGTTCACAGCAGGGGTCATACACAGAGGATCAGTCCAACCAAACACCGTATCCAAGGGTGAATCCAAAGAGTAGTCTGAAAGCAAGCAGGGGTCATACACAATGTAATCTCTAGAGTTCACGAAAAACCCAGTAGTTCAGGAAACTGACCCTATCACGGGCAGGGGATGCCAGAGGCCTATTTCCGATTGCAGTGCCACCTGGGACACAAAAACCTGGCATGGATAAAGCAGCATGGATAAAGCAGCTTAACCTGCGGTGACAACAGGTGACAACTAGCCTTGCTAGGCGGACTGCATGGCTGCGACAGAAGGAGAGGCGGGAGCGTGTGTGAGCCTGCCAATGCTGGCACAGATGTCCCGCTGCCCTGACGGGTAACTTTTTCTCCCACCTCCCTTCCCGATGCTGTCCCACAAGACTCACCCTTTACACCTCCTCCCTTGGCAAACCAACATTATCTTCTCTGACTTTCCTCTGTCTAGACTGTCACCTCTCAAGTCCTGCTGCTTCTCTCTGCAAATCTACAGTGGCTTCCAATTGTCCAGAGAATTTGTGCTTAGCTTTAAAATCACTCCACAGCTCCACTAACATTTCCAACCTGGTACATAAAAATAGCACTAACCACCATCAACGCCCCCCCCCCCCCCCCCCCCCCCCCCCCAACTTCTCTAGGGCAGGGATTTAAAATAAAATAGGTAATAAAAATCTAAGTTTTATTTAGCCCTAGACTCCACTGTCCATTAAAACCCCTGTGTTGAACGCAGGGATTTTCACGGAGTGCACAAGCCGCCCATTGACAGAAATGGGGCTTTGACAGGGCTCTCTTCACAGCCTATCAGAGCTCCCGATCCATTGCACCCCGCCTCCGTCAGGTTAATGTCGACACAGCCCATCTACACCCACAGTTACGTGAGCAGTTGCCAGCGTATAGTGTAGCCTGGGGCTTAAACTTTAATAAGTTTGTTTATTAAAAATATCAGATGAAATCACAGCTTTCTCAGTAACATTTTGATTAGAACATGTATTACATTGACAATTTTTTTCTACCTTAAAACAACACATTGTGTCTTGTTTTGACATTTTCATTTAAATCTATTTATAATATTGTTTAAGCAAACAATTTCTAGAGGAAGAGAACAGAGCAGGTTCTGGCTACACTCTCTGTTTCATCAAAACTGTATTGTACGTTGAAGAATCATTCTTGGTGATGTAAATACTCTATAATCAAGAGGAAAAAGAATTGATTGACAGATGTGGAGAAAGGAGGGCAGGTGTAGGGTCAGTGACCCCAACTTCTGTCCCCAGCTGAATAACAGGAAGCTCTGTTTCATTGATGATATGATAATCCTAGGAGAGCCTGGCCAACGGATGTACGCTAACTTGTTTTTTATGACAATATTTGTTTATTATCAGCTGTACTATGTGTGAACTCAGGTTACAGGTTTGGATCAAACAATTAAAAAAAGAAAGAAAAGAAAATGTCCTACAGCTGGTAGTACATCCTTTACGGTCCATTTACACTACACTTACAGGTGTCAGCCGGTCTGTTTTCGGGCTCAGCCCAGGTGAGATGGCCTCTGGCAAATTTTGAGACTACTTCCAATCAAAGAATGGGGTTAAAAGACTACATGTTATTATACAAAAGTTAAAACAGTTACAATGCATATAATCTCATGGGTTACCGTTACCAATCTACTGGTAGTCGGAGTCATGTGTTCCCTAACGAAAATCAAAAGTCAGAAATGGCACAATTTTGGCCTGTAAGTTGTAGCATCCAGGTGGATGATTTTTTCAGTTTTTTCCATTTTTCTTCAGGATTCAAGAAAAGCAATGTTACAGCCAACAAAGTGCATGTGTCTGAGTACACCCAATTCTAAAATAAGGAGAACAAATCAGTCAGTCAAATCATCTTTACAAGCTATTTAGCACACCATTAACATAGTGGGTAGTTGGCCTATGTATGCATAATTTGTCAAGTTTTTTTTGCTTAAGATAGTTTAACCCACCTACAATCTGCATTAACAGAGTATCAATGATATATCATATTATTGTACATTTTCCTTACCAGCCTTGTTGAAGTCATGAGATGTGAATCAACGGAAATCCTGGGAACCAAACAGTGCTAATAAAACTTCCAGCAGGAAGGCATGAGAACCAGAAGATTTTACATCTGCTTTTGGTGCTGTTAGGTAGCAATACTGATTGTCAATCAATGTCACTAGTGATGATCACGAATATTAATCGCGAATATCGGCAATTCGGAAATTCGCGAAGATGGTGAATATATTGCCGAATATTCGCAATTCCGGATATTCTGTATTTTTTTTCCATTACACACGCCTCTCAATGCAAGTGGACAAATGGGAAGGCTGCAACAAGAGCTTAGCAACACTCCCTGCGACCATCAACAGTTTTTAAATCCAATATTGGGGTGATGCGAATATTCGGAATATTGCGAAAATCGACACTTTAGAAAATTCGCGGAAATCACTTAGATGGCATCCAAAATTCGCAACACGCCCCTCAATGCAAGTTAAACATATATTCGCGAATATATAAAATTCGCGAAATTCGCATAAAACTGCCGATATTCGCAATAAGAAGAATATTGCCGAATGCGAATATTTTCCGAATGTTTTCTGAATGTTTTCCCAAAGATTCGCGGCATGCCGCGAATACGAATGTTGCCTATGATGCTCATCACTAAATGTCACATGCTGTTGTGCAAATGGAATAGACAACAGGTGGAAATTGTAGGCAAATAGCAAGACATCCCCAATAAAGGAGTGGTTGTGCAGGTGGTGACCACAAATCACTTCTCAGTTCCTATGCTTTCTGGCTGATGTTTTGGTCACTTTTGAATGCTGGTGATGCTTTCACTCTAGTGGAGACAGAGTCTACAACCCATAAAAGTGTTGTAGACTCTGGTCTCTCTGGTGTAGGCTCAGGTAGTGAAGCTCATGCAGAATAGCACATCAATGGGAGCTGTGGAACAAGGTTTGCTGTGTCTGTCAGTGTAGTGTCCAGAGCATGGAAGTGCTACCAGAAAACAGGTCAATACATCAGGAGATGTGGTGGATGCTGTAGGAGGTCAACAACCCAGCATCAGGACCGCTGCCTTTGTGCAAGGAGGAACAGGAGGAGTACTGCCAGAGCCCTGCAAAATGTCCAGTGGGCCATAAATGTGCATGTGTCTGCTCCAATGGTCAGAAATAGACTCCATGAGGGTGGTATGAGAGCCTGACGTCCAGAGGTGGGGGTTGTGCTCACAGCACAACAGGACATTTCTCTATAAAAGCTTGATGAGGAATAACCTCAAAAAAAGGCGTACTTTTACCCCCAAAAAGAAAGGAAGGGGAAAAAAGGTGACGCTGGTAAGAACTTGGCGAGGAGCGGATCACAGATGCCGCCGATTGTGGTGAAACGGCGTGTCGGGGGGGGGAAATGATTTCAAAGCTGTCCCGACGTGATGTGGGGCTTAGTGGTCAGAGGTCGCACTCGCGCAGCCTATGGGAGACCGGTAGTATAGGTTGCTAGATCCTTCCTGTCCGGTACTGAAAAATGAATTTGAATAATTGTAATCCCACTTTAAAATAAAGGCTCGAGTTGAGGTGCCCGTAAAAAATTTAAATACTCCTTTATTGTTAAGAACAGAAATACATCAACGCTTGTTCGCTTGTGTATAAGCATGCTTCCTTTCTTTCTGGTCCTTCCAGAAACCACGCTACTCCATATACCAAGATACACTCTTTTATATATATATATATTTTAAAACATCCTAATGAAGTGACAAACGAGTAACGAAACGCTTATATACAAGCGTACAAGCGTTGATGTATTTTTGTTCTTAACAATAAAAGGAGTATTAAAAATTTTTACGGGCGCCTCAACTCGAGCCTTTCTTTTAAAGTGGGATGACAAATATTCAAATACAACAGGACATTTGGCTTTGGCCAGAGAACACCAAGAATGGCAAATTCGCAACTGGTGCCTTTTGCTCTTGACAGATGAAAGCAGATTCCCACTGAGAACATGTAACAGATGTGAATCTAAAGACACTGCGGAGAACGTTCTGATGCCTGCAAAATCCTCCAGCATGACCGGTTTGGCAGTGGGTCAGTAATGGTGTGGCATTTCTGTGGGGGGACCAGAGGTGGCCTGATTGCCATTAGGTACCAAGATCCTCAGACCCCTTGTGAGACCATATATGCTGGTGTGGTTGGCCCTGGGATGCCATTGGGGAAGGCATTGATGCTATGGACTGGCCTGCCCGTTCCCCAGACCTGAATTCATGTAATATGGATGGGGATGTCATCCCCATCAAGTAATGCGATTAATGCAGGGGGTATCAGCACAGCCCATAACGCTATGGAAACTCGCCCTTTGGGAAACAATTTATGATATGCAGAGGGGACACCATTTCACTACTGATAGACAGGTAACACCAAACTTCCCAACAAGTGTGTTTTATTTTTTTGTGCACATGGCTTAAGGGCTTTATTGAAGTACAGCAAAAGGTCTCCCATCTCCCTCCAACACGACAGATACAATGTCAGTTTGAATGTTCTTGCAGGGGCTTTGCCCTAATCTCCTAACCATAAATGATACAGTCAGGGGTTTATACAGCAGTGCTGTACCTGTCTATAACTTCATCATGCATATTATCCCTACCATTAGGATGCAGCATTAAGATGAGCAGTGCTGGGAAATCTTCTTACTGATTCTCCATATGCCATAGATAGAGGAATGGTCAGGACTTCTGGGGTTAGGTGAAATATGGATAGACAGCTGGGAGAACTGCAAGTCTCAGCATACCTACAGGCAGTCTATCAGTAGTATAGCAGTGAATGGCTAATGCTTTCCAATAATACTGGCAGGTATGTGTTAAGGATGAGATCTGCCACATGGTATCATTCCTTTGCATTTAATGTTACTGGTTCAAAGAATGTCAGGCTGCAGAACGTCCCTGACACATTTCACTTCACATAACGTGGCACGCTTTCCAAAAAGTTTGGACACCTCTTCTGTATGAGTATGTTAAAATAAATCTAGAGATTTCATATAATTAGCATATGCAGTAATATTAGCATGGAATTTATTATTTATTATAATGAGAGCCTGAAATGGTTTACTATTATCAAGTATCTCCCTATATGGGGAAATACAGTATCTTGAAGAATAATGTAATGATGTAATGGTTCATTTTGACAACCATGTGCAGGAAATTCTAAGATGATAAGAAACATTTTCCATTGTGAAGTTGTTTTGTATCTGCAGAAAAAAACAGATAATTTTTAAGTAGAGGAATTTAATATTATAAACCACATGTGATGTCCTCTGTCCCTCAGATCAGTCATCTGTCATCTGTCCTTTTCCACATGCATCATTTTCAGATGACCCAATTTTCTTATGGTTATGAAGATGGAGATTAACGTCATATTTATTGCAATTTGGTTAGACGGGGAGGTTACCTACCTACTATACCAGTAAAGCCCAAGGCCACTCTCATACTATACAACATATTCAATCAGTTCTAGGCTCAAGTGGACAAAAATTTTAAATCAATCCCAAAAAATCAAAATAAATTATATTTTAATTTTTTATCTTTTATACCTATAATTTTTGGCCATAGATTTAAATCAAAAATTAGTTTTGTTAAAATTTATATCCATGTTTTTTGTGTCCTCATTGGTATTTCAAATAATATAATATTTATAATCATAACACAAAACATGTATATCAAGGGAGTCAAACTCCAACCCAGGGGCCAATTCTGTCCCAAGTGTAATTTTATTTGGACTGCAATTTTATTTTTAAAATGTTATTTTAAAAAAATTAATGAAACTTTTTTGACAAAATTTGACATTTGATTTTATGCGTTATAGTATTAAAATTAGCTTGTTCCAGAATCAATGTTTAATCATGTTAAACATTGTTCATCATTATATCTGATGACAATTGTAGACATTTTTTTACAATCAATAACAAGGTTGGCCCAGCTAACTATTGCTTGCAGTGCATAGAAGAGAAGCTAACAGGAGGTAATAAAGCTCCACTACTGGATAAACCTATTCTGGTAAAACTATCTAGAACACGGGTGCCCAAAAGGGAGATCCTGATCTACCAGTTGATCTCAAAGGCAACGGTAATAGATCACAGAGCCCTGCTTTGACCTGTCAAAGTACTGGGATAAGTTTCTATTTCCCCCTATTATTAGAGTCAAAGCAAGAAGCTGAAAACAAATTTGTAAAGCATACCTGCATACTGTAACCTCTCTGGCTTTAAGGCCATAATGTTTTCTGGCGGGAAACGGTGCCATATGAGATATCCCCACATGACTTTCCACTCTACACATCTCGATGACCGCTGGCAATGTAGGCTAGAAAAAGCACCGCCCCTCCATTAACATGGAGGTCTATGGTGCCACCCCCTGCCCCTTCAGCATCACCGCAGGTCCAGAAAGGATTAGTGATGCAACATCACTGCAGGCTCACACAGCACAGGCGTGTTTGACCAATACCAGTACAGGCATAGTTTGCTTTGAGAACAAACTGTGCCCCGACTGGGTTTCGGCATAATGCCCAGGAGGTTAAGCAATTAAGTGGTTTAGGAAGGCAACACTGATGATCTATCAAAGTGACCCCATATATTTTAAGAATACATATATATGTCTCTTATAATGGGAATACTGCGGCAAAGGACACCCACAGCTCATGTGAAGTATGTGAATACAGACAAACAACCCCTTTAAATTGTTACTAAACCCTTGTGTAAAAATGTAAAACCATTTACACACACTTAAGCCCCCCATACACCTTAAGATCGATCCATACAATCTCCATTAGATCTACCAACAACTGTGCAGTATAGTGGTCTCCTTGATAGAATACATAGTGATTGGAAGGATTAGAAAGGTCCTCATATTACATGGTTTTGATAGAAGAAAATGTAATTGTACAGAAATTATATGGAAAGATTGTAAGACCTATGGGGGCCTTTACACATACAGTATAGTGCTTCAATGTGTTTCTTTTGACTAAAGCCGGCCATAGACACAGTGATTCCTGTGTTACGGGAGATCGAGTCAGTTCTGCAGATGACTGACCACAGCATGGAGACGTCACCACACTGTAATGAGTCGTCTGCAAAATGGCTGGGAATCGAGGTGTCTGTGGCTGGTTTTACTTTTCTAATTCTATAAAACATCCTTAATATGTACACCAGACGCTTCTTGGTTAGCTGTGGCTACCTTAATATTGGGACTGTATGGAGCTTCATTGTGTATACCGAATTTCAACCAAGCTTTAGCTGTCACACATACGGACTGACATTTTCCCCTTGTCCTGTGGTTGGCATACAAGCAGGACAGGTCATCACCTCCCATCACGGAGCATGTAGGTTTGTAGTGACATGCACCTGCAGAATCAGGGCAATGTCCGCTTTAAATTTCTTGCCCATGATGCCCCTGGGCTCCAAGCAGATATAAAGGAGAGTTCTACCCCCAGGAAGTGGCTCAGTAGCACAATGATTGAGATGGTGTAACTGGCGTTACAGTTTGAGCAATACAGCCGCCTCTTGTCGTCTGGTTGATTCCTGAATCTTACAAGTGGCATCATGAACAGGATCAACCATGTCAGAAAATGCAATAAGGCTGGTGCAGCAAGCTCTTCTGCTAACATAGGACTGTCGGTTCTGATGGGGGGCTTTCTTCAGTGACAGCTTCCCAAGTGCAATGAGCCGGGTTAGGACTTGACTGATTGGGCTAAACGTGTCAAAGTCCCATCCCAAGAGGCAGAGATAGCCTACCATGCCTTAGAAGGGGAGGCCCAGCCGCCTCACCCATCGAGTTGGCCAAAAAGAAACTGACTGAAGGGATGCTGGCCCTGCGAGCAAAGGTGGCTAGGTTGGCCCTCGTCCCAAGATAGAGAAGGTCCCGATGAGCTGAGGCACAGAAAGTATCCGAGGAGAACAAGGCAGGTACAACTACACTCTACCTCTCTTCTATATGAGTGGCGTAAACTACGCCAACCACCCCGCTATAGTTGAAGTGGCCCTGTGTCCAAGAATTGAGCAATGGGGTGAGAGAGGGAAGAATCCCCCGCTACCAGACTCAAGATGTTGTAGCAGACTGTCCTTCCTTAGGAGTTAAGATTGATGGTCATGAGATCGAATGCTTACTGGACACTGGTTCCCAGGTCCCCATTATGCCAGGGGCCATGTTCCAGCTCTACTTCTCTAAGAAGAAGACGAGTCCAGACACCCCATGGATTTCACTCAAGGCCTCCAATGAGCTGCCGATCGAAGTTTGGCCCACTCCATTGCCCATACCCTGGCGGTGCTGCAACAGGAGACTGTACTGGTGAAAATCCAGAATTCCCAGCTCACCCTGTTATGCTTACCCCCCTGGCAAGATTGTGCCCTTTTCGAAGACATAGTGGCCCCCCAGGGTAGGTGTAGTAAGAAGCTAGGATCGGGGCTCCCCTTTAAGTATTGAGTTGATGGAGTTTCCTTCAGGATTCACTAGGTGGTCCCCCCTATGCTAGTAAGGTGAGAGTCTTAAAGGAATCAGGTCCCCCTCCTCCACCAGCTAGGTCGGACAATGTTACCTGAGCCCCTGTGTCTACCAGTCGAAAGGGTTGCGGTCTTCCCACGACGAGGAACACTCACGGAGCCTTTGGGAGGAGGTACTGGCTGCGTTTGGCAGAGTGCCAGTACCTGGAGAAGTTGAGATGCTTCTCTGGGCACCCCTGGTGCGGATGATGTGACAGCATCGGGTCTCCCGGGTGGTCACTTGTTGCCTTGGTATCCGTGGCGTGAACTGTTGGCTGGACTGGCTGTTGCTGCAGGTTATTAGTCGGGGAAGGGGAACAGAGGAGGAAGAGTTCCCCCCGGAGTGACGACAGAGTGTCCGGGTAACCTGGTGCCTAGGCAAAGCCAGGTACTCATCGGCTAGGCTGCAGCCTCCTGAGCACTCTGTGGCTTGTGCTCACACACGTACCTCTGTCATTTGGGGGACAGTTAGAGATAACTGCTCCAGGATCTCAGGTCAACATCGAATGTTTAGAGTCATGCGTCAAGGGGATCGGACCAATGTTTGAATGTGGGGAGAAGCTTTCACCAAGATAGTAACGCAAAAGTCTCTCATGACCCTTTCAGCAGGGCCCTGAACTTCTGCCGGTTAGGACTTCGGTTTTGGTGGGAGCATGTAATTGGCAAGATAGCATCTGTGATGGTTTTGTTATTTTTTGGTACACAGTCCTCTGCTCAGGTGAAAGTTCAATTAAGGGCCTCTCTGGCTTTCCCTTCAGTGCGGACAGGAGATGTCAAGCCCACTGCGCTGATGGCACATCGTCTGCTGGAATGCAAGCTCAAAGTGCTTAAAAAGACTCAACATCACAGTCCTAACTCTCCATCACTGGAAGTCGGGCTTGACCGCCAAGAGGGATCCAGGTGTCACAGCAGCCGATCGGGCCTCTGCAGCTGCAACTGAGCCAGGGCAAAATTCATTGACCCGGGCAGCTTGGCGTTCCTCAGCCTCCTGGCAACTCGGCGTCCGCAGCTGGTGCTCCAGCAGTCGTAGTACAAACTCTGGGTTGGTCTGCAGCACAAGTCCAGCGGTTGGCAGAAGGTATGGAAACTGACTGAGTCCGAGTTCAGCTCCCTCCAGTGACAGGCTATGTGTCTGGCCATCACTTCCCTTGTGCTCTTGACTTTTTGTGCCTTGTTTGCGTTCCGTCACCAGCCATTGTTGGTGCAAAATAAAAAAATAGAAAGAAAAATCGAAGAAGAGGGAGGGGATACACAAGCTGAATTCGCTTACTAAATATAAAAAAATTGCACGCGTCTGTTTTTTCAATAAACGCTTGCCGACAGGCGTGATCGTGCAGATCATGCAATCCTGACTACCTACCCAACCGTAGGTGCGATGCCACCAAGTGTCGAGTCCACACCCTAACAGATCTGATTGTGACAGTGTATAGGTACTAAAGTCGATCTTCCGGACTGTGGAGAGATGACTAGGATCCGCCCGATGTCAACCCACTCCCGGAGCCAGTCCAATACACCACCATACAATCCCACCCCAATGGTGAATCATACCACCGAGTGACATACACTCTAGCAATCTAAGCAACCAAAATGTAGTGTTACACACTCTGGGGTCGGAGCTCAGTTCATTGGGGATCAAAGCAATTGAAAAAATATACGGCTCCTTAAAGGTAAAAATAGCAAAAGGTCTCTTTAATACTGACAGATAAGAATCTGGTCTGAAAAAGTGCTTACAGAAAATGATTATAATAAGAATTTAGTAAAAGGCGCATCAGACATCATTATAAAAAAATGGGATAGACAGAGAATACGTTACTCAGATCATAAGACCGAAGTCCTAGGTACAAAACTTGGACGGACAGCAATATCCCGCATCTTTCTTTGGTTTAAATCATCTGCGTTCTAGACCCAGAGTTGTCAGCGTCTTTCAGCATATTAAGTGTCTCTCAGTGTAGTCTACCTCCTCTTTTTACCCCAGGGGCTGGGGAGGAGTTCGAGGGGGCTTTGGAGGATAGGTGTGGATCCACCACCCTGTGTGGGTGGATTTCTACACACTTTCCAGAAAACTTCTGTCATTCGGCAGTAGGTTCTATATTTCCCCATCCAGTCATCATGTAGAGCATAAATTGGGTGAATTTTGAGTATAAATATAACCCGGCTTATACCTAGCAGGAGAAAAATTAATTCGAGAGAGAGAACCTTCTTCCCCTGCGGTTGAATGGTGTGGAGTACGTAATCAGGGTTACTTGGAATATCCGCAGGAACACAGGGTTCCTGGGCAGTAGGAAATATAATTCTCCTGCTACGGCCGAATTTCGGTCAGATTGAGGACGCCCCCCCCCCCTCCCTGTGGTTTATGAAGGCTTGGTCCCGGCTAGCACCCTTTGAAAGCTGGGTTGTAAAACAATACAGCTGGGTGAAGGGAATCCAGGCCAAGACTCTGACCTCCGTCCTTCTAATGATGAGG
>CM070033.1:107833099-107850651 GCA_036250615.1 Ptychadena robeensis | reverse complement strand
TGCAACTGGGTTTGCTAGCCGGGCGGTCGCGTCGTGACAGTAAGGGATATAGAATTGCAAGAGCACCAGGGAAGACGGTACATTGCCCAGGTTAATCTGATACACCAGGCCCGTTAGAAAAAGGGGGGTGGTCTGGGAGGCATATCTTGCCCCTTCTAGGTGTGGCTCTGACAGAGCTCATCCCTGAACAGGTAGAGCGAGTAGGCCAGCTGTTGGACAAATGGTCAGAGGTGTTTATCTCAGGGGGATAACGACCTAGGATGCTGTCACAAAATTGAACATGAGATTCCCACCACTAAAAGCAGTACCGGAGCAACCCTCCCCATCTCTACCAGGAGAGCAGCTGCAGCTGCTTGAGCAAATGTTGCAGCAAGGGGTGACCGAAGAGAGTAACAGCCCTTGAGCTTCCTCTGTGGTGCTGGTGAGGATGCCGCACTGGGACAGGCAAAATACTTCTCTACCCTGGACCTGGCAAGTGGCTATTGGCAGATCCCCATGGAAAAGAAGGCCTGGCCCAAGATGGCATTCATAACTCCCATGGTGGATGCCATTCAGATTGAACAACGCCCCTGCCTCCGGAGTAAGAGCCTTCCTGGGTCTAGCTGGGTACTATCGGGGCTTCATCCAAAGGATTGACTTGGAATCGGGCACCTAAAGTGGTGCACCTTCCGTCATCGTGAGGTCACCATGCTGCGCTCAAACAGGTCATTTGTCGAGCGCCCATCTCGCTGTGAATACGCTTTAATACCTACAAAAGAATGTGCAGGTTTCGTTCTATGAAAAATATTATTTATAAATGATCACGTATTTATAGTGTGCTCACATATTACATAACGCTATTAAGTCATGTGTAACTAACGTAGAAGTACTATTGCACATGGTTCACATAACTTATCCAAGCAGTTTGATATTCATTTAACAATAGGAATTTTTTTGCAAATATGATCAAGAGGTTTAAAATCCATGAGCTTATAGCTAAATTTACTATATGTTACATAAGGAAAATGAATGTTTAGAATGAGCAGAAAGATAGTGAGAATGATATAGAGTAAGTCAAGGATATGGTCAAGGTCCATCACTGTCTGACCACATAATCCAAGTGTTAGCAGAAACAGCTATACTGGATGCATTTGCTGAAAGCTACATTATCAATCCACAATGCTATTGACATTAAACATTAAAATATGAACATGATCAAGACATTTTATAACCAAATTGGCGGTCAACAGATGAAAGAAGAACTAACTAAATGTAAATTTTTTGGGCCCATTAACTTTGTCCATGCCAATTTCATCAACAACTGTGCCCAATGTTAAGTACATGAACTCCTACTAAAATACAGTTTCCCTCAGTACTTTTGGGTTTCCAGCCATGAGCTTAAACATGTTTTGTAAAACTAAGGGGATTTAACTAAATGACTAATGACTATAGGACAAATACATTCTCAAAACATAAAGTCCATTTTTAAGACCATGATGTATTGTAAATATAACTGGGGCTGTAGACAACACAGAATTTAAACAGTGATATATCCTTATTTCCCCTTTACATGGACCTAATGTAGATGGTTTACTACTTCCTTCCCTAGAGAGACATCTGGATACAATGCAAACACCAGGCACCTCTGTAATACAAGCTTTTCTTGTGATAGAAAAGTGGTCTGCGCGGTGTATGAAATATACTCATAAACATCATCACTGGGGACAATCTCAGAACCGTATTTATTATTGTGAATTACCATATCATCCGAATTGGCTCTAAGGCAGTTCATCAAGTTTAATTATATTCCATTTACTTATCTTCATCTTCATTCATCTCCTGTTACAGCAAATACTTTTTTCTTTTGTGATTTATGTGATGCTAGTTTCCCTGCCATATATAACACCCCTGAGGCTTTAGGAGTTTTATTTATAAATGGAATATTTACTATATTCCTTCTACTTTTACCTTGCATATTCACCAGATTATTATTTACATGACTCTTTACTTATTCATAACCAACAAGATCTGCCATTTTGCACTTGCCACTATGTTGTAGGTGATTCCCAGTATTCTTCATAAATGACCATTGAAGTTTCAGAGATAAGCTTAGATCAGTCCTTGTCCATATCATAGTTTTTGCAAATTTTTTAAGTATTGAAAATTGTGTTGATGAATGAGGAATTACAATTTTACAGAGGAGAATTATTACTATTATTATTTATTTATTTATTTATATATATATAGTGCAAACATAGTATGCAGCACTGTACAATAAACAATAACAATAAAAGATAACACACAGGCACAGGTTATGATACTGGAGCAGTAGGGGACCCTGCCCGATCGGGCTTACAATCTAAGAGGTTGGGGAATAGAGTATTCAATAGGTGGAGGGGAAGGGACTGGCATGGTTGTGATGTTAGGAGTGAGAAGATGGGTAGGCGAGACTGAAGAGGTGGGTTTTTGGGCCTTTTTTTTTTTTTAAAGTGCCTAGGGTAGGAGCAAGTCCAATGGAGCGAGGGAGGGAGTTCCAGAGAGTAGGAGCGGCCATAGAGAAGTCTTGAATCTGCGCATGTGATGATGTTATGAGTGGGGATGTCATAAGTAGGTGGCTGGAGGAGCGGAGGGGGCGGTTAGGGGTGTATTTATGTACCAGGTTAGAGATATAAGCGGGACAATAGGTTTGGAGTGATTTAAAAGCAAAGCACAGATCTTTAAATGTAATTTTCTGGACAATTGGAAGCCAGTGTAGAGATTTGCAGAGAGGAGCAGCAGATGAGTAGCTGTTAGAGGAGTAAATGAGTCTAGCAGCAACATTCATGATGGACTGAAGAGGTGATAGTCTAGTTAGAGGGAGACCAGAGAGGATGTCCAGATGACAAAGGATGAGTACCAGGACTGGTGGTTTCTGTGGATGGAAAGAGGAATATCTTGGAGAAGGAGAGAATTGACTTTGGGTATCTCAGCACTGCTGCCCTCCTCTAACCTCTTCAGACATCCTGAGCCCAGGTCATACTGAAATAGCAAGCACAGTGATGGGGCATGCTTTTTATCAGCACATAGAATTATATATGGCCAATTATTTTTATGTAATGATTATGTACTATTTATTACAGAGCCTAAATAATTTGTGTTTTTATCTATCCAAAACTAATAAGCACTGAAAAAAACTCATAATGCATGATTTTTGAAAAATGCTTTTATTTTCCTACATTTATTCCTCAAAGTTTTCTAAAAGTTGAATGAGGAAAGGGAAGAGGGAAGAGCATCTACTCTTTTATAATACCCAGGAACAAAATCATTCATTCAAGCTTCTTCTCTCCTTAAATCTATAATATATGCAAAATTTCACTCACAAATACATTAATATTTACCATATTAACTGGAAATCGATGCCTGTCCACATGGTTCAATCAACCTATAACAGTAATTAAACATCTCTTGATAGCTTGATTAAAATTCCCATGGGTTAAAAAATCACAAAGATGTTCAGATGCATTTTGTACATAAGTCGTCTTAAATGGCATGGAAAGTCATCTACATCTTTTACTTTATGTGATAGTGAATATGTTTCCAGAAGGTTTCCATTAAAAATCTCAGTCAGTGTATTTTCTGCAGCCTCCTGTAAGAGAATCATTTTAAATATACAAATATACAGCCTTTTATCATATTTAAATGAAATTGATAATCTTAATAGAATGAATGCATTCCAACTGAGAACAAACTATTCACACTGTTCAGTTGTTAACCAACTACACTAAGGGCATATCCAATAAGGCTTCTTTGCCCATGTGATTTATTTATTGTTTTAAAACTGAAAAGAAAAAGAGCAATGCAAGGACTCCAGCCGCAGATCTTTCAAGGAAACGACCATCCAGGATTTAGTTTTGGGGCCTTCTGTGTACTAGGCTTACATGGTGCTGGTTTCACTAAAGCAGGGTACAGACGGCTCGACATTGGAGCCATCCAATGTTCCCTGATGACGTCATCACGCTGCTGTCAGATATCGGAGGATAGCACTGCTATCTCTCCAGCTCAGCCAATGCTTTGCATGGAGACCCGTGGTTTCCATGCAAAGCAACAAACAGCGGCCGTGATTAACGGTCATGTCCAATATCCCGGTTTTTAAGCAGGATTGATTGGTCACACTCGAAAACAGGGATAGTCTCATATGATATGGGCCAGATAGATGGCTGTGAGCGCGCATGGCGCTCAAAGCAGCCATCGATCTGGCCCATATCTACATGTGTGTACCCTGCTTAAGCATTGCTTACTTTGTTTATTGTTACTGATGACGGTTATAATTGTTTATTGTTACTGATACACCTTTAGATCTCTCTGTCAGATATTATTTAGATCTTCTAACAATTATGTAGTATAGACAGGGGTACATATAATCAGTACGCTGGTACGCAAAATGGTCTAAAAACTAGCTCTGCGTACCTTTTTTATCCTTCCTAAGCGCATCCACTTACCACACAGGTAGGGGAGACACCAAAAGTGTAAGTAAATGTAGAGAAGAGGGATCAGCATAGATTCAGTTAAAAATATTCTACTTGAATTCAAACCTAATACAAAAAAAATTCTTTCTTTTTAACATGATTTTTAATCATTTTACATTTTTACAAACAATACACAGACAGTCCACCATAATCCATAATGACAAACGAATATGACAAAGTGCATCCACCACAAACAAAAAAAAAATGGCTACCGCAGTTAGTAGCCTATAATGTAAGAGGCACTAGCCCTTTATAGAGTTTAATATATCAAAAACAGTGAAGCAAAAAAACAACAAAAGTAACAAATAACTAAAACAAAATAACTCAAACAACATATATGCTCACATAGAGAGATGCTCCTTTCTCAACTGCAATACACATTGTGTAAAGGGTAAAGTAAAAAAAGAACAGAAAAACCTATGTAAGACTATGTCCCCATATGTGCAGCCTCCACTGGGATTCTAATCGTGTCCCTGTTATTGAATGGGCTCTTCCTTGGGCCGCAATCGGGGGCGTGACCTAAATACTCGGCTCACATCGTGGGCCGTGGCCACTTGCCCCTTACCGCCGTCATATACATGAATCGCGCCACGGGTGGCCGCACTTGTGGGAACATAGCCTTAAAGTAATGTTGTTGAAAATACCTTGCTCAAGAAATGCATTTTTTAAGTTTGGTTCAATAGCAGACAGAAAACACGTGACTGGTCTACTTGTACTGTCAATGCGTCATCTACTAAAGTAGAAAGAATATAGTTAACCCACATATTTACATTTCCCCTGTTTGGGACAAAATATAATGCAGAAAATCAGTGTTTAACACGATGAGTAGCAGTATGGATACCATTTAGCTTTATTCCTCTTATTTCGGACATCCTCTACCTCTGTATTACTAGAGAATTGTATACACTAGCTCTGCACAGCTTTTGTGGTCGCTGGTTATACTAATGACTGCCTATGTTTTCAATGATAATCCTGCAACTTCATAATATTCACAAAGCCTTTAGAAATGAACGTAGGCCCAGAGCCACTGGTTAGACTATTCTGTTCCATAGACATAGTGCCCAGTATTTTTTTTATAAATCTCACACTGGGTAAAGCAGAACATTTTTGTGTTTCACCCCTCAGTGTTAATTATAGCCTGCCTCAAGCTCTTACTTAAAAATTACACATCCAATTTGTGTTTTGACATTTTCCTTTAACATGGCAGATATCTGGATTCAATGAGTAGTTCTATGTGCCTTGAGCCTCCAAAAACCATGCTATCTAGTGCCAAATCCTATGGTAATCATTTAACTTGGCTTAACATGGAGAAATTCATGGTTTATGTCAGTGGACTTTATTTGACAAGTAATTAGGAGAATATAAAGGTTAGGGCTTAGCACATACAAAACAAAATGCGTTGCCCAGTTTTTATTCACCCCCCAAAAAAACTGCAAAGCAAACACTCTCTCACATTTTAAATCATCTAGGACTCACTTTATAAAATAGAGCCAAGGGCTGCACAGAAAATTGGATCAAAATGTATGACCTTGCTAAAAATAAGAGAAATAAAATACTCTCTTCGCTAAAAAAAAAATGTTGAAGCATAGTTTCTTTTAGGTTGGCTGGAAAATCTTGGCAGCTTTTGGTTTAGCATTTTGATTGGATCAAACAATTGAGTTTAAGCCTGTTATTACAATTTACTATTTGTTTCCAGATTATGATGTAGTTGCTATGCCTGAGATACAAACGTTGGTTCTTTGGGGGTAATGCTTAGTGGGCAGTAACAAAAATATGTTGTAGCTGTCACCTTAATACCTCACTTCAGGAACCACTATTGGACTGTTGGTATAGACCTTTTACAGTACAGGAGAAAGTGTGGGGTATATTATGTCATTACATTATTACCTTGCTTCTTCATCCCCATGGCCATGTTCAGACACCTCTATGCATTATGTATGCTGATTGCAGGGATCCAGCAGGGGGTAGAGGGAGCATCTTTTCACAAAGGTGACAAGGGGCCAGATTAAAAAGCTAAATGGACCAGATCTGGCCCAATGTCTGTTCTAGGCTCCGGCCTGCCTGGCTCAGTCTGGGTGGTATGTCATGGTACTTCAAGCAACAAATCAGAATAAAGGCTTTAGCATATGTATTATAAATATGATATATAAATACTGAGAACATATCATATTTGTTCCAGTATATGCATTTATTTCTTCCATATGCTGAACTTCACTTATCGTTTCCCAAACATATGTCGATTGATCTCTTTCAAAATAACCAATGATTGATTTAGGTAGTAATTTCTTACCTACTCTAGATTTAGTGGTTCAGCAGCATCTGGGATGCTTATTACTCTAACTTCAGTTAGATTCCATTGGAGCAGCTCAACATAAAAAACAAACACACATTCCCACACCGTAAAAAAAAATTCAATTTATGATTTGAATATTGTATTAAACAGCAGATACTTACAAATGGTATTAAGAACTAAAAATTACAACATATAACGAAAACAGAATATATACCATATATACTATGTATTAGAACAAAAACATGATATTGAAACAGGGCCCCTGTAATATTAGACTTAAAATAGCAGTTATTACATACAGATACATTACAATAAAAACCAAAATATAATACAAAATTAACAAAACTTGATATATTAAATAATGAATCCCCCAAGTTCAAATTTAGCTTTGTTGACTATAATAATGCAATAAATTGCAAGCAGAAATCATTGCTTAAAATTCTCTAATTTAACTGCGTTGATATTTTTAACCAGTTCGTTAATTCACTTTGCTAAGTTGAAATGTTCTACACTGTTAGTAAATCAAACTCAACTACTTCAAAGATTTTATGGGCTGCTATAAGGGGTGAAGATATAATATACAAATTTTATCAAATTCTGTGTATTTCACAGGATGTAACAGGAGTATAGTTTCAATGTCATTTGTGAGAGTTCCCTATAGTGTAGGCAATGAAGCATCATACCTTACTGCAAATATTAAGCATAATAAACCCAGGCTCTGAAGTTATTCAGTGAAAAACGGTTCCAGGTATCACAAAATATCATGTGTTACATGGACATTTTTTATTAAAGCTGACCCCCAGGATCCTCATGGAAAACAAGAAACAGATTGATGTCCCAGTCTGTTTATTCTCAGTATGATGTCATCTCTCAGTATTTATCCTTGATGAGCACAATGGATATGACCTTTAAATATAGATAATCTAACAGGTCATGTGCAATAATCATGGAATGTAGATACCAACCCATGGCAAACCACTTCTCAAGAATATATATGAGGTGCAATAAAATAGCATTAGCAGAACATTAGGTAAATTGGAATTTGATGGAGGACAACAAAGGTTTTGGGGCAAAACTATGTTTTCAAAAATGATAAATTTTCCTCCATATCACTTAGAACTGCTACATGAATTTCTTTGTAGTTTTGTCAATCTCTGACAAGGCACGACAGGAACAGATGACCTTAAATATGAGAAGAACAATGTTTAACATTACAAATTTATAGTTCATTAGAAAGTCAAATTTGCATGACATTTTATACTATGGTAACATGGTTTCATAACAATGCAAAGTATGATCATCATCTAATAGGACTTTCAAAAAGCATCAGATGTTTGAATTTCAACACATCATAGGTTCTAGACTTCCAGCTAGAAGAAAAAAACGAATATCAGTATTCCAGAAGCAGCACATCCATCATTTTATCTGTATGAAGATTGCAAAAAATATTTGCCAGTTTTTGTTTGGAAATAACAGTTTTCCATGACCTATTAGATACAGTCAAGCATGACTCATTCCATCACAAATCCTCACCTGAGGACAGTGGGTGGAACCATACAAATCATTCCTTTACACCCCATCAGCCAAATGCAGAACCAGTGATGTACAGTGAAAACAGCCTTGTGGTATGGAAAATTCCAAACTGCATGAAACTGTTTTAGGATTGTTGGCCTTCATCAGTGCAGTGCTGTCCTTAAACTACCTAAAATACCTTTAAATCACACCACTCATCCTGAGTAGAGATGGTCGAAATAAATAAAATTAGATTCTACTGAAATATCGAGTTTCCCAAATGAATTTGACCACTCCAAAAATTTACATAAGGCCTAAAATTTGCATACGGTCAAAAATTTATATAAGGTGGAAATTTGGATTTGCTGTATGAGCTTGAGCTATAATAGAAGAATCAGTGTACATAGTAGCAGAGCTTTACAGTCAGAGCTGAGATTGCAATCAGTGATGTCACCATAAATCATCCCCAGACACCAGATCACACATGGAGCGGTGATGCTGAAGCACTTTACACAAGAATATACAGTTGTATATGAGAAGAGAATTATAATATTTATTGATATCATCATAAATAATATATGAAGCAATTATTTGATCACAGAACGATCCCCACAATTGCACACAGTGATCAAGCGTACGGGAATCAAGCGAAAAAATTACCCGTGTATGGCCAGCTTAAGTTTTAATAAACCATGACATTCTTTTTTCCTTACCAAAGTCAGGGGAAGGCAAGCATATTTGACCAAAAAGCCAAATCGCAACATTGCAATGCTAGAAATATAGGTTGAGAGCCTGAGGAGTTGCTGTCGAAAATGACTATCAAGAAATTTAATAGTAAATAGGGATTTGTTAAAATGTAGAACAATATTATTTACTCACTGTCAGAAGAAATGGCAATGTTGTCACTCACTGTCAGAAGGAATGGCAATGGTGTCACTCACTGTCAGAAGGAATGGCAATGTTGTCACTCACTGTAAGGAAGATGGCAATGGTGTCACTCACTGTTAAAGGAATAGCAATCAAACAGCACTAACAGGTAATTGTTGGGGGCCAGGTTGATGAGCCAGTGAGGCAGAAGGGCAAAATAGTTCACTTCACTGGCTCTGCTGCAGGGGGTGGGGGGTTGGAAGGGTGCTGCAAGGACAAAAGGGGAAATAATGTAAAATGGGTGTTAAAACCTAGCTCTAGCAGGAAGAGCTAGACAGGAGGGGCTAGAGAACCAAATATGGCTCGGGAGCCCCACTTTGTCGACCTCTGCCCTAGGTAATGAGTAGAGATGGTGGATTTTTTAAAATTCAACCAGTTCAAATTTGTGAGTTGATTGTAAAGCCCCTGAGCAAGATATCTTTACCAAACTTGCTGGAGATGTAGAGAAGGGTTGGGGGTATACTACAAAAAAGTAAGTGTTGCTCTAACACAAAGACTTAAGTTAAAATATCAAAAGTCAAACATTTTAGGGTTCAATTTGAACCCAATTTATACACAAACTTGACATGTTAGAGAAAAACGTATTTTTTTCAAATGTTTCCCCAACTCTTCTTTACATCTCCAGCAATTTTTGTGAGGATACCATTTTCAGGGGCTCCACCATGCGAATTTTCCAATGCGAATGATCAAATCACTCCCGCATGCGAAAACTTTAAAATAACATTTAAAATGGCGATATTCGCATGCGAATTAGCGGCACGGCAAATCAAAACCAAAGCTCTTTTTTAAGTTGAAATTTAGATTTCAGTAGAAATATCAGGCTGATTTTCAACTTTTTCGTCGAAAAGTCGAAATGACCCCATCAAAATTCGACTATGCATATTTTTCGACCATCCCTAGTGTTCAAGTGTATACCAATCATATTCGTAAACTTTTTTCCCATGCTTCTATTAATCATTCATTAATCATCAGCTGTCCTGGGTTTTGTGCACACATTCAATGTTTTCCTAAAAAATTCCAATTGGTATTATCCAGCACAACAGAAAAGCACTTTAAGTGCTTTTTAGGCATAGGAGACTAATGGTACTGTATCTAAATGCCCTTGCCTACCAAAGCTGGAGATAACATATACTCGCAGACATAGCTTGTAGGACCAGGCAGACAATGTGATCCAACCTCCTATGCGTTTTACCCATAGCGCACTCTGCCCCGATACCCTGCCCTCCCTCCTCCCTCTTAACATGCCCAGCAGGTGAGAAAAAAACATTGCCTCCTAAACATGGTGGTAAACCCCCCCCCGGCTCTCCCACATCATTGTTGACACTGAAGAAGCTGACCCAGAAAGATTGTCAGAAGGACACAGTGGGCTCCTTTTGGACAGGTTAGTAAGCCTGACTATAGCTCAGGGTAAGTATTGTTAGCAAAATGCCCAGAAATGTAATGCCCAGAAATCCTGCTGTTGTTGTCCTAGTTTCAAATACTAGAGGACACTTTCAGAAAAAGACTTAATGGGTTTTAAACTTTTAATGGAACTTTTAATGGCACCACAGAAACCTTGTTTTTTGTGGATATTTGTTTTCATTATTTCTGAAGATGGCCCTCAGACAGATCCCTGTCGTCTCAATGCTTGGTCAGTTTAGTTTATACACATAGCTCATCCTACTTACTTTACTTAAAGTAGATGTTAACTTAAAACATTAAAATACAATTAAAATGCAATGGAAATGGTAAGCCATGGCCAAAAATCAGTGAATTTTTAAAAAAGGTACCCATACATAGGTTTTTTGTTTTTTTTTAGTTTCAGCGAACGATCGGGAACTGAAAGCATCTCACCTGAAGCAATCAATCCCACTCCATAGAAAAGTCGATCGAACAGGGATCCAACATGTTGGTAAATCCATCTTCAATCACCAGTCCCCACCCAAAGTATCAGGCAGGAATTGATTGCACAAAGTGGTGATTCTTTCCGTCACCATGCCGTGATTGTTCCCCAATCGCACAAGTGTCAAACCGTGTATGGGTACATTTACACAAGGTGCTTCTGCAAGTTCTAACCCTGGATCGCATGAACTATTTTAAAAATGTTTTACATAAATGTAAAAAATATGACATACCGTATATACTCGAGTATGAGCTGAGGTACTTCATTTTATCTACAAAAACTTATTGACTGGAGTATAAGCCGAGGGTGGGAAATGCAAAGGTGGGAAAATGCAGAGCGCTCTCTAGAAAATATTTAGTTGTGTTCAGGACTGCACTATGGATGCTCTTGTCTGGGACAAGTGAAACAGAAAGGCCAACAACACCCAAACAAAAATGATATCAGGCCCATACCTTGCTCTATGCATCTTGAGTTGCACAGGTCCTTGCAGTGCACATGAGGACCTTTAGAAAATAGTAATTAAAACAGTTTTTCAAGAAAATTACTAGTGACCAGCAGAAGATGATTCTGCCAGATTCATGCTTGATGAATGCGTGTTTACTATTGTCCTGTTGATGAGACCTTTACAGTCCTGGCCAAAAGTATTGAGAATGACACAAATATTAGTTTTCACAAAGTTTGCTGCTAAACTGCTTTTAGACCTTTGTTGCAGTTGTTTCTGTGACGTACTGAAATATAATGATCAGCACTTCATACGTATCAAAGGCTTTCATTGACAATTACATGAGATTTAAGCAAAGAAGCCAGTATTTGCAGTGTTGGTCCTTCTTTTTCATGACCTCTGCAATTCGATTAGGCATGCTCTCAATCAACTTTTGGGCCCAATCCTGACTGATAGCAACCCATTCTTTCATAATCACTTCTTTGAGTTTGTCAGAATTCGTTTTGGTTTGTCCACCCGCCTCTTAAGGAATGACCACAAGTTCTCAATGGGATTAAGATCTGGGGAGTTTTCAGGCCATGGACCCAAAACTTCAATGTTTTGGTCCCCGAGCCACTTAGTTATAACTTTTGCCTTATGGCACGGCGCTCAATTGTGCTGGAATATTCATTGTTCTTTACCAAAAACTGTTGTTGGAAGAAGTTGCTGTTGGAGGGTGTTTTGGTACCATTCTTTATTCATGGCTGTGATTGTGGGCAAAATTGTGAGTGAGCCCACTCCCTTGGATGAGAAGCAACCCCACACATGAATGGTCTCAGGGATGCTTTACTGTTGGCATGACACAAGACTGATGGTAGCGCTTACCTTTTCTTCTCCGGACAAGCCCTTTTCCAGATTGCCCCAAACAATCGGAAAGGGCCTTAATCAGAGAATATGTCTTTGCCCCAGTCCTCAGCAGTCCATTCACCATACCTTCTGCAGAAGATCAATCTGTCCCTGATGTTTTTTTGGGAGAGAATTGACTTCTTTGCTGCCCTTTTTGACACCAGGCCATCCTCCAAAAGTCTTCGCTTCACTGTGTGTGCAGATGTGAACCCGCCTGCCTGCTGCCATTCCTGAGCAACCTCTGCACTGGTGGCACTCCGATCCCACAGCTGAATCCTCTTTAGGAGAAGATCCTGGCGCTTGCTGGACTTTCTTGGATGCCCGGAAGCCTTCTTAACAAGAATTCAACCTCTTTCCTTGAAGTTCTTGATTATCCTATAAATTGTTGATTTAGGTGCAATCTTAGTAGCCACAATATCCTTGCCTGTGAAATCATTTTTATGCAATCCCATAACGGCTGCACATGTTTCTTTGCAGGTCACCATGGTTAACAATGGAAGAACAATGACTTCAAGCTTCATCCTCCTTTTAACATGTCAAGTCTGCCATTCTTACCCTGACTGACATAATGATCTCCAGCCTTGTGCTCGTCAACATTCTCACCTGAGTTTACAAGATTACTGAAATGATCTCAGCAGGTTCTTTAATGACAGCAATGAAATGCAGTGGGAAGGTTTTTTTGGGATTTTAATTTTCATGGCAAAGAAGGATTATGCAATTCATCTGAACACTCTTCATAACATTCTGGAGTATATGCAAATTGCCATTATAAAAACTTAAGCAGCATCGTCCTTCTTAAAACTTTTGGCCAGGACTGTATTTTTTCTGTATCCACTTATTATTTCTTTTGGTTTCCGCTTTACTCTGGCATTTTAACCTTAGCTTTGGCTTCTGACCTCATTATGGCTCTCATTCTTGATTCCATAATAATTCTCCAGTTATGTGCACTCTGCCCTATTTAAAAAATTCTACCTTGGCTTGTAGGTTAAAGAACGGTCATAGAGTCTAATTTAGCAAGCCAGTAGCCTGTACATTTGAACATTTTAAAGAATGGCAAAAGACAACTAAAAGAAAGCTACTATTCAAATATATATATGAGGCATACTACAACTGTAGAAGTTCCATTTGTTTAACTTTAGCTTGCTGTACTCTCCACCTATATGAATAGTATCTGCTGTTTCCATGTTGCAGAATTTTGTCCCCAGAAAGGAAGATATCCCCAATGGCCATTCCCTGAGGATTCAATAATGGCCAGGATTGATAAAAAGCATGAATTAAGTGCCTAAATAGGGGCTGTCTCAGCAGGTGAAAAAAGGCATCTAATGTTTCAGTTAGGATGTAGCAGACCTTTTAAAGATATTATAAGGATACCTGGGTGCTTTTTCAGACCCATCTGAAATCCTTACTTAGCATTAGTGATGGCTGAACTGCCCCCGCAAGGCAGACAGTTCGGCCGCAAACATGGATGTTCGCACTCCTAGCTGGTGAGCAGTGCGGGTGTTTGACCTGCACCATTCGTCGGTGAGAAGGAGCTCTCTTTTTCCTCCGGCAGGATCAAGAGCAGCAAGATCCCGCCAGAGGAAGAATCTGTTCACTTGAAGACCAGGCATGAAGCCTTACAGGTACTGGATGTGACTGACAGGCGGACCGAAGTTCGGCCATCACTACCTGGCATCCTTTAATCTGTCTGTAAATGATTGATTGTCTGACAGTGGGTTGTGTTGCTCGGTTTCCTATCTGAAGCCACTTTACTTATGCTTTTTCCACTATAATAATGTTCCCTGCTGTGGTCTAAACTTTAGGTCAAGGCCAAAAGGTACAACAAACAAGATATCTTAAAGCCACTGTGTCATTCATGATGAGGCTTAAGCCTGCCATACACGTACCAATAATATTTACGATAGATAAAAACAGATAGATGAATCATGATGTTCCAATCGTACTTTTAGCTAAAATGGTAGCACATAGGGAAAACAATTTTAGATCGATTTTTCCAGATTTGATCAGAAATGTCATCTAAAATAATGGTTAATTCTATCGGACGATGTTCTTTCCAATGGGAAGTGATGTAAGGGGGTATGGAAAGGAGCTGATAGGATAGTGTATAAATAGGTGGTGGCAATGCATATCATTAGTTAAAATTACAACATTACTATAGTTATGTTAAGAGGTTATCCATATAAAAATTACACCTCAATATTGCATTATGTGCATTTTTTCTACTGGCATGACAATCGTCCTACATGGGTAATGATTTGCTCCCCATGTATTAAAAAAAAAATAATAAACATCATATGTACAATGTATACTTTATATTGCGCAGTTTCATTATGAATGCCTGGAGATATACACTTTGTTATAAATTATTAAAATGATCTAAAAAAACAATATACGATCTAATATAGTTCAAAAACCCACCCGAAATTCATCATGTCCAGCAGTAGTTAGTAACAACAGTATTTCAGAAACTAACAAAATTTAAACCATTACCAAATTATTATAATACAATGATAACAGCGATTCAAAAACATTGCAAATGGTTATTTCATATATTATGCTGCAACATGCCGTCACCGGAAGTAATGAGCATCATCTGCATGAATTTGGTCGGGAAACCACAAAACACTTGCCCGATGTTCCCAGACCAATAAAAAAAAACTTCTACTTGTCCGATCACTTTCACCAATTTCAATCGAACTTTATTTATCGTACCATGTGGACCTGCACAGATTTCATGCCAATCAACTACCAACATTGGTCAGATTTTATCGATCGTAAATATCATGGGTACGTGTATGGCAGGCTTAAGATGTCCAGCTTGTTTGATCAAACAGACAATGTTTCCTAAGGGATAACTATGAGAAGATATCTTTTTACTTTACTCCATTCTTTCACGACTACCGTTTTAAAATGTTCTATGCATAAAATGTCTACATACTTATTGTGAGATTGCAGATACTTTGGGATTTTGTAGGTAAACTGCAATCTTTCCTTCCACGCTATGGCCTCCTTTGCAACTTTGCATTGCTCAAGGTCAAAATAAGATCTATAGGCTTCCAATTCTTAGTTACTTATGTATGATTTTGGAAGCAGAGGCTAATTCGGCTATTCAAGAATTTGTGAATATGATGGCGGATATTCGCAATTTCAAATATTCGTGATATTCTGCATTGGGATGGCCATGGATTGCAAATATATAGATATATAAATAGCACCATTCATTTTGAAGGCAATTGTGAGGCGAATATGATTGCAAATTCGAATATTGCCTATGCCGCTCATCACTATACACATTAACCCCCATAGTCCGCCCTATGTACAAACATATCCCTGCACACATATAACCCAAAAGTCGTTCCAAGTTATCTGTAATCTTTCATTTCATGATTACAGATGACATGTGGGGGGGGGGGTTATATGTATTCATGCATTATATTTACCCCTTAGGGGTTTTAAATCCATTAACCCCTAGCAATAGGCGCATTAAAATTCAAACAATTGTCAAACCCCCCAGAAAACACATATTTCTCCTCATAAAATAAATAAATATTGCTCTAGCACATGCAGTTTTTGCAAAACTAAAGTCTAAATTACAAAAGATGTAATTCATGTCTCCTAATTTAGAGGTCTCAATTCTAACTCAGTTGTGTAAACTCTTTTATGCGTGCATTGTGCAGTCCATCATAAGAACACTTTCACAACTCTGTCAGCATTTATAAAGAAATAAAACTACTTAGACAATGTCAGTGTAAGAAGCATGACAATATTTATTGGCCTGGTCTGTACAATGATTAACATTTCATTTCAGACAGTCCTTTAGCATAGAAATGAAATAAGAATATCTGATGCAGAGGAAGACAGAAGTCCACTTTGACCTTGGTCTCAACCAAACTCCTTTAGTCCACATGCAGAAAACCAGCAGCAGCTGAAAAAGGAGAGATATAGAGCTATAAAAAAACAATTTGAGGACTAGTGTTGAAAAGAATCTATAAAAATTCAGTATTTAGAAAAGATGAATGTATACATTTATTCTCTAAATTTCATCTATAATGACATCATCTAGTGATGAACGAGCATGCTCCGCCGAATACGTGTTAGGCTTGAGCATTGCTATTGCCTATTCTCAGGTCTGCACTCCACTAAATTTCGGGGATTGTAGACCAGCAATCAAGGGTCAGGCAAGTACTGTAATGCCAGTAGCCATGTCAGGTGCTGACATTACAATGATTGGCTGGCCGGAACAGGTGATTGTGTCTTATATAGCACCTGATGCCGCATGTTCGGCTTAGACAAGGGGTCAGGAAGAGGCAAGAAAATTTTTTATTTTGCAATGTAATCATTCCAAAAGAATGATTACATGTCAAAATAAATATACATTCACCCCCGTAGTCCGCACTATGTACAAACATGTCCCCGCACACATATAATAAATGAAAACATATAACCCCCCCATATCATTTGTAATCATTAAATAATTACAGATCATAAATTAGAATGATTATTGGGTTATTTTTTATAAAAAACAGAAGACCACCAAAATTTATAAACAATGACTCCTACCCGATTCAAAACCATCAATAAAACAACACAACTCACAACATGAAATAAATGTGTCCAATAAATACATACAGTAAATGCATCACACAATACATAGTGCCCTAAAAATCTTCCCCAAAACCTGGAACAATATAATCAGTCCCATTACATTAACCCCTATCCTACAATCACCAATCATATATAACAATAAAACTCACTAATCCACACAAATTTCCCCTAAACACAATAAATACATTATGACATAACATCCAACACAACAACCGCATGAAAAAACAAACAATAGTCAAAGCCAGAAATAAAACATTGGCCACATCATAAAAATCTACAATTAACGAAACCTGACAAATATAAAATATGAAACATACATATACATTAAAATACATATAACATACATCACAAGCAAACCTGACAATTGATAACCATTAAACATGTATATACATATCCCTACCACATGTAACAGTTACCATAAATTATTACATGTAGCTGATATACATATGACAAATATGTTTTGCAGAAGTGTTGGTGAGGCTCCACCACAAATGTAAACGTATAAAAAATATACATACACCC
>CM070033.1:107821459-107832999 GCA_036250615.1 Ptychadena robeensis | reverse complement strand
GGTTGTATATTTCGTATATGTTTTACATTTGTGGTGGAACCTCACCTACATATATGTCATATGTATATCGATAACATGTAATAATTAATGGTATTACATGTAACCAGTAAGGAAGTGTATATACACATGTTTGTTATCAATTGTTAGGTTTGCTTGTGTTGTATGTTATATGTATTTTGATATATATGTATGTTTATGTTAAATAATTGTCAGGTTTCATTAATTGTAGGTTTTTATGATGTGCTCAATGTTTAATTTCTGGCTTTGACTACGGTTTGTTTTTTCATGCGCTTTGTTGTATGTTATATGTTCCAATGTATTTAATTAGGACATATAACATTGTTTAGGGGAAATTCATGTGGATTAGTGTGTTTTATTGTTATATGTTATCAGTGATGTCAGATTGTCATGGGACTGATTATATTGTTATGTTTTTAGGACATGTATTGTGTGATGCATTTACTGTGCGTATTTATTGGACATTTATTTCATGTTACGCGTTTAAGGGTTTTGCTGGTGTGCTGGTGGTATTGGTAGGGGTCATTCTTTAATATCTGTAAGTGGTCTTATGTGCAGTTTGTAGCATATTGCTGGAAATGTTGAATTGTCAGGATTGCGGTTTTATATCTAATAATTGATGAAATAATTAATATATAAAATGTTCTAGTTGTTTTGGGGCAATTGAGTGTGTTGCTGTTATCTGTGATAATATTAGATTTTTTTTTTTTTTTTTTTTTACAGATTACAGGTTTTTACTGTATTAGGAAAGCGTTTCTGTCATCAGCACTCATTGACATGCTCCTTCAAGTTTATTATCCATAGACATTTATTTTTATGGTTACAGATAATAAATATATGTTCAGTATAGGAGATGTAGACAGGAAATGGAGCTGTCATTTTTCATGTAAAATGTATCTATTTGGGGGTTTTGGGGTGTATTTTCTGTCGATTTGGGTGGTGTTTGTCACTTTGTGAACTTTTCCAATGGACCAAGCACCTTCCCCCTCATCCGAGCAGGGGGTGCCTGGTTGTCTCCCATTAATTGAAATTGGGTTCGGGTGCTCGGTAGAACACACGAATATCGCGATATGCTCGGACCTGAACCCCCGAACACTTTGCAGTCCTCAGAATCTTTGCTTTCATTAGGATACCGTTTACCAAGCCTATTCCAATGCCCCAAACTGTTGCCAGTAAAGCTGATCTTCATAAACTACTATTAACCAAACTCCGTGCAATAAAAAAAGGCACCGTTAGGATGACGCACCCTCCATTAACATGGAGGTCTATGGTGATGTGCCCCCCAGCCCCATTTGGCGTCACCGATTACGTCGAAGACACAGGGCCGGAAAGGCTCTGTGTGCCTGCAGCTCTGTAAAAATGCTGCACATGGAGAGCCGGTGGTTGTAACCGAACCCACGACCCACAATCTGCGTTGGGTGCACAAAAACGTATGCCTGTCCCAAGTAATGAGTTACAATAAAAGCTCATAACTCATTCTACCTATACATTTTAAAACTACATATTTTATTGTTAAACACTATTAATAACCTACCATTCACAAACTGCATGTCCAGTGAGGAGATTTCACCTTGCTTGGAGTTCTTCATCTCTCTCCTTCTTGCTTGGGGTTGTTCATTTCTTCCAGCTAGCCATCAAAAAAGATAAAAAAGTATCAAACCTATATATTTGGAGACTATTACATCTAAGGTTCCTCTAAATACAATACAAATAATCCTCCAGAACAGGGTTTAGTGGTGTCAGCTAAGCTATTGGCATAAACCACCAGTGAATGTCCTGTTGTAGGGAGTTAGCCAAGACTATAGCATTTAAGCAGTATACATGCAGACTAACTGGACACCTTTCCCTCCTCTGCTTAGAAAACATTTTTAGAAAACTTATACATGAAGTTCAATAACCTTTTATCCAGCATAGCTGTGATCTCAATTAGAAATGCTGGATAGAAAAGTGTAAAAACTATAGCAGCCAATCAGCCACCAGTCAAGCATGTTTGCTGGAAATCACACTTTAAATAGATTGAAGAATAAGCCCAGCATTTGACTTGAAACTGGAAAAACAAACATTTACATGTGTAACCCATGCAGTGCAAGTTCTGTAGGATGCAAACTAGATTTGTCCTAATTAAATCATTGATAGCAAAGTTTATTTAAAATATATTATAATTTTAAAATATAAAATTCAGGGGAAATACATTTTTGTACCTACAATGTGAAGGCAAAGCGGAAGAAATAACACTATGCCACTTTTTTCTTGTTTGTAATATTTACCGAATACAAATACTGCAGTTTAAAAATATTTCAAAAACCTTCTGATGTTTAAATTACCTTCTTCATGCCGAAACCAGCTGTTCATCTCTTCACCTTAAACTAAAGAGACTCACGTTACATACAAACTGAAGACGAAAAGTGGCTTTAAGCCACAATAACATCTTTAAAAAACATATTTAAACCTAACAGAAATAAACGATTCAAGTATTCAAAAGCTAATTTTGCTAAACACTGCATTATTAGACCTGAAAGCCTCAAACAGAACTATTACATCCTAACCAAACATCTGGTCATCATAACATACACAAACAACATTGATTAGCACAGCTATTAGTTGGGGATACTAATGTTTGGGCATATGCTTCTTCTACACCAGGGGCTCTCAAACTACATCCCACGGGCCGGATTAGGCCCTTTATGGCGTTCTGACTGGCCCGCGGGTACACACCATGCACACCCTGGGTGCCTCGTATCACGCACCTGCACCCAATACCCAGCTTCTGTCTGGAAGCTATAGACACTGTGAGGAAGATCAGCGGGGGCGTGGCAGGTAGAGAACTGATTGAAAGTCTGAGTACTCCCCAGCATGCTTGTCTCTACATCCACACCCCCTGTGTTTCCAGTGCTGAGGAGAAAGGGTAGGATGATTTCACTCATCAGGGGGTGCGCGAGAAAAGGGCAAATAGTAAGGCAATGATTATTAGTGATTTAGTAGGGGGTCATATATGCATTTGTGGGGGGGGGGGGGTCAGATATCAGGTCCATCTGGCTGTGCTGGCTCGGGGGGGGGGGGCAGTTGGATGGCGGCTGCTATTATGTGTATTACAGGGGGTTAGTGTGGTGTGAATGTATTTTGGGATGCTAGGGGGTCACCAATATGTAAAAATATCAAACACATATCCATAGCATTCAATACACAGATCCATTTCCATACAATACACATAGCAAGGCACATAGCACAGCAGATAGCAATACACAATCAATAACATAGCAGCACATAGCAATACATAAATCAATACATAGCAAGGAACATAGCAATACACATAGCAGGCAATGGAAATACACATAATCAATACACATAGCAATGCATATCAGCAAGGCCATAGCAGAGCACATATACACATATCATACACCATAGCATGCATATTAGCATACACCTAGCACGCACATACACAGCACGGAATACACATATCAATACACATAGCAAGGCCATATACAATACACAGAGCAAGGCGCAAGAAGCCCGTAATACGCATATCAATACACATAGCAAGGCATATAGCATACAACACATAGCAGGCACATAGCAAAAGCACTTAATACACATACAATACACATAGCAAGGCATAGCATACCATAGCCAGGCGCAGAGCACGTCAATACACAGATCAATACACATAGCAAGGCTATAGCACTAAACACATAGCAAGGCACATACAAGAGCACTTAATAGCCCATACAATACACATAGCAAATCTATATCAATACACGTAGCATAGCACATATACACAGAGCAATTCAGAGCACATAAATACACATATCCATACCATAGCAAGGCCCTTGCAAGACCCATCATAATGCACATATCAATAAACATAGTAATGTACATAGCAAAGCAGAGTAGCAATACACATAGCAAGGCACTAGCAGAGCACTATGCACATAACAATACACATGCAAGGCAGTGATTAGTGATTAGTAGGGGTCATAATCATTTTGTGGGGGGGGGGCCTTGTTGGTGATATGATTGTAATGTATTTTGGGCTGCTAGGGGGTCACCATAGGTTTAACTATCAATACACATATCCTATACATAGTCTAGACCATACCAGTCACAATCGCAAGGCACATAATCAATACACAATCAAGGCACATAGCAATACCCTCGTAAAATGCAACATAGCCATATACGTATAAAATCAACATATTAATACCGTAGAAAAGCAGATGCAATGCACATAGCAACGCACACATACATATAACAACCCATAGCAAGGCAAGTGAGTAGTGATAAGTGGGGTCAAATATGCTTTTGGGGGGGCAGATATCAGGTCACCTTGCGGGGGGGGGGGGGGGGTGTCTGTTGGTGGCTGGCTGATATGATGTGTATTACAGGGGTTAGTGTGTGGAAATTATTTTGGATGCTTTGGATGCATAGGCCTATACATATCAAACACCTAGCAATACACATCGCCATGCACATATCAAACACAATCAAGGCACAATAGCATAACACATATCAAGAGCACTAGCAATGCCCATACAATACACATATAATACACATAGCAGGCCATAGCAAACACATAGATACACATAGCAATGCACATATAATACACATGCAATAACCCATACACGGAGAAAAGCACATAGCATGCCACTATCAATACACATGAAAAACACCTAGCATTACTGTGGCACATGCTAACCCTTTCAAAGTCTCTAAGGGCCCATGACCCGGACCATTATGACATTTGAGGAACCCCTTTTCTATACTGATATTTTTCTATAATTGCGCAAGTATTTTGGTATGTTTTCTGTATGCTGTTGGGTGGTTTGAATGTGCACTCTTAATATGGTTTAACCAGACTTTGTAATACGCTGCTCATTTGAGAGGAGGGACCTGAAACAATGCTAGGGGGTCACAATTAATATTTAGGTTATAAATACCATACACTATCCATATTATATCAATACAATAGCATACATAGCAAGGCACATATCAATACACAGCCATGCAACATAGCAATACACATAAAAGGCACATAGCAATAACACATAGAAAGGCACATAGCATAACAAGATTCAATGCACCATAAGGCACAAAACAATACACTCAATACACATATCAATACACGTAGAAAAGCAATGCAATACATATAGCACGCAGATAGCAATACACATAGCATAGCAACATAATACATCTCTCAAACACATAGTAATGCACCTAACCCTAATACCCACGCCGATTCAACACATAGCAAGCAGATAGTAATGAGTATTAGAACCTGAAAGCCTTTAAAAAAACCGAACTATTACATCCTAACCAACTCTGGTCATCATAACCAATAAACACACATACATAACACAAACAACTTGATTAGCACACGGCTGTAGTTGGGATACTAATGTTTGGGGGGGGGGGGCATATGCTTCTTCCTACACCAGGGACCTCTCACCATCTACAATCCACTGGCCGGATGAGGCCTTTATGCGTTTCCGACTGGCCCCGCGGGTAAACCAACCATGATGCACATCCCTGGGTGCTCGTATCAACACCTGCACCCATACCCAGCTGCTGTCTGGAAGCTGCCATATACACGGATGCATATCAGTGGGGCGTGGCAGGTAGGAGGAAGCTGAATTAAAAGGCTGAGTACTCCAGCATGCTTGTCTCTACTGGGCCCACACCCCCAGTGTTCCATGCTTAACTGAGAACAGGTAGGATGATTTCACTCAGTAATTTGTAACATTGGCAAAAATGGGGGAGGGAATGATCTTATGGGGGGGGGGGTTGTGTGTGTTGGGGGGGGGGGGGTTGTGTGTGTGGGGGGGTGCGCAGAGAAAAGGGAAATAGGTAAGGCATATTATTAGTGATTAGTAGGGGGGTGATATATTCATTTGTGGAGGGGGGGGGGGTCAGATATCAGGTCATCGGGGGGCTGGGGGGGCAGAGTTGGTGGCTGGCTGATATATGTGTATTACAAGGGGGTTATGTGTGTGAAATTTATTTGGAGCATAGGGGGGTCCCAAAGTTTATAAATATCAATACACATTCCATAAAAAATCATATCATACACAATAGCAAGACACATAGCAATGCACATAATCATACATAGCAGATACCCTATATCAATAAACATAGCAAGGAATATAGCAATACACAGTAGCAGAGCACATATACTAGCATACACATAGCAGGCACATATTGCAAGGCACAACAGAGCAGGTAATACACATCAAACCATAGCAGGCACATAGCAAGCACGCATACACATATCAATACACAATAGCAAGGCCATCGCACATACACATAGCCAATGCAACATAGCAATACCCATAGCAGCAACATAGCAGAGCAAGTAAATGCACATATTCAACACACATGTACTGAGCTAGCAGAGCATGTTTACACATTCAGTACACATTATCAGAGCACAATCGCAAAGTACACGTAGAAAAGTACATATCCTACACGTAAAAAGCACATAGCAATACACATTAAAAACAACCTATCTTACTTACCCGTTGCCATGCTACCTATTCTAGCCATCTCAGGCCCTGTGCCCGGCCCTTGTTTATGAAGTTTTGAAGAAACCCCTTTTCTATACTGATAACTCTACTATACTTGGCGCAATTATGTACGTTTTCTTTAATGCTGTTGTGGGGTTTGATGTGCACTCTATAATATGGTTTTATTATCTAGACTTGTAATATGGCTGCTTATTTGAGAGGAGGGAACCTGAACAACAAAGCATGGGGGTCACCAATAGGTTATACATCACCAATACACATAGCCATATACATATCAATACAAAAAGCATACACCTAGCTAAGGGCACATAGCATACCACATATGTACTGCACATATCAATACACGAGAAAAGCAAATAGTCACACACTATCAGTACCCATAGCTAGCCCATAATACAACATAGCAGAGCACATAATACACATAGCCCGAAGTCACATAATAACACATAGCATAGCACATATACACATATCAATCACATAGCAGAGCACATAGCATACACGGAAAATGTACATTCCATACACGTAGAAAAGCACATAGCAATACACATGAAAAACAACCTAGCATTAAAAAAATAAATAAAAAAAAAAAATTAAACCACCGCTTCCCGGGCCGTTCGTCGATTCACACCCTCCGTCCCCCCTCTTCCCCTTCCCTTCCCCCCCTCCCCCCCCCCCCTTCCCTCCCCCTTCCCCACCCCTCGCCTTTCTTACCCCCCAGAGAGCCCTCCCATCCCCCCCCTCCCAATCCTATCGTTCAACGCCCTCCCTCCTTTCCCGACCCCCCCCCCACCCTCGCGTTCCTCCGAAAATCCCCACCACCGGTGTCCTTCCCTCCACGAACTCCGGCCCTCGCGCGCACCCACCTGCCGCTCGGTGACGGTCTGTTCCCAACGGGGTCTACCCGAATGTTCATTGGCGGGGGGGGTGTGCAATTGGGTGTGGCCTGGCGGCCGAGCGGCCCCTTGCAGCCGTTGTTTTCGGGTGCCCAGTCCGCCGCCGCTGGTGTTCTGTTTGTGTTAGAGGCTGGGACACTTTGCCACGGTGAGGGCCTTACCCGAGAGGGGTGTTCGTAACAGGCTCCTTGGCGGGCAGGTGCTTTTGCCCCGGTGTCTAGGTCCCGTTCCCAGGGGGGGAGCGTCCTCCGTTCCCTGAGTGTTCTGCCGGCTGGCTGGCCGTCCGGGGTACAGATAGGTCGGTCGTTTCGCGTCCGCTGCCGGTGAGAGGTACAATCACTCCGGGCGTCATCCTGCAGATGGGTGGTAGATGGTTCCTAGGAAGGAGTGCATCTCGACTATGCTTTTGGTGTCGGCCCGGTCTTGTTTGACCTGGTGCCACCTTGGAGGGGTCCTCGTCCGCCGCCTGCCCCCACCCATTCGGAAGCGCGTGGTTCCCTGTTCCCTTCGTGATTTAACATGTGGGTCGAGGTGCGCGTGGGAATCACCCTGCCGGGCACGCTGGGCCGTCGTCAATTGTGTCGCAGATTCCCCGTGGTGCCGCACGGCGAGGAGGGTCTTCCAGAGCAATGTCCAGTGGTCGTGCTCCGGACGTTTCGGGGATCCCCCCGGATTTATCTCCCCTCAGTCGGTGCAATTGCCTGTTTTCAGGGTAGCAGACCGGTATTGGGAGATAGGGGTCGTTGGGTGTCCATCGTTTGGCGGGAGGGTGAATTGCCGCTGGGGGGGGACGACTGTGGCGGGAAGTTACGGAAGAATTTTGTGGGTGGCGGACCGCTTCTGCTGGTGCGTTGTGGTTTGCGGGTCTGTCTGGCCAACGGGGCGCTCCGCGGCTCTCCTTTCCGTGGCGGCCCGAAGCGTGCGAAATCCGGCCCGGGTCCTGGAGGGGGCGGAGGTTTGGGGGTGTCGTGGACAGCTACCCTTTTCTAGCCATCTCAGGCTTGTGAAGAACCGTACCCTTGTTTATGAAGTTTAAGGACCCCTGTTCTATACTGATACTCTTATACTTGCGCAAGTATTGGTACGTTTTTTCTGTAAGGGTCCCTGTGGTGGGGTTTGATGTGCAACTCTACAATATGGTTTTATCTAAGACTTGTAATTGCCTGCTTATTTGAGAGGACGGACCTGAACACAAACCTGTTTTTTTTTCATTTTTTAGGAATGCTAATTAAAATACATCAGTTAAAGTGTCCCGCAGATGCTGCAGCCACTTTACGTGATGGGCTAGGCTTTTACGTACAAACATGGGGATGGTAAACACTGCTTGTATTTTGAGCGGATTTATTTTTGGGAGCGGAAATCTCAGACCTTTAAACCCTTGGGACAAGGCTTTGACTAATACCATCAGTACGACCAAGAACACAAGTACATATTTGGTCTGGTCTAGCAGTTGTTGTTTACAGTATGGTGGCCTCTACGCAAAAAGAAGACTATTAACCATACCAAGATCCACACGCCATACCTAAGGCAGAAAGAATCAGGCAGTCATAACCAGTAGGGGGCCGGATCCATGTAACGAACGAACGAGAGGCAAGTGTTTTAACCATGGCTACAGGATGCTTCTCCCAGAGAACACCTAAATGACGTGTATAACTTTGAACATTCATAGAGGAAACCATTTATAGTATAATATGAAACGTTCAGGGTCAGTATGCTCACCTAACTACTACTTACAACACCCCATTTTCACCACTCTACGTATAGATACTTTATAAAGTTACATTTCACTAAATTCACAGCCACCAGACAATGCTTTTCATGGCCAGTGATTACTCCTATATGCAACATTTAACTTGCCTATACTTGATCGCACATATATCTTTAAATCCCTGATGGTCGAACCTTGAAAGTTTGTGGTTTACTAGTTACCCTAAGACTAATCCATGCAAATTTTTCAGGTCCCTGAGCATAATCCTTCCTACTAATAGCCCCATAAAATATGGCTTCCTATTAGCATAAAAGCACTACTCTGCTGCACCATGCTTTCACTTATCCTATCCTTACTAATAAAACTAAATCAGACTTCTAAGGGTATTGGACATCTGTGGGTTGAAAGTCAGAGTAGACATACATTTTTTTATTTGGTGTGCGTTGGAAGAGGGGGTAGTCTTATACAGCGAGTATATAACAAACTCTATATTTTTACTGGAAAACGCCGGCATATACGGTATTTAGGAATTCTATTAAAATACATCAGTTAAAGTGTCCCGCAATGCTGCAGCCACTTTACGTGATGCGCTAGGCTTTTACGTAAACAGAACATGGGGATGGGTAAACACTGCTTTGTTTTGAGTGGATTTATTTTTGGGAGCGGCATATCTCAGACCTTTACCCGTTGGGGACAAGGCTTTGAAAGAATACCGTCAGTACGAACCAAGAACACAGAGTACAGATTTGGTCTGGTCATAGCATTTGTTGTTTACAGTATGGTGCCTCATACGCAAAGAAGAAAGACTATTAACCATACCAAGATCCACACTCCATATCCCTAGGAAGAAAGAATCAGCAGTCATAAGCCAGCCCTCCCATTTTCACTATGAACCGTCACCAAGCTCCTGGACCAACTGCCAGGCTGTACTGGAACAGTGGACAAGGAGTCTGAATTAGATCCAGCTCCCCCTGTCTTAGGGGACGTGGCACTCGCCCCCTATGCCAGCAAGAACTTAGAACCACACAGGCACTAAGCCCACTGGTACAGTGCAGCCTGGCAAACGGTCCAGAAACCCAATCAAAGCTCACAATGAGAAGTTCAGACCAACGTACAATAGCAAACCCTTTACTTCCAGAAAGCTGAAAAGCTCTCTGTCGACTTCCCAAGAGGAATCGCCGTTCAAAGCCCAATCCAACCATCCACCTCCATTTATTGCAGATAGAGAACCTCAAACAAACGGTAACCTGCATGGTAGCCCAGAGGCTCCTTCTCCGCTAGAGACTTCAGAATGAACCAGAACTTCTCACTTAAATCCCAGAACATTCAATTGAGTGGGTAAACCTACATAAATGAGTGTGATAACTAGTGATGATCGCGAATATTCGGATTCCGAATATTAATCGCGAATATCGTCAATTCGGAAATTCGCGAAGATGGTGAATATATTGCCGAATATTCGCAATTCCGGATATTCGGTATTTTTTATCCATTACACTTCCCTCTCAATGTGAGTGGACAAATGGGAAGGCTGCAACAAGAGCTTAGCAACACCATCAACAGATTTTTAAATGAATATTGGGGTGATGCGAATATTGCGAAAATCGTCACTTTTAAAATTCGCATAAAAATTCGCACCATGTTAAACATATATTGCGCGCGCGAAATTCGCAATAAACTGCCGATATTCGCAATAACAAAAAAAACCCCGAATATTGCCGAATGCGAATATTTTCCGAATGTTCTCCATAAAATTCGCGGCATGCCGCGAATACGAATGTTGCCTATGCCGCTCATCACTAGTGATAACAGTTCACAACTCAGTGTGGTGATATTCTTACTAAAATTTGCGTTGGGTGCACAAAAACTTGTGCCTGTCCCAAGTAATGAGTTACAATAAAAGCTCATAACTCATTCTACCTATACATTTTTAAAACTACAGATTTTATTGCTAAAAACTATTAATAACCTACCATTCACAAACTGCATGTCCAGTGAAGAGATTGCACCTTGCTTGGAGTTCTCCATCTCTCTCCTTCTTGCTTAGGGTTGTTCATTTCTATCAGCTTGCCATCAAAAAAGATAAAAAAATAAATAAAACTTATTTTGAGGCAATGATATATAACGTTTCTAGATAAAAGAATACAAATAAGCCTGCAGAACAGGATTGTCAAACTAAAATTCACAGCAGGATAAAATTGAAACAAGGGGGGCTAGTGGTGTTATTTGTTATAATTATGGTCATCAGCTACTTATATAGTGCCAACATATTAAGCAGCACTGTACAATACAACACAGGATAGTGCAGGTACAGGTTATGACACAGGAGGAGTAGAGGATTTTGCCCGGTCAAGCTTACAATTTAATAGGTGTGGGAACAAAGTATACAATAGGTGGGGGGGG
>CM070033.1:107789561-107810406 GCA_036250615.1 Ptychadena robeensis | reverse complement strand
AAGAGGATGATGTGGTCAAAATACTCATTTGCCTAATAATTCTGCACTCCCTGTAGGTGTGCCAGTTCCATGCAGCGCTAATGATGGTGGTGATGTGTGACGTGTGACAGGGATATTATATTTCCTGCACTTACAAAGAAATGCTTATTCATTGCAATGAGCAGAGATAGTTCCTAGAGACTGCCTGTTGTCACCATGAGGATGTGCCCACAGTGTCATGATCCCCAAGGCAACATTTGGACACCTCTAAGCATTATGTACACTCATTGCAGAGAACAAGCAGAGGGGAGCATCTTTTAAACAAGGTGACAAAGGGCCGGAAAAGAAAGCTAAACGGGACAGATCTGGCCCCCGGGCCTTAGTTTGCCCATCCCTGCTCTATACTATACAATTTTTTCAAATAGATTCCACATTATGGTAGCCATATATTGTTTAATTTCTTCTTTTTCTATTTTATATTTTTCTCCCATTTTTATTTCTAAATTATAACAATGCTAAAACAATGTTTTCAATGTCACCTCTCTTTTCATCGTAATATTCACTAACTTAACATATCCTTACATGGATTAAGTGTCACCATCGTGCCCATATAATACGGTATTGTTCCCTCTGGTAGCAATCGTCTCCATAATTTCTGTTACGTTTAGTTTCCAAACACTTATGGGTGGGGTTTCTGCCTTCCCCCAAATAATGGGATCAGCTCCTTAGCGGCATTGAGAAAGTTAGGCAACATCATTTTTTTATACTTTTTAGGTGGAGCTGCTGACCGGGGGGGGGGGGTCACAAGAAGGAAGGGACAAAGGAGCACAGACCCGTACACACTGCTCCTCCTCCGAAATCCTAACAAATCCCCACTTCCCCCAGCGACACGCTGTCCAGGTCTGCGCGGGGGTGAAGGGTGCCGCTTCTCCCACTATGCCGAATCATACCTGTTAACCTTCCCGTTTTGTCTAGGAAAGTAAAAAATTTTATGTTGCTTTCCAGGCCAAATCCCGATTTCAACAAATCCTGGATTTTTGGTAATTTTGCAGGTAGAGGCCATTACTCCCTGCTAATGTCTCACACATTATCAGCACAAGCGGTGCTGCTGAATCAGCCAAGTCCTAAGCACGTTACTGGAAGTGACGTCACCTCCTCTATTTGGAACGTGGTCCGCACACTAGAAGTTTAGTCATTGACATCGCTTCCTGTATTTAGCTATCAGAGATTTAAATTTGTTTCCAATAAGGTTTGATAAATAGGCATTCCCCCAGATATGCAGGAAAGTCTCCCATTGCCATATCTGCGCCAGCAGCATGGTAAAGCTGATATGTTAAATGTTGCTACTTTCACAGGAGACCTAAACAACTTCTGAATAACTTACATCCCAATTCCTGTTTTCTGGTGTTGAGAGACGTGTGTAGTTTCTGCTCCTCTGTTAAGGTTTTTCCAAGCTTCCCATTTAGAAATAGAGTGGGGGTAGGCCTGTTTGTGTGATTTGTCTATAGTCAATCTATAAATAAGGGCATTCAGGATTAACCCCTCTAGCGTTTCCAGAATTTGTTAACAAAACAAACTCTGCCTGAACTGGGATCGTCAAAACTCCAATCACTTCTGGCACTGCCCTTTCTGTGTCATCAGTAGCGCCGGGGATATGTAGAGGGGAAGACAGGAAAAACAAACTGAGTACTGTGTACTAGTGTTGCACCCTAATATTCAAATTGCGAATATATTCTGCAAATAACGGCTTTTCGAGAATTCGCAAATTTCGCAAATATGGCAGCGTATACTGTATATGCAATTTTGAATATTCGCAATATTCTGCATTGGGATGCTTATGGCCATGGGTTGCGAATATATATTCCCAATGACCATTCACTTGAAGGTATATGGGAATATATTTTTGCGAATATCAAATATTAGGAGAATTATTTGTGAAATATTGTGATTTAGAATATTGCCTATCATCACTAACTGAGATAACTGGGAGCTAGGTCTGAGCTGTAACGGAGGTGGCATTCTGGATAGTTTCCTGTAATGCTGGCCTGAAGAATAGTTTTTGACTGGAACTGAGTGCTTCATAGTTTGAAGTCACTCCCCTGTATTTATATTGAAAATATTACCCTCCTAAACATTATATAGACTCTCAATCTATTTTAGTTTGTTTTAACCATTGTTAGTTGATTTCAGCCATGTTTTATCATTTAGACATTTCACATTTCAGCCTCCATCTCTGAAACTTCTTTTGAATAAAGGTAGGAATACACGTATAGATTTTTGCACAATCGACAATAGATTCGATCAGGATGATCAATATTTTGATCCAATATCGATTGTGCCTATATCGAATGTATACACTGTATTTTCGTTCCACCGAATAAAATTTCGTTCGACTGTACTGGAATGCAATTTTGTTCGATTTTGGAACAAGAAATTGCTTCATTCAAATTCATTAGATCAAACAAAAATTATCAAATGATACGATGGTACGTTCGATTTACATTAGTTTTTCACAAGATAGATGAAAATTTACCAACATGTCCGATCAGCTTTCGATAGATTTTTTGCTCCATATCATTCACTTTTGTTGAAAGTTGGTCGAACGAAACCTTTGTTTGGTTTTAGATGTTCGTTCCAACTATAAAAATCTATCTTTTTTAATCTATTGATCGAAAAAATCGACCTGTGTATTCCCAGCTTTGGTGTGGTCTCCAGAAAGGTTTATTTTAATTTCATCTTCATTGGGAAATCAGAAACTCCTTCTTCCTGCTGGTGATTAGTGTTGAGCTTGAATATTCGAATGTCGAATATTTTTCGCGAATATCGGTAATTCGAGAATTCGCCAATTTTTTGAATATGTCGGCGGATATTTGCAATTCCGAATATTCACAATATGCCCATGTATTGCGAAAATAATATTCGCATTGCGAAAATAAACATAGCATGTGACCATTCATTTTGAAGATATTGTCGCAATGCGAAAATTATTTTTGAAATACATGGGCATACCGCGAATATTCGAATTTCCGAATATAGAATCAAATATTAGTAGAATTATTTGCGAAATATCGCGAATTCGAATACTGCCTATGCCGCTCATCACTACTGGTGATCCCCTTAGTGAAGTGCATAGATTTGCATGTAGACACTGCAGTTTCCACTGCATCTTCATTATGGTTAAGTCAAATGGTCAGCCATCACCACTCCCAACCAACATGCCATGTCTGCCCCGCAGTTGTCCATAGGAATAGAATGAGGGCAGTCTATTAGGGCAGACCATAGTGACAACTGTGACATGATTGCAGTTGCAGCTCATGTGAATTTAAGGTAGGAATACACGGGTCAATTTTTTTCCTGAATTTTGCATAGCTGAGCGCCGTGCGCTCTCACAGGACTGAGCTGTGCAGAAATCTAGGAAAGAAATCGATCCATCTATGCTGTTTTCCAAACAAGATCAATAGATCTCACTCGGCCGAACAGGTTATCAACATGTTGGTAATCACGCTTCTGCCGAGAGCTGTCTGTCGGTTCAAAAATTAATTTTTGTGGTGGGCCACTCTTATCTGGGGAGGCTCCCAACTGCGCCACGAGTATATGCATGGAAACCATGGCTCTATGGAATAGGACTTGGGAGCCAAAGCAGAAAGAACAATCATGAAGGTGGTGGTGAGAAGGGACTAAAGAAATCAAAAAGCCTTCCACTTGACAAGTGTGTAGCACACTGAACTCCTGATAAAAATTCCTCACTTCAGGACAGTTGGTGAAGACATACAAGTAAACATCTTATCAGCCAAATGCACACCTAGAACATGTGGTGTACAGTGCAAATATAGCCTAATAGTACAGCACCATATGAAATCATTTGCAGTTATGCAATCCTCTGATCTAAATTTGTAATTTATATTCATTTTTATACATTGTTATCATTTAGATTTCTGTAGCTCTGTAACTCATATTATCAATAAGGCTCAACAATAGTGATGGCCGAACAAGTGCCGTGTCCGTCCGCGAAGTCCGCCGTCCGCCCGTTCGCGGACATATTCAAATTCCCCAAATCTTTCACTGAAGACCGGGTAGAGAACCCGGTCTATCAGTGAAAATCCGGCTCGTACACGCATAGCTCCTGGTTGTGCTACCCGGATGTGACGTCACTGACGTCACATCCGGGTTTACGAGCCGGATTTTCACTGATAGACCGGGTTCTCTACCCGGTCTTCAGTGAAAGATTCTTCCTGCGGCGGGATCTCGCTGCTAATGATCCCACCGCAGGAAGAATAGAGGGCTCCTTCTCGTCGGCGGACACGGCGGGTCGAACACCCGTACTGTCCGCCGGCGAGAAGGAGGGCGAACATGCTTGTTCGCGGCCGAACTGTCCGCCTTGCGGGCAGTTCGGCCATCACTACTCACCAAGTTGAAAATACCATATAAGTTCTGATTGGTTTGTTATATTTCAAATTTATTTATACTAAGTAATGTGTAAGCATAACAGTTAATAACTTCAAAGTAAAATGTTACAGCCTGAAAAACGACTGAGGAAATGCATCCTCTTGTCTGCGGTAAACTGAGGACGCCATCTTAGTTTGTGTACATTCAAATTGCTAGATCTCAAGAGCTGATTACAGCTACAGCTTTCTAAGACTGTGTCAAAGTTTTGTGAAGTCAAAGTTTTGCAATCTAGGCAGATTATTGTTCAGTTTTTTTATATTTTGTGAAGACGATTGAATATTACAACAGAACTACTGTAGAAGGTGTGTAGACCTAAAATAAAATTTCCACCAAATTCTTAACTTTGTACTAAGTGGGCAAGTATAAGAACTTCTTTTAGGTTGGGTTGTTGTTGTTTTCCTAACACTTACTGTCCTGCAGACTTTACAGGTTTACCCTCCTTAGCGGTAATCCCCAGTATGGCTTGGAGTAGAATCTTATGACCAATAGCAGTCACCCCAAGGTACAATCTGGATTGCTTACCTAATCCAGACAACTCAGAGTATTCTCCAGCAATGTCCATCCTGCTTCTATGTTCAAATGTTGAGGATAAGTGGCATTCACCAATAATGTCTGCATGGTATAGATGTCCCAAACAACAAGTGAATAATATTATAATTTAAGGTCTATTGTGTTATGTGTCTGGTAGTTTGCAGAAATTCTGTGTAGTTGGTATAGCTATGTTCAATAGATTTTACTTGTTCAAAAACTTAGCTATATGTCACATTTGAACACTATCAGTACATGATAATACACAGATCACATAGGTGTGGTAATCATTCAAATGTAATGAGCTTGTAGGAGGCAAATTAACAATAATGAAACACCGAAATCATCTACGGAGTGGGAAACAAAGTGAGTGGGAGACATATGGAAAAGCTTTTGTCCCAAGATGCTACTTTTACACACTACTCTTTATAGCTCTGGTGTTAAGACACGCAATTCTAGATAAGCTTGACAGATGTTAATTATCATCTTGTGTTTTATGAAAGCAGGGAACTGTTCCAAGACTTGGGCTTATAACATTTAGATTAAATGGGCCCACACAAGACTTATAATGGTGCACAGTGATTTCTAGTTGTTGGTTGTATTTCCATAACTTACAAATCAAAAAAATATATGCTTACATTTACTGAAACAACATTAAGTAAACTGTACTAAACAAGATTATACAGGTCTATTCCCAATACAATTGGTGCATATGGTATTAATGTTTTCCAGAGTCTATTCACAATTTTGTTAAACTCAGCAAATTTTATCTTTGTCTGGAACTTGTGAATGTTATATGAATACAGATTTGTCTTATCTACAGTACAGACAATCACACAAACAAAATTAAAAAACAATTAGTATTTATTGCCAATAAAGTTTTCTTTTGCAGGTATTGACTTGCAAACATTTTAAAGACAAATATACAGAATATAGGGAGTAGGTTTCCTTTCCAGTGAATGAAACCACCTGGGAAACACGACATGAGGTTTTCCTCAGGCAGTGTTTGCTCGCTAGCCCCATCAAATTAAAATGGGGGCATTTACACTTCTCGACTAAATGAGCCCTACACAGGTTGATTTTTGCACAATCAATCTTCTATTCAATTGTCGTGTGCGATATAAATACCGACTGTCAGTCTAACATGAATCAATTGCACCACCACACAATGTGATCAATTTAACTAATTCCTTAATTTAGATTGGTGCGCATGCTCTACGGTTAAATAAAAATCGATCAAAATACCTAGAAAACCCATCAGATATTTGTACAAACTATTGAAATTTACAGATATGTCCGATTACTTTTTTTATCAGTTTTATGTTTGATATCGATCACTTTGGGTCGATCAAACCAGTTGGGCAGGAATCGATTCCCACTCAATCGACTATAAAAGATTGATTTTTTTGTGGATCAAAAGGAAATATCGACCCTTTTATGGCTATCTTAACCTCCTGGGTGTTACGGGCTTTTCGCACCATTTTTCATGGCATGAAAAGCTGATTCCCAGGCAATCACGGCGAAGTACATTGTACTCTGGGGTGATTGACTGGGAATCAGCTTTTCATGTACACTGTACTCTGCTGTGATTGCCCACTGCCCTCCTGGTTTACTACACACTGCCGGTGTCAAATAGATACTGGCGGTGTGTGTGGGGGAAAGCGACTCTCCCTCCATTAACATGGAGGTCTATGGCGCCGCTCCCTTCTGCTTCACCAATGCTGTGCCGAAGACACATGGCCGGAAAAACTCAGTGAGCCTGCAGCTAAGTAGAAATGCTGCAGGCTCACAAATAGTCGGCAGGATTGTGCCCGATCCAAGATCAAACTGTGCCCGTACTGGCTTCAGCCATAACGCCCAGGAGGTTAAGGGTCTTTTTTTGGCTTGTGACTATTATACCATAAACAAAGGTTAGCTATCTTTAATTCTAAATGCATGTGCCATTGTACGTATATTTAGTATAGTATATTATAGTAAACTATACTTTACTGAAATTCAACAAAAGCTAACAAACCTGAACATGTTCACTCAAAGCAGTGAATAATAACATTTTCACATGGAAACCTAGCATTGAATTATTCAAAGGACGTGCCTATTTTCTGTACTTTATTTTATTGTAGTTTGATATTTCTCCAGAGAGATGCTGCATAATTTTCCCCTAATTTTTTCATGGGGTAATTTGTGTGAAAGGCAACGTAGGTCATACTGCCCAATTACAAACACATGAGCTCTGGTCATTGAAAAGCCTCATCTTCACAAGAACACACATGGAGGCTGGAAAAAGGCAGAGCTGCAGTGCAGCAGGGAATCCTTCTTATCTGAAGGGTGTAAGGAAAAATGACAGACTGAGATTGCATTACACAATATCTATGCATTGCTTCCAGATCAGAAGACATGCACCACTTGTAAGCTTTCCATACATCTTTATTGCACATGTACAAGAACAGCTAGTTCCCCTTTTACAGTTTTCATGAATAAAATTATACATTCAATACCAGATGTGTCTATGAACACTATGAGTTTTAAGAAAAACAACCTTTTAAAAATGCAATGCATATTTGCTGATAAGGATTGCTTTCCGAAAATAAAGCAGAATAATGAATGAGAAGTTTAATTGATTTTATAAAAAAATTTAAACATTATTTCAATGGGTTCTTTAACCACATGCCAAAAAGAGAAATGTAACTTTTTATATAAATGAATTTGTGATGAAATGTATATTTATTTTTTAAATGCTTTGGTACCTAATGATTGAAACATATTTGAATTGTTTCAATTAAATTCTTGATGTACTTGGTGTTTTTAAACAATTGAAAGTATAACTAAAAGCAAAGTACAGATTTTGGGGGCCCAGGAGCGTAGCCAGAAATGACTGGACCTTATCTGAAATTTGTTATGCCTCCCTCCCCCCTCTTGGACCTGCTACTTCAATCCCACCCCTTCCTCCCGGACCTCCCTACCCAAACCTTGGACCCCACACACCAACACTGCTCTGTTCCCGACCGAGGAGCTTGTTTCCCCTAGAGCGATCGGCCACGGATGGACACGTCTTTAATAGCATTGCTGTGGCTTTCCCACGTGGCTGATGCTGATGCCCCCTGCGTTTGAAAAATTGTCCACACAATCGGACACAATTTTGCACGTGATCTGACCTTTTTTTCTGATCATGTCCTAACGCGCCAATAGAAAAAGAATGGACGCGGTAAAAAATCATTTCCCTATTCACTGGGGGCGCTATTTTTCACTAGGAGACATGATAGGGCACGGCCAATCGCGCCCATCCACGCACAATCACTTAAATGGAAGCTGAGCAATGAGTTTCAATGGGAGCGATCAGCCATGGACGTGGCGACGAGATTAAAATCACGTCCATTGCTCTACTGGACACAAGCCCTAAGAGTTAACCCCCCTGGCAGTGAAATTCAGCCCGGCCCTCTGTGCCAAAAATGATACATAGGTTAATTGACTAGCAAAGTCAGATAGTGGAACTTTCGAGATCAAATTCCACCATCTCTAGTAAAAATTTCGCTGCGGCCTAAGTGTGTTTACATTTCACCAGCCAAGTAAGTCCAGTACGGGATTCACTGCTGTATGGTCTTGGCCACTGTGCTGCAGCCCTGTTTTAGGATGTTGGCAATCTTCATATAACTGTTACCCCCCCGCTGGGTCTCGGGGGTCTGGGGGTCCCAGGGACCAAGTGACCACTACCAGTCAGTGCCCCCTTACCTGGGAGGTCCCGCGGGGCCCAGCCTCTGCGGCTGAGGATCCCAAAGGAGACCCCTAGTTCGCTCTTTGTCCCCCCTCTCTCTAAGCTGGGTCCGCGCATGAGCAGTGTCTCCCTCTGACCCTGGATTTATGGCTTCTGTCAGCTGACACTGCCCCAGCCCCTGGGCGGAGACAAACCGCAGGCAGCCTGGCTATTTAAGAAGAGGTGTGCTCATGGCCAGTGCTGCCTGATCAGCTTGTGTTTCCCTGTTAAACCTGCTCCTTGTTATTGATAATCTCCTGTGTATGACCCGGCGTGTTTTCCCTTGACCATCCTGCTATCCTCCGTCCCGACCATCGCGTTGTTTTTCCGGTTACCCTTCGTCTGCCGCAGCCCGACCTTCGCTAGTTCAAGACACACGCAGAACCCTGCCAGCCTGGACAATCCTGCTAATTCCTGACCACGATTCTCTGCCTGTGCCAACCTCCACGCAGGGGCAGCCCAGCCTTGCCGCCCTCTTGCCTTTTTGGGGTTTCCAGGTGAAGGGAGAGACCTTGCCCGCCCGACGACCGCAGAAACCCACCGGTGTCCCCCAAGGGGCATCGGCCCATCTCCCATTAGGGGGGCTCTGGGTGGAAGACCGGTTCTACGGCATAGACTCCTCTCCTTGGATCCCGGTTCCCCTACCCTCTCAGGAGGGAGTGGACTAACAATAACCTAGGCCATCTTTATATAGAGCAACAATTCTTTTTTTTTAGACGCTCACAGAGTTATTTGCTGTAGTGTAGTGTACTGTACCTAATGGTGCTGTAGTGTTGTGGTATTTGTAGTGCACCAAACAACCAGATCCTTTTCTGTTATACCTATGTTCCACACTGTCTTGCAGGCTTTCACACAAATAAATGGAATGTCCAGGTAGCCGAGTAGGTGATATTTACAAGTCTCTACTACAGGAATACGTACATCTTCACACCTAACCCAATGGCAGGGATGAGGCATCAATCTTAGGGGCTATAATTCCTAACTGTGTCCCTAACAGCTGCTGGGTACATTACAGGGCCGAGGCCGACCCCCGAGTATTAGCAGTCCAGGGGTGTTAGATTAGCCAGACAAACCAGATCCTTGGAGTAGATTGGTGCCAAGCTGCCGCTTCCTCCTACTGGATTTTACTCACTGGGACCTCTACCTGTGGCAGCACCCAAGAATAGTAGTGCCCTAAGAGCACAGACAAAAAGCCCAGAAGGTTCTTCGAACCCAGTATTAAATACCTAGGAAAGAGGAGTGGCAAACTCCTGTGTCCAGGCAGAAAGTGACTGCTACAAAGTACGAAGGAGAGGAGGGAAAAATTGGCCTTGACTTCTGGAAACTCCCCAAGCAGCTGCAATATATAGTCTTAAAGAGACTTAACACTTGACATCTGAATAAAATGTACAATAGTGCCATTTTCTGTTCACTACAGTGTCATGCTGAACTTCCATATTGTACTATATTGCACTATATTAACATATCTAATGATTTTCCAGAGAATTATAATGTAATTGACAAATTTAACACATGTTAGTAACAAGTATTTAAACATTGGAAGGCAACAGCTTTCTATAGGTATACCCTAGTTGGATCACCCCCCAAGTAAGTTAGTGAATCTTACCTTTCCTCGCAATCTGGGTACATAAGATTTAAACTGTGGAACATATTGCATAGGCACCCCTAGAGGGTTCATACTTGGTCGAGGATGGACAACTGACCAGGAGCACTAATGACACAGTTGAAATGCGGAAGGTCTGGTATATGGGACAGATGTTGGGCTAAATCTCAATCTTCTTTAAAGGAGGCAGTGCTGTGATTTACTTTCATTCTGATTACCATACAAGTTGTATTACCTCCATTTTTCAATTTTTGTGCTACTGTGTGTCCACACCAACTTTGTACATGTAGAGGGGATATTTAGACCACTGTGTCATGGAAAAGTTATATCAAAGTTATATCAACTCCCTACACGAATGTGTGTGCATATATCCACATAAAATTGTTATGCTGAAGTCTTCAGTCATAACTTAATGTACCATAATTTATTTTTTACATTGATCTCCTACATTTGTTTTTTGGTATCTTGACAACTATGTTCAAACATGGAAGTTACTTTTATTTATATGTAGTCTGATATTTCATTACATCTTAATGGCAGCTTTATGCGCTTTATTTAACACAAGTACAATAAATCTGTATAGTTTCTCCCATGTGGATATATTATGTTTGTTTCTTTGCCCAAAAAAAGAAAAGTCCATAAATTGGGAACATAAAAAATATCAAAATTTTTTTTTAAACTTTATTATATTTTCCATATTTGGAATGACAAAAATGGAGATGTTGTAAAGCTGGCATGTAAACTGCTGACCAGAATGTATGTCTAAGAATTACATAATCAGCATTTCTGGCAGAAATGGTACTGTGATCCCATGCATGGTGTAATGTAGCCAGAAAAGTGACATCAAACCAAAAAAATGCGATGATTGGCTTCTGTAATGAAAAGAAACTGGATTCGTGAATACAACTTGGCTGGAGTAATCCATTGTCACGCTTCATGCCTACAAACAGCAGTGTACATCATAAAAATGTTATGGGCAAACTGGATCAACATCCCCATGTAGCCTTCATTAAAGAGGCCCAGTCAACTTGACCTGATATTTGCTTATTTCTCATCTATCATTTTAGTTATACATGTATGTTTGTATAAACCCAACATTTTGGTGGCTAATCTGTTCCACCATTGCAGCATTGTTTGATCTCTTCAGCAATCTTTAAATTGTCTAAAATAAATCCCACAAATGTACTGGGACTGGAATGACATGCCCTAACTTTTATGTGGTTCCCATCCCTAATTTAACATATCCAGAAAAAGATACCCTACCCTTGTTGTGGGACTTTAAATGGGACCACCTGTGGAACCCTTGTACAGGACATGAACTTCTATATATTAATCCATAATTTTATCAACAATAAATTGAATACATAAAAAGGTATTAACATTACACAAATGTTAAAAATGGAATACATCACAGTTCCTGCACTCATGTTGAGCATGCCTTCGCGATTTGCCTTCTTATGGGCGTCTTCAGGACCTTGTCAAATTTAAAAATTGAAGACATACTCAAGCTATGCTGACTTTGTATATGCTAGCATATAGCATCAACCATCAAACAGTGAGTGACCATCCAACCTCAATGGACTAGAGCCTAGACACACCTAATCATATGATCTATTCCAAATCAACTGTTGTTAAGTATTAGAATTTGTCCACTGTGTCCTGCTCACTTTTTGGGTGTATACAAACTTTGTTTGGTTTGTAAAATGGCTGCTGCTCCAAAATGCATTTGATTGGTCCTACTGAAAACCTAATGTGAATCTAACTGCCAGTGTCCATACCCATAACCAGGAAATGATGCCATACATAACCATAAATTGATGTCATTCAGGTAGGCACACAGCAACTCCTGTCCTTGTATGAGATCGCTACTCATTGCTAAGCCTTCAATGTACTACTCTGTTTGTTATTCTACATATTGTTTTTTTTATTAGTGTATCTCTGCAGGCCACTGCTGCTCCCTAAAAAGGTAAGGGCTGGTTGACACCTGACCATCCACCCAAAATATTTGTCATTGTGATGCCAGCTCTGAGATTGTCACAGCCTGTCACCCACAGCACAGCTGCTTTTAAAACTCCCATCTGAACATAACTATAGTGAAGACCTGCTATATGTTTACTAATTAATTAGAAATAAAAATGCATGCAGCGAACAAGAGCCCAAAGCCTTCATGAATTGATTCTGTATGCTTTTACTGCTTTTCTAGATAAAAATCCTTGTGTCCCTGACTTTTGCATGGTTGCCAATGCAACCACCAACTGAGCTTGTCCTACTTACACATTATTCTCTAAGACAATGCTTATAAAATTGCACAGAAGTGCTGAAGAAGGTCTTCAGTGCTTTTCAGGAAAATATATATATATCACCAAGATTAATCCCCACAAAGCACATGGAAATGATTTTTAATACTTGTCTGTATTCCAGGTATACCTTGGTAAAAGTTATTGCAAAATTTTGCACAGCTTTATTTGCTTTTCCATTGCATTTGCATGCACATTTTAGCTGTCCAGTTGCAAAAGCTGATATTAATTAAATTCTAAAACAACCGGTTATAGTCTGCAATTATAATTCAAACCAAAAAGTTCCATCTGCAAGGGTGCCACCAATCTAAACAATTTCAGACCTACTGCACAAATCTCAGTATGTTTGCATTTCGCCTTTATTTTAAGTTATATTGTTGCAATCTGGAATTAAGCTCCAATCCTGAAGGTAACATTGTTGTGTCAGGTGAGTGTGATGTGTGAAGCTACTCACGCGACCAGGTTTTTGAGATAGATGTAATCTGTTCTTTTGCCAGGCTGAGCTCACACCCCAATAAAGCAGAAGTCTATGCAAGCTGGTTGGGGGCTATTTACAGTTTATTTGGAGGATATATACATACAGCTCCGACTCCTGAGGGCAGAGAAGGTGTTCAGTTGTGGGAATGGGTGTTTCAATAGTTGCTACCAAGCTGCTGGAACCTGTTGGCAGGGTGATGTTTGGACTTTCTCCTAGATCCAGTGCTGAGGCTGTAGTCATCAAGGGAGCATTGACAGAAGAAGCCCAGAACATTCTAAGGGGTGACTATTTATGTCCTTAGATAGGCTGGATTAAGGCCTGTAACTGGGCAGATTACCTTAGATACTTTTTGGAGGGAAAGAGAAGAGCGGAAAACGCCCAGCCATGAATCATGGGTCCAGCCCTTGGTTCCAAGGGACAAACACCAACTCATAAGCACTATACAAGCAAATATTACAGTGCATATAATACAGTTATATGGCCCTTTCACCGGCCACTACAACATCACAAACAACCAACTGCTTAGTTACTCTCGAAACCTAGGTACTTGCAGTAATAGAAGAAAGCTATGAGTCACCATATAAGAATGTAGAGATTATAAAATGTTTTATTTTGTGTTAGACATCTCATCTTGGGTTTGCTGACATTTAAAAGTTTTTCTTTGAATCCATAGTCAGAAATCAAATAAACTATGGCTAATCTCAAGCAATAATCCATGTGATGCTGGTCATATACTGCTACTTGGTTGAATTATGGTTTTGGTTGTACTGAACACATTTTCATCATTCTGTACAATTAGCTTTATGAATTTAGAAACCCCAGTCAAAAAGCTACATGCTCGGAATATAAAATAAACCATTATTTTTGAATAATCAACAACCTAATCTGATGGACAGTTCAACAATAAATGCAATAGCTACACAATAACAGCCCCATAAAGTAGTGCCAGCAATATCTGTAATGCTGCCGCTAAGACAATCATTCCAAATTGAACCCCTGCCAAGGCACTCTTAGCTAGTCAACTTTCAATGCGCTAAACCAGTTGTGATATGTAATGCACCAATTAAAATAACAGATGCTAGTTGTGTATCCTGTTGGTGACACCAAATTGTAGTGAAGGGGCTACCTATTTACACGATTGTCTAGACTTTCCTGAGGTGGGGGTCCTTGTGGTGTTGGTTTGCATAGGGACACCTGCCAAACTCTCAGTGCCCTCTGGAATTGCTGGGCTTTTTAGTCCTACTTCTGTGTACCAAGGGCTTCCGGTGTGTACCTGGCAATTTAGTGGTCTATAACTCCCCTGCAAGCAGAATCCTCTGTAGTAAACTACTGGGCACTCTTCCTCTGAAATTCCCCACCATTGTCATGCAGTGTAGCTGCTTTTACCTCCTCAAATATTATTTTCAAAATGAAGGTTATGCACAGGCCACTGCCAAATAGTTAATGTCCAACACATACTTGTCAACATGGGTTTCTTTAATACTTAAAGAAATAAATACAGTCTGTTGTGTAGTCACACGAACCAAGTTGGATGCTGTCCCCCTTAAGGCTATGCCCCAGTAGAGTTTGTGGCCGAAAGGAGTTAAAAGCAAGTCCCCAGGAAGAGGAGGGTCCTCCAGAGCAGGGAGTTCTAATGAGACAGGACTCCAGGTTCCGCTCGGTCACCAGTTCATGCAGGCGTGCGTACAGCCTGCGGACAAAATAGTATGCGCTTCCTTAATCAGACCCGGTTGACAGACAGTCGGCCTCACTCGAGGACATCCTGATTACCCCCTTCAAGTGGGTTGTAACAGACTATACTATGTGGTAGCAGCGGCTTGGAACCACAGCACTCTAAATCCAGCCTTGGTCAGGCTTTTCGGCTGCGGCTACACAGTGTGGTGCATAGTAATTCCTTTGCTCTGCATGAGAAGAGGGCCTGCCCCCGTGTGAAAGGGGACAGGCTGAAGCTTACACCAGGACCTCAGAGACTGCTCCCTGTTTTGCTAAGGACTGTTGCAGTGAGTTAACATTGCTTTCTGTTCTGTTGTTTCTGAATAAATACTTAGTATGTCCGCCTCTGTGTGGTTTGGTTGATCCTGAGCTTGTACAAGTCTGTCTCTGAGCCCAGAGACAGGGTACAGATCATGGAATATAAATAAATACAGCCTGTCCCCACGTTGGCTTCCAAGAGAGAGAGTGAGGGCATGTTTCCACAGCATTGTGTGATCCGTCGGGACCCCTGTGTTAAGCGCAGTGCTTGGCTGGGGGTCCCGACGAAGCACATACACATGACCTGCCCGACGGATGCTCTTTTCTCATGGCGCTGAGCTGATCCGGCCGATGGAGGGGTAATGTAGTGCAATACGTTAACCCCTGCAGGTACAGTGTATATTATCTGTCAGGACCCACAGCCAAGCACTGCACTTAACGTAGGGGTCCAGACGAATCACAAAACGAAGTGGAAACATGCCCTTAGCCAGCACTTCAGCAGCAGTGGTATCAGGAGCAGCAGGCAAAAGACCCTTGGACCCTCCTGTTAATCATATTTATACCCCCTTCAGATGCAGAGCACCTCCCCTGTCCTGAGCTGAACACAGTTCAGAACAGAAAAATAGTAACTGTTTCAGTGCCATAACATTACACTACAGTAGATGCTGTTTTGGTCCTCATTAGTCCTGGTTCATACCTATGCCTACAATGTGAATTTAAATGCAATTCTTAACATGCAGTGTGTGTAACGGCGGATAGGTGTGAACCAAGGCATTTGGAAAATCATTGATCCCTATTATGGTTTTTTTTAATTCTATTTTCATAAGTGTGCAGGTCTTTTTGCACGAAAAAAATGCAGCATCAAACAAAAGGAATAAAACGTCCAAAATGCATGCTGACTGCGGAGAAGCGTTAAGTTCAATGTTTTCACACATGTGAATCTACCCTTATGTTGCTGATGTATTATACAATAAACAAAGAGAACACCCTATTACTTATGGTAAGAAACACCAGAATTTTCTGTGTATATACAGTATGTATATCGTTCTCTATATCTATCAGCAACATTTAGAGGAGAAGCAAAAAGATTTATGTGACTAACTTTGACTTTCAGTAACTAAAACGTACACTAATATCACTGATAAAATGTGTGAAAAAAACAGCAACAAAAAAAGTTAATGTAACACTTCATAAATTAAATAAGTGTTACTGTTATTTACATAATTTGCACAGACAATGCATGAAATTTCTCTATTTATGTTAATCTCTGGGAGTAATTTACACAACCCTTATTGTGTGGTAACTGTAAGTATTACTGTAATGACACATGCACATGTTCTTATGGTAAAAGCTTGATTTGGGAGAAGCCCTTTTCTGGAAATGTCAGTTCAATGAGTCACATTAGACTTGCACTGAAGAGGTTAACGCATCCTTACGTGTGGTATGGGAGCACTTCCAACTTGTTAAACTGCAAACACTGGGAGGGGACAGACAAAATTTGTAGCCAGATAGGATTGCTTAAAGAGAAAAAAAACTTCCTGGTGCTGTCAGAAAAACGTGGGTTAGTGATACAAAGGAATTGTCTGAGTACATACTCTGGGAAACACTACACAAGGCTCTTCTTTGGCAACGTATGCCTCAGCTGGAAGAAGGAACCAATTCTTTCACAGCACAAGAATCTGTTCTATGATGAACATGGTTTTGGGGTTGATCAAACACTGTCTTTTGTTGACCTTGGTGAACCCAGTGGTAGGTTCTCATCTGAAAGGGGTTGAGATCCCAGAAAAACGTCACCACAAGGTCCAGCATGGACATTGCAGCTACACCTTTCTTTTGCCTGAGATAGAAAATTGTTATCCACCTCCAGCTGACTACCAGGTATCCAATTCATTACAGAGGGATGCACCTGCACAACCTGACCTCCATTGGCCCAACAAGAGGATACAGGAGCTGGAGAACATCATGGAGAACAATACACAGTGGCTTCAAAAGGTAATATCACCAAAACAGAAGATGTTATGTTTGCTTACACCAATTGTTTCTCTAGTTTATTACCTACTGTGGCAGGTGAAAAATGTAGTAATTTTAGCTTTCTCATGCTTTGAGGTTCAGCAGCTCTAGTTATAAATATGCATGACATAAGTATAATTTTTACTTAATTGTATTAGTTGTACTAGAAAATTGTTGTGGAAAAAGTGTGTATTACTAATTCTGTAAAAAAAAGGATATATATATATATATATATATATATATATATATATATATATATATATATATACATGCACTGTACAGTGTATGTATATATATATGTGTGTGTGTGTATATTAATATATTGTAACCTATGGCATAATCCTTACCCAGACCATATGACCCATTCCAATGCTTGTCATACCCTTAGCGCTCATTTACATAATATAGAGTGAGCATGCTGTGCTATGCACTGAAATATGTGTTGAAGTGCATTATGGCATAGCACACTGCTACAGGCTTTTTAAAAGCGCTAACACGGTGCATTTGATAATGCATATGGCATGTTCTGTGTGTGCAAGGCATGTGCCCTATGTAGTGCATAGCATGTGCGTTAGCAGTGCACAACGTGGTGTAATGCATTGTGTGAATGTATGCCTAAATTTTTTTTTTTAAACATATTAACTGAAATTTTAAGAATTAAAAGCAATATCAGGTTTTGATCAGCTTATGGCTTATGTCTATGTTCACTCTGCCTAATACTTGTGATCACCAGTCTAATAAGGAACTATAGTCAACATACTTCTACAATTTTAAGGGAGAGAGCAGGACTAGAGGGGAAATCTTCCATTGGTGATACACATTCACATGATAACTGTCTACATATAACTTTCTCTCTCTGTATTAGAAAGATATTCTCTCATTTTATGTTTAGTCCATGGCAAAGAAGTGAAGAATTATATACCTTCTGAGACTCAGATGGCAAAAAAAGCCCAAAAATGGATACCAGCCATGCCTTACTCAAACTAGTAATGCCTAAATAACACCTTTTAAGTAACAACAGGCCAACCCTATAACTTGGTTTGTTTAAGGAAGATAACTTAATAGATCTACTGACACAATCAAGAGGTAAAAACTTACTTCTTCTTACAGTACAGATGTAGTAAAATACACTTTTACTCCCTGGCTCTACTTTTGAAGCAACAACAGTAATTACATAGTTAAAAAGCTTATTTTCTATGGTCAACACTATACTCCTGTTATAAATGATCTGTCAACTTGCTGTCTAGGTTTGATAAATTGGGCTCATTGTCAATGAATGTTTTTATATGTAGCAGCTTTAATATATCATGACCTACATCATAATGTAACATATTCTTACGAAAGGGTTCATGTTCAAATAATGTTTTCACCTGTGCAGCAGTATTAGCTGTAATGTTTCTAACTCAGGTTAAAAAAATAAAGGTAATCATATTAAAACATTTGCTGAATAACATTGTTATCCCAGAGCAGTTAAGTTGAGTTTATCAAATAGAGCTAAATATTCCTCTATTACTCATAGGTATTCATCAGCATCTCTTTTGATCTGAACATTGTTCTGATCTCCAACTTTAGAGTAATCTGCCTTCAGTACAAAGCTATTACTACAAAGCCTCCAACATTAGCTATTATACTGATGACTAGTGATGAGCGACTAGGCAATATTCGAATTTGCATAATTATCCGCCATAATCCGCCGATATTTGAGCGAAATATTCGAAAATCGAATATTTGAGCTCAACACTACTGATGACATTTGGTTATGATTGTGTTTCTGAGAGTAATGGTAAAAAAAGTAAGATAATGATATAATTGTGATCAAAGCTGTTATATATAATGGTAATTAAGTTTTAAACCAAAATTCAGTCTTACCTTCAGTCTTACCTCCTCTCCTTTACTAAAGTTGGTTACACTGATTGCATCGCAAACACTGATCTCAGATGTTTGTGTCATCACAGATAGCTCCAGACCACCAAACTTCATATGGTCTTTAGATTAGCTACAGAACAGTGCATAGAGAGCTTCATGGAATAGGTTTTTATGGCCGAGCAGCTGCATCCAACTCTTACATACTGTGTAATGCAAAACATCTAAGGCAATGCAAATGGTGAGACAACTGCAATTGCCTAACTGCATTGTAAGTTTGGCTGAGGGAAGATTATGGTGTGGGGTTGCTCTTTAGGAGTTTGGCTTGGTCCCTTCATCCCAGAGAAAGGAACTCGGAACCCATTACTTTTTGAGGATTTTTGGACAATTCCATGCTACCAAGAGCTTAGGGATGGTCCCTTTATGTTCCAATATGACTGTGCACCACTGAACAAAGCAAGGTCCATAAAAATGGAGGGGCTAGTTTTGGAGTGGAGGATTAGCCTATCCAAAGTCCCTGACCTTGACCCAACAGAACCCATTTGAGATGAATTAAAGCAGAGACTGTGAACTAGGCCTTCTTATCCAGCATCAGACTTCAGGAAAGCTTTTCTGGAAAAATGGTTGAAAATTTTCAATAACCATACTTCTAAACCTTGTAGAAAGCCTTCCCAGAACAGTTGCATCTGTTACAGCTGAAAAGGATGGACCAACTCCATATTAAAGCCTTAGGAATAAAGGGTTATTACCTCCTTTCAAATTCTAAATTCACATTTGTACATTTATACTTGTTTTACTCTTCTATCAGGACATATGGGGAAGCAATGCCATAGGAAGATAGAGGAAGGAACATAGTATAAAATGAATAAAGCGGTATAAAATATTGGAATAGTGATTTTTTACATGAGATTTTAATAACCTCATTAGAACTTGTATGTGCAAAGGAAGGCAACCCAATGCCCAGTTTTGGCAGTATAATGTATGAACATAATAATAATCAGAGCCCATTTGGAACAATTAAATGCCTAGCAACCAAAACCATGTTTCCAAATGTTTTCTTTCTATCAGGAGCACCACTAGAGAGTTAACATAAATTCCTACCTTGCTAACAGAGCTTTTTTTTCCAACAAGGAAGTGAGAGCAAGTCAAAACAGCTACAAAAAAGAAATTACATTCTGCTGGACTGTATGCGAATGTAATGAATCTTAATCATATCTTATTTTCTGTTTGTGCTTTTACTCACTTCTTGTCTAGAAAAATACTACAGCAGTTGTAATGTAGTACAACACATGGGTTACTTATTACAACATACTCCTGGATCCTTGACTTGCAAAACCCAATTCATTACCTATGGGTTGGTTGTAAGCCAATAGTCAAGTCAAGAAATAATGAAAATACTCATAATCCAAAATTATTAACAATATCAGGAGCTTACCAGGAACAAATATTTGTAATCACCATTCAAGGTGACATATTTCAGGAAGAGAGGATCATAGAGGAACAACCACAAAGGTTATGGTGAGAAGAGATTAAATGAATCGAGAAGCCCTCTACCCAAGCATTGAATAGCACAGTAAGAGAGGATGAAATGGAGCTGGTTGCTGTTTGGAAGAAGAGTCCTCTACCATTAGCACATCAGACATCTGTCTCTCTTGTGTTATTTCTCTCCTAAGAAAAGTCTGTAGGCTTTAGAAAAATTGGTGAAATGGTCCATTATGACATTCTGTACCTATTAGTGAGATCAGTCACCTGATCCCCACTCTCTTATTTCTGCACAACCTTCTTCTTCTTTAAATTGTGATTGCTTTCTTTACCTTCTCTACCTTTACCTATTTTGGGAACATATTGATGCACTGTGTGAAAGTAAGTAGTGATGGCGCGAACCCGGAATTTGATGTTCGCGAACGGCGAACGCGAACCTC
>CM070033.1:107744937-107789461 GCA_036250615.1 Ptychadena robeensis | reverse complement strand
GATTATGTCTGCTGACTGTGACTCACAGGGGTCAAAGTTTCTGCAATATTAAAAGATAGGTGGCGTACCGAACTCGCCATGTGTTCGCGAACTCGCCATGTGTTCGCGAACATGGGCGGACGCGAACATGCGATGTTCGCCGTGAATAGTTCTCCCCATCACTAAAACAGTTCGGGCCATCACTAAAAGTAAGCCCTCAAACATATCTGAGCTCAGAGTGCACTTACAAATGTTTTCCTGACATCTTGCCTCTTTGTTTACTAACGTGCAAGTGGAAATATGTTTTGAACTCAGCTGTGATTCTGTTTGTAAGTCAAGACTTTAGTTGAAATTTGCAAAAAAAAATTTTATTGTTACCAAAGTTGGTCTTAAGTCAAGTCTGTATACTCAGGGGTGCACATAAGTGGCACTCTGGTACTCAAAAAGGGCCAAAAGCTAGCTATGCGTACCTGCATGATTGTTACAAAATGTAAATGCGTACTAACAACTTGGAGGCACTACGTGTCTGGGCGGCCCTAGTTATCAGGTGCACCGGAGGAGTCTGGCTGTCAGCAATAGAGGGGAGAGATCGGCAGCACAATAGCATCCCTCCCACAAAAAATAGCTGTACAAACAACTTCACTTTATCATGTATACACTACTGTAAAAGTTAAATTTTTTAGATTGGCAAAATTATTTCAGTTTTTATTGTTAAATGTAATTTATGTCACTTATAACCTCAGGGAAATATTAATAACTATGAATGGTTGCAGTTAGGAGTGTGAAATTGAGACTATAAATTACTAATCCAAAATAAAAGGGTGTTGGATATCTGGGGATGGAATGTCACAGTTGGCATATGTATGGGTAGAATTTGACAAAGAAAAGCACTGTTGGAATGTTGACAGTTGGAATATGAAAGATTGACATATGGACTGCAGGTAGTCTCAGGGGTAAGTTACTAACTCAGAAAATCTCAGGGTTGTACTACTGAGGTATGAGATCTGGGGGTTCAAACAGTGTTGTACTGTGAGAGTTACATTTGACCCAAAGCCAGCTGGTGATCTGTGGATGGAGACAGCTAATCGGATAATCAATCAGGAACAGGAAGGTCCATCTGCAGCAGAATCTGCCATGCAGGAGGCTGACGCAGAGGACAGTGAGGGAGACAGTGAGGAAGACCACCCTACATATTGGGTGAGTATCACACACCATCTCCTTGTACTCATCTGAGGAGCTCACTAAAAAGTTATGTGCACCCCTGTGTATACTAAAGCTTTCTATGATGATTGGTTTAGGTATTTACACTAATTTAAGTATAACATTTGCCTCTAAACCTGATAATATATGTCTGATTGGACAGCAGTCATTACTTGACTACTGTCTTCCTTCTTAATTGTTCCCTTGTGTAGAATATACTGCTAGCTTGTAAACACAGAACCTCATCATATCATGTTTCTGGTGATATACCAAAGTTGTGTCATAATGGAACGCACATAAAAACAAAATAGCAAATAAGATTCACAGGATAATAACACATTTTAGGATTTTTAGAATTCCAGGATTTGCGGTTTGGGAGGGGGATGTCTGGAAGACAAAAATAACCTGAAACCGCTGAAATCATTACTTGCTCCCTGATGAAACAATGTTGATTGGAATACTTTGTGCTATGCAACCCTCATGTCAATGACTCTTCAATTGTGTGCAGTAATTCAGCTTAATTTGATCTTGTTTGGCTCGGCCATTACACCACACATCTTGTAACTTCACTTCGATTACATGAAATATTCAGGTTCAGATGAAAAATATAACACAATAACAATATACATGTATATATAAATATGCCCATCAGCCTTCCCCAAACCAGCTCGATGGTTGTTCACCATATTGACTGCTTAAACATGTCAAACCAAAAAACTCGTGGGTCATTGACCCTTGTAAGAGCTCAGTATTGATTTAAGCTTATGACTGCCCTTAAACCAGCACATCACACGACATTAATTATTTATACATAAACAATTTTAACCTTAGCACTTTCAGGACCGCCATGCTGTGACAAGAAAGTAATACATTATACAAACAATAATACATAAACTAAAGTAACATGGGGGGCAGGTGGGAACTAACTTCCTCAAAAGAGGATGAACCCCTTCTGTTCTGTCGCTTTAAGGGACCAGTAGCTGCGCGCTTCAGTTCTGGCGGGGCGGAGCCTTCCTCTGTCCTCCAGTACTTCCCGACAGGTGCCCTCCCATCTAGGTGGTGACTGGCTTTATTACCTTTGCAAACCAAGAAAACTGACCGGTCTTAAAAAATTACTAAATACTTCAAAGTCAGAAAACAGGCAAAGTAAGGTAATGGGAGTGTTCCTGGAAGCTCAAAAATATGACTTACCATATGACTTTTAGCATGTTTTACAAAAGAAATTTTTTGTCTACACAGACAAATAAATGGGTTCTGACTGGTAGCAGCTGCTCATAACCTGGTACAACCTCACCTAGGTAAAATTTCAATATTGAATGCTAGTTCTGGTGGTTCTTGGTGGATATTTTGCAAGAGTTGCAATCAAGAAAAATCACAATTCCTCACAGTTCATAAAATATTATGGTGTGTACTTGCAGTGGGGTCCTGAAAGGTTGAAACATGAAGGTCAACTCCATGAGTGTCCAGGAGAATTTTCTATGATTGTGAAAACCTGGAAGAGCCCTTGTAGCAATGGGGCTGCATTTTGCTTGCCTTAGTGCTGGGAGGAAAGTAGCCTGCAGTTTCTTCGTTCTCGGAGTAGTGCCCACAGGTTCCTTAACATAACACATTTGCCTTTGAAAACCAGTGTGTGTTTTGGCACACAGTATTTTTTTTCTGCACCCAGCTTCTTGAACTGGGAGTCTATTTAGCCAGCTTCTTTTGCCAGCTTGCCTTTATTTATAAATCCTTAACCCATGCCTGGAGCAATAAACTTCAGTTGTTTCAGTGCACTGATTAATAGTAATTTTAGAGACGATTTAATTGACACAAATTGCATGTGTGCAGTGCTGATGATGTCGCTGTATTTTGTGGGTGTTATAAGTTTACAGTGGTGTGTGCATTACATACTGTAATTTTACAAAGTGTTTAATAGGCTTTGATTTCAGTCTTAAGGTACCCATACATGGGTTGATTTTTCATTTGATTCCCACCTAGAGAGATTGTTCCAAAGAAATGTCTATCGAACAGGGATCTAACATGTCCGGAAATTCCTGTTCAATCGCCATTAATTTGGATGCCAGAGGAATCAATTGCCCAAGGTTATGCGCATCCATTTGCTGAATGGTCATTGCGCCGCCATACTGCGAATGATCGTTCATAGATTGCCAAGACAAATTCATAGAAAGTGTACATACTCAAATTAAGGGTTTACACATAGTTGACATGTAGCTGACAACAGAAAAAGGATTTCAGAGACCAGAATTATTTTCTGTCCACCACAATCTATAAACAGCATGGTGCAGGTCTATGGACATTTCAATTGCTGAAGGAGGTGAATTTCATGGCTGGACCTCTTATCTCTATCACCCCCACTAACTATGACCTTGTTTTTTTGTGTATAAATGTGAGTTTCAAAAAACAGAATTTTATTAAACCTGAAGAAGGGATCTGCGACATCCCAAAAGCTTGTTCTCTAATGATTTCAGTTAGCCAATAATCATTTGAAATCCAAACTTGCTGTACTTATGAATATAGAAAATCTAAAGTTTGTCAAGACAAATTATTGCATGCATGTTTTGAAAAATATCATTTCTGGCCATTTATCATCAAGTTAACTTTTAAGGTTTAAAGAGGACTGTACAAAATGGCCACAAGCAAGTTTCCTGTGGGGCAAAACTATTTCTGTTTTAACAGCCATAACAAGCAAGCAGTTCGCTGTTAGACACAAATCATCTAATATAAGTATCAAGGGACACTTAGCAGCCTTTAGTAAACCAAAGAAAATCTGCCAGCTATTTAGGGTTACATGATGTCAGAAAGTAGGAATTAACATTTTTCATGCAACCAACTACTACCATATGTCTGAATCTATTAGACTAATATAAAATATATCCAATAATCATATGATATACGGTACCTATGTTTAGACTTAAGCTAACATATTTGGTAAACCAAATCAAAAGACAGCAATATGCAAGGTCATTAATTTTAACCAACCAGTTAGATTTTATCTTTTATCAGTTGTATCAGTTAACAGTGGAATAAGCCATGACAAATACATTCCTATAGTCCAATTGAAAATAATAAATTTTAAAGACAACATAAATGCAGAGCTTTGTGTGGTTTATTTATGCAAATGATATATATATTACAGAAATCAACACCAACCATGTATACAATGGCACCAGGTTCTTGAGTGACAATTTAGATTGCCATTATATACATGGTTGTTGTTGATTTCTGTAAAATAGAGAGTTGATGGATATGGAAGGTTTTAACTTTTGAACATTTCAATAAAAAAAATTTTTTTTTACCTTACTATTTTGGCTGAAATTTAAGGGCAACTCAAAGTCCCAGGGACTAGCCCCTATTCCCAAGAATAAGCTCACTACTAATTCTTGTTTCTTTAAATAGCATACAGTATACAAGATGAGATGTTTAAAGCGCACCTAAACTCAAAAATAAAAAAGCACTAAAAAAATGTTATTACTTTTTTTACTTACCTTAAAACTGTCCCAATAGCTTAAAGGTGCTCAAAAACCAAAAAATATTCATTTAGCAATCATGCTGGTGCCTGTGGCAGCCGCCATTTTAGATTCAGTGTTTGATTCTAGGCTTGCATGAGTTGAGGCTGCAATATCGCCGGCGGCCACCGGGGGGCATCAGATACAATGTGTGTCAATGGACACAAACTGGAGAATTCACGAAGATCTCGAATATAGTGCTTCTTCATAATCTTCTTAATCGCGAATATTCAAGATTTTTACATCAGTACCCGGATCGACCGTGCATTGTTTTGTCAATATGTGCATGTACAAGTGCCGAGGAAGGTGATTAATGATTAGTTTTCAGGTGATCGCGTTCTTCTGCTTTTAATTGCGAAAAATTTGTGCGCAAAAAGATAATGACTTAAGTTCATGAATTATCGAATTTACGAATTTTGGGAAAATTTTAGGCGAAAAAAGTGCAATATTTTGTGAATACAAATATTGCCTGTGCTGCTCATCACTACTGAATTATTCTATAGGCTTAGGTTTTATATCTATTCTTCTTAAATCTCTTAAACCTTTCATTTGATTCCCAGAAATAGTCTCTATTACCTCCCATGAGAGCAAATCAGATTTACTCTATCTTTCAGTAGATTCCCCAGTTATATATTTATTTTGCTTAATAGTAAAAAGGTTATAGTATATACAAATCATCAAAAGCATTTGAAGTAGCTACTTTTACCATTTTAAGTCTCCAGCTGAGAAATGAAGGGGATTTGTGCCAAACAATAATTCAGGGAAAAGTTCAGGCAACTCTGGGGAGGTGATGTCACTCATTGGAACCCTATATGGTGAATAGAGCAATAGTCATGTCATTAACCAAAGTAATACATCACATACTTATTTCTTGGGACCTAATCATAAATAAACACAAATATATAGTGTAAAGTACATGTATCCTTTATTTGGACTGTTTTAGTGAAATATAACTAAATTCTGTTATGAGATTTTCTTAACCTCCCTAGCGATATGCCCGAACCCAGTTCAAGGCCCAAACACTTCACCTATCGCTACGCCCTAACTGGGTTTCGGGCACCTCGTGGGAGTCCACCTGCTCCGTCGCCGCCATCTTCCCCGTCCATCGCCGGCTTCTACCGGGTCCCGGAGTGACGTGTGACGTCACGGAGGCGGGACCCGTTCGCCGGTCTTTTTAAAATCTCTTTTTTTTTTTACTTTTGAATGCTGATATATAGATAAATGTCTTTTCTATAAAGAAAAAAAAAAAAAAAAAAAAAAAAATAATCCAGCTCAAGTGGTCCCCGCTATCATAACCGCTCGCTCTGAGCTTCCTGATAGTGGAGCATCTTCGCTGCACCGAGCCTTTCCGGAAATAGCCGAGGTCCTCCGGCTATCTCCGTTGAACAGCTCTCCGTCTGCCGATGACGTACATCTCGGCGGCGGAGACTTTAAACGTCAGAAAGGTATATTTTTTTTTTTTTTTTTTGCGTTGTTTTTTCCATTTGTTTTTTTTTTTTTTGATTGGACTTGTATAAACTGTTTTATCCCATCCAAATCAAATAGAAAACAAGTGTAAACTTCTAAAAGCCGGCCATAGCGCTTTATTCTGTGGCCGATTTTTGCGTAATGATCACCATGCGCATATCGGGTTAATTGCTCTGTGATCAATTGCAAATGAAACGGGCTGCCCACCTGGACGCAAGTACTGGGCCTGGCTCTTCTGATCATCATCAAACTGCGCCCCGTGGCCGGATCAGGCTCAACGACCGCTGGCTCCTCTGTGTCCTGCAGCATTTCTACAAAGGCGCTAAGGCAGGCCACACAACGCCTTGCCTCCGCCCCCCTCGGCGTCACCGGGGTTACGCCGATAACGGGGGGAAAGGCAAAACCTGTATCACTTTTTGGTACAGACTCTGCACCTCAGTGAACCAGCGCAGGGAGGTTTATACTTACAGTACATTGGTGGCGTATTAGTCTTAAGACTAATACTGCCAATACTGGTTCATTAAGACTTTTTCCTTCCTTTCACCTGAAAACCCCAAGGGGCCAGCCCTTAGAATCAACCATATTCCCTAATCCCTCCTTTATGAAACACTAACACTTTGAACAATGCATCAGGCAAGTTCATTCTATTGGCATCAGATCAACACATAATTTGTTACTCCAGTTAACTTTTTTGCCCGCAGGTCCTTGTTTGGCGCTTGGGTGCCAGGTGCAGGGAATCTAAAACCACCTTAGGGTCTTCCCCCAAGCCCCCCCTAGCGGAAGATGGCAGGGATCCCTTGAGGGGACCCTATGGCCTTTTCCCGCCTCCAGGTGGTCAGGTCCTTCGACCTATCGTACCCCCCCAGGAGGTGCGACGTAGAGTCCCCAAGGGTAGTCCCCTTTCAGGTGGGAAGTCCGTGTAACATACGGATTGTCCCAGTGTCCTAAGCAGGGTCCGAGAACAGGCGGCAACCGGCAGATAATAATCCGGGACAGGCGAGGTTCGAGGCCGGCGGCGAAGCAGGTAGAGTAATCGGGGCCAAGCGTAGTTCATGGAGCCAGAGTCAAAGGATCCGTCGGTAACGGAGCAGGGTCAAAGCCGGGTAATCAGCCAAGAGAAGTACAGGGTAACATGGGCAAAACATGACCTTCAATAGTACACATCAACTGAGTGCCAGGGCTGGCAGTTTTAATAGGAATTGCCTCCAACAGTCCGCCCAGGAAGGAGGGACGACACTCTGGAACACACCCCCCCTCCACCCTTAAACCTCGGGAGATGGCTCGCGCGCCAGCGCATACGCGCATGCGCGGTGCCACGCGACGCGGCCGGACGTGCGGCTCCACCATTGTGTCCCACAGGAGATGCCCTGGATCTACCCCGAGTGACCCCAGGAACCCAAATCAGTACACAATGTAATGGGCTCATTGGGGTCTAACGCTGGTGGGGCAGACCGCACCAACCCGGATGGCCCGGGATCCTGACAGGAACATATCTTCACTGCTCTAAAGTCCAGTGGTCGTGTGTGCTTTACATCCGTGCATCCAATGTTTTGAGATGTAAGACTGGGATACAGCTGTTTGGCAATGAAATCCTATGACCCATGGATAACTGAGACCCTGTCCCTTTAGCATTAACATACCATTCAATATAAAATAACGACAGAGTCAGTATTATCTTTGGAAAATAAACTAAATATAACAATGTGCAAAAGTACAAATAACTTGGCCACAGGTTGGGCTGTGCTAAATAGACTCCCTGACCCCTCCCCTACCTAATGGCCCACCCACTTACCTCATCTCCAACGCTCCAGGCCAGTCCCCTGGGTCAAGATGCCCTCCTCCTATGCCTGCAACACGGATCCAGGCATGCCATTTCAAGAAGCGATTTATGCACTGTTCTTGGGTTAATCTGCAGACCATACAAATTGTGCAGGTCTGTAGGTCTGTCAAGGTTTGGTCTGTAAAGAATTCTTCACAATGTGTGACTAGGAGACCAGGCTAGTGGAACGACCATGGTAACCAGCAAAGATTCAATTAAGTGGGTAGGCATAGCAAAAAAACATTAAAATATTTTTAATATTCTTTTATAAGGATAAGGCAAAAATCATTAAGGATAACAAAGAAAGCCATCACTACAACTATGGAATCGTAAGCTGCAATTGAGTTTTTTTTTTCATTGTTACACACTTCTTGTCCTCTTCTGAACTGACAGCATGATACTACACATTCACACATTTTTAAAAATCAAAAACACTGATGAAAAGACCATCTAGAAGCATGCTAAATATACAAGATATATATTAGGGTAGCATAAGGAGGTACATTTAGGTTTAGTTGTGACATGTTAAATGTCTTGCGGTCAACAGTGGTGCTTTATCTCTGCATTGTAGTTGTGGTCTTTATGAAGTGTAGTATCTTTAAATGTTGGATGCACAGTATATGTTTTTTAATTTAACCTGAAGATAGCAATAGTAGAATCAGCAACAAACAGAGGTAATTTACCACCCAAAACAGACAGGACATATCCATAGTCAAGTGGTATCTGAGCCCATCAAGATCTAAATGAAATTAAAATGCACATTTATTGGGAAAGTGGCTCTTTTTATACAACATCCAATCTGCCTCTATTTTTGTGCAAAACAAAATAATAGAACATTTACTCCATCTTTTGATCTCATCATGTGTTTCAGCTAGAAAGTTTTATTCAGGACAACATCAGAGCTGAGATGCGAGATTCTGAGCAATCAACTGTGCAGAATCAAACAATGAACATGCTGGAAATCGGAACAAACCTACTGGCTCAAACTGCTGAGCAAACCCGCAAGCTGACGGATGTTGAAACTCAGGTACTTCATACTAATTCTGCAGCACTGTGTTCAGGACATTCTATAGGCATATTCTGAAAAATACTTGAAAAAAATTGATGGAATATTGAGATATTTGCTAATTTAATAGGGATAGAATTAAGGGCGTGGAGTAAGGATTGGGCAAATAATAGTAAGGAGATAGTCTAGTTTCTAAAATACCATGTATATCCTATACCTATCATCATATTAAAATGTCCAATATAGGTTCAAACCTCCCTTCTTGGTTGGTTGGGTGGGTGGACTGGTTAGTACAGCAATTTTTGGATGGAAAACTGAATAACTCGGCATGTACTGTGTTGTACACTCCATTTGAATGATTACTTTCTGAATCTAACTCGGAATCTGAGGTGTCAAAGCCACTGGATGTGCTGTCTTTCTCATATTTGGATGACTTGTACAAAGTTAATCTCTCTCTGGTTTCTTGCTCTAGTCTGCATGTTCTGGTTATCCAGGTATCATATACTTTCTGAAGGTACAGTGTTAATAAACTGCCCAGGAAAAGGTGTGAGAAACAGCACTGAATGTAAGTTCTTGACACCCCCCCCCCCCCCCCCCCCCCCCCCCCCCCCACACACACACACACAAGCACATGCATACACAAATGCACACCTCTTTTTTCCTTTTTTTCAAACACATTAACATAGTGATATACCTTTAATTAACATGAATGAGAACCACTTTGACAAACAAGTGGGATAATACAGTTCCAATTCCTACCTAACATGTTCCTGTACTTTCTTTTACATAGCTTTGTTTTCTTTTAGATTTTCTCCTACATCTAAGTATTCTTAGAATTTTCCATGTATGGTTCTTGTCTATTCTGGAGTCTATTTAACTCCTATTTGTCTTCTTTAATCTTTCCCAGTACTTCTTGTCTCTGTTCCCAGTGTTTAGACTTCAAGTATCCGTGAACAGATTCTGCATTTTTTTTATCTTCTTATACTCTTACTTTGTGTTCTTATTGCTTTCTGTCGTGTAACAAAAGAGTGATCTCACTCAACAAGTAAGGGTGCCATCATCCCAACTATAATAGTAAGAGGAAAAAGTATGCACATATAAAAGGAATACCTACTTACATGTATATATGAGCGTTCCCACTCCAACATAGACTTGTGGGGGTGGGTAAAGGGATTTTAAAGGCATCAAGATGTGAAATAAGGTCTGAAATAAAAGTTCATTTAATAAAGTCCATAATGTCCATAATCAAAAAAAATTGTTGTATCCATCCGGTTACAATACATGTAAGTCTTTTGGTTTATCGACGCGTTTCGCGAGTAATCGCTTCTTCAGGGGGATCGATACCCTCTTATAACTAAACATTTTTTTCTCCCTATATACTCAGAATATGCCGCACCCTGCGCCTCCCTAGTAAGGGGCACCCTGACATAGGGCATTGGGTGAGACGATTTAACACCAAATTCTTAGTCCTTCTCTAATCAACTACCTACTGACAAGGTGAGTGTAAGCCTACTCCTTGTACGACATCTCAATCATATGCTAATGCAACCCCCCCCCCCCCCCCCCCCCCGTTTCCTCGTACTCTAGTACCACATCCATTTGCTATTATTTCTCCTGAAGAAGCGATTACTCGCGAAACGTGTCGAGAAAGCAAAAGACTTACATGTATTGTAACCGGATGGATACAACAATTTTTTGTAATTTGGACATTATGGACTTTATTAAATTAACTTTTATTTCAGACCTTATTTCACATCTTGATGCCTTAAAAATCCCTTTACCCACCCCCACAAGTCTATGTTGGAGTGGGAACGCTCATATACACTTTTTCTATTGCTTTCTGTCTTCATTATCTTAAGAATTTAATTATTTCAAAGAAATATAGGTATTACAGCCATCTACCACTCTCTTGCCATACAGACTGAGAAATATAAAATAATCCATCCTTAGCCACTATACTCTAATAAATACTTTTTAAAACAGGTTTTTTGCTTTACATACACTGCACCATCCACTACAAGTTGGGTCTCCATCTCCTCCTAAAGAGGCCGATGTTAGAGGGCTGAAACACATCAAGGGGGTTCATGATGATACCTCAACTCTGTTTTACCTATATATGCATTTTTTACAGTATGTAGTACTCAACTTGGTGGTAGTTTATATATATTTATTTTATTCTACTATATGTGATTGATTATGTATTATCTACCCACTATGGATGTGATGCAGAACATGCACAATAAAGTTATTACTTTATCTTTATTTCCATTCCTTGCCTCAAGTGTACAATTTCTGGCCATGCAAAATCCCCCGAGGCTAACCACCTCTTGGCATTTTAAACCCTGTGGGTTTATTTTCTTCTCCCTTTTAGTAAAAAATATTTTCTTTTTACTATTATACTAATATTATTGGGAATTTTTGAACAAAAGAAATGTTTTGCAGTAAATCATTTTTATGATGTATTTTTCATGACTTAGCTTGCTACTTAAACTGTAGTGTACATTGTAGGTTATGAATCAGACAAACAGACTGGAAATTCAGTTGATAGAAAATTCTTTATCAACCAACAAGCTGGAGAAGGAACTTCTACTTCAAAACCAAGAGATCAACAAGTTGCGTGAAAAGAATAGGTACGTTTCCAAAATAATCTTTCTAAATTAGCTCCAAACCATGTTTATTCATCAAAAAAGAAACTTTTATGTCAGGTGCACCTTGCATGGATTTCCAGTGTCACACTCACAACATAAAGGTAGCCAAACATGAGGCCATTCTGCCTCGATAGATGAGGGATCGACTTCAGCGGGATGACGTCACCCCGCTGCAGCTGGCCTCTTAGCTGATTGGCGACACCCTTTGTGTGCCGGCGTCTGCAAATTGGCCGCGGATCGCGGGTTCCCACATAGGGTGACAGATCCCTGTCGCCCCAAAGCTTGGTCGGCCAGAGAAGGGACATGTCCGTAAATCTCTGGCCAATGCCATTAGTTTGAATGGACCGGCGACCGACCTTTAAATCTTGCATCTCCACAGATGACACTCTGGTCCAGTGGTGGGCAACTGAGTTGATATGGAGGGCCACAAGTGCGGCCCTATGCATTACACAAGGGCCGCACATAACATCGATCTAGACCCTCCCCACGTCAACATATCTCAGCAGGCGGTGGACCAGATCCCAACAGTCAAAACCAGACAGCACCTACTCCCCCTCCTGCTCCTGGGTGCAGTGGTCATATGTAGACCTGGTTTCCCCGATCAACATGACAATTTTACTGATAGGACCACCAAAGTTCATTAGGAAAGCTGAGTCAGTGTGTGACCACTTCACAGGTGAGTCGCTATGCCCTATGCATCAACAGTTTTGGGGGCCGCATGTAGAGGACCAAGTAGGGCCGCCGAACAACGCCCAAAGGGCCGCATGCGGCCCCCGGGCCGTGGGTTGGGCACCTAGGCTCTGGTCTATCCATCTAACTTAAAGGACAGACAGACCTAGACACACACTGCTCTTCCAGCACTCCGATAATGTGACACATGGCTAATAGTGATGGCGCGAACCCTCCCTGGGGTGTCCGCGAACAGGGCGGGTCGAACTTCAAAGATGTTCGCCGTCCGCTCTGTTCGCGGACATATTCAAATTCCCCGCCTCTAGGCGGGGAATTTGAAACGGAGAAACCGGATGTGACGTCAGTGATGTCACATCCGGTCCGTGGACCGCAACCTGGAACGCATAGTTCCTGGTTACGGCCGCAGGATGTGACGTCACTGACGTCACATCCGGTTTTTCCGCCGGTCTTCTCACTACAAGACCGGCTTCTGTAGTGAAAAGATTCTTCCTCCGGCAGGATTACACAGGTTGTGATCCTGCCGGAGGAAGAATTTAGACCTTCTTCTGGCCGGCGAACAGTACGGGTCGAACACCCGTACTGTCCGCCGGCGAGGCGAACGGCGAACATGCCGTGTTCGCGGCCGAACTGTTCTCCGGCGAACAGTTCGGCCCATCTCTAATGGCTAATATGACCTTGCCTGAAAAAGAACAGGGTCAGATACTTTATGTATATTCTGATATGTGTTATGATGCATATGTGTTAAAGTGAACCACAAATACAGAGACTCTTCTGTATTGTATATGCAGGTTTGTTACCTGAAGCTCCTATTTGTTGTACAGAACTTAATAATTGATTGGGTTACCACTACTTAATATGTTGTTGCCTTTAAGATTCAAAATTTTGTCCAGTAAGTGCTTTAATTCACCAAAAACTGCCATCATGTACAGGCAGGAAGAACAATCTACTACTTTTGAACTTTTTTTTTTTATTTCTGGACCACATAACTAATTTTTGGACCACATAAATCAGTTGACAGGTAAACACACACATATATTTAAACTTAGTATCCAGCGGTTTGCATGTAGTTCAGCTGCCATTTCTTTCCTGTTTTTCATTTCTCCACCTAATCCAAGTTCTGTAATCAATCTCCCTTTGGAGAAGACACAGAAAGCAGGACTGTTTAGATAAAGATAGCTGAAAGACCTATAGTAATATAGGCTGATGTTGTACAGATCTAATGAATTCTGTCATCCTTTTGTTTTTTCATACAACTTTTCTGTGCATGCAGATCTGGCAACACAAATAGTTTTTTTATAAGAATCATAGGTCAATGTAATCAGCTACACCTGATTTTGGGTTTTGTTGATTGGTGGAAAGCCAGACTAATTAACATAAAGAATAAACAGTCAACATCAACCTTGTAAGTTTTCACATGAGAGGAGCCCTAGCTTGTGGGAGACACTGGACAGACTGGAGAGAAAAGTCAGTAGTGTTAAGCCGTATATGCTATATTCGGGTTTGCGTAATTTCCCGAATATATAAAGGCATATTCGAAATTCGTAAAATGTTATTCCATGCAAATCAGCTTTACATCTTTTCAGATCCCTTGTTTGAATTTCGCTGGACTTGCGCATCCCCATTCGCAATGCGCACAAACATTTGCAATGTATGCCGGTAAACCAAGTTGAAGCAGAATATTCAACATTACATATATCCGGCAAAATATTGCGAAATGTCGAAATAGCTAATATTTGACTAATATATTTGAATATTCGAGCTTCACTACACTACACTACAACACTACACTTCACCAACTAAAGATAGAAGATGATTTCTATTTGTGGATTCATTAGAATTCTGCAATAGACCTAAAACTATATTTAGACATATTTTGCCTGCTTTAACTTTTGAAGTTTCCAAGTAAACCTCCCATTGGAGAAACATATAAACTGCAGCAGGTAGTTTTTCTTCTAAAAATGTTTCCTGCCTGGCTTGTAAGGCTGATTTGGTAGTTTCAGTTCTTCAGTACACAGGGTGTGTCTGTATTCTCTTCATTAAAGTAGAGGAATGAGTCTGGGTTCTGTTAGTTTGGAAAGTTGGGGCACCAATCTTGGCAGGACATTTGTCAGGTTACACAACACCCACATACAGTTTGTATTTTATCTCTTAAGCTGGGAAGCTCGGACTGCACTCTTAATGTGCTCATTACTTCGGCTGGGATCGAACTAATGGGATCGGGTTAAATTTTCCATGCGATCCGACAGGATGGGTGATTTTAGCCCAATCCTCGTCAGACTCCAATTCCTACACGACCCGATCCCTAAGGGATGCGGGAGCGTGCACGGAATCGGATCCGGGATCGTATTGTGCAGGAATTGGTACGTGTATGCCCAGCTTTAGGTGTTTGCCTGTAGTTTATTGGTTGTGTTTATCTTGATCCAAATCTAAATGCAGCAAGTTATGGTTATTAAACATCTTCATTTTCCTTATTGTATCCACCATGAACAGATTCATCCTTTCTATTTGTCTGGGTAAATTATATTACAAACCACCAATGAGAATCCAAAAGAATCCAATGATAAATCTAATTTTCAAGCAATTTCCTCTTATCTATAATATGTCTCTGGGATGTAAAATTCAAATATTCCCAATAAACAGAGATCTGCCAGGATTTTAATTCTTCCTTATCTATTCAAAACATAAATAAGTAAAACAATTTTGGCATTAGATATAATTTAAAAGATGCTCTGGTCATAAATTACAATCCAAGAGGCATGTCAGAAATTCGTAGAACTTTTTTTCTCTCTGTGATTTTTATTTCTATTTCTAGTTTTCTAGAAAATAGAGTCTTTGAGATAGAGGAGAAGCATCGTGAAGAAATGGATGTGCTGAAATCTGAGAAACATCATGTGGAAGACTTACTTGCCAAGCAGAGTGGCCTGATCACGGAACTGGGGGAGCAACTCAATGATGCAATGCATAACAACAGTGTCTTACAACAACAGCAGGCACAACTCATGGAGACTGTAGGCCAACTAGCCACCCTGGTTTCCCAATATAATCGTTAGTAAAAGTCTATTACCCTCAAAAATGCTTTTTTAGCTCTTATTTAAGCATGAGAAAGAAAACATGTAATTGATGAAGAAATCACATATTTTTTTATTCTGCCCAAATAGACTAAAACATATTGATTATCTGACTTTAGAAATAATTTTATTTATGTCACATTTGTCCAGAGCTGAAAGAATAGGTGAATACAAATATCACTTTCCCTTCTACTCATCGAGAAGGGGGACAGCCAACCAGGTAGTGTTGAGCTCGAATATTCGATTTTCGAATATTTAGCTCGAATATCGCTATTTCGCCATTTCGCGAATATGCGCGAATATATCATCGGATCGGATCATCGGATCCGACGCGATCGCGATTTTGCGCGATTTATTGCGCTTTTATAATCGCGATCCATTACAATTAATGGGATCGCGATTATATAATGTGATTTTTTAAAACGGAAATATATTCGAGCTCCATTGACTTGCATGCATTGCGCATATGTGATCGCAATTGCGATTTTTAGATCGCAATTCATGTCGTAAGTGCGGATATTCGAGATTACGAATATGGAATCAAAAATTATGGCGGATAATCGCGAAATTACGCGAATTCGAATATTGCCTAGTCGCTCATCACTACAACCAGGTTAAAGCATATAATTCCAGACATGCAAGCAGTAACAAGTTCATTCAATGTTGAAGGTCCTTACCATCTTCTCCTAGAGCAGTGATGGCGAACCATTTAAAGGGGAGTGCCCAAATTGAAACCCAAACCCACTTATTTATCTCAAAGCACGGGCATGGCGATATAACCTGAATTACACACACAAATCATATACACTCACTAAACATGTAAACAAACAACTACTTTCTTATAAGACAGAATAGGAGAGGGTATGGGGTCAGTCAAAAAAGAGGGGAAAAGAACTGACAGCATTGAATGGCAATAGGCTGTGCTGGCTGACAGCTCGAGTGCAGAGAGAGCTCCGAGTGCCACCTCTGGCATGCATTGGTGGTTCGCCATAGAGTTAACCTAAAATGGCATGATCTTTGCCACCTACCTCATGCTAAAATCTGGTCATTTCTTATTAGCTTAGGAACACAATATGGACTGTTTACATTCTTCCTGAACTCTGTTTTATTTTACAATTTTTTTTTTTAGATATTCCAGTCATACCAAAGGAAGAGCAGATGTCTTTCCGAGATTGTGCAGATGCTTATAAAGCTGGATTAACATCTAATGGGGTCTATACGCTGCGCTTTTCTAATTCTACAGAGACAATAAAAGTGAGTAGTTACCAAATTCAATAACTATAAACAACGTGTTCAACGTGTTTTAAATCCACCTGTTCTGCTTTTAGATGAATGAACATATGCTATGCAGGAGTGAACCTTCTGTTTAGTCCACCCCTACATGACCTGCAGGAAGTAACACCATTTTTATAGCCCTCATTCAATAGTCTAAAATTCCCAATTTAGTATCTCTACCATCATACATTACCACTAGTGTTGAGCTTGAAAATTCGAATTGCGAATATATTCGGCAAATATTGGCTATTCGAGAATTTGCAAAATTCGCGAATATGGTGCCGGATATTCACAATTTTGAATATTCGCGATATTCTGCATTGGGATGCTTATGGCCATGGATTGCGAATATATATTTGCAATGTGACCATTCATTTTAAAGGTAATTGTGAGGTGAATAAATATATTTGGGTCGTGAGCAGCCACAGATTTTATAAGGTTTTAAATAACAAAGAAACTTTTTTGGGGAGAGGAAAAATATGAGAATCTGAAGAATGCATTTTTTGTCAGTAGAGCATTTTTATAACACAACTGGTACAGTGTCTTTAGCATCAAGTGTCAGCTTAGCTTTCAGAAAAGCACGAATGTGAAAGAGCATCCAAACTCATCTAAAGTCCAGATTCTGATATCATAAACGAAGAAAACCAGAAAACTTTGTTCAACAAAAAAGGCATCAAACATTGACAGCCCTTTCAATTAGTGTCTTGTAAGGGAGGAATTTACTGCAATCCATATGGGCACTCACAAGACATGTGTTAACACTAGAGCTTTTGATGAATAATAGTACCTGTCTAAAGTTACACAGAGCATACCACATGGCTGTACATTTTGATGATATTTTTCTGCTTAGATGGTTTCCGGAATAAAAAAACTGAGCAAATAATGCATTTTAACATACCACCAATAGGTTACAGAAGGAGGGCAACAGTGCTTGTTAACAGTACTTAAGTGGAACTGAAAATATGTCTTGTTTGACAAATAGGAATTATCCTGTACTGAAGAACTTTAATTATATGGATGATAGATCGTTCATTGTGGCAGGATAAGAGGTGTTTAACATGTAAACCTAAATGCTGCTAGAAAATGTAATCACTTGGACCGTAAACATTGTGCATTCCACATATGCAAAAAAAATCCACTATTGCAAAATGGAAGCCACCTGCTTCTTCTGGTAATTAGTATTTCTCATTCACACTAAGGGAATCCATCAAAATGCCTTCAAATAAATTTGCAATAAACAGCAAATAGCTAAATGCTATAAGTTTTTATTTTTAAAACTTTATTTTATTTTATTTATTATATTGCCTCCAAAAAAAAAAGAAAGAAGATGCTCACTTTAAGGTTTTTTATCCCTGGTCGGTAGAACTATTGTACGAGGTCCAAGCAGTATTAAAAATGTAGCAATGAGAAACATCTCCTTGCAGCGCTCTATGGACATTGACATAGAGTTACAGTTAGACATAGACTTCACCATTTAGTCTAGTAATAGGTAATTAGAGTGGGTTTGGGTAGGCCCATCAGGCTTTTTCAAAATATATGGTTCCCAATGTTTTCTATAATAGTTGTCTCCTTTTAAAGCACTGTGTCATCATCTGCTCAACCCTGTGACACCATATCACAGTATTTTCCACTAATTTCTCAACTTCACCCCAAATATACACTTTTTGGTCAGTTTTATATATTAATCTAAGTATAACACTTTCCTGCATTACAGTCTTATATTCCTTTCTGTGGCCGCATCTGGAACACCTGGTAACATTTTGGCATCATTAGTACTCTACTTACTCACATATTTAGCATCATTGTATCTCTGACACTTTCTTCTACCTCCCTAGAGCAACATGCAATACAACTGAGGGTTTCTGTCTCTTGCACCAATGCTTGCACACTAAGCAAATTAATTTGGCTAGCTTTCACACTTAATAATGAGATATGGGATGAACCCTAAATGGATATCTTCTGACAAAAGCAAACCACCTTAACTTGCTGTCCCATTTTAAGGACCACTAGGCAAAGGGGTTGCCCAAAAACCCCAATGTGTGAAAGTGCTTTGCTGTTTTCAAATTGGAATTGTAAGCTATATAAAAAATTTTTTAGTAGCTAACAAATTCCTTATTCAGCCAAAATTTATATTTTAAGCATACATCCCCTTTCATTTAAAAGAATGCTTTTGTAATATTGATTAATGTTATGAATAATACCATTTTTTATGTTCACAGTCTTCATAATCTTACTGCATTCCATATCTTGAGAGTAAATGCAAAAGATGAAATTATATATTAATCGTACCAATAAGACTTGGTATACAGCCATTAATAAAAGAGTGACTAGGCGTCAATTCACTCAAATATTCCATCTTGCTTTCCAGTAACAAAAATATTCCAAAAGCAATTTTTCTCTTCAATTCTACAGGCATTATGTGATATGGATAATAGTGGAGGAGGCTGGACTGTTATCCAACATCGCAAAGATGGATCTGTAAATTTCCACCGAACCTGGAAAGAATACAGAGATGTAAGCGACTAAGTAACCTGTTTTGTATTATATGATGTGATGATCGTAAAATTTGTGTACTCTTAACAAAGAAATTCCTTGTTTGACTAACCCCATCAATACAATTGGTAAGAAAAAAACGTTTTTGGCAGAATCAATAGTCCATGTTTCTTCTGCCAAAAACAAATTTCCTTTCACCCCCCAACTTTTTGCCTTCTGTACCTGCAGCATACATGCACTAAAGTAGACACAGGTACAAGGGCACAGTGACCTAGTGATCATAGTAATTGAAAAGAGAATATGCCAGACTAGCTGAAAACTAGCTGTGTCAGTCCATCCTTAAAGGCAAACATAGCTTTTCTTAAAATTAGATGCAATGGAGTAAGTATAGCCCTACAACCAGAGTTGTGTTTTTCACAGGGTTATCAAGTGAAAATAAAGAGGAAAATGCCTGGATAAAGAAAAATATTGCAGCCATAATCCATAGGCTTACACCCTTCTGTTGGTCCCATTCTATCAAAAATTATGGTGCTAAAAATACGTTTTATATCTACTTTATTCCCCCCACATGTCCTTGGTGTCCTTAATGACACCAGAGATGTGAAGACTTGGGAAAATGCAGGCATGGGAGCGGGCACCTGGCATCATATATGACATTGGGTACATCCTTATGCCTGTATGTTTTTCTTGGGAAGTCTCCAGAGAGAAGCCAGCATCACTGGAGCAGGTAAGCTACCCGAGTGTGACTTGAGGTTATCACTTTTTGCATTGGGAATATACTTCAAGCAATGCAACTGCTTGGCCCTTTTTGCATTGGGAATGTACCTCAAGCAATGCAACTGCTTGGCCATGGAACCCCATTTCATGAAAATCTCTTTTACCATATAAAGTTTAGAGGCCTGTAGCTTTTGCCACTGAATAAAGTTGTCGACTTTTGCATAATGTTAGTCTCAATATGTGTGGTTCTGTGATTTATGTGATCTACCACTCTGTGGCTAAGTTGATGTTGTCCTCAATTGCTTGTAATAAAACCAACAGTCTGCATGCCTTGGTGATTAATTCAGCTGTGGCCATGGAAGTAATCAGAACCTCTGAATTTAAAAGGTTGTCCATATACTTTTAGCAATGTAGCAATGTTCCGTCATTTAGAAAAAAAAAATGTATTTGTGCATCATTCTCAAGGTCAATAATTCTCATTGTAAATGTCAATTTTTTTCCATATATCTTTTTGTAAAGAAGGTTTTTTTTTTTTATAAAAAAAATTGAATAAGTTGTCACATCAATTGGGTTAATGCAATGAATTCAATGAATGCAATATTCAATTCAGCCAGGAGGTGTCACTAGTAGCAGTACACTCTAAGCACAACATCATTTTCCACACTGATCAGGAGGAGAAGGGGGGGGGGGGGTCAATAGCTGTTACTGGGAGCTGCAGAGTGATTGCAGTTTCCACGGACAGGAGAGGGGTATAGATGGCAGTTCATCTATCTCTCTTCATTGCCTATGCCAGCAGGGCTCTGAGCTCAGGCAATTATACAGTACAGATGAGAAAGCCGGACACAGGCTGGCATCTCACATCTGACAGCTCCTCCAGCAAGCCAAGGTGCGAATGGCCGCAGGGGACCAGAAGACGCAGGCACTTTTTATATATATATATAAAAATTTGGGCACAGTTGGCGGACTTACAAAACAAAAAGGTAGCATTAAAGGTTCCCTTCAGTTGCGTCTCCGCATACCAAGCAGAGGATCTAAACATATACATAATAGATTTCAGTTGGTCTAATGTTAGTTCGTCCAACAGGAACCACCTCCAATTTTTGATAAAGAGGTCCAATGAGGGGTTTTCCCTCCAATGGGCATTAAGCTGCTCCATGAGAAATAACCACTTCAGTCACTGTTGGTGCTGATACCTGAACCCACTTGGTCAAAATGATTTTTTTCATTCCCAAGGGGGAAATTTTTTATGACTTTCTAGAATGTTTAGAATTCTTTCATTTGTCTAGTCACTTCCATTTATGTAGATTTCATGAAGAATATACTTTCCTGAAAACATTATCTGCAATACATTACAGTACAGCACATACCACTTCACTGTGTTTGTAATAAACAGGGTCAAGAGAGATTAACTGATGCAGCACATTGTGATGTGTATTCACATATTTGTTTTCATTACTATAGAAACAGGAACATATTTTACATCTGCACATTCTTTTCAAATATTAGTAAGTTCATCTATGGAAAATGTTTCTATTTTTACAAACCTTCCAACTTCGTCATCTTTTTTCAAAATTTCTGTCTCTTTTTAAAAAGCAAATGCAATTGGAACTAATGCAGGTACTTCATATTAAATAAAACACTGGAACACACATACATGGAAGAGTTTAATTGAATATATGTCGATTACAGTTTTGGGTATATTTTTTTTAACTGCATTCTAGAATAGCCATGAATGACCACAAGCCCTTGGCTCAGACATGGGCAAACTGTGGTGAGTGGCCATATCTGGCCCACTTTGTTTATTGGTGACAAGATGCCCTGGCAACCCTGCAATGAGCTGAGATAATGCCTATAGGCGAAACCAGATCACCATTAGCATGTCCCCCGAAAACCGACTGTAGAATGCTGGTTTTCAGACAAGTAAAAACCCCTGTTCCCTACTTGTCATGTGAATGAGCCTTAAGGAATTCTTTATCCCATCTATCTGCTCTTAGTCCAACCTCTCTGTCAAATTATAGAACCCATTGTGACTCAGAAAAAGGTTTGCCTACCGCTTAAAGAATTGCAAATGTAAAATGAAAAAAATCCTTTCACATCAGACTTGCTAATGAAAATTAATTCCGTTCAAGTTTGTGGCTAACTTGTGACACTATGATTTTTCCATCAAAATGTTTCCTGCGTGTTTCTTTGTTATTCATGAAAAAGGGTTGTCTTTGGACAGTTTTAAAAACATTATTTATGTTGCAGCATCTGATTTAAGGTAATTAAGCCTATTATTTTATTAGGGTTTTGGTACCCCCTCCGGAGAATACTGGCTAGGCAATGAATTTGTTCACCAATTGACATCTCAAGGCACTTACAACCTGAGGATCCAGCTAAAAGACTGGGACGGAAATGAAGCATACTCCCTATATGATAAATTTTCTCTTGGAAATGAAGAACTTAACTACAGGTGGGACAAAATAACCTTGTGTATTTATAAAACCTACTACCCGTTTCCCCCGAAAATAAGACACTGTCTTATATTAATTCTTGCTCCCAAAGATGTGCTATGTCTAACTTTCAGGGGATCTTTTTCCATGAAGAAGATTACGGTACACATTTATTAATAACCTTTCATGGTTATTAATGTTTCCCTGTGGTTTCGAAGTGGCATAAATTGTTTATATTTGAAGGTGAAGGTGTATTTAATGTGTTTGAGCTGCAATACCAGTTTTAGCCACTGGAGACACTGAGAGACTGCCTGTAGTGAGCAGCTCCTCTCACACACAGGAGGGAGAGAGGGAGGGGGATGTGTGACAAGCAGACACCTCGAAGAACCTAGCAGATTACCGGCTTCTATTTACCCTTCTGGGGCTCCGATCTGTAAGTGAGCCTCACAAAAAAATGTTCCCTGTATCTCATATATACAATGTGTGTTTAATGTCTACCACCCCCCAACTCCATGCTGACATTTACAGATGTGGTGGTAGCTGCAGTGGTCTTCACACAATGCCTGGCTCCTTCCCCGCCAGCCAGGGTCAGAGCAGGGCAGCGCTGTCTCAGTACTGTTCCGTAGCTTGGGGGTTGCCTTATTATCAGGGGGTGCCTGAAATTTTGGCCAGAGGAAAAAATTACAGTGGACTTTTTTTCAGAGGATGTCCTATTTTCAGGGAAACACGGTATTTGAAATAAAATTTCTGCACGTTGATACGTTGATACGTTTTCCTTATGCGAAAATCCCACCATTATTTGAAACATCGTTTATTCTAAAAAAACTGCTACAGCCTTACTTTTTCTTTTGCACTGTGTTTAAAATCATATTAAAATGCACATTTTGTTAATGATAGCATGTTTAATGATTTTAAAGCCCCATAATACCATCTATACTAATCTATCAAAATATTGTATTTTTTGTTTGATATTAATGACGTTTGGTTGTCAGGTGGGCAGGAATGGTTTAATTGATGTAAACAGATTTTTTGGTCGATCGAATGGAAAAATCTAACTACCTTAAGGGTCCCTGGTAGATCTCTATACAGGTATGCTACCCTGATCTCCACTGTGAGATCAGTAAAATAAACAGATTAGACACAGAATGAGTCGGTAGAGTGGTCAAAAAGCAAGCAGGCAAGAGGTTTGTGCAGGCAAGTGAGGTCAAGTGATCCGGGATCAAATGTAAGGAGTCTGTCTAGAGACTAAAGCTGGGCATACACAAATCAATTTCTTAATAGATTTGAGCAGAAACAAGCGCTGTGCATGTTCATGGAGCTCAATTGTGCTCAAACCTATACAAACATTGAACTGTCCAGCCCTTGGTTAAACAGGGGTCCAACATGTTGGAAAACCCTGTTCAATATCCATAACTTTGGATGGTGACCGAGGGTGCTCGATAGCGGGCCAGCTTGTCTGTAGCATAATGATGTCATCACGCCGCGGTCGGGCTTCCTCCAACTGGATGAAAGTGGAGCCATGTGTGCCCAGCTTTAAGCACTATGAACAGATCCAAACAGGTGGGGACGTATGTGTGTTGACATGGCCATTCCTGGGACTTTACTAAACTTTTTAAGAAGTTACAAGCTTCTGCTGTATGCATGTTTTGGAAACTTCACAGTGGTTTGCACATTATGCGCTGCTGTGATGGCCACTTCTACAGAGAGAATCAAGGCAGAGTAAAGCTGGGCATACACGTCACGATTTTTAGTTCAATTTTAGTGTGATCGTTTATCAAAACCGATCACGCGATTGGATTGAATAAAAATTGAAGCATGCCATAAGCGATCGAGCGATCCCCCAGGTTCAGGACGTTTCTATAAACATGAAAGAGGTCAGTTGCAGTTACGGACAAACTCGTGTTACACGTGTAATGATTAAAAAGAAGGAAGTGTTACAGTGATAGATACCATGTTAGCCTTTCTTGTTTTCCTCTAGCTTTATCCTCAAGAGTCATGATTGCCAGACATTGGCAATCCCCTGGCTAACTTCAAGACAAACAGGACATGAGTCTGTGTGGGTTGGAAGTCAGCTTGTTTGGAATGGGCTGTTGTCTTTATCGTCTCAGGCAAATAACATTCTAGATAAATAAATGGAAATATCACAGGGTATTTGAATTGGCTTGCCATGTTTGTACCAGGCATGCTCTGCTTTTGTCCTCTCACAGACAGAAAATTATACTAAATTCTTTGATGCTTCATCCAAAATGACCCAGTAGACCAAATATTATCACAGAAGGGATAACAAAAACATATATACTGTACATCAAGAGAAGCGGTACTAACCAAAGAGGTGGACAATATACAATTTATTTATGTCTTTTACATAATTACAATTTCAAGAGCAGAATTAAACATATAGCATGTGCACTACTGTGACTTTATCCCGAGTACTAACCCAGAAAGGTGCCACAGCAGGTGCTAGTGTTGTTTTGTCTGGAAATGTATTATGCAATCTCCAAAAGCTTATGTTTATTCCATGCAGGTTGAATTTAAGAGGATATGGTGGAACAGCTGGAAGGACAAGCAGTTTTAGTCCAACAGGCACGGACTTTAGCACCAAGGATGCAGATAATGACAGATGCAGCTGTAAATGTGCACAGATTGCAACAGGAGGTACATATGTATTTTTATAACATTACTTTCAGGACCAGATTCATATTTTCTCTCAGCCACATCAATTGCCTTGTCTAACTGCTAATCCATTTGGTTAATAATGGTTTAAAAGCATAAGAGTCATCAGTAAAGCAACAGGTGGAGGGGACAAGAATGACATTAAAATAGTTTAGGCTTAAGCCGCCCATACACCTTTAGATCACTCCATATAATTTCCATTAGATCTACCAACAACTATGTAGTGTCAGGTCCTCCCTGATAGAAGACATAGTGATTGGAAGGTTTAGAAAGCTCCTCATGTTACATGGTTTTGGTAGAAGAAAAGTTGATTGTACATGTATGGCAAGATTGTGAGGTGTATGGTAAATTAAGGTGTCCATCCACGGCTCAATTTTTTATTTAAACGAGCAACATGCGCATTCACCACACTCGATTGTGCTCTATATAATCTATAAACAAATCGAGCCTTTCTTCGAGCGGGATCGGTTGGCAGGTCTGTCGAGCAGGTAACAAACATGTCCATAAATCCTGCTCGAAAGTCCCCATCCAAAGGATTGACCGGGAATCAGGCACCTAAAGTGGTGTGCCTTGATTCCTGTCCAATCGATGAGCGCCCGAGCGTAGCATGGTTATGCCATTGTGACGTCACCACGCAGCGCTTGAACGGGTCATCTTTCGATCACTGGTTGGGACGTTGATAGGGACCTTTAGCCTTAGAAAAAAAAAGTTCCATCTTAGTATACTTAGATACACTTTTAAAGGTTACCATTGGTCCTGCTAGCAGTTCTATTCTAGTTCACTAATGATTGCTGAACTGTCCGGAAGACGGACAGTTCGGCCTTGAACATGGATGTTTGCTTTCCTTCTAGCCGGTGAACAGTACGAGTGTTTGACCCGCCCTGTTCGTCCTTGAGGAAAAGCTTATTATTCTTCCACTGTCTGGATCAGGAGCAGATCCTGCTGGGGGAAGAATCTCCGAAAACTGAGATCCTGTTGGCTCAAAAAAATAGGAAGTGACGTCAGTGAAGTCATGTCCGGTAATCTGAACTATGCGTTCCATGTACCGGAAGTGGCGTCACTGGCGTCACTTTCAGTTTTTCCGATGAAAAATTTCCCACAAACAGGCAGGAAATTTAAATCTGCCCGCAAACCAGCGGATGTCAGACTTTTCTAAAAGTGTGATCCACCTGTTGGCGAAAAACAGATGTTCGCCCATCACTTTCAGTCTTTTTGGGCCAGCAGATGGATTGAAGAATAATAATATCAGAGAATGCAAATAGAGAGACTCCAAAGACTGGAATGGAATACTTGAAGATTAAGGACATCTTGTGGCAAAAAACATCATTGCAGTACCGAAGTGGACAGAATTCCTTTCCTACTATTAGGAAATTAGGTTTTATTAAGTGCTTTTAAAAAAGTTAACTGTCACATATTTAGAAGATATAAAACATAAAGAATCAAGTTACAATTATCAACATTCTTCAATAAACATGGTTTCAGCGTTCTGCATTGTTTTTTAAAATAACTATTATAATAATAAAATGTTATTTATCTTTCTTTCATCACACACAAGATTTGTATTTTCTATTTTCTCCCCATCAAAATAGCTTTTCATGTTGACACAAAATATACCTATGAAGGGTTGCATCGATTCCAGTTCAATGGGGACCCCTTCTCCCCAGCTTTTAGCCTTGAGTGAGTGAATCTCTAACACACGGGCTGCAAGCTGGGGAGAAAGGCAGCCAGCCTCCCCCACTTCACACTGACAGCCCAGGAAGCAGGGGACAGCAGCAGCACATCCAATACTTTGAATGTAGACTCATGTTTCTATTCAAAGTAATGGAGATTGAACAGGGTTTTCCAACATGTTGGAACCCTGTTCAATCGTGTTTCTACGATTCTATTGATCCCACTCAAAGGAAGGCACACATGGGTAGATTTGTAAATAAATTAGAGCACAATTGAGCACCATGACTCTAATCTTTTTACAGATCTTCCCGTGTGGGCCTAGCTTAAGTATTTTTCGGGGTTCAGTACAACAAATATGTGTTATACTACTAAGAGATCAGTGATCTGGGGGTTCAAATTGTGAAAGTGAGAGAAGCTATAGGCGAGGTTAGCAAAAATCTGACAAGAGGGAAGCACTATTTTGTTTTGGAGATTGGGGGTTTCAAGGTAAAAGGGTGGGAGAAGCAGGGGTATCAAATTTGACAAAAGGATAGCACGAAATATGAGTGTGAAATAAGGATCGCATGTTGTTTCATTCACAAATATTTATAGCACAATTACTCTCATTTAATTTGGCAAACTGCTGTGCGTTCTTTTTATTTGTATGAACAAATGTAGGCAGAGCTTCTTTAATGTGTTTTCTCTGTTTCTAGGTTGGTGGTTTGATGCCTGTGGCCCTTCAAACCTTAATGGCATTTATTATACAAGTGGCTCAGGTACTGCTAAGTACAATGGAATCAAGTGGCATTATTGGAAAGGCCCAAGCCATGGACTAAAGTCTGTCTCCATGATGATCCGTCCCACTGACTTTTGATATTAAATGCTCACTGTGCCTTGTTTGCTTTTGTCATTAAAATAAGGAACCTCAGTTTAATGTGATATTGCAAAATATACTATCCATTCTGTTTGTGTTTTCTGGCTGTGATGGTTTCTTATTGTTACAGCATTTGAACATTGCTTAACCAACTGAAGAAACATATATGGTTCTATTTTATACATGTCCTTTGGAAGCCTGGTTTTGCTAACTGCTGGTGAAGAATGGGTATCTCAACACAAAATGAGACATGTTGATGTATAAAAAGTGGATTTAAAAATGTTTTCTAACATATAGAGTTCTTACTTCTGAGCAATATTATTTGTGCAAAAAAAGAAGTCAGGCATCATTGTAATCACCTTTTTCTTGCTAACTTCAACACAATACACATACAACGGCCCTTGAGTTACAACCGGCTTGTCTTAAGACCAACTTAATTAACAAGCAAAATTTTAGTTTTAACTTGCAACCAAAGATTTTCTTGACAACAAGAATTATGGCCAAGGCCAAAACATGTTTCTGCTTGCATGGTGACATTCATGTGACCATGGACCATCTCACCAACCTACAAAAGGCTACAAGGCGATATTCCTGATGTTCTTATGCAAGAGAACTCTCCTTCCAAACAATACCCACCTTCCATTTCATCCTCTCTTCCAGAATGAAGATTATGTCACCTTGTATGGTGATTAAAAGTTTTTGCTTCTGGTGAGCTAGACAAATTATCATTTTTTGGGTGAAAACACCAGGAAAATGATTGGTGTTTCTGGTAAATTACATATAATACATGTTTAGGGAAGGGGTGCTTTGGGAGGTTCAGAATGCATTATAGGCATCTTTAATATTTCTTACAGGAAAAAAAGTCTTGACTTACAACCCACCCTTGGTAACCAATTAAGTTTGTAAGTCAAGAATCCACTGTATTTGATAAATGAGCTAATGCTAAACTCTTATGCCTGTTACTTTATTTAATGTATTTTATACCCTCTTTAATGTCTTTTATACCCCCTTATATATTGTTCCAATCCTTATTCCTCTAACTCAGTATTTTTTTAACTATAGGCTTGAACCTTTGCATTGAGTCACAAATATGTTAATGGTGGTTGACACATGTGCAGTAAACTTTGTCAGGTTTGTTGGTTCCAAATCAGTGACAGTTTTTTTATTTTACCCTAAATTATGATCTATAATTCGCTGAGGCTTTGTATTATATTTTGTTATTGTTGTATATGTTGTATGTTAGAAAGTACATGTCATTGGATTATTGTTTTTATATTGCCTGTACTTTTTTTTACATATATTTGAAAAGTAATGGGTCTCACCTTATATTTAAAGTGGGGTAAAGTGCTAATTTACATCTGAATATACTGTTTGCTAAGAATATGTTTCATATGAAGCATATATGAATCCTATCAAAAAATTTTTACTGTTTTTTTTATATCCAAAACCGATCGGGGGTGCCCACAGATCCCTGTCGCCCCACAGCTCGGTCGGCCAGGGAACGGACATGTCCAATAATCTCTGGCCGATGCCGTTAGTTTCAATGGAAACAGGCGCCTCCATTGATACTAACGGCTGGCACTCAAAGGGTGCCTGCCGATGCTGTGTGCAACGGAGTGCAGCGTGATGACGTCATCATGCTGCACTCCATCGCTGATCTGTCGGCCCCCACTTAGTATGTGTGTAGGGGCTTTTACAACCATACAATTTCTGTACAATCAACTTTTGTTCTACCTAAACCGTGTAATATGAGGACCTTTCTAACCCTTCCAATCACTATGTATTCTATCAGGGAGGAACCGGCACTACATAGTTATTGATAGATCTAAAGGAAATTGTATGGAGCAATCTAATGTGTATGGGGGGCTTAAGAGCACAACATTATCCCTATTTCCTACTCTTAGGAAAGTCTCTTTTAAAAGAAAAAAGTGTATTTACATGTTTTTACTGGATTGCTTAACTTGGAGTCAGGTCACTTGACCTACATTTACAGAACTATCCCCCTACAACTACAGAATTATCACCACCCTCATCACCCACCTCTCCTTCCATATGTAGAAGATAAAAATGTAATGAATAATGTAATGAAGTAATGAGTTAGGGCTTGTCCCCACTGGTGAAGCTGTACGCAGAAGCTTCACCAAACCGCCAGCTGCTCGCCGCTGAACTAAGTTCACAGAGTTGCGCGAGTTTCAAATCGCGAGCAGCTGTGCAAGTGGAGATGAGCCCAGAACCATGCCGCCGCGCAGCCAGCTTCCCCTGTGGGGATAAGCCCTTACAATGATCACAATTCTTCAGTAAACATGTTTTCACTGCTTTTCGTTGTTTCTTCAAATAACTAATATAATAATTCATTCTCTTTCTTTCATTACAGAATGCACTTACGGTAATTTTTTTTCAAAATAATTTTTATTTCATTTGAATTTTAAAACAACTGTACAAAGAAAACATTTATATATCATCAGAATGCACTTCTTTAGACCAAGCCCAGCACTTGAACCTCACTTCTAAACTAAACTCAAAAGAAAGAGCACTGTCACTAAGAGCTCTTTTGCACAAACAGAAAAAAACATACCGTATATGGTTTAGCAAAGTGCCAAATCAACTTAGGTGGCTAGCCTCTGAGGGCTTTTTGAGGCTTGTGGGAAGCATGGATGGTATAAAATAATACATTTTATTGATGCAAACAAGATAAATTCTAAAGGAGGTAAAAAATTGGATCCCTCCCAAGGTTAATAATCATTAAAAGTCTAGACATCAAGTAAATAGCACATAGCAAACAATATGCATCAGTCCATTTGTCCACGCTGGGCTGTCTCCCCTGGCCAGCTTGGCGAGGGGCCATCTGATCGTATGGAAGGGCTCCCAAGCTATTTGTGATGCTATAATGTAAGGGTGTTTGTGCACCCCATGATTGGACCTGCCGACTGGCAACTGCTTGGGTGGACTGTTGGATCTCCTGTGCTATACAGATTCGGGTAACCCTGGGCAACCAACCTAGAACTATGTTTGGATCTACTCCTTGCCCCCCCCCCCCATGAGGCTGACAACAAAGAGCGAAATGCATCAGTGGATATCCAGGAGGGGTTGGATGATCAGACCCCTCCCCACTATCTATGATCAAATGGGCTTATGTATATTGTCTGTATTCACTGTTCAGACACCCCCCAGTCTCCTACTTGGTCAGAAGCACTGACACTCTGGTGTCAACATATTATATGGAGATACACCCAGCTCCCCACGACCTGCAAGCAAGCGTTGAACCTTTGGTGTACCTGGGGGAATAGAAAGGAAAATCCCTAGTTCTTCCTTCCCATTCCATACAAAAACAACCAAGTTGCTGGGCAATAATATCGCTGATTCCTTCTTTTAATGGCATCATGGCCTGGATGTAGGGGAAAAATGGCAATCTGTCAGGACCCATCCTAGCGGTCCTGTACAAGCCTCTAGGCCATCCTTAGGGGCCCGGTGGTCCGCTGTTGTCAGCATGGCAGCTGGCATCCATGTACTGCGTGCAGGCTCTGCTGAGTCTGCTGTCAGGACATGTTCATGTCTTAAGCTGGCCATACAGCTATAGATCTCTCTGTCAGATTTCCTTTAGATCTACCAACAAGTATGTAGTATAGGGTCCTCTGGGATTGAACACAGGCAGACTTGATTGCTTAGAAAGTCCCTCATATTACATGGTTTTGGTAAAACAAAAGAAGATCTAAAGGAAATCTGACAGAGAAATCTGTAGGTGTATGGCCAGCTTTAGTCTTAGTCAACAACTTTATATGATAGTCTTCCCCTTTTCACTCAGTAACTTTTTTTTAATGACAAGTATTGTTGAAAGTTGAGGCAAGCAAACTGGCAAGCTATAAAATAATGTCTAACATCTAATAATACCATGCCAAACCTTGACATATTATCAAGTCAATAGTATAGTCAGAAGCTCTTCGGTTCTTTGTTAGGATTCTTTTTGAAACTCTCTATGGCGATATTACTAATATTTCTAGTCTCGTTATGGGTAAAAAACATATTTTTTAGATTAGAAAAGTTCACTTAGTGGCTGTTGTTTAGGACAGTACAGATTTTGAATAACTGTAAAATATTTTTGAGTATTATTATATACTTTTCAAGCAAAAGAAGGCATTGAAGAAACTTGGAGATTGCCCTTTTATGTTAAAACAATAATTTACCACTTGATCCATTTTGTTATTTAATGTTATTAAAAGTTACCTTTCTATTTAAATCTGCAGCCATTGTCATTTTTTTTTTATTGTGAAAATGTTTTATACATTCTACAGTGTTCTGTACACTGGTGGTGTCTACAGCTGGCCATTCATGGAAATCGATACCTGCATACCTTGTCCAATCGACCAAATGTGGTTGAAATTGGACATAAATCTTTCTAAATTGATCGTTATGTCCGTAAATGTAGTTCGCATTGGACAGGTATTTATGTTTTATTAATGAAAAATGCAAGTCTGCTTGCATATTTCATTGACCTCCTGGGTGTTATGACCGTTTCATGCCATTTTTTTTCATGCAAAACGGAGCCATACAGGAGAGTGTACTCTGTCATGCTTCAACGCCATCCCCTTTGCACATTGCTATCGAGATGCTGGCGATGTGTGTGGGGAAAAGCCCACCCCTTCGCCTCCGATTGCCGCCGCTAAGAACCGCCGCCGCTAAGAACTGCATCTCATGCGTTTTTTAGCGGCAGCCATTCACCTCGAGTTTTTAGGAGGCGGCCACCCCCTGACCGCTGCCGGGGACTAGCCCATTGAACAGAATGGGCGCGGATATATCCGCGCCGTGGACAACGCTTCCGCTTAAGGGCTTGTTTCCACTAGAAGCGGAAGCCCGCGGCGCGGCTGCATCCGCGCCCATTCACTTCAATGGCGCTGGTCCCCTGTCCGCGGAATCGCGCGGACGGCCGCCTAAAAACTCGGTCGACCGAGTTTTTAGGCGGCCGTCCGCGCAATTCCGCGGCCGCCCAGCACTGACCGCGGCCATAGGGATGAATGGCCGCCGCTAGAAACCGCATGAGATGCGGTTCTTAGCGGCGGCGGTCCTTAGCGGCGGCAGCCGCGCCGCGGGCTTCCGCTCAAGTGGAAACTCAGCCTTAGACACCGGCCGGAAAAGATCAACAAGCCTGCAACGATCTGTGCAGGTTCACAGGGGATGGGTGATTAAGCCAGATCAACTGTGACCGTACTGGGTTTGTCAGTTTGTGTGTGTGTCAGTATATATATATATATATATTCGGGGGTTTTCGGTCCACCCACAATCACCTCATGGCGTGATAAGAATATTCTATTGAACGGCTGCCCTCTAGTGTCCGGTTAGGAGCAGCAATCCTATGGGTGATAATGTGCAGCATGAGAGGCGTCTCTCTGCAGTTCACACATAGAGGACTACATTACCCAGGAGTCTAGCTGCTCCGTTAGCTAAAGGGGAAGTAAATAGGAAGGCTACATAGTGAGAAGTATGTTAATCATTTCATGGGCTGTGTAGTGTGAAGCAAGGTAAGTATGTGTGGTATGCTTTCAGGTAAAGCATGTTGTCCTCTTCTCATGTGGTGTCTGCAGACTGTTAGCTGCACCTACAGAGGGAACACACAAGCCTGTGCTGGGGAAGTCTAATGATTGCATATTCTAAAGTTTTACAGAAAACCTCATTATTTGTATAACAAATGGTCTGTTGCAGCCTTAATAACAGGAAGCCTTAATGTCTGGGGATGTTTGTGGCATTGCAGCACAGCTTTGTGAACTTTAGAAATGGCAGAGATTTTATGTCCGCACTATTTGTCCTGAAAAATGGATAGCATTGATTATGTGGTGTAGACCGATAGTACAGTGCTATGAAAACGAAATTGGTTAATGCATAGCAAATGACAGCAATTACTGCCGTAAGAGTTACACAGGGACTTTCTACAAAATCACATGGGGTTTAAAGGTGCAGTGCATCAGTTTTAATATAAATACTATTTACATCTGAAACAATATACATCACTAACAATAATTGGCATTAAATGTGTATAAATTTATATATTCTGTGCAGCAAATCTTTGATGCATGTGTCATCAGGCGTAGGGTCCACTGCTTCTGTTTCCCTGCGGTTGGTGTGTGCACGCTGCGGGGTTAAAGACGCAGTGAGGACTCAGGGTGGTGGCTCATTTGGGGGAAAAGTGTGTTTCATATCATATTAAATACATTATATATATAATTTATTTTGCAAACTTTCTTTAAAGCAGACCTACTACGTAGGTCACTTTGCTGTCCAAAATTAGGTCAATCGCTGCCCCAAAATAAAAGTTCTGACAGCTGGAGGGGCAATTTTTCAGAGAATGGTGGTTTTGGCAGATGCAATCAGTGCTCTGGCCAATGATAGCCCAGGGCACTGATCAGCATAGGACCACACCTGCCGGGGAGGGGCTCTAGTACTGGTAAACCGAGAGAGCGGAAGTAGCTTCGGTTTGCTGGCGCTTAAAATGCTGCTTCTGGGAATGAGGAAGTGAGGATGGGAAGTACATTTTTTTTTCTCTTGTGTAGCAGTTTTCCCAGATGTAAAAGGCTGACGGGTGTGTAATATGTCTAGGTAATGTATGCATCTTTTTTTTATTATGAGTTTACAACCTCTTTAATTCCCATCATGTTTCTTACAGATACATTTGTGTACCTTATTCTTTGGCAGCTGGAGAATGAAGCCTGTTCCACTATGTTTGGGTACAGCCAGCATCCTGGTTACATCTCTCACTTTATTATGTGCCCCAAAATGTCTGGGGCAGGCCTTTCCCTTCATGGATCCTTCACTGCCATGGGATGTGCGAGTTAATGATTTGATTGGCAGACTTACCCTTGATGAGATGGTTCTCCAGGTAATTCAGTTTATTATAGTTACTCTTATTTTTTTTTTATTTTTTTTTTTATTGAAGAAAAGGGAAAAAGAGCTTTGACAACAGTGAATACGTACAGGTACAGTAATGATACCTCCAATCTCAGAGGGATAGATTAGCGGAAAATCAAGATCTCATTAACACACGTTTAGTACTCTTCAATATCTATGCTTACCAAAGGCAAGCCTATAGATATTCCGCGTCCTGTATCGTAGTGCTATCAAACAAGTAAAGAGGGGAAAAGTAGGTTTAGTAAAGGATAGTAGGGGATAGGTGTAGAGTGGCGACTGGGTCCCCTGGTGGGCCCCTGAGCGGACAAAGTTGGCATGAGGGTACTTATTTTGGCTGACTTTCAGTTTCCAAACGAATTTTTTTTTAAGAGGTCCCTGAAGGTCTGGGTTTTCATAAATGTGTGCCAAGGGTCCCACAGGAGGGCGTAAGCATTTTCAGTATCTTTAAGTTTTGCTGTGAGGAATTCCATACGTGCCAATTGGGCCAGCTCCGCGAGCCAGTCCGTTATAGGTGGGGGGGGTCGTAGATTTCCAGTACCGTGGGAGTACTGCCCTAGCTGCTATAAGGAAAAAAAAAGAGGTTACGTCTGGGCAGTTGACGGGGAAGTAGAGATAACAAAGCTATTTCAGGCGTTCTGTGCATGAACAACCCCGAGTATGCCTGGAAGAAAGAGAAAACCGCCTCCCAGAAGTCAATAAGGCGAGGGCATCCCCACCACATATGGAGCAAAGAACCTATATCGTTCTGTGGCGAGGACAGTGGGTACATTCTGTGTAAGGACTGAGGACACCTGTACCACCTGGTCAATATTTTATAATTATTTTCCTGAGCTGCTGATGCAGTACCGAAAGAGTGTGTATTAAGATACATAGTGACCACTTTGGCCTCAGAGAAAGATTTTTGAAGGTCACGTTCCCATGCCTTCAGGCACTGTGGTTTGGGTGGACAGAAATGGGCAGTAAGTAATTTTATATTACTGACAAAGCATGTGATGGTATCTGTGGTTGTAAACATAAAGTCTCAAATTCAGTCGGGGTAAGTCGGAAAGAGGGCAATTTACGCGTGGCAGTGATGAAGTCGTGCAACTGGAAGTATAGCAACCAAGATTGGGCCTGAGGGGAGAGAATGGGGTTTAAATCAATAAGTGGTTTAATATTATCTTCCGCCATTGCATCAATGATAGGTGACGGCCGCGATGCGGGCAGTATCGGCGTACTGTTGATTTCTATCTGGACCCACAATTTTTGTGCGGGTGAATAAATACGGTCCAGACCCTGGGTGAGCAGTGCAGCATAGTAGTAGCGCTCCATGTCTGGAAGGCCCTTTCTTTAGGTTGCGTCAATATTGAATATTTAAGTCTGGCTGGTTTCTTATTCCATACAAATTTACTAATCAGGGATCTAACAGAAACAAAAAAAGCCTTAGGGAGGACAGTTGGTGTCGTCTGGAGAAGATATAAAAAGCGTGGGCCATTTTTACATATTGCGACCCTACCAAACCAATAATGTACATATTTCTTTAGGGACTCTATGGATGATTAGTAGAAGTCAGAGAGGGACAAACTTAAGCTAGTATACAACTGAGACAGTCTCTGGGATCAGACGCCTAGATATTCAGTGCCATCTTCTGCCATTGAAATCAAATAAAGAGGAAAGATTTTGTACTGTGGACGGTGGCAACGGTTATATTCAGTGCTTCCGACTTACTAAGTTTATTTAAAGTTACTCAGTAGCCAAATATAGCAAATTCTTGGATCAAAGAGGGAATGCTATCATCGGGTTAGTTATGTATAGAAGAAGATCGTCCGCATAAGCCTATTTTATTGTGTAGGGGACCGGTAATAACACCTTGAATGGCAGGATTGCCTCTAATGGCATTGGCAAGGTGTTCCATTGCCAAATGTACTGATATGATGATAGGGTCAACCCCGTCTTGTGCGTTGGCAATTTTACGGGGGCTCACGAGAAGGTGCCATTAATGATATTAGTGCCGGGGGATGTGTCTAGAGGCCCTGATTTTATGCATTAATGATTCGGCAAGCCAAATTTGATGTAATGTGCCGAACAGGAAGGACCAGCTGAGGCGATCAAATGCCTTTTCAGCATCTAAGGCTAGAGGCAAAGTTAATATATGGAGGGATTGAGGGGGGTTAACCTATTTGCAAAATAATTGGCGAGTATTCTCATATCCGTATGATGTAACATTGGTCTGTAACTAGAGCATGACGTGGGGTCTTTGCCTTCCTTATGTATAGAGGGTAATGTGAGCGGTTTGGGACGGTGTGGAAAGTCTCACTGTATGGATAGTGTGTTATATAGAGTTAACAAGGGGGTAGAGATGGTTTTGGCTAGATATTTAAAAAAGGTTGCAGACTCCATGGGCCCGGATTTTACTGCCTGGTTTAATGTGTTATACCGTCTGCAATTCTCTGAGAAAAAGGAATCGCTAGGTCAGGTATTTTGTTGGGAAAATAGTAAGAGAGCGGTCTGTTGTATGTAATCTGGCAAAGAAGGGATTATGTAGTCATGGGTGGGGGGCGGTGGCTGTGGAAGGTTATAGAGATCTCCGTATAATATGAATGAAACGCCTTAGCTATTTGGGTAGAGCATGTACCAGCAGGGTGCCATTCTTATAATAGCATTTTATTTTGGGCATATAGGTTACGGGAGTGTTTAGTCCCTGATCGAACCCGGCTAAGAATCGTCCCCACATTCTGTTACCGTGCCTATAAAACATTAACGAACGAAGGCAGTCAGCGCTTATACTTAAGTGATTTAAGGTCTAAAATTTTTGTATTTCACACACGTTTTTGCACTAACAAGCTATAAATAAGTGTGTCTACCTAGTTTTGTTTACTGTTGTATTTCAAGATGGTCGATGTACACGTAATAAGGATGCTCGTTTATAAGCATCCGACGCTGTTGCATTAATTCTGGCAGCGGTGCATTGTTTTTGCATTTCCTCCACCACAACGGCCCCCGGCAGGCACACATTTGAGGGCTTTCCCATTGTATCGGTCCGATCAGTCCGCCGAATCCTGTGCTTGGTCTGTCACCAACACATAAAGGTGATACGTCTCAGTCCAGTCTGTCTGTTCTAGTCGTGTCTGCCTCCAATAGGATTCATTCTAGTCTCCATTGGACAGCAAGAGTACGGTTGGAGTTGGTCAGTTAGCCACTATAGCAGACCGGCAACATGCATCAGCAGACAGCACATTGGCATGTCTATATCCAAGCCCACTGGTTGGCCATTGCCAGTGCTCATATGTGGAACTCCAGCCACCCAACTAAGTTCTAATCACGGGTCTATTGGTCGTGTGGGGGGCCGCACCGAAAAAAAACGTATAGTCTTTCTATCGTTGGGTTTTAGTATAACGCCCTATTATCCACCCCAAATCGGCAGTTCATTGCAGATTTACTGTTTCATCATGGCCCACAATGAAGACAAGGGACAATGGACGACTTTCCCCGCAAAGAAGCCAATCCTAATACGAGATTCGCACAAGTCCCTGTTACAATTCTCCGCTATCAAGCCTAAAGTGCTCTTCCGACAAGGATCATCTAGTCGTTTGAGGATCATGAAAACAACCACATATTTCAGCTGTGTGGTCGGTTAGGTCAGATATACATTGCACCAGGGTGACCAGGTCTGTCCATACACTTTTTCCAATTTCAAAAACATACTCAGTGGCCCATCCTCACTACAGGAAGTGCCCCAGCCAATTAATTCAGCAAAAGTGGTATTTTTGAGGAACACTGTTTTATATTGAACACAACCTGTTTTCAATGAACCCAAAAACTTCATTTATATCAAAGCTGAATATTTTTGGAAGTAGTTTTTAGTTTGTTTTTGTTTTAGAGCTATTTTACGGGGGTATCTGTTTGTGCAGTGATATTATTGTGCATAATTATTAGGCACTTAACACAAACAAATTTATAAGCCCTTTCATTATTTACTTTTACCAGTGAAACCAATATAACATCTCCAACATTCACAAATATAAATTTCTGTCTGACATTCAAAAACAAACAAAACAATCAGTGACCAATATAGCCACCTTTCTTTGCAAGCACACTCAAAAGCCTGCCATCCATGGATTCGGTCAGTGTTTTGATCTGTTTCCCATCAACATTTGCGTGCAGCAGCACACAGCCTCCCACCGTTCAGAGAGTTGTACTGTTTTCCCTCTCTTAAATCACACATTTTGAGAGGACCACAAGGTTCCATGGGGTTGTGCCGATCATGTGAACAAGGAGGCCATGTCCATTTAGTGTTTTCTTCTTTTACCCTTTTGGCCAGCCACGCTGTGGAGTACTTGGACGCGTTTGGAGCATTGTCCTGCATGAAAATCATGTTTTCTTGGAGGATGCAGACTTCTTCCTGAACCACGCTTGAAGAAGGTGTCTTCCAAACCGAGCAGTAGGACTGGGAGTTGAGCTTGACTCCCATCCTCACCCGAAAGGCCCACAGCTCATCTTTAATGATATCAGCCCCAACCAGTGCTCCACCTCCACTTGCTGGCGTCGAGTCGACTGTAGCTCCTCTGCCCTTTATCATCCAGCACGTGCCCTCCATCTGCCCATCAAGACTGCACTCTCATTTCATCATCCATAAAACCTTAGAAAAATCAGTCTTGAGATATTTCTTGGCCCAGTCTTGACTTTTCAGCTTGTGTGTCCTTGTTCAGTGGTGTCGGCTTTCATCTTTCTTCGTCTCTGAGTATTGCACACCTGGTGCTTTTTGGCACTCCAGTGATGTTGGCAGCTCTGAAATACGGCCAAACTGGTGGCAAGTGGCATCTTGGCATCTGCATGCTTGACTTTTCTTTTTCTCAGTTCATGGCAGTTCTCTTTGTGCCTTTGTTGTTTCCACACGCTTCTTCGACCCGTTGACTATTTTGAATGAGCCACGCTTGATTGTTCGATGATCACGCTTCAGAAGACTTTGCAATTTTAAGAGTGCGGGCTCCCTCTGCAAGATCATCTCACTATTTTTGACTTTTCCTAAGCCTTCAAGTCCTTCTGTTGACCCATTTTGCCAAAGGAAAGGAAGTTGCCTAATAATTATGCACACCTATATAGAGTGTTGATGTTCCATTAGACCACACCCCTTTATTTTTTCTCATTACAGAGTGCCATCACCTAATATTCTTATTGGTAGTAGGCTTTCAAGCCTATACAGCTTGGAGTAAGACAACATCATAAAGAGGATGATGTGGTCAAAAACTCATTTGCCTAATAATTCTTCACTCCCGGGAGAGTAATCTGTCTCTATATTGCAAAGCCCTGCGTCGTGCAAGGTGGGCTGTGAGAGGTCAGGGTACAGTTGTATCTGGGCCCCATTGAAGTCTATGTTGGATTTGTCACAGTATAATCTGAGTATTTCCTCTCTTTGCCGGTAGTAATGCACTCTACATATTATGTCCCTAGGAGTAGTGGAGTTAGGATTCTTATAACCAGGTACTCTATGCGCTCGGTCAATTTCAAGGGTCATGTCTGTGGGTTGGTCACGGGCAGTATTTAAAATAACACGTACCGTGTCAAGGAGATCCTCCTTGTCCATAGCCTCAGGTACCCCCCGCAGACGTATGTTGTTGCGTCTATTGCGATCCTCGGAATCGTCTTCCTGATAGCGCATAGAGAGGATTGTATCATGTTGTGCTAAGGCAATATCCTGTAGTTCTGTAATGGCTTTGTGCATGTAGGAGGAGGATTCCTCTGTACTATCCACCCGGCGGTGTACATCTCTAATAGATTCTTTCAGTTCGGCCATTTCTTTCCTGTGTGCATTATCAATACGATCCACTAGGTCTGCAATGTCTCTTTTAGTGGGGAATCTAGAGATCAGAACTTGTATGGACTTTGGAAGTTCTGCCAGGTCAGATTCAGTGTCTGATGGTGAGGAGTCCGGTCTGTTCCTGGGTTCTGTGTCCAGTAAGTCACCACTTGAAACAATTGCCCGTGAGCTTCTGGTGCCGGTCGCCATCTTTGCAACACGTTCTGTGGTGAAGAGCCATGTGCAAGAAAATAGCTGTTGATCTCCTTACGGGGTGTTCCAGTATTCACCTCAGTGTGTGCTCGTGCTCCTCTGTGTGAGGTGCGCCCCATGATCCTCTGCGGCTGCAGTAAGTCTGGCTCATATGTTGTTGTATTGCGCTATTTTGCGATGCTACGCTTCACTAGATACCGGTAGTCTTTTGCGCTATATTGCGATAATCGCGCCCCATAATCCTGTGCGGCTGCTGTGTTACGGTATTGCGTTATTTTGCAATCCTATGCTTCAGCATATACCTCAGGTTTTTTGCGATAGTCGCGCCCCATAATCCTATGCGGTTGCTGGGTGTAGGGCTGCAATGTAGCCGCGATAGTAAGTAGTTTTCCCCCGGAGACAGAGCGGAGCTCAGCAGAGTTCTGAGCACTCGCAGCTGCCGTCGGCCATCATAGTTCCTCTTAATATGATTGTATTTACACGAATAAAGCTTTTTATGTTTTTAATGGGAAAGAGTTGCTAATTTTAGGTAGGTACAAAGCTGACCAGCTTTACCGTCGGTATTTACCATCAGTATGGTAAATAGCAGGCCCCACGGGTTGCTTGTTTTACATTAACAATTTTTCCTTCTTCTTCCCCAATTTGTCACAACTATATACAAGTGTTAACTTTCTGAAAGTTGTTATTTTAATGGACTTTGCAGCCATTCTACATTTTGGTGTGCCCATGTCCCCCTCACCAGAACATTTTGTTAGTGATAGACCTGTGTGGGGAGTTAAATAGTTAAAGCTGAACTCTTGGTTAAGAATGCTTTCCTTTTACGGGGGTGTCCGCCACCCCACTGCCATGGTTATCCATAGACCTCAATATATGTTTCATTTTTGGAAAACAACCATAACACTCGAAAACTGCTATTTAATTATTCCAAATACATTTACCAAGTATTTTCTTTGCTCTGAAAACCTCTACATCAATAAATATGGATCTTGGGGGCTTCAAAAAGTTTATTGCCTTGGTACAGTAACCACTGGGTTTTATTTTAAATATGGTTTTGAACATAGCATTAATGATAAATATGCACTGTATATATAGCAGCCCACCAGCAGGTGTGCATTGAATTCTGTAATCTTGTTTCTAGTCAGTAAACTACTTTTCAGGAGTTTTGTTGATCTTTTCAAGCAATCAAAATTTACAACCTTTAATAGGATATTAGCTTAAGTTTTTTTTATTTTATTTTCCACACTTAAATATATGTAATTTATTTGATAATTATTACAGTTGCTACTAAATGTCTTTCACTATTTTCAGTTGCTTAAATATTATTGAGCAGTGTATGCTTCTACATAGTATTGCATGTACGTGCATGTAATGACTGAGATACATACATATATATATATATATATATATATATATATATATATATATATATATATAATTAGTAGGTGAAAAATGTTTCTTACATCTCAGATGGCAAGAGGAGGTGTACTGAAGAATGGTCCAGCTCCAGCCATCCCTCGTCTGGGTGTGAAGCCTTATTCCTGGAACACAGAATGTCTAAGAGGAGATGTCCAAGCCCCTGGTTGGGCCACTTCTTATCCACAGGCTTTGGGACTAGCTGCATCATTCAGGTAATCAATTATATTTATTCAAGTACAAGACAAAGCACATTTCTAAATAGGGAATACATATATTTTTTTATATTGTTTATAAGTGTTAGTGTTTCCAACTGATGTTAAGTAATTAAGCTATCCCCCCCCCCCCATGCTGTATAAAGTTATGAGAACATTGGCCACTTTATTGCATTTCCTATATTAATATATATATCCTATATATTCCTACATGTTGGATGCAGGGGTCTAGAATCCTAACAATGAGTTTATATTCAATGATTTTGGTCATCGCAACATTTTCTAATTTTAAAAAAGTGTGACGATGCCTCAAACTGTTGTTTGGATGTTGTTTCTTCCCATACATTGTAAAAAAGAAAGATTTCTATTTTTTTTTATAAAACATTTCTGTGTGATTTCTTGGGTAAGAGGATCAAGAGTTATTTATACTGTATACTACTCTTGAGGTCATATTGTGGCTATCATTGACAGGTTTCCTCTGTTAAATCCTCTTTTTTATTTTGTAATTTATGGTGACAACAAGAGGAGGATATGGACCAAGCAATGATCAATAGCAACATTCAGAATAAATTATGGGAGGTAGATCTTGATGTTGCAATGTTGTAGTACATGTATGGACTTTATTTGGATCTGGACTACTTGCATTTGGAATACAAGAATCAACTTAAGCATGACTAAACAAGGCTGTTGCAAGTTATAGGTTTCTTTTACTTGCATAGGTGTGACAAACATGGGGTGCTGTATTGTGAACTATGAATGGTTTTAGAAATCACTGATGTGCATATAAGACATGTTGAGTGAGCACAGAGAATATTATTTACACATTCTGCTGCTTCTCTATTAACATTCCCCCCGGACTAAGTGTAACTATACTCTGACCTGATTTCGCTATTTATTTGCAGCCCTGAACTGGTATCAAGAGTTGCTAATGCTACTGCCACTGAAGTGAGAGCCAAACATAACTACTTCATGTCCATTGGGAACTATGATGACCACACTGGACTCAGCTGCTTCAGCCCTGTAATAAATATCATGCGCCATCCTCTGTGGGGAAGAAATCAAGTAAGTAACTTACTGAATTAGGTTTACCACTCTGAACTCCTGTGTGATAAACATTATGTGCAATCCTGAAGAATGCATTTTGGCTGCACTTGTGGTTGCAATTACTTCATGTACTGCAAAATGCAGGACACACCACACGATTTTCCCAGCCCTGTCTTGAGGTTGTTAGCAGTGTCCTTAGCCTTTATTTTTTTGCTTGTTAACCATAACTGCTAAGGAATAAATGAAAGGTACAAGAGAAAAAGGTGCAATTAAACCTGAGAGCCAGACAAATAGACCTACATTAATATGTTTTCTCTCTCTGAGAAAATGTATAATCATTATATGTGTCTTGATTTCTAGGAAACCTATGGAGAAGACCCCTATCTCAGTGGAGTCCTAGCTGCTGCTTTTGTGAATGGACTGCAGGGCGACCATCCTCGTTATGTTAAGGCAAATGCAGGCTGCAAACACTTTGACGTACATGGGGGCCCTGAGAATGTACCAGTTTCCAGGTTTAGTTTTGATGCTAAGGTATAGTATTAAGTACATTAGAACTTGTATACATCTTATTCATTAAACAGAATATATTTGTAACTTTCCTAATAAACTGGTTAGTTTGCCAAACCAGGTTTCTCAAGTTTGCCCAACATGAGTATATGCAAAAAAAAGCTTTCGCCTGCATGTTTGGTCAAGATATATTTCACTGTGGTGTCGTCTAATGGTCTTTTGATTTTACTATAGACCAGGGGTTTCAAACTTTGGTCCTCAGCCCGGTTACTGCCTTTCCAGGCTGTTTACTTTTCCCCACAACTAGGGATGTGAAATTGGGAAGGTTCTTACTAGATCACTAAGTGATCTGGAGGTTAAAAATCAGAGAAGGCATATGCAAGGGTAGCACAATCTGACAAGAGAAAAACCCTGTTTTACTAATCTAACTATAGAAGGTTGCAGCTAAAGGTGGGGTTTACATGTGTAGATTTTTTCGTCCAATCAATGAAGAGCGAACAATGTTTTGGTTGATTGAACAAAAATCTAGAATGGCAAATTTGTTCGATGGATAAATTCGATCTCGAACAAAAAATCATTCAAAAGGTCATCGAACATGTTGGTAAATTTTTATTGGTCATAGTAATTCTGAATGTATTTTCATTCGATATCGGGATGAATGAACAAAAAAATCTAATGTTACATTCGATAAATGGACGAACGGTGTTCGACAAAAAAATCTATAAAAAAATCGAATCGGCAGTTGATCGAACAAAAAATCTACACGTGTAAACCCACCTTAAGAGTTGGATTTTGGGCTGCATGTTGTCTCAGGCAATAACCATTGCACTACTAATGACCTATGAGTTCTATTGTTATTATTATCATTTACTTGTTTAGCGCCAACATTACATTATGCAGCGCTCTACAATAAATTAGAGTTGAGACAACACAAGATAACACACAGGTACAGGTTATGACACAGG
>CM070033.1:107726061-107743519 GCA_036250615.1 Ptychadena robeensis | reverse complement strand
CCCAGTTTCAGGCTTGTATTGAAGCTGGGACCTACAGTGTAATGTGTAGCTACAACAGGTAGGTATCTCACTATACTGTGTCTTACTTTATTATTTTTTGAAATGATTAAGCTTTCTTTTAACTTTCATTTCTTTAAAGCTTGACCCAGCGTAATTATTATTTTTGCGTACCTGTAGCAAACAGCAGCTTTTATTGGTTCTTATGCCCCGCCCCTCACCTTTTAATAATTAGGCTGCACATTTTTCATGAGTGGGGGTGTCATGAAGTGATGCTGCAACAAATGGGGTAAGCATACACCCAGAACTACATCTACAAAGAACCCTTTAGCTGGATTAACACTGTTTAATTTTGATTGCATGTGGCATGATACTGCAAGGCATACAACCATGCACTGGTGTACTGCAATGCCATTAAATGTTTATGATAAGGCAAGGAACACTGCAATTGTTGGTCCTAATTTAAGGAAGGTTCTGCACACATTTTATTTAGCAAAAAAAGTAATATCATCATCAACATCAACTCATGGAGTGCGCCAATGTTAAAAACTTCCACAAAGTTACAAGGTTTGATTGCATTGGGTACAAGGCTTAAAGTATTAATAAATAAGTAATGGTAGCTTCCATTTCCCCTTATTTTTGCCAGTCAGCTGGTACCCAGAAACACAGGACAGCAGCATCTGTCACCCAGTAAAAAAAAAAGTCTACAAATTAGGAAATTTGACCTTTTCATCAGATATAAAGATGAACCTTTTCATTTTGGAAAACCTTGTTCGATTTACATTACTTTGGATGGGGACTGCGGGTGTACTGGGCAATATCGATGACGCAGCAGTTCTGCACCTCAATATAGATTCTTGATGCCCAACCTGCGGCCCGGGGGCCACATGTGACCCTTTGGGCATTCTTTGGCAGCCCATTCAGTCCTCCCTTTGAGGCCCCCAAAACATGTTATTTCATAGGGCATAGGAACTCACCTTTTCACGGATCCCCCACTGACAGATCCTCACCCGGGAACTTCTTAGAGTTGGAAGAGGAGGAGAGGTGATAAACTTATGTGATAAGCGTATGTAAAAGCCAATCAGCGTGCCTGAGCAAGTCCCTTGCCTCTCCTCTTCTCCTCTAGTGTTGGCAGGGGATCAGCGGACAGGCCTATGCTCCCACTGTTCCACCAATGAATGGGGGGTGCTTGTGTAATATATAGTAAGGAGCTTAACCTTTGAGCCTTTAATGATATCTATGAGGCACATAAATATGCTTGAAGTATAATTTTATTTAAGTATATGCCCGCTGTCATTTTTCATTAAAAAATGCTTATACAAGTCAGTATAGATTGAAAATGTTATGTGCGGCCCTTTAGTAAAGCTGAGGGCCGCACTTGTGGCCCTCCATATCAACTCAGTTGCCTACCACTGGTGTAGATAAAGCTCAAGAGCAGTGCAATGACGTCATTGTGCTGCTCTCGGCTCAGCATCTGTCCACAGGACTCTACCCCTGTATCCCCTGCTTTAGAGTTTGGCAATTGTTTTTCCGTTTGCTTTTCTTTATCAGTTTATGTTGTACTTAAATGCATTTGAAGTACATGTTCTCTAGAAGGCTACAAGGCTTTTTACCAACTACTTATTAATAAATCTTATTGATCGATTGAGATTAGTATGTAAGGCGAGGGGTTGAACTGACAGATTTGAATGTAATCAATTGATGTTGTTGTCTTTTATAAGAGTGAATGGGGTTCCTGCCTGTGCCAACGAGAAGCTGCTGACAAACATTCTTCGTAAAGAATGGGGCTTTCAAGGATATGTTGTAAGTGATGAAGGGGCAATTGAATTCATCATGATGACACACAAGTACACCAGTAGCTTTCTGGAGACTGCAGTTGGTGAGTTTGGTCTAAGTTGCATACAGCTTCTGAAAAATAGATGAACAGACCAGATATAGACAATAAGGGCCTCAAAGTGGTAGAAATTAGATGAGAGTTTTCCTATGTTTCTATGCCATCCATGAGTCATCCAAGGTCCCTCCGTCTAACAAATCTATGATGCGTTGGGACATCTGTGGACATCCTGTAAGGCATGCATTACAGACCTTTCTGACCATTCTTCTGCTCATTCGCGGTCCCAGAAATGATGTTGTGTAAGTCTTCTTTTTTTTTTTTTGGGATACCCATCCACTAGTAATGGATTCAATGCATTCTCTATGGGTAGGTCAGCACATCCATACTTGCTTCGGGCTCTGTTGCGTTAATGTCGTCATAGCAAGCTACATCGATTTTAGCGCAATGAAGCTCAACATCCCAGTTTTGACGCTGTGCAAACGTAGCCTAACACACACACATTTGAAAAAAGCTAAATGACTAATACTACATGAGTTCTTTGTGGATATACATGTACAGTGTATCTAAACCAAGAACTGAACTTAACAGAGCATTATATTGCAGATAGTTTCTTAATTTTTCTTGCATGCATTTCATAACCTATACTTTTACAATTTGAGACTGAGTTATACATTCCTTTGTTGCTCTTCTTGAAACATGTTGATCTAATATTACTGTTCTGTTAGTAGTTAGTAAAAGTAGCAACATATCAGAATATAGAAATAAATACTAAAAACATGTATTGAAATCTGTCCTATGTTTTTGTTTTTTTATGTAGTTTCGGTAAATTCTGGATGTAATTTGGAGCTGTCCTTTAATCTGGCAGACAATGTGTTTATGAAAATAAAGGATGCAGTCACATATGGAAATATCACATTGGAGGTGACTAGTGTACACTAATATTTGTTTTTATTAGCCTGAAAATAATGACTGAATTGCTATGTATATTTTTGATAAGGTATGCTCATGTTAGCTGATGGGTTTGATGCATTTGTTTTGCAGGTCTTTGCTTAAACATAAGAATCTCAAATAAGTTTTAGGATGTCAAATAGTCCTATATTCTCCTTGCTTTATTTGCTTATAAAATATAAACAAAACTGTCCCTTGTTACTAAGCCTGTTTCTCTGCTGTTTTCTGGATGCAGACAGTGAAAGAGCGTTTATACCCCTTATTCTACACTCGCATGCGATTGGGAGAGTTTGATCCTCCAGATATGAATCCCTACAGCGCTTTAGATCTGAGTTCTGTTCAGAGCCAGGAACACAGAGACCTTGCAGTGGAGGCTGCTGTAAAGAGCTTTGTCCTGTTGAAGAATCTTAAGGACACATTACCTCTAGATTTCCTGAGCATCAAAGGGAAGAAGTTTGGGGTAAGATATGTTTTATTCTTTGTTGTTCTGAAATACAAAACACATCACTTGTCTGGAGCAATGCCCTTTCTCACTGGGAAACAGTAGACTAAATCAAGGTGCCATATGTGGGACTCTTATGATAAAGATACAGTACATGGACAAAAGTATTGATGATCCTGCCAAATAAATAGTGTAAAAATACAGAGGAACTGCAGTCCTGCTGATCAAAGCTCTGTTCTCTAACCGGTAGAACTGGAGTTAAAAGAGGCTGGGAAGCTGTTGGTGCCTTCCTTTGTAAAGGTTAATCATTTAGGAAGAAAATAATCTGTGTCACACAGGGCTGTGGAGTCGGACATAATTTTGGGTACCTGAAATCGGAGTCGGCAAAAAATTAACCGACTCCGACTCCTAAGTTTAAATTGGGATAAAAAAAAATGAACTACTTCTCTGCTATAAGAATAAATGCATGCCGTGCATAACGTTACCGCAAAACAAACACGTCACATGACCATGAAGCATTCTGCACATGACTGTATTGCGTTTGACAGTAAAGGGACATAATGCACAGTTAAGGGCGGCAACCGCATTTCATTCTGTTGTGTTTTCAACTGTTTCACATAGTGGAAACACTAGCGCCCATGTGAACTAGGCTAAAAGTGGCCATACACGTGTCGGATTCCATGTGCCAATTGATCACTCACCCAATTGATTTCTGGCGATCTCAGCGGGAATGTGGAGCTGCAATCCATAAGCGCAATTAAAGAGGATCGCGAATCACTGATACCACCAAAATTGTCCGAGTGATTGGCGTCAATTGACCGGGGGCTCAGAATTGGGAAGTCCGACAGGGAGACCAACATGTGTGGTTCTCTGTCGGATATCCAATTCTGGAGCCCCCGATCAATTGGACGCGATCACTCGGACAAGGTGGTATGCCGATGATCGGATCCTCTTAATTGGCTGATGGATTGGCATGCTCCCACTCCCGCTGTAGAGTTCGCCGGGAAATCAATTGGGGTGAGTGATCAATTGGCCATGGAATCCGGTACACGATGTATGGCCAGCTTATCTCTCGCAATGACTTTTTGCGGGCTAGAGACACTTGTAAAAGTGAAGGGAATGGATTCGCCAATCGTTCCAGACTGAAGCTGTAAACATTTGAAAAACCGCTTGTATATTCAGCGTGAGGATACAAATACTTTAGATTGTTAGCTTAACGTTAAACATGACTATGGTGGGATCCAAGGGAAATCATGAATCATGTTTGAAGTGTTCCCCTTTGCCGTGCCCCTTCTTGGAGCCTTCCACTGCCCTATCTTCAGCAGAAGATCAGACACTTAAAGCTCGGCCCATAGATCTGTTAAAAGATTCAAGTACAATCAATCAACGTGCGCGCCTTCTGCTCAGCTGTCCGCTGTCAGTGTGAAGGGGTCGGAGCCTGCAATCCTCACTCAGAAGCTGTATAAGACAGGCTGCTTCTCCCCAGCTTGTGGCATGTTGTGATTCACATGCTGCAAGCTGGGGAGAATGGGGCCCCATTAAATGGGAATCGATGTGCCCATGTGGTGGACATTGATATACGTTCAATTGATCCCCGATCAATCACAGCATGGTGCCTAGCTTAAGGAAAACGCAGCAGCATCTTCTGCCTAACTTCCTTTCTCTGCTTTAATTGGCCATTACAGTCCAGTGTTGGTTTCCTAGCCAGTAGTTCTGTGGTAAATGTATGTTGCCTTCCTTTCCTTCAATGGATGGATAAAATACATTAGCATATTATATACAGAGGAGTCGGAAGTATCAGAAACTGAGGAGTCGAAGTCGCACAATTTATCGATTGACTCCACAGCCCTGGTGTCACAAAGTGTAAAGTCATATAGCCGAGTCCTCAAGTGTTGAGCAGCATAGTGCATAGAAATTGATAACTTTCCATTGACTTAACTGCAGTTCCAGACATTGGCAAGAGGCTACATGGGTTAACATGGGTGAGTAGCTGCATACAAGGCAAGCAGCAATGCCAAGTGTCAGATAAAATGTAATGTAAAATGCAAAACGTTCTGCCATTGAGGTCATTGGAAAGTGTTTTGTGGAGGGAAATATCATGCTTTTCTGTCTGACCTATTCTGTCTGGCAGATGGGTTTGGCCTGAATGCAATGTGCTTACTGTAACGTTTGATGGAAGAAGATTGATTGCATGCTGTTTTGTATTAAGGATTTGGCTAGGCGCTTTTTCATAAAAAAATTAATTAAAAAAAACATCCTAATGCTTCAACATGCCAAGATATTGTGGACTGGTGTAAGGCCCATTTTTGTTTCCATGTGGATGTGCCCCAGTGCGCAAAGTGATGGACATGGCTGAATGGGTTTGGTATGAAAGAACTGCCCGACACAGAACCCTGACCTTAACCCTGTAAAATACCTTTTCTCCTTAACAAGAATTCATATCATGAGCCAAGCTCATGACGTTTTAGCTTATGAAATTAAACTGTAAGTCTTGAAAGTTCAAGATGCCATGCATCATAATTTTAATAGTTTTCTTTCTTCTGTTTCAGTTAGTTGGACCATTTGCAAATGATCCTAAAGGACTATTTGGCGACTATGACCCATATCCAGATCCTAAGTATATTATAACTCCAAGGTAGAGTGAAGAAATGGAAATATCTATCTCAAAATGTATGTAGATGGAGTAGTAGCAAGTCCTACTAGATTTGGTCTTTACTTTACTTTTCATTGTTTTTGCCCAAATGTTCCTTCCTGCAAATCCACCTGCTGCTTTATAATGTTTTCGGGGGAAGCTCTGACATAAATAGCAAAGCCCTGATTCTTCATCATTACCCTATACATATAGAGACCATGTAGAATTAGGATTGATCAGTCAGTAATAGTCAAACAAATAGGTGTAGGGAACAGGCAGTACTGGGAACAAATCTTTTGTCTAATGTTTGCCTTTTTAGTTTGCCTTTTGTCTAATGTTTGCCTTTTTAGGTACATCTTCTACAGATCTGCCCCTCTCTAAATAATATTGGTATATAAAGTATAGCTTTGTATGGATGGTAGTTATTTTGAATTCATAACTCTGAGACTTTAGCGGCCTCTCAAACACACTGTTAAGAAGTGTAAATTGCTGACATCATAGTGTCCCCTTTAACTAGTCTGCGGAGATATATTTTCACTATTGAAAACTATTATCTAGTGGCAATTTAATAACCAGAAGACTGGCATCTAAAGAGGATTAACTAAGACAAATATAAGAGCACAACAGTTAAGTATATTTTTTGGAGTGCTTTCTATCCATTGTGACATCATTTTTTATTTTAGGTGCATCTTAATTTTGCTTTGATTAAGTAAAAACATAACACATTATGCCTAATAACTTTTTGGTTTCTTTGTAGGGATGGCATTGCAGAGCTTCCTGTGCAGGTCAGTTTTGCAGCTGGCTGTGGCGATGCCAAGTGTGAAACCTACGCTTCTGATGAGATAAAAGAGCTTGTTACGTCTGTAGATGTAACCATTGTGTGCCTTGGAACTGGTAAGAATTTTGTGTAGGTATGGTATGGTGACACATATTTGATAACAATGTGATGTGTTGCATGTAACATACAAAACACAGTTGGGGGGGGGTCCTACATCTCAAAGAACTGCTTAACCTTTGCAAGTATCGTATATACTCAAGTATAAGCCGACCCGAATATAAGCAGAGGTACCATAAGCTAAGGTGCCTAATTTGATCTTAAAAACCTGGGAAAAAATATTTAAGTATAAGTCGAGGGTGGAAAAGGCAAGGTCAGATAGTGGAGTTTTCTAAATGAGAAAAATATAGAGAAAGCACCATTGCCCCTAGGAATTAATCCAACAGGTGTATCTTGTCTTATTGGGGCCAATGCATGGAATGAAAACTTATTTTTATATTTGAATCATAAGTAGTGCAGTTTCCTAATTTAAATTCAAACTTGTCCAGTAAGAAGTAACAAATAGTCCAATAGAGGGCGCTGCTGCCCAAGTTTGTTTACATTTCGTCAGCCGATCTCCGGAAATCTGCTGAGAATACATATCGGACCATTCACAGAGACTGTCGGTGTCTGCACGGAAACCACAGAACACCCGGACAGGTATGTGGGATCCTTACTGTATTATAAGCCAAGAGGGGCGTTTCCAACACACTTTTGTGCTGAAAAACTTGGCTTATACTGAAGTATATACGGTATGTTGCGGCTCTAGTTGTACTGCACCCTTACAGACATTTTTTAAAGCTGGCCTTACAGCAATCGGCATGAAATGGATAAATGGTAGCTTTCAGATACACGTATCACTCTATTTGAGAATGTAAAATCTTATATTATGTATTTAGCTTTCCTATTGATGCTACAGCTTTATAAAACCATTTTCAATGTAACCATGTTCATTGTTGATGTGACTTGGGTGTTGAAATTGCTGTGGGTAATCATAGTTCCATGTGTTGTTGCCCTCCTAGGTGTGACTGTAGAAAGTGAGGGGTTAGACCGTTATAATTTATCTCTTCCTGGTTTCCAATCAACATTGCTCAAAGATGCTGTTACCTCAGGTAATCTATTCTTCTGCATATGTCTTTTATAAAAGTTTTTCACTGTAAGCCTCATTGACTTCCTTTGGAATCTGAGCAATACTTATACATATTTAATGTACTGTGACCATATTGTGGTTTCAATGATACTTTGCCAACCCATTAGCATTAATATACTTAAACATTTATTTTTCCTCTAACGTTCCAGCTGCAGGACGACCTGTCATTTTGTTGCTCTTCAATGCTGGCCCTGTGGACATTTCCTGGGCTAAGGAAAGTGAGGATGTGCATGCCATAATAGAGTGCTTCTTTCCAGCACAAGCTGCAGGCACAGCTATTACAAAGGTTTTAGTAGGAGCAGAGGAGGCAAATCCAGCAGGAAGGTTACCAGCCACATGGCCTGCAGGCATGGAGCAGGTAGGATGACTTATCAATGCGGTATTGCAGCCTGCACTCCAAATACTTGTACAGTTCTTTACAATGACAGTACAGTTACATTTGTTATCATATGCAGCATTACAGTGTTACTATCTCTGTTTGCTAGAAACTGCCAGGGCTTTACCGTATTTTCCGGCATGTAAGACGACTTTTGAACACAGGAACATGTGTGCAAAAGTCGAGGGTCGTCTTTTACGCCGGGTCAGGGGGGTGCAGGGGCACTCCTGCTCTAGGGGAGTCCGTAGGTCTGCTCCTCGGATCTGTGCTCCCCGCACTGCACGCTGGCCGACAGAAGCAGAGGGAGAAATCTTCTTCATCCACCTCGCCCCCTCCTTCTCCTTCCTGATGTCTGTGCTGGCTGCTACTGACAGCAAGTGTGCTCACTAGCATTTTTGTGGCTGACATTGGTATTGCAGGGAGATTGACATTGATTGTAAAATGTATACAATTTATGTCCGTTGGATAACCGCAGGGAAACATTAATAACTATGGAAGGTTGTAGATAAGGGTGCCAAATTGTAAATGTAAATTACTAATCAAAAAAAAAGATTGGACTTCTAAGGGTATTGGAGATCTGTGGCTTGAAAGTCACAGTAGACATAACATTTTTATTTGGTGTGCGTTGAAAGAGGAGTAATCTTATACAACGAGAATATCCCAAACTCCTGTATTTTATCTGGAAAAGTTGGGGTTCGTCTTATACACCAGAAAATACAGTAATTTAAATCCATTTTCCATGCCATTAAGAAGTCAGATTTTCACAATATAAAGGGTATTACAATGTTGTATAAGAAGGAGAAGCTACATTTTGGCGCATGGTTTACAAACTTCAAATAAAATGTTTAGCAGGATAATCATGACTTTTAATTAACAAATACTTTATTTAAATTTTATCTTTGAAATGTCCTTTGTCTTAGGTTCCTGCTATGGAAAACTACACAATGGAAGGGCGTACATATCGGTATTATGGCAGCCAGGTTCCTCTCTACCCATTTGGTTATGGGCTTTCTTATACTACCTTTTACTATAGTAATCTGCAAGTCAATCCAAGTCTTCTGCATCCTTGTGGAACTCTTCAATTGTCTGTGAATGTGAAAAATACTGGTTTAAGAATAGGCGATGAGGTAAGAATGAAGCAAAAACAGCATACTGATAGTCTATGCTTACTCTTCATGGCAGAATATTACTTCATAGCACATAGGAATGTACTGATTAGCTCCTGGTGCTGCCCACATTCTGACAGTTGTGTTGCTGTATGGTAGATCCTAATATCCATACAAACTCAGGTGTTTATAGTGGCAGTATTATATAAAATATATACACTATTTTTCGGACCATAAGACGCACTTTTTCACCCCCAAAAGTGGGGGGTAAAAGTGCCTGCGTCTTATGTTCCGAATGCACTGCCACTCTGCCACCGGTGGTCGCACTTTGGCTTCCAGCCAGCTCTCCCGGCAGGGAGATTAGCCAGGGAGCTGAAGGAGCTGGTGTCCGGCTCTCCCATCTGAACTGTGTAATGCCCAAAGCCCTGCTGCCATAGGCAATAAAGAGAGAGATATAGATGAACGGCCATCTATATTTCTCTCTCCTGTCCGTGGAAACTGCAATTACTCTGCAGCTCCCACGGACACAGTACCAGCCAGCCGGATAGGAAAGCAGAGACTGAGAGGAGAGAATCTGCAGCTGTTGGCCCCCCTCCTCCTCCAGGTCAGTGTGGAGAATGACGTGTGCTGAGCATGTTCTTCTGCTAGTGACACCTACTGGCTGAATTGAATATTGCATTCATTGAATTCCTTGCATTAACCCAATTGATGTGAAAACCTGCCTAAAAACTGGGTGCGTCTTATGGGACTGTACGTCTTATAGTCCGAAAAATACGGTAATTTCATTACCCTATTTATTGCACTAATATTTATTTACTTCTGGGTAACCTGCTAATTCCTTTGATATATTTTGACCCTTTGATGTAACTGTTTTACCTGCCAAAATATTTTGTAAAACACAAGATCGACCACCGTGCGTGTTCGCTTTGATTGATTGTTTGCGAATCGAATGCAGCCACCCTTTCTTTGAGCAGGATCAAGCTCGGTTGAACAGGGAGCCAACATGTTAGTAAATACCTGTTTGATTGCCAATGGTTCCTATCCAAAGTATTGCATGGGAATCGATTGTGCAAAGTGGTCTGCATCAATTCGCCACTCAATAGACAAACACTCAAGTGCAGTTTGGTTCATCGATTGAACATGTATCAACCCGTGTATGCCCACCTTAAGACTTGTTGACTGGCAGCACTATGGATGAGCAATTAATGCTAGCCTAGAGCCAATCCCACCCAGTAAATGGACAAAGGACAGGCAGAAACACATTGAATTGGCCATCGTATATTTCTGTTTATATCAGCATGTTAACAATAAGCTGTTTTACAGAGATCATTGAAATGTGCACTCCAACTGATTAGTGCCTAGGCTTCTTCAACACATGTACAGTTATATTTGTTAATTGCATGTAAAAATAGATTTATATTTAGACATGAGGGGCATAGGCAATATCCAAATTCATGATATTTTGTGAATAATTCTACTAATATTCGATTCGCAGTGTATGTCCATGAATTTCAAAAATATATTCACAATTATAATCGCATTGCGATAACCTTCAAAAAAAAATCACATGTGGTATGGAATATAAAATCGCAATGCATGGCCATAAGCTTCCCAATGCATAATATCGTGAATAGTCTACATTGAGCGAAATTTGCAAATTCTCGAATAGTGGATATTCGTATAATATATTTGCAATTCGAATATTGGAGCTCAACACTAGATGTAATGTCTAAATAAGTATGTTGCCACCATTACTAACTCATATAGTCACTGGATTTTAAATCAAGCAGATCATAGGTCACGTTCTTCATACACATAAAAGGTGCAGATCTTCTGTGAAGCAACCCATCACAATTACTATATGGTGCTAGATATTGAAATGTTGATATATAACATGAATAAGTATGCCTGTTGCATTTGAAGCTGGTGGAGCACAATAACCATACATAGAAATAAGTTTAAAAAACCAAAACATTTCTCACAACTTTTTATGTATCTTTCATATTCCCATGACTGGCCATCTTCCAATCACAGGAGTCTTTTTGTCCTCTAATGAAATAGAAGTTCATAGGGTGGCTTATGCTACAAGCTATGGCCATATTGGTATCGTTGGCATGAGCTATGTTTTATGAAGCTATGTAATATATACAATAGAGGGGTAATAACGGCCAGTTCCTTGTTATTTAGTGAACTTTATGCTAAGCTTCACATTTATTTATTAATGTTTCTTGTTTTTCTTTATAGGTGGTACAGGTGTATATGAGCTGGTTGACTGCTTCTGTGCCAGTTCCTCATTGGCAGTTGGTGGGAATCCAACGGGTGACTATTCAAGTAGGCAGCACTGTGAAGGTCTCTTTTGAAGTCTTACCGAGACATCGCGCAGTTTGGACTGACAACTGGATTCTTGAGTCTGGAGAGTTTTCTCTTTATGCCGGTGGGCAGCAGCCTTATCAAATCACAAGTGTGCCATCCAATGTTCTGCAGGCGAACTTTTTAGTAGCAGGAGATTCTCGTCCTCTTAGTGCTTGCTAAAAGAGCAACTGCATTATTGGTATTTTCCACTAGGTGGAGCAACTGTAAAAGAATTGCTGCCTTGCTTCTCGCTGACTATTGTTATTGAAGAACAATAAGGGCTTGTCCATAAACCACCTACATGTACAATGACAGTATCCTTTCTTATTCCTGACACTTTTTATGTGCCCACCATAACACAGGGCAACAGTCAATACAAATAAAATTCTGTAAAGATACTAGAAGTTACTTCACTCATCGTTTAACCTCCCTAGCGCACTGCTGAGGTCCAGATTTCTGTACCAGAAGCGCACCATAGACTCTAATGGAATACATTTTTTTGTGTTGTAGGCTTGTAACTTCCAAAAATCTGTCTGTACAAGGGTCTAATAGCCATCCTGACTATAATAATGTTTGAAAATTATTATAAAAAAAAGTACATAAAAAAATTATGAAATGTATCATTTGAATGCTTAAATCTCTTGAATACTTATTTGGTGAAAGATTTCAAAACAGTATTTATATTTGATTATAATAACATTTTTTTTTTTTTTGAATTGTATTGGATACAGCTCTGGGCTGCGTGTCAGCTAGCGCTGCTATTGATGGGGCTGTGTGGGATCAAAGGAAGGTTTGTTTTTTTTTTGTTCGGTCGACAAATGAACATCCAATGTGAACGCACACAAGATCGTTCGTTTATTGATCGGAAAATCGAACCTTGCATGGCCACTTTTACCTTCAACTAGATGAGTTTGAAAACTTTTTAAAGCACTTTAAATCTGCCTTCTCAATCAAGTGGTTTAGCATATGTTAAAGTACTATAACTGAAAAAGGGCGTAGTAAAAGGGTCAAAGTCATATTTGCTTAGGTAGCCAGCTAACATATAGAAGGGGTAGTGAATGACCAAAGTTCCATAATCTATGCAAGGCTTAACATCTCTGTCTGGGGAGTTTACAGGAACCTAAATGTTATGCTAAAGTAAATGATGTATTATGTAGGAGATGCTAAGTAAAGGCCCCCATACACCTTACAATATTACCATACAATTTCTGTACAATCAACTTTTCTTCTACCAAAACCATGTAATATAATAGGACGTTTCTAATCCTTCCAGTCTCTATGCATTCGATCAGGAAGGACCCGGCACTACATAGTTGTTGGTAGATCTAATGGTAATTGTAAGGAGTGATCTAAAGGTGTATGGGGGCCTTTAGCTGGTACAAAGGTTTTGTACTTGTTTATTTTAATAATAATATAATATGGTATGCTGTCATTCTGAAATGAAGCTTGCCTTCTGGGTTTGTCATTTGCTAGGCCTGCACCAAAACTCTGCCACAAAAGCATTGGCATGTGTATGGTCACTTCTATTTTTTTGACTTCAAAATATAGGAACTACAATTTATTAAAGTTGCACTTTATGTCGTAAAAAGGGAAAGTAACATTTAACAAGGTGCCTTTTTATTTAACACACCATGGCAATGCTATGTGAATGCTATGTCATTTGATTTAGCTGTGTTGTCTCACTGATCAGGATAAACCATGTGATGTATAGACATAAACCTGGTTACACTTGGCCTGTTGTCTTTCTTCTGTCTGCCTCCAGCCATTTTCTTTTTGTTTTTTATAAAAGTTTGGGAGATATCCCTTTAGTGCTTCCAATATATTAGAATGTGAGCTCCTTTGGTGGACAGGAACTGATGTGAAGGTTTGCATAAATATGCAAATCAAATAATGTCAAACAAAGTTGTGTTTCAGACTTCAGAAATAAGGACACTGATGCAGTTTAAATAAATAAATAACTGTTTTTTGTTTACGGTCATAAGGATATCATGTCCAGTAAATAATCCTGCAGTATACTGAAGTTCAGCTTGCATATGCAATCTAAATTGTCTCAGGAGAATATCTACCTTGTGTACAGCTGTAAACAGCAGTTGTTTATCGATCCTGCCTGCTGTTTCACCACTGTGTCTTTCCTCCTCCCCTCTTCTTAGAACTTACATTGCTTCCTTGTCACTGGGAACGATCACAAAAGACCATTCTCAGTGACTGTTCCTAAATGTCTGTCCAAGCCTATATTTACAGTTCATCCATAAATAAAAACTTAAATAGCCTTTTTGTAAACTATATTTTCTCTTATAATGTTGGTGTACTTTAAAAGATACAATATTGAGATTTGCACAGTTGCATTATTGCCATTCCTTTTTATGTTCCCTTGCTTTCTATACTTTTCAAACTGGGTGTTTCTGCCAGTATAGGCTTTTTACAATTTCATATGTAACTGGACTTGTGCAGCTATCTAAGCAGAGGTCGTGTTGTCCCAATACAGAAGCAGTGTTGCATGAATACATTTCTAGTTGCATTGATTTTGTGTTTTAGGTCTACATGGAGTTTACATTTACCTTAGTGTACCTCACCTATATATATATCTGGAGATAGAGGGGGGATCGGCCATCGGTATCAGATAAACAAGGTAAGTACAGTTCAAATTTCAATTTTTTTTGAAATTTGAACTGTACTTACCTTGTTTATCTGATACCGATGGCCGTTAAAGTCCCCTTGCCCCTGCGTTTGTTCACAGGGGGGATTTAGATCAGTTGTGGGGCTCAATTCGATCCCCCCTCTATCTCCAGATATACATATGTGTTTGGGATGTTGGCCAGAACACCTTGGTTTGTGCATCTTTTGTGTTTCATACCTCACCTATATAGGTTATAAGGATAAAAGGTACAACAGCAGCAGTATTTGTATGATGATTTTCTGGATAGATTCATAGATCATGTCCAAGCCTGAAATCCAGCATATCAAAGTAAATTTTCATCTTGTAACACTTAGATGGGGACTGGTAACCAAGTTGGTCCAAAACAGTGGTTTCCAAACTGAAGGGGGGGGGAGGTATTCCAGGGGGGCGCTGGCCCTCATTCTTAACCTGTGTTTGAATAGGGAGAGGGGGGGCTCAAAAATGTTCTTTAATAGAAAAGGGGAGCCCTGCAAGGAAAGTTTGGGAACCACTGATCGAAAAGGACGATCTAATCCGAAAAGGTATAAAGCCTTATTGCAGTACAGGTTGTACCAGATTTAGACACCTGACATAAGAACTGACCCATAGCTGCTCCTTCATTAGTCTCAGTGGGTGGCTGGGTATGCAAAACCTTACCACCCATGTAATGTACGACTTAAGCCCCCCATACACGTTCCGATTATTCTCCCGACCGATTTTTCGTCCGATCCTGTCACCCGATTTTCACCTAAAATGTTGGTCGGCTGGCACGAAAAATCGGAATTCGAATTATCACCGATCCATCAGCCCGAACCTATTTATTAACAGCAGATCGACCAAAAATTTATGGACAGGTCCGAAGCGGTCCCGACCCCGGGTACATAATTCTGAATCCGATTAATCTCCCGATCGATTAATCTCCCGACCACATTGGTCGGTCGGGAAAAATTCGTACGGAAAATCGGAACGTGTATGGGGGGCTTTACTACGGGTGTGAATAAAAAGGTGAGAGAGATGAGCAGATCAGACCTGCAAGACAGGGTGACAAGCTGCTTCACAAGAGTCATGTTTGGTATGTACCTGGATTTCTGCAAGTAAAGTCTATGGACTGTTCAGACTTAAATACAAATTCAATTCAAGAACCAACCTACAGTCCGTATGTAATCTGGGGACTGCCTACCTGAGCTGAAAGAAAAAGTAAGTAAATCATGATCATGGGCTAAGTAACTATATCCAGTTGCAACATGTTGAACATGTTTAATACTACATTGGCAAACAGAAAGCTAACAATCAAATATGACACACAAATATCTTCTCAGTTATTGCATTTTATTTTGTGCTTGTTGTGCATCTTTAAAGATGTAGTTAAACACGCAGACTCCACATGTAGGACCAAACAATTAAGATTGGGACCCCCAAAAAACACCCCCTAGCTGCCCAATAATGTCTTTAAACTGTTACTATTGTCCCAAAAAACGAATCAGTATAAAGCCCCCCATACACCTTAAGATCGATCCATACAATCTCCATTAGATCTATCAACAACTGTGTAGTATAATGGCCTCCCTGATAGAATACATAGTGATTGAAAGGTTTAGAAAGATCCTCATATTACATGGTTTTGGTAGAACAAAATTTGATTGTACAGAAATTGTATGGAAAGATTGTAAGTTGTATGTGGACCTTTCGGCAGATAAAAATGGGTTAAATTGTGTTGAACCACCTAAGACTTTGATGTTCTTTTATACACCATCAAGCTTGCCAGCTAGGTTTGTAATTACAATCTAGTCTCCTAAGCACATACAGACTCTTTCTCCATGACCCCTCCCATACCCAGTTAACAGCTTCAAACAAGTTCATTAGGAAGATGCTGTATAATTAATTAGCTCTCGGCATACACATTTATCCCTGACTATCAATATTCTCTGAAAGGATTAATAGTTGGGTTTGTTAAAAAAAAAATGTGAAACCAGGTCAGTGACAACAGCTTAAACCTCTGAGTGGAAATGTATGAGCAGTGATATAAAGTTGGTGCTAGAGGATCCTGTACATTTTTATACCACAGTAAACCATGCACGGTTAAAGCTCAGCCGATTAGAAACAAACTGGACATTATATTTTTAGGTTTTCCGATAATATTAAAGACCAAATTCTGCACAACCTGCATTTCGTGATCTTTTATGGAGCACATGCCTTGTGCTACAGTAGTTGAAGGAATAGGTCCGGCATGTTTTTAATGGGTGCAAGTATTTTAGGTGCTTTAATGTATAATGAATGTACAATGCACAGCAATGTATGCATACAGTGTAGGCACAAATGGCTGCTTAAAGTGTACCTAAACTCTAGAAGGCGTTACAAACAAAAGCCATAGGAGACACGATCTTTTTGTACATCACAAGCTGTTTTCAGAAGATAGTAACTGTTTCTCATGTTAAGAGAACTCATTGGATAGTGCGCAAGACTCTCATTACTTTGGAATGTCACAGCAAGCTTGGCAAAGTGTTTTAATTGAGAAAATGTAACCCTTTAGATTCCGTGGCATATTTATTAGCTATGCAGGAAGATTTATTATCTGAATGTGTAATGACACAGGAAGCAACCAGGCAGCAGGCTGTCGATTCTGTAAAACAGATAATTGAACACCGAGACCCGAACGGGATCTCAATACATAGGCGACAGTGGTGTATAATAGTCCTCTACACTAGGCCAACACTGCGTAGCAGCAAGCTACGGTCCCAACTGAGCTTCCAAAAGAGTGGTTAGTTGTGTAGAAAGGATCACCACCCAGCAGAGAATGTCTTTGCACAGTACCTTAACCAGAGAAGGGCCACAACTGCGTCAACTGTCCCCACGGTGGGTAGATACCGAATGGGAGTTCAAATGGCAGGAACGGTTCCCAGGCGCAGTGGCAGGTGGACTGAGGTAAACTAATCTGAGGTAACCCCCACTGACCTTCCACAAGTTCATGCTTGCTGAGATCCTGACATGCAGTCTCAAAGTATCGTATAGGAATAGAACCTAACATGCAACCTTCATGCTTCCACAGTATGATTGCTCATAAACCCATAGGTGGTTAAACTGTAATCTCCCCATAACAGTGGAAGATACAGATCCTGCTTTATACATCATGTGTGCTTTTGCACAATAACAT
>CM070033.1:107686286-107719668 GCA_036250615.1 Ptychadena robeensis | reverse complement strand
AGCACCTAGGCCTTACTTTCGGGAAAACACTTTTACGGTTGTCTAATCCAGGAATCACTATCCTGGTCTTGTATCATGGTTAACCTATAGTTGTTTTAATAAAATGTATCTATATTAGTGTTGTAGTATGTCATTTTTTCAAATGAAACAATATTCCCTGATTCTGCTACACAAGTGTATGGGAAGTATATCCATACACTGATATATTTTTATTTCTTACATTTCTAAAATGTAAAAAAAAAATAAGTATAAAATGGTGTCTTCAATGTCCTCAATGCCTGTATGGCTTTTGGAGACCTCAAATATGGCGTGCATGTTCCAATGCCAGGTATGCACTATTGGAGGAATGCTGGATTCACAAAGTGATTAACATTTCCATCGACACCCCACACTGCTGGGTTGATAAAATGAAAGTCAAGAGTACATCTACCAGTAGGTATGATGCTGTGTACAAACCAAATGGATTTATAGGTTCTTCTTCACCTTGTATAGTACATTTAAAGCAGAGTGTACAACGATCATATTGTGTATGGTTATATGGGACAATGTCTAGAAATATTTTGATTTTAAAATACAACATTATAGTACAATACAAGTTCAGAACCAAGTAGTATGTAATGCACCTGGTGCCTGACTCCTTCTTTTTGTCTTGGACTGGGTCTAAACTACATTTTTTTCCCCACATTTGTGCGTGGTGACAGAGCAGACCCCCCCCTCCCTCTCTGTATTCCCCTACGTGGAAATTACACACCAGTCTATATTTTCGTGGTTTCCTAATGGAATGCCGACATGGCGAATACCTCACCCAATGCTTTACAAAGCAGTGACCGACCACAGGCGGCCATACATACCAATGCCCAGACACTACAACTCACATCGGGTGAGGTCTTTAGGAACCAAGCTAGCACTGCTGATCTAGAAATCAGTGCTGGTACCCAGGTTCTGGCTGACATACTACAATTGTATAATTGATGGTACTATGAAGCATGCGCACAGGCCTTTGGAAAACGGATCACAAACGGACTGGTACTGTCCATTGATGTTAGACTGACAGTTGATATTCAAGTTGATCAAACGGAAGATCCATGCAGCAACATTGATGTGTTTATGGACACCTTTAGAGGTAGCTTTGTCAGTAATACTGGGAGGTGACCACTTAGAATGACCACTTAGAATGAGAGAATCCTACTGCTCCAGGAAGCGTTGTGAGCCCTTGCTGTGTGTCAATATAGATCTATGGGATCCCATCTCCTCTAAGTGCTGGCACGTGTTGCTGGTATGAGATCACCATCGATCTGTGGTATCCCATTTCATGTAACTGGTGTCACCCTCTGTCTGGGATGATGTCACTAGGAATCTGTGGGATCCCATCCTCTGTGAGTGGCGTCACCCCTTGCTGGGATGATGTCACTAGGAATCTGTGGGATCCCATCCTCTGTGACTGGTGTCACCCCTTCCTGGGATGATGTCAACAGTAATCTGTGGGATCCCATCCCCTGTAAGTGGTGTCACCCCTCGCTGTGATGATGTCACCATGGATCTGTGGGATCCCATCCTCTGTGAGTGGTGTCACCCCTCGCTGGGATGATGTCACTTGTAATCTGTGGGATCCCATCCTCTATAAGTAGTGTCACCCCTTGCTGGAATGGTGATTACTGTGGGATCCCATCCTCTGTTTGTGGTGTCACCCCTCGCTGTGATGACGTCACCATGGATCTGTGGGATCCCATCCCCTGTGAGTGGTGGGTCCCCTCGCTGTGATGACGTCACCATGAATCCCATCCCCTGCATCCTCTGGATCTGGGCTGGGTGTCTGCAGACTGAATGAGTCACCATCTGCGCTTCCCAATTCTGAAAGAATGCAACTTTCCTTAGATAGTCTCAACACGCTGCCAGACTGTACCATTCCCGGGGGAGGGGGATGGATGTCTCTGTATGGGGTGCTGTGTGAATTGCAGGGGGGTCAGCAATAGGGGAGGGAAGGGGTATAGGTAGTATGATTCTAGACACGGCTGAATTGTTGGATCATACTTATGAGGATAGAGTCAGCGCTGAGTGTAGGTGTTAGGCCAGCGATCCCCCCTGCTGGAGCACTTGGTACACTCCTATGTTAGAGGTTACACTGTGTCTGTACAATAGCATTTCCATCAGCTGCTCTCCTCCTATGTGTGCTCAGTGATTGGGAAGTTTTACTTGGGATCCATCCTGGTGGGGGGAGAGCAGCCCCAACAAAGGATCAGGGACCATCAGTAGCCTGTGGGTGATCCCCAGACCTCAGTGTGAGTGAGCAGGGAGGGGGCTGGACAATACTCTTCCCTCCCTGGTGATGAAGCCTTTTTCCCCCAACTGTCGCCCTAAGGAATGAGACTGCACCAGATCTAAGCCCTGATACTCCAACCACACGAGGACCAGCAGAGCTAGCACTCTAAGTCTGATCATTGAGGACATGGACAAGCAGGCTGGGGAGATCACACTACAAGGTAACCCTTTCTCTTCCAAGTAGATGTCATGTACATGAGTTTGGGATGAGGTCCTTCTCTGGGAGGAAATCAGTGTTCTATAAATATTATATAATAATATTTACAAATAATAGTGACTTTGTGCATGTTGTGTTGTAGGATGATCTCCTAGCACCGGCTTCTCATGCATGTGCCCATCATTTGATGAAATTGTGCAGAGCTATGGTATATGTGTGCCCACTCCCTGTACAGGCAGAGCAGCCTGGGTGAGGTCACTTGTAGAGAATAGTGTACAGCCTGGCTGCTTCTAGCTCAGTGCCCCTAATGACTCTGCAGATTCCTACGCTGGACACTAAATACATGTTCTCTTCTTCTGCCTTTAAGCATACAATGCTCCAGATAGTCATCATGGAGGAAGACTACACAATAGACTGATTCAGGCTGAGGGGGCCACAGTTCCTCTTTCCCCCTCCTCGCAACCAACAGGCTTTGAAAGAAGATATACTTTGTGCGTCTCACCCTGTAGCTGCTACAGGATCTGAATTTCAATGATCAGATGTCTCTGAGACGAGGATTTTCTTTCCTCCCAACTTTAAAGTCGTTTCTCTAGTCTGGGCATAAAGGGAAACCTTTTATTTTTAGGAAATCGATTATTGCACTGAATAAAAGTGATGTTGTATATGGGAGCGTCTTCGTTGCGTAACTAGAGCCCTAGCTAAATATACCCATGGACTTGTGATTGCTGGTTCCTGTGGTTTCAGCAGAATGCTCCTTCAGGGGAACATGGCTATTGTTTTAGTTGGAATGTTTTCCCCATTGTTCTTTATAATAAAAAGGGTCAGTGGATCAGATGTACATCCATTGGTATAGCTTATACCATATATAGTCATATTTGGAAGTTGAAAAACTTGTATAGAGGTTAGATTGCTTTGCTTGATATTTGCTGGTCATCTGTTGGTGGTGGTCAGGCCTAGAGAAGACCATAGACAGATACGAGGAACCCCCAGTAATTGGTGAGAATTATGAAGTGTATGAGACTGGAGCAATTGTTGCAGATAACCTAGGTGAAGATATGATATGATATGAATGAAATCATGATTGGCTGGGGTGGAAACGTTAGGATGATGTTGCAAGGTATGTCATCTTCTGGAATATGTCCAAAACTCCATCCCTGCATGTGGCCACCTGTAGCTGTGTGCATAGCAGGTCTAATCGTCACACGTATGTCTTTGAAATCATCATTTAACATCGAACAATTGCACTTTTAGTCATCATTTTAGTTCATGATAAATATTATGATGAACAGTCTTAAGCCCCCCATACACCTTTAGATTCCTCCATACAATTTCCATCAGATCTACCAACAACTATGTAGTATAGTGACCTCCCTGATAGAATACATAGTGATTGGAAGGTGTAGAAAGGTCCTCATATTACATGGTTTTGGTAGAAGAAAAGTTGGTTGTACAGAAATTGCATGGTAATTGTATGTGGTGTATGGGGGGCTTTATGCTTCAAAAGAACAAACTTGCCATGGCTCCACTGCAGTCATCCGCCACAGCTGTTATCCTTCAGATACATTCTTTATTTGGATACAAAGTACACTTGTTTATTTGTCTGAACTCGGTCAGATGTGTTGTCTTCAACACATCATTCATAATCAATTGACTGTAGTATATAAGAAAGTTCTTCTACCTCTCAGTCACACATTTATAGGCTTTCTAAAGCTCAGATTAAGTATTCATTATTGCAGTATACAGTGCTGTCCTGTTTTTACTAGTAATAGGGGTTTAAATGACTTAGAACTGGCTTTGCTTATCCTGCTTCTGTATATTCCCCATAACTTTAATCTACCTACCAGCAGGTCATATTTTGTTGGGAATTCTACAGGTTTGGTGACCTAATATGTTGACTTGGCACCAAACTTTTAATTGGTTGTGGCACTTGATGACAGGTTTTGGATATTCTGTTCTACATCATGGAAAGTGTTTAGTTATGAGAGCAACTGATAAGCTTCACCAATTCATGACTAGTTTAAGTAAAAGTCAAGTCTAAAGGCCCCCATACACGGGTCCGTTTCCCAGCGGATTCCGGGACGATCGATTCCGGGCACGTGCACGCGAAACGATCGTCCCGGAATCGCGTGAAGCCCACCTTGTCCGTCCGATCACGTCCGATCGTTTGGGGGCCCAGAATCGGATCGGACAGAGAACCAACATGTTGGTCTTTCTGATACGATTCAGCACACATCAGGGGGGTTGCCATTTGGGAAGTAAGCGATCAGACACGGAATCGTCCAGGAATCCGTGGGACAAGGTGGTATGTAGCGATCGGACAGACTTAATTGGCCGATCGATCAGACCTCCGATTCCCGCTGAGATCGCCGGAATCGATTGGATAGGTGATCGATCAGCCATGGAATCCGACTGTGTATGGCTAGCTTAAAGAGAGCACTTATCTTCCTGGAGATGCAACAGGAAGTGAATGATATCTCACTAATTTCTCTTAAAAGGAAGGCATCTTCCATTTTAGACTGGTATCTCACCTAAATGTGTTGCATTTACCCTTACATTTGTCCATGGTCTCAACAAATTTTGGATTTTCTTTTCTGTCGAGATGGGTTTGATCACCAGGCCCCACAGGTGGGATACAGCACTTGTACAGTGCAAATCAATCCTTAGTTTTTGGTTGTAAAAATGGTTGAGTTACTAAGTATATGTAGTCCATGAGCCTTTCCTCAACAACCATGTCATAAAAGCCCCCCATACACATTACAATCTTATCATTTTCTGTACAATCTACTTTTGTTCATGTACTATGAGGACCTTTCTACTATGAGGACCTTTCTACTATGAGGACCTTTCTAAACCTTCCAATCACTTAGTATTCTATCAGGGAGGACCCGGCACTACATAGTTGTTGGTAGATTTAAAGGAAATTGTATGGAGCGATCTAAAGGAGTATGGGGAGCTTAATGGTGGTTTTGAGTTCTACAGTATCTGAAGAACAATTGGTTTTATATCTCCTAGGTTCATTCTTATCTTGAGATGTGATTCTCATAATAACATGTCCAGCACTTAAGCTGGGCATAGAATGTTAGATTTGTGACTGATTTTCAGGCGGATCGACCTCCGTGTGCACTCACAGCCTCATTACATATGGGCCAGATCGATGGCCTTTAGAGCGCCACACACGCTCACAGCCATCTATCTGGCCCATATCGAATGAGGCCATCCCTGTTTTCGAGCGGGACCAATTAATCCCACTCGAAAACAGGGATATCGGACATGACTGTAAACCACAGTCGATGTCCATTGCTTTGCATGGGGACGACCGCAAAGCATCTTTGGAGCTGGAGACATAGCACTGTTGTCCAGGTTGGCACATCCAATTCGTCCGTGAATTTTAGATTGGATGGGGACCATCCTGTAAGATGTGCCAACCTGTAAGTCCCAAAGTAAGGGTGTGCGGCTGATTCTTGGCACGACCGGTCGTGCGTGATGACGTCCTCACTGTCGGTTGATCTCACAAGAAATCGGGCCGGCATCGAAACTACCAAGCTTTTGATATACATTCCACCATCAACTCAAACACTCTTTCTAGTTATCTAGAGTTTTTCTAATACTTTCTGTCACAACTTTTCACCTGATTTTACTGGAAACTAGCCAAAATCATGTTCACCCTTTAGTTTGTTGACTTGACCCAGGTGGATGTCTCCTTGACATATAAACATTTAAAAAAAATGAAAGTACTAATGCCTCTTCCCTTTCTCTTGCCTTTATATTTCTTGGTGATGTTCTACAGTTGTAAACTAAGGAAAATACAATTTCCATGTATGAATTAGTCTGCCATTAACTGTAGTTTTATTGAGTAGTATATTATTGTAGTATAGTTTTATTACTTGTTGATTCAGCCATTAAGGCCTTGTCTACACAAAGTTTGTTTCCATTTAACCTGGGAATTTTGATGCATGGAAGATGCTGCTGTCAGATATCGAAGGAGCCGGGGAAAGGCAGTTCTGCTCTCCCCGGCTCAGCCGAGCTTTGCCTGGAGACCCGCAGTATCGGATATCGGCCATATTTACAGTCATGTCCGATAAGGCTGTTTTTGAGTGGGATTGATTTGTCCTGCTCGAAAACAGTGATGGCCACATATGATATGGGTCAGATAGATGGCCGTGAGCGCGCACGATGCTCGAAACGGACACCGATTAGACCCATATCTCCACGTCTGTACCCTGCTTAAGTGTAACAAGAAGTTGACAAGAATTGATCTTAATACAGGTAAGCTAGTATAGAGTATGCTGCACAATATGAACTTCAGTTTCCTGCATTGTGATATCTCTTAATTGGCTTCTGAGGACTTCTTGCGTGCTTCAGAGGATTACCAAACTTCCCATGCTTTTACTTCCTTTTCTATTAGATGGATTAAAAGGAACAAATGGCACCTGGAATAAAAGGACTCTGTGTATTGTACTGATGTTCCGTATGAGTGTTCGCGATCCACAATGTCGGATCTCTAAAATGCTTACTGCTAATGTAGTTGTATTCCCTACAACTGAACTTCCACTCATCCTTCCCTTTCCCCATAGAACAGAACAGACTGCTGGGTGCAGAGCTCAGCCAACTCTCTCCTGCACTTAGCCTAGTAAATTAATAAAACAAATTAATAAAACACATCTTTTTCTATTAATAACTCACCCCCATATAAGAAATAATGCTTGCCTTTGGTTTCCCTTCATAATTTAAAGAGAGTGGCCTTTCAGGTTAGTTGATCTGGGATCCCCAGGTAGACACCACCGCACCATGCTCCCTCGCTAATCCCAGGTATTCATGGAATATGTAGTTCAATTAATGGACTACAGTTGTCTAGACTATATTTATCCATTCATGCTACATGCTACATATCCCAAGAACACTTATTATCTTCCGGGCCTGTGCAGAATTAAATTTTCATGGATCCATTGATAACCTGAACACGACAGAGGGCCATTTGGCAAAGGAGTGCGCACATCATGCTGTGGCTACCTAGGGAGCTCCATAGATGCTGCACCATGTAGCCATTGCACAACCAGACATTTCACCCCATTCATTTAGCTAAGGGGAAGTTTTAATAATGTAACTAAATGTATTTATCTAAATATCATCCGTAAATCTAATTTTCTTTTTACCTCTAAGCAAATTTCTACTTTGGAAATGGTTGATACATTATTTTTCTTATTGTATTACATTTTTTTTAAAGAAAGGATGTTCTGATTCCATATTGATATGCCCAGAATTTGAACACTGTTTACACAGTCTATGTACTTAGTCTGGATTTCTGCTTGTACTCTAAATTATTTACTTTTGCTATTCAAATAAGCCGTTTCATCACCTGATGCTTTCATCATCAGTAAAACAATGTGACAGGCAGGTTTTTTACTACACTGTTTGAAAATCAATGTCTCATTATAAAGCATAAAGGACCCTGAAAGGTAATTTACTACAATAGTGCCATACTGGCTATGGAATTTGCATTCATTTTATTTTTTTTAACGAATATAGCTACATTAAATGCATACTGTATGCAAGACTGCAGGATCTCTAGATTTAGAACTTTCATAGAGGGACACACAGGGTGGATTTGATTTAAATCAAACTGATTTAAATCAATCATTCTTGTCGGTATAACTTTAAAATGCGAGTAAGTGAAGATTTTTAGAACAACAACTTTTCATATTATTTTTTTTTTATCCCCAGTTTAGGTTAATCATTCATATTTGGACAACTTTTCTGTTGCACTTAGTTTTGAGAAAGTAAGCCCGGCATCTGTGATAATATCTTGTAGCAGAGAAACTGCCCAATAATCTTACAAAAACAGACAGAAGTTGATGGCATAAGCACATCACCCAAAATCTACCTTGAATAGATACAGTTGAGGGGACACAAAAGCAGATTTGGCTTATGAAATGATATCGTACCCCCTGAAGAAGTCTTCAACGAAATGCGCGTTGGGGTGAAATTTGCGCCATTTGGACTATTTTAATTGTCTAAGCACGTGTACATCCACAACATTGCGCATTGTTTCTGATTGATATGATGTCATTACTTCATCTATTGCTCTGTGTATAATACATGTATTGCTTTACATATTGAGTGGCCCGTCCCCTTGCCCTTGTCTATTCAAGGGGAAATTTTGGTTGATGTGTTTATGCCATCATCAACTTCTGTCGTTTTTGGGATGTTTTTTATGAATTTATTTACCAAAACATTTAAACATATACAGCCTTATTCTACATAAACTAATATTTATTTCATCATGGAATAACCTTAGGATGGTAATGTTTTTTCCTCAAAAAGCATTTTATTTTTAAGAAAATCTATATAAATTTTTTTTTTTTATCCACCCTGGGGACACAAAAGGTAGATGTGACAACATTTTACTAAATACTGGCACTCCTAAGCATCTCATCTTTACAAGAAATTTCTTTTCTCCTCATCAGCTGTTTTTTTCCTCTTCCTATTAGACGCATTTCCTCTCTAGAGATAAAGTGCATTTATGTTCATTTGAAGATGCACTTTAGTTGGTGAAACTGTGTTGATATTGGAATTGTTCTTTAAAGGAGAACTTGATTAAAATAGTTGATTACTACTTAGCAAAGAGTTAGGACAACACAAATACTTTGTGGATGTGTATTATTCAATATAGCCTATGGAGTGAAGTGAACATGCAGAAGAAACATGACAACACCAATGTCATCACAAAAACAACTTTATTGTTTTATGAACAAAAATTACTTTACTTTAATGCATTTCCTATCTTTCATGTATTTCTACCAATTGGAGTTCAGAGAACTTCTGGATGTTACATGAGTGTGACCGAGCTGTTGGAGAGAAATCTGGCAAAGGGGATAGATGTATTTGGACTTGATGGCATACAGGAAATAACATATTAGCCTTGCATAGTAGCCAGAGGCTTTAAAAATATTTTTTAAACAATTATGGTAATTGTCAATAGGATTTTCCCCCCAATGGGGTCAGTGTTCAGTTGACCATGGCAATGGGGAGCATTGCATTGTCACACTTAAGTATTGCACCAAAGTCCCCCCCAGCCATAATATCAAGGTATTGACCTCCGTTACCTTAAATCAGGCAGTTGGATCGATGTGCACAGCTAAGATGGCATTGCATTGGATATCTTACTTAAGGTCATCTGAATGCCTGAGATGCGTGGGAGATGTTCTCAATGATTTTACGGCCAAAATAAAACCAGTAACATAAGGAAAACATTAACGCAACCCACACTAATGTCAAATCACAGCTTACAAAGCTCTAGCCTACCATTTGTGTAAGTACATACTAGTAAGTGCTGTAACAAGACTATTCAGGGCCCACAGAACCCCTGTTACAAAGTACTGTGGCTTTAGCAGCCCCCAAATGTTCATGTGTTTACAGGATAGTAGGATATATTTCTGTTTCCTGTTTTCATCTTCCGTGTTTGATGTTCATTTTTCAATCACATGTTCCGAGGTACCATTATACAACATTCCCATGTTGCTCGGCTGACGTCTGCCTTAAACAAGAGCAATGAAAACAAACTCCTTTAAAGACCATTAAATAATATTGCACTTTTACTATACTTCTCTTATTTAATATTGCGCTTTTATGGAACATCTTCTCATGATCAATCAGTACTAATGACTAAAATAATTACATTGAATAAATGAGCTGTAATGGAATGTATTTCGAAATTTGCCCAGACAGCATAAGATGCGCAGTATGATTACAGGCACTTAGGGGCACTTTCATGTCACCCAGCAGAAAGCGATGCTTAAATATCATTTTCGTGTTTTATACACAATTGAACTAAGTAGTATTCCTCCTCCATTTTACTTTCTTTTTTTCAATATATATTCTTTCATATTTTTTATGAAATAACAATTGGCCTTTGATGGCTCATACTGGGTTTGATTGACTTTAGATTCAGCTGACCCAAATGTATTTGTTCACTTTGTGCAATTTTAAAGAATATAGGACTCTAGCTGATTATGGCCCTATCAAGTCCTTCTGCCAAAATGACACACATGGTGTCACAATGTCTAGTACATTCACCTTGCAGGATCATGGTCTTGTGTTTGAATCTTGGCCAGGACACTGTCTGCGTGGGGATTGTACATTCTCAGCATGGTTGTAAAGCATTTATTCTCCCAGCCTAGTGATTTGTTAGATTTTTTTTGATTTGTTGTGTCCACCCAAATATTGGTCTTCAACTATGTTAGAATATTATAAGCAGGACCGTTTCTTCTGCCAGCACCCCAGCTCAACAACTCAACCGATCACCGAACAATTGCAGTTAATAACACACCTGCCCCATCCCACCCCCACCTAAATACTTGACGGCAGGGTTTAGGGCAGAGGCATAAAGAAGTTTGCAAGACTCCTTTCAGGACAAGCAGTTGACTATTCACTCTTCTTCTTAAAAGACCAATTTACTATACTATAATTTCCATAGAAATTGTGTAAATGACGGCCATAACACATGACACCTTAAACGGCCGAGATTTTAATCTGGCCGACGGGCGTGGTCGCGTCTACTCGCCGTCGGTCAGGTTACAAATAACCGACCGTTTATCGGCCATGATCCACCACATGGGGCGAACAGATCCCTGTCGCCCACTACTCGGCCGGCCAGAGATCCGACAATTTGGAAAAAAAAATCTCCTGGCCGGCCGAAAACCCGATGGAACCGATGGCCATAAGCACCAATGAAGAACGAGCGTTCCATCGACTGCTTATGGACACGCACACAAAGGGTGCCTGGCCGATTGTGGGGCACCCCCAGAAGGGCAATGCGAGGCTAACGGGATGTACCGTCATCACGTTTTTTAGCCTCGAGCCGATTCGGAGACGATATCGCTCCGGTCTGGCTGTGTATGGCGCTGAAGGCAATATTGTTACAGGAAGATGTTTTAATACCACGTTGCAGGGACGCCAGATATTTCTCCTCTCAGGTATTCGAAAGAAGGCCAACATTACTAATTTGAGTGGAAATAATGCTGTGGATCATAACTAGTGTCGTCTGTGTGTAAAGTCATTTAATAACTATTAAGTAACGTTTATCATTTGGTCAGATTTCTGTTTAGCCTTCTAAAAGGCATTGTAAATCTCTATAATTGTGTGGGCTGATTGCCGACCTATATTAGAATGGTGAAATGGGCCAGTGCCTGATATCGCTTCATTATAAAGGATGTAGCAATGATTATAAGAATAAAGTATATTTCTTGTAGCGGATTAAGTAGGGGTTAATAAATGCCAACTTTAAAATGATCTATTCAAGTAATTGTCGATTTACTAAACGCAACATTTGAATGTTAACGGAGTGAAGCTTTTAAAATCTAGGGGTTTATACAAAATGCACCAGGAATAATGTAATCGTTAAAAATCTGCAACATTCTTTTTTTAAGTAGATGAGTAACTACATCGAACATTAAGCCATGAAAGGGCTCTTTTCACAATGATATATGTTGCATTTCTGACCAACGTTTTACACTACTGCTAAAACCCAATGTTACCATTCACACTGATGCGTTGTGTTTTTAAATAATGTTGACATTCTGCATGCATTTTTGATTGTGGTTTTCATTGGTTGTTACAAAACCAAAGGAAGGTGAATCTTGCAGGGAGTGCAGAATTATAGCAAATAAATATTTGGACCACATCATCCTCTTTAGGCATGTGTCTTACTCTAAAAAGCGGTATAGGCTCGCAAGCCGTACTACAATTAATGCATATAGGTGAGGCGGCATTCCGTAATGAGAAGGCGTTGTGGTATTAATGACATCAAAACCAGATTAGGTTGCAAATGATTAGGCAACTTCCTTTCCTTGGCAAAAGGGTCAAAAGAAGGACTTGACAGGCTTAGAAAAGTCAAAAATAGTGGAAATCTGCAGAGGGATGCAGCACTCTTAAAATTGTTCAGATGATCACGCCTCAGAAGTTGACAATCAAAGCGTTTCATTCAAAAGTCAAACAGGGTCGCAGAAGAGTGTGGAACAAAAGGCGCAAAATAACTGCCATGAACTCTGAGAAAAGTCAAGAGTGCAGCTGCCAAGATGCCACTTGCCAACCAGTTTGGCATATTAGAGCTGATGAACATCATGGATGCCCAAAGCACAAGGTGGCAATACTCAGAGACCGAAAGGTGAAAGACGGACCACCACGAAACAAGGACACACAAGCTGAAACGTCAAGACGGGGTCAAAAAGATATCTCAAGGTTTTATGCAGTGATGAAATGAGAGTGAGTCTTGATGGGCAGATGGATGGGCACGTGGCTGGATGGTAAAGGGGCAAGAGCTCCAGTCCGCTCAGACGCCAGCAAGGTGGAGGTGGAGTACATGGTGGGCTGGTATCATCAAAGATGAGTTTGGGGCCTTTCGGTGGAGGTGGAGTCAAGCTCAACTCCCAGTCCCCCTGCCAGTTTCTGGAAGACCCTTCTTCAAGCAGTGGTACACGGAAGAAGTCTGCATTTTCAAGAAAAACATGATTTTCATGCAGGACAATGCTCCATCACACGCGTCCAAGTACTCCACAGCGTGGTGTCAAGAAAGGGTATAAAGAAGAAAAACTAATGACATTGGCCTCCTTGTTCACCTGATCTGAACCCATTGAGCACTGGGTCCATATCAATGTGTGATTACAAGGGAGGAAAAACAGTACACCTCTCTGAACAGTGTCTGGGAGGCTGTGGTTGCTGTGCACGCAAATGTTGATGGTGAACAGATAAAACACTGACAGAATCCATGGATGGAGGCTTTTGAGTGTCCTTGCAAAGAAGGTGGCTATATGGTCACGATTTGTTTTTGTTTTGTTTTGAATGTCAGAAATGTATATTTGTGAATGTTGAGATGTTATATTGGTTTCACTGGTAAAGAAAATAAATAATTGAAATGGGTTTATACATTAGTTTTTTGTTAAGTTGCCTAATAATATTGCACAAGCAGAATATTCACCGCACACACAGAGTAATCCCCCTAAAATAGCAAAAACTAAAACAAACTAAAAAACTACTTCCAAAAATATCAGCTTTGATATTAATTGTTTTTTTGGTTCATGAGAACATGGTTGTGTTAATAAAAGTATTCCTCAAAAATACCACTTGCCTAATAATTCTGCACTCCCTGTATACAGAAATGCATGTCTTTAAAAAAAATGCATATAGTGTTAAAGGGCCCTTAGGCCAGTGGTTCCAAAACTTTCCTTGCAGGTCCCCCTTTTCGATTTAGGAACATTATCGAGCCCCCCTCCCCATTGAAACACAGGTTCAGGATGAAGGCCCCTGTTTGGGAACCACTGCCTTAGGCTATGTTCCAACATAGGCTTTTAATAGCCTTGCGTTCACAAATGAATGGGCTTGTCCCCACTCAACTGATGGGCCTGATCGCGCACGGCCGTGATTGGACCCATGATCATAATTGCGGCTCCGGTTATTTAATTTTTTTTCTGATCGTTTCCATAGACATGAATGCATGTGATTTTTCTCTATGGACGCAATTTTTTTTTAAAATGGGGGTGAAAATCAACTGTTCAATGGCCCGCCTGTGATTACACGCGCGAGGCGATTAGTCGCCTATGTAGGAACATAGCCTTAGTATTAGCAGCCTGCAGTTTAAAGATTGATGTATAAATAGGGTATAGTGCAAGGCAAGGCTTCTGTATGAAAGTCTAAACCATTGCCAATCTAGTTGCTATGTGATGCCTTACCTACCAGACATTGCAGTTCAGAGTGGCAGGAGTAGGGTCATGTGCCTACTGCTCCACAGTAATCTATGGCAGAAAGTTTTTATAACTCTGCTAAAGTATTCATGACATAATATTTAGAATGAGTAAGGAACAAGCATAATAAAATCTTCCTTGCATTAAGCATTCTTGTCCCAAAGTGTGATATTAGACTTGACATCAGATGCCACATGGTCCTATTACTACTATTTCCATCTGTCTTTTCTACCCTTCCAAGTAAATTCTCCCTCCTCCATAGACAGGATCAATGATGTATTCATCTCTTCCCATCCACTGGAGGAGTCTAATGCTTGATTAGGCTTCTTCTACTTCATAGAAGTGCATAGTACTGGTGACATATATGGGAAATCCATGAAAATAGAAGTACATTTTCAAAAATGTATTTGGACTCTATATAGATTATGAGAGCCTCTGTTAAGCCTGGCACACACACACACCGATTAGTGGTTGATTTTTCCACAGACCGACGGGCTTGCGCCGTCGGTCGGTGGCAAAATTGGGCGCCAACCGCCGTGTGCCCACATGGGGTGACAGCTTGTCCGGCCAGAGAACGGACATGGCCGATGCCATTAACTTCAATGAAGACCGGCGTCTTCATTGAAGATAATGGCCGGCACACAAAGGGTGCCCGGCCGATTAAAGCAGCCCCAGAATGCACCGTGATGACGTCATCACGCTGCATATCGGAGCTCGTCTGTCGGCACCTGTCTGTGGGTGTATGGCAGGCATTAGTTAATTGCACATATCAAAGATTGATATCTTCCTGATCGTGAGTGTTTCACTGCATTACTACCATGCACTCCACAACATAATGCAGAAATCTGGGTATTGACTGGAAATTGTGCTTCTAGGCATTCCCAATCAATGTTGGGATCATATTTTGAACCAGAGTTCGCACTTGAGTGGTTTAATATATTTTCATAAATTTTCTATAAGATCTAACATATATTCAATGAAAACATCTTTAGGTTTATCAAAACAAATAATAAATACAGTTGTATTGTAGTGAGTGATAAGCTTTGGACGACAGGCCTTCCCAATTACACTGCTACCTACCTAACTTGTCAGCTTTCTCTTTTAAATTTTAACTGATCTCTTCATAAAAAAAAATTTATTTGATATCATAGGTAATGGCAAAAAACAGCATCAGGTTTTCATCTGCAACCTATTGGGGATAGTTTCCTGAGCTTCCTGTTTTGCAAACAATACAGGAAGCATGAGGAAAGTGAAAGCACAACACCACTTAAACCTAAGTAGAAGACTACCAAGACATAGCAAGTTATGCCTGCCATACACATGCCGATTAGCGGCCGATTTTTCCGCTGGCCGACGGGCGTGCGCGCTTGCGCCATCGGTCGGCGCCAAAATCAGCCGCCAATCGGCGTGTGCCCACATGGGGAGACAGATCCCTGTTGCCCCGCAGCTCGGCCGGCCAGAGAACGGACATGTCGGATGTTCTCTGGCCGATGGCAGCTGATGCCATTAACTTCAATGAAGACCGGCGTTTTCATTGAAGATAATTGCCGGCACACAAAGGGTGCCCGACCAATTTAAAGCAGCCCCAGAATGCACCGTGATGACGTCATCATGCTGCATATTGGAGCTCATCGGAGCTCGCCCGTCTGCACCCGTCTGTGGGTGTATGGCAGGCTTTAGTGTATCTCCCTAATAGGTACAAAGCCAATAATAATAAATTTAATAGGGCTTTAACCACTTTTTGCTTTTGGCTAACTTTTATACATACGTACATTTTTATTTTCTCACAGTTTTATATTCCGGTAACTAGAAAACATATGCAAGTAATTTACCAGAACTTAGCCTTTTTCCAGATCTACTTCTTTATTAAGCATGCAATAACATAAACTTCTGGTTGTTGTAAAAACTTGATTTATCTATGGTATTTGTAGAATCTTTTCTCTCTCTTTTTTTATTTCAATGCAGTAATTCAGCGCCCCCCCCCCCCCCCCCCCCCCCCCCAAAGATAGTCCCTCTGGAGTTTCTTTCTGAGATATGTAGTTCCATGAACAGACTAGTGTAGTAGTCAGGGCATACAAACTGGAGGAACAATCCTCAGGACTGCACACGCTGCAATAAGTACATGGGGCGCTCCATAGATGCTGGGCCAGACTGCCACCTTAGAACCAAAAGAGGACTTGGTGCCGATAGTTTCTACAGAGGAAAACCATGAAGAAGAGTAGGATTTTTGGGGGTTTATGTAAAAAAAATATATTACATTATTTACCTTTCGTTTTAGGGTTTGATAATCGCTTAAGGAGTACAGTAAATAATTACCCGTTATATTGTTCTTAAATGCCAGCCATGGCATCCATCTTATTTCTCTCATGTTTGTTTGAAAACACTCACACAAGCTGGAAGGAGAGTTACAAAAAGGACCTCAAATCAGTACAAGGCCTTTTCTCATTTAGACTGAAGCATAGGGGTGGGAGATGAAAGCACATCTGGAATGCAAAATAACTTGTGTGTAACCCAGCTGTAGGGTTGGAGAGGGTTTAATATTCAGATAACTTGAAACATGAAACAACAATATTCTAAAAGTGATCCTAACTTTGAGGACCTTTATGAATAATAAAAATCGTTAACATGTGGCCCTCATGGGTTCAGATGCATTAATGGAACTATCTTCTTAACCATTGTATTTTCCAAAAGTGTTTTCTCTGAGGACTGTAGTTTCCTCCCGCACATTCCAAAAACATAGCGATGTTTATTGACTTCCTCCTAAACTGGCCTAGAATGTGTTTGTGACAGGGACAGAAAATTGTTCTTTGCTTCCTTAGGGAATAGACTTACGTGAATGGTTTGGTATTGGACCCTCCCTACTCCTCTACTGCATGTGTTCCCTTGTATCGCTATATGTACCTTTGTTCCCTATATCATATTTGCACATATTCCCTTGTACCATACTGTCACAAATACTATACAGTACATACTGTATTCCTTTATATCGTACCCTCACCAATCCTATACAGTATATAGTCCCTTGTATCATCAATCCTATACAGTAGGGGTGTCAAACCCATATAGTTCATTGCCTTCCTCCAGACACATCCTGGTAGGCCTCTCTCCAGCTCTGCTTTCTCTGCAGCCCCCCTACCAGCTGCACTCACCATGCCTCTGTCCTCCAACTCTGGGAGTAGAGAACTTTGGATTTCGGCATACTCTGAGCAGTGGTACTTAGTGACATCACTGGAACGCTCTGCTGAGCAGCCAGGACTTGTAGTTTTCTACAGTCGAAGGATGGAGGTCGTTGAGAGTGCAGCTAGTAGAGGTGTTGCCGGGAAGGCAGATTTGCTGTGGGCCAAGAATACTTGCCACCCCCCCCCCAAAGTTTGCTTATATCCCCTTGTATCATACCCTCATCAATCCTATACTACATATATTCCATTGCATCATAAGCTCACCAATCCTCTACTGCACATACTCTCCATTATTATTCCTTCCACACTTTTTTTATACTGTCCACTATATTACCCACTCTCATTTAATGGATATGCTGCCTGTAGTCCTACCCTCAACCGCTCATTCTGCACATACTACTGAACGTCATGTTCTGTCTAGCCATCTTCACTCCTGGCTGACATGATATTCTCTCCTTCAGATACAGACAAAAGCCTTGTAGACCTATGTCCTAACTCCTTTTATATCTCTTTGTCATGGCGGAAGTATGTCACTGGGAAAAAAAAGGAATTTAAAGTCTAAAATGGGTAAATTGCAGACATAAGGTTTAAGATAATATGGGACATAATTGGGTAGTTCTGGTTTTAGTAGAGCATTTTTGTCTTTTTTTTGTATCATAATTCATTTCACACAAGTTATTCCACAGGGTACTGCTGGCTGGTGTTAATTGACTATAAGGTGTCATCAGAGGAGAGGGGAGAATGGAGCCATGTTTGAAGGGGATCAAATTACCTTTTAAGCAATATAGTATTTCAGTATTAAAACAATTTCATTCAAGAATAGAGATGACCTTCTTAATTTTAACGGTAATGCAGAAAAAAATTATCCACATATCTTCTGTAGCAATGTGCAGAGTTTATGATAAATATATATTAATGCATTTTATAGTCAATGCTATGTATACACAAATACAGAATGGTGGGTTTTTGTATGCGTTGATGTATTCTGGCATGACAATTATACTAATTATACCTATTTTATGATCAGCTCTGCGGTGTGCTGTGCTGTATTACAATAGGGATGTGTTTGGCCTGATCTGCAGTTTTCTTCCATCACTCCACCCTCCTCTTTCTTCATTGCTGTCCTAGGGATGAATGCTCTGCTGCTCCCAACTACTGCTGCTGAATGTTTTATTATCAGACGTAGGCATAGTGTGCCAGCGCACGCAACCTGCTTTATACATGATCTGCTGGCACAGACTACCTGCTGTAGATCATTTTCACAGATGGTGAGAAGCTTCCCATGTAAGGAGAGCAATAAGTAGAGTCCAAGATAAAACGTAAAGCTGGAATCCTGCCTAAAATACATAAATTCTATATTCATAAACTGGGGGAGGGGGGGGGGCAGGGTAGAGGTTTGGGTTAGTGGTATTGTCACTGTCCCCTGGATTCAGAAGAATTCCAAAACATAATGGATAGGGTACTCCCTAAGCGTGTGGGAGTGCAGGGGCTGCCTTGAACCCCTAATTTTCGGGGACTTCACGTGACTAGCAACAACTTGACCACCAGAGGAAAGACAAACCAAATCTTTTTAGTCAAAAAAGTGTAAACATTTTATTAATCCATAACAAGTAATAGATCTAAAAGGTCATTAGACCAGGAGAAAAAAAATGGTCAATGGCCAATACATCAGAAGATCAACGACCTACCACCTCACTACGGGGGGGGATTTAGTCCGTGAGGAGACCGTCAACATTGTTGTCGATGGTGAAAACCAGTCCTTAGGTACAGCAAAAAGCATTTGTTAATAGTCCAACATAACCATAGGTAAGTATCGATCTCTTAGCTTGTATTTAGGGTCTTCAGTGGGGTGCGCCCCTCGACGCGTTTCGGCCAACTCTATATGATGTAACTGCCAGTCGTTTCGGCCAAATTCTATATGATGTAACTGCCAGTCTTGTGATCAAGGCACCCCTTGCACAAAGTAAAGCCAGTTCATGTGTTTTCATGTGTCTTCCATTTTTTAAATTCTTTGTTGCATCTTAACCCCCCATACACGCAAAGATCATGGCATGAACATCACGCTGCGGCCAATCGCTTAGAGAATCGAAACCCATCATTTGTGTCCCCACCCAAAGTAATGTGATCGACCAGAAAAGAACTAACAAGTCGGATTGCCATGGGTGCTCTTGGTGGGCTTGTTCGTTGTGCCTATGATTGATCGCCAGGTGAATGCGCACAGCAATCGATCGTCCCCTGGCTTTCGTTTTGCTGATCTCCAATTCTTCATCCTCATTGTCCTATTTAAATCAATGAAATACCAGTTTGCAGACACATCTACTGGCGATAATTTTCTTTCTGTTGATTTGTCTGGTGTTGAACACCAGACAATGTAGGCAGTTGGTAAATTGGTTTGATTGATTTTGGATGGTTGAATGGTTTGGCTTTATTAGAGAGGCAAGAACTATATTTAGGTTGAATATAAAAATAAAGCTTACATCAGTTTACATCTGTGATGCTAGAGATCCTAGATTTTTTCTGGCACAAAGACAGGCAAAAAAGTAGTTAAAATTTAATACAAAATCTGTTTTTGCTAACTTTTATGTCAGGGTTCTTTTATATAGCCAAACTCAGTTAAGTCAATTTCTCTTCACACTTTTATAAATATTTCTTTAGAACCGTTTTTCAAAAATACAAAAACTCATACTCGTATTCTACATTGTTGGGAACACTAGAGAAAGAAGCTCAGGTGCATGTGTCTACGGCTGGGCATAAGTGGTTTGCATTTCTGTGAAATGGATTGAGGGCCCTTTCACACTGTATGCGTTTTTTAAAGGCATGTATTTTTGCATATTTACAAAAATGCTTGCGTTTTTCACATTATTTTTGTTTTTGAACAAATCAATGCATAATAAATGCATACAGCAGGGCGTTTTTTAAACTCATGCCGAAATTCTGCGTTTTTAAAAACTCAACGCATGCAGTGTTAATGGTAACATTGGTTGTCTATGTAAAAACGTGTGCAGTAAAAAAAAAAAAGGGCACGTTTAAAACGCAATGCAATGCATTTAGTGTGAAAGGGCCCTTAAGATACATTTGGATCATTTTTACCACCACATAAATGTGATAGATTCGTTTCCTTAGCCATGTGGACATGCTCCATCGGGTACAAATTGATCACCTACAGCTGCAAGAAAAAGTATTTGAACCCTTTGGGATTACCTGGCGTTTTGCATGAATTGGTCATAAAATGTGCTCTGATGTTCATCACATGTCACACCAATAGAAGAACACAGTCTGCTTAAAATAATACTACACAAACATTATGTTTCCATATTTTCATTCAACATAACATGCAAACATTCACAGTGCAGAGTTGAAAAGTATGTAAACCCCTAGCCTAATGACTGCTCTAAGAGTTAATTGGAGCCAACCTTGAGTCCAATCAGTGTGATTATATTGGATGTGTTGAAAGCCTACTGGTTGACTTGCATGAAGCTGGAAAGCATTACAAAAGTATCTCCAAAAGCCTTGATGTTATTGTGTCCACGGTAAGACAGACTGTCTACAAATGGAGAAAGTTTAGCACTGTTGCTACTCTCCCTAGGTGTGGTTGTCCTGTAAGATGACTGCAAGAGCACAGCGCAGAATGCCTAATGAGGTACAGAAGAATTCTAGTGTCAGCTAAAGATGTAAGCTAGGCACACACGGGTAGATCTGTAAATAGATTTTAGTACAGTTGAGTGCAGTGCGTGTTTACAGAGCTTGATTGTGCTGTAATCTATTTACAAATCTACCCCTGTGTGCCTTCCTTCAAGCGGGATCAATAGATGTTGGAAAACCCAGTTCAATCTCCATTACTTGTTCTACAGCCTGGACACCGCTGCTCAGTGTGAAGGTGGCGGGGCCAGCACGCCTCTGTGAGGCTGTGTGCTGACTGGCTGCCTTTCTCTGGCTTGCAGCTGTGTTGTGAGTAAATCTCTTACAACACGGGCTACAAGCTGGGGAGAATGGGTCCTCATTGAACGGGAATGGATGTGCCTATGTGGTGCACATTTATTTCCATTCAATTGATCCCCGATCAATTATAGCGTGGTGATGTCACATACTTTTTCTTGCAAATGTAGAAAACCTGTCAGATACTTCAACGATCACTGCTCAATCGATTTTATGTTTAAGTTCAATCCAATCTTTGGATCCAGTGCAATTTGGATACAAAAAAAAAAGGAATCAATTTTCAAATGATCGTTTTTAAGTGGGTCAAATGAAAAAATCGAACTGTACATGTCCAGCTTAATGTAGTACAATAAGTGCAGCTTGGAAGAATGAAGCTCAATCAAACAACAAGCAGCTGTTAGAACTGTAGATCTGTAGATGTAGATCTGTATTTAAAAGTCTAATTCTGCAAAGCTGCCAGGATAAGGGTACTTATTCTAAGTTAGGTTCAGCTGAAATTTGGGAGATATGGAGTGGAGTGAAAACAGTAAAGAGTAAAGGTGGCTTGGTCTCCTTTATTTTAATTTGAATTTTTTGGCCAATTTTAAGTCCCTCGTTCCTCCTTAAGTCAATTTTTTTCATTTCCTCAGTTGTCAGATAGCATTCAGATTTTTCCATGTGCAGTGTAAGCATGTAAAAGAAGGAAGTCTGTGGTGATTCATATATTGGGTTGTTACAACTATATTCAGATGACCACTAATGAATAATAAGATTTCCACCTAAAAGAATGACTAGAGGCAATTACATTATTAAAAATTGAAGCACAAAAGCTTGTGAAGGGTATGGTAGCTTGAGATTGAGCAACTGTTCTCATGCGACAGGACACACCTCAGTCCTACAGATACCTCTTAGTCACAGCATTATGGAAAGATGCTTTGAGATATGTGATATGGAAGCAACACTGACTCAGAGCATAGATAAATGAGGAACATGACAGGCATGTTTCTGCACAAGTGTAGATTCCTGAAAACTATGTTCTAAATTTCCAGTAGAAACCCACTTTGTTTGAGTGTATATTTAAAGAAAACCATATTAATAATCCAAAACAACCAGCGACTATAAAACACTTTGATTGGCCGTATTTATTGATGTACATAAGAAGCCAACCAAAAAAAAAGGTTCTTGATGTTTCCTAGCATTAGATTAGCAGATGGCATATTAGCAGATAATTTGGCTAAAGTTTCTGCCAGAAAATGATACAATTCATTCACATTTATTCCAGCTATACACACAACTAGCCCCCACACACTTGATATCATGCTGTAAACATTCTGTGGTTTTGTTGCCATTTTTCTAAATGATTCTCATAGTAATGTGCTGACAGCATTAAATATGGCGACAACTGCTTGGAAAGGTTCTGTGTATACAGGAAAATGTGTCATTATCGGAACCATTAAGACACTCATCGCTGGAAATGTAATTCTATTACATGGCGTCCAGCCTACAACTCTTTGATGCGCTGTGGCCCTAAAGGCCCCAAAACATGTAGCGAGCGACGGCTGATTTTTCATCTGATGTACGTGGCCGTTGATCGGCGGCAAAATAGGCCGTGGGTGCCCACATGGGGTGACTGATCCCTGTCGTCCCGTCATCACGCTTCACTCCGTCGCTTGTCTGTCCCACCCCCTCGCTAAGTGGCCCCACCAGCCTGTAGTCATTGTTTCCTTGCCTAGGTGCTTGCTTGGGATATCTACTAGTTCCGTAATAGGGGTTGTTAAGGCCCCCATACAACTTACAATCTTACCATACAAATTCTGTACGATCAACTTTTCTTCTACCAAAACCAATTTGAGGACCTTTCTAAACTTTCCAATCACTATGTATTCTATCAGGGAGGACCCGGCACTACATTGTTGGTGGGCTAAAGTTGGAACCTTTTAATTGACCTATTCTTTTCACATGTTTTAATTTACCTTTTTTTTTCTTTTTGTATGTTTTGTAATGAATGTTGCATACGGGAATATAAAATGTGGTGCCAATATTTGTTAAGGGGGTTGTAGTGATTGTTGACCTGCAAAGGGACTGTAATGGCAATGATCTCTTCTCTTCTAAACCTGTAGCATGTTCCACACTCTGCAGTCATGGCATGTCCCCAGTCTCTACAAGAAAAATATGTTCCACTAGAGGTTGTAGAGTTTGCAAAGATTCATTCATGATAAAAACAGGAACATTTATTTTCAAAGGCCCTAGAAATAGCTTCCATCAGACAGGCAAGTGTGTACATTGTATTTGCCTGGAGATAAACTTTTATTTGTCATGCATTCAACCATTGTTTTTTCCTGTTCTATAGTGATAACAGTTGTCCTTGTTTGTTTCCATCACCCCATTACCTGACTGACCCTGGCTTATTGCCTCCCAGATGTAGTCTGCTGATTTGATGCAGTAGTACTGCAGTGTTGTATCTGAGCTATAGGTTATATTTTCTTTTAATCCTTGAAATTGGGTCTGACAACCAACCATCACAATTCAATGAGGCATGGTGGTTGTTTGACTGCTGGAAGGTTGTTGACCACCAGGAATTCACCAACCAGGTCCTCTGGGTATTCCTGTAGTATAGCAGCTACACCAGTTCTAAGCAAAAGCTATTTTCTTTATTTTTTAGTTTGGAATCGATGCATGTATAGAGTGTGTGATTGACCGAAATGACAAGAAATTGCAAGAAAGATCGATCGGGCAGGGATCGGATATATCTGTAATTTTTAGTCGATCTATTGCCAATCGAAGGACTTTGTTAGAGACATGAGATAGTTTCTATTGATCGACCCATACAGGTCTCATCCCACTTCCATAATTTACAATTACATTTTTTTGTGTAGCCAATCTTTAGTTTCGTCACCGATCGATGGGACACATAAATCTGCGATGAATCGCATCCCGAAAATGGTGCACTTTTCGATCGATGTACTACCTCTGATCGAAGACTCAATCACATATGCTATCGATCTCTACTCGTCTATGATCAGCTTAACAGATACAAGCTATACCGTGACTTGGATGAATGAGAAGTTTCACAGATTTTACTGCTGTGATTTTTCTTTTTTTTAGTTGTTAGGTTTTGTATACAACTATACATCCTTGCTTTGTAGGATGCTTAGGCTGGATACACACAGCACGATAAGCTGCCATTTCGAGGAAGCTCCAGCCAAGGCGAAGACGTCATCGCGCTGGGCTGGAGCCACCCTCATATTGAGCTTCTGCGGCTGGCAGCCCATCCATTACATTGGATGGAGATCCACAGTCCCCATTCAATGTAATGTATTTTGACCAAGATTTTCCAATATGTTGGAAACCTGTTTGGTCGAGTTCCTTCGAGCAAGATCCATTGATCCTGCTTGAGGGAACCATGGATGGCTCAAATCTAATAATAGATTAGAGCAACATTGGGCGCCGTGAGCGCACACAGCGCCCGAATTTGCTCTAATCTGTTTCTTCATCAAGCCGTGTGTACCCGTGTGTACCCAGCTTTCGTTTTTGCTGCTTGAAATTATTGTTCTGGGTGAAGAGAGAATGATGAGCAAGCCATTGCTTGCTTCCCCAATTGGGGACGTTGGTAGTTCAGCGACCCTGCCCTGCACAGATGCCAAATATTAACCTAAAATGATCCCAATAGATGGGCAGTCTTGGGCGGCTAGTGTCTAAAGCCTGTATACAGTTTTAGTGATGGTTTTAGGTACCCATTTCTGTACAAACAGATGAAAGAATATGGGGAGGAGACTATAGAGTCATGATCCAGGTACTGACATCCCTACTAACTACATATGTAAGGTAATGGACTGGTGGGACCACACATAGAATAAATAGACCTCTTTTCTTCTCTGCTTAGAAGCTTTTTCTGACCTATGAAGAGGGGAAGGGGCCAGACAAAGTGAGATGTAACCTCTTCTTTCCTCCACTATAGAAATCCCAAGTGATCAATTCTATACATTTTCTTGACTGCTTTTAGAATTTTTTTTATAGAGAAATATTTGTAAAGCAAATTGCTAACACAGATCCTTTATTGCAAATCCGGCTGCATCCTTTTTGTTGAGGAATATGCACCAATTTTATGTGAGTATTAGAACCCTGGGCTGCCAAGACATGTATGGCAACATAAACCAAACTAAAACCAGAAAGGGCCTCAGTGGTCACAGCGCAGAGGACATTGAAGTTGAGCGCTCTTCATTTTAGTACTTAGTCAATGCAAGCTCTTTAGTGTTTAGTGGGCTGTTTTTAGAGATGCAGCGGAAGAAACTTCCCATCGCCCTTTCCAGGAATCTGACGGTGGCTTTCTCTATGGTCACTGCCAAAGTAGCGTATTGTAAAACTCCAAACTGTGTAATTACCTTCCCAAATGAATGTAATCATTTTTAAAGCTAATGATTTTCTCATTTTTATGCAAATGACACATTTGCTAGGGGGCTGTGACTGATGGAGCTTTTGTTTCTATCAAAGAAGCAATAACGAAGTGGTACTGGTAGAATGTGAATGGGACTTTGGCTTTGTGAACTATCCCTGAATACATGGTGACATCAGATAGCAGGAAACCGGAACACAGCCTCTCCTTCTCCCAATTCCCAGATCATTCTGTTTACAAAGTCACCACCGGCTGCAGATCCCACAGTGAATCTTTCATTCCATGTAATCACTTCTGTTTTAAAAGTACTGACATCTGAGATACCATTAGCACTAAGTGATATCTTAGCTAACACTGATTTTATTAACATAATCACCCTTTAATGTAATAACTGAAATAACCCTCTCCCTTCCCCATCTTTCCTGATTTTTTTTTCACTGTGTATTTTTAATTGCATGTAGACTTTCAGCTGTCAACTTCCCTTCTTAGAGACACCATCATCTTGTCTATCTTGTTCCCTCTAAAAACTCTGGATAAATGTATTTGGCAAAAAAATTAAAACTTGTGAGGCTTTTGTAAAGCTAGGCATACACAATTTTTTAATAGATTCGAGCACAATCAAGCGACGTATACGTTCACAGTGCCTGATTGCCCTTGAATCTATTAAAAAAAGGAGCAGTTCGAATCGTGAGTGGCCATGTCCGTAAATTCCGGTCAATCTGACAGGCAGCTGAAAGCGAGACACGGACAGCACCCCCACACAGCACACAATCTGTGCTCGGCTCTGTCAGCCGAGAGTCGGGACAAAGGAAAGGGGGCAGAGCCGAGCCTGGGCTGTGTACACTACACAGGCAGAGTGCAGGGAGGGAGCGCCCCTCCTCTGCAGCCATCCTTTGTGCATCTCTCAGCTGCCTTTCAGCAGATCCCAGCCGGTTGGAAAATATCTCACTGGGTGTACACAGGATCAGGATCCCCATCAAACGTGAATTGGTGTGCAAAGTGGTTTACATCAATTCCCGTTCAATTAACCTCTGCTCAAGCCCAGTGTGGTGGCGTCACCCTGCTGCTATCAGTTGCAGGTTGATTGCACAGGTAACCTGTGTATACCTTGCCTTACTGTATTGGTGAGATCATTCTATATTTTATCAAGCAATATATCTATGAGGAGGACTACTTGTGTGGTGGCACCTCACCTTCAGTACTTATATTCAGTGAATATAAGAAAAAGGGTATCTTAAAGTTTAACCTTTAGTAAAACTGTAGGAGAACTGCTCATATGGAACATTTAAGGTCCCAACTCTTTGACTATAGGAAAATATGAATTTTTTTGTTGGTGCCCCTTGCCTCTTGTTTCAGTGTAATTCAGTGCAGTGGTACTAGCTCCACAACAGAAGGCTTAAATGCTCATTGCATGTCTTTCTAAGCTCATCTCTAGGTTTACTGTCATTTACACTTTACAGTTATACATGCCCATACTCCAAGACTTTGCCACTGTTTTATGTTTTGAGTTATGAAAATAATCATAGCTGTCAAAAAAGGGGGACATACAGGAAGTGATGCCAGTGATGTCACTTCTGGTATGCGGATCCAAGTACTAGAAGTGACTTTACTGATGTCGCTTCTGGTGCCGGGCTTAACTCTCTCTAGAGGGCGGAACTCTCCCTGCTACTGTCCCACCCCACATGTGCTGATAAGTTAGCGAAATTTGAAAAATCTGGGATTTCTTGAAATCGTGATTTGGGAGGGAAAGCCACATAAAATACATGACTTTCCCGACCAATACGGGAGGGTTGACTGGTATGAAATAATACATTTACTTTCTCTATCCCTCAATGCCTGGGCAGCATGCACTGGACTGTGGGCAGGTCCTTAGGGTTCTCCTTTTACAATAATGGACTATTGGTTGTTTGTTGTATTGGGTGATGACAGAGATTTTAAGGCCTGGGCCTGGTTTGTGGATGCTGTTCAACTATACAGGCATGGGTTGTGTGATACAAAAAAATTGCAAGCATCTTGATGTAGTTTAAATAATGTGAGTTATTTTGGGTGGCATAAGGCTTGATGTTTATAGTGACGATGATACTGCATATTACAATGTGTCAAAATATTGTTTCGGAATTCAGTCCAGTTCTAACAGATTAGCATAAGAGTGAATAAACATGAGAACTGACTGTCTCAATGTGTCATCTCCTTATTTACCATGTAATGAAATGACACTCAGGCAGTGTGCTGTCTGCAGAGTTGTTGTACAATTTCTGTAAATTGATGGGTCTGTTGTGTTTTACATCACTAATATCTTTTAATTATGAAAATCTATGCCAAAAAATGCCAAAACATTTCTAAATGTTCTAGTATTACAAGGCCAAGGTTGGGATCCTGACTTAGTGTTTTTCACATAACGAAGTATAAAATTGTGGACCTATGGCCTATAGTAAGTGCTGTTTAGGTGAAAAGTTCTTGGTTAATAGAAGCCCAGGATTCCATTTACTTTTTCTTGGGTAACTTGGGTAAGGCTGGGTCCATACTACACTGCCCCAACAACCGTAGGGGTCGTTATGGGCACGTCGGCGTGTGCGTGCCCATAGCACCTGCTGTTTAGGGCACGATATTGCTGTGCCGCCAATACTGCGTTCTATATATTTCTATTGGCAAAAGGCGCCCGGAAATACATTGGGTGCGGTTTGCGCGCGTCACACATGTGAAATGTGTGGCGCGGGCCGCCCCAACTGTGGGCATGATGCGCCAGTATAGACTGGCATGTTATTCCCCATAGGTGATTACAGGGGTGGCTGGACTGCACGTTTTCTCTGCGGTCTACACGCTGGAAAACCACTGGAAAAGCCTTAAGCTCAGATTGTGGATCTTGAATATAGTGACAATTTATATGGGTCCTAATAGATAGACCATGAATGTAATTTTCAAAGTAATCTTAGGCCAGTCATGACAGGGACTCTTTGTTTTGCAGCATCATAGAGAACTCTTTAGCCTAGAGAAGGGAGTTAATGTGTTAGAATGCTTTCCAGAAGCCCTGCATTGTCTTGTAATGTCCCAGTCTCCATTCACTCTTTAATCTGCTGCCTGATTCATTTCCCGCTTTGTATTTACTCTTCCGACTCACTGCCTGAGATCCTACCCTTCCTAGTAATCCCTATCTAACCAGTTCTAGTAGAAACAATGTAGTTATTATTTTAAGGTTGATTAGAAATTATATCCCGCTATGAAACCATGATGCTCATCACAAACATTTTGCATCAGCACCGGGGTAACAACCAGATACTAGGTTGTCTATATTGATGGATCATTTTATTTAGTTCTTCTATTAAGGTGTCCAGTAGTGAGTAAACCATGTGTCTGTACTAGTGATGGCGCAAACCCAGAATTTGATGTTCGCGAACGGCGGACGCGAACATTCGCAAAAGTTCGCGAACCCGGCGAACCGCCATAGACTTCAATGGGCAGGCGAACTTTAAAAAACAAAGGGACCCTTTCTGGCCACAATAGTGTTGGGAAAGTTATTTCAAGGGGTCTAACACCTGGTCAATGACATGACAGAGGGGAATCCATGGCAAAACTCCCAAGAACATTTTTTTTTCACACAATAAATCCGCACTAAGGATTTCTATAATGATAGTCATTGGGATTTGAACATAAGAGGGGAGCTGGAGAGCACTAAACAACATGGTTGGTAATCCCGTGTGAATTCCACCTGAAACAACATGTGAGATCTGCTTTCCACTTTGCCTACAGCTTAAAGGTGAATTTTAATTTTTGGAGGGTGCACTGGTGGAGATGGACAGTGTGAGGACAATGTGGAGATGGTCAGTGTGGGGACACTGGGTGAGAGGTCGTGTGAGGACACTGGTGGTGATGGTCAGTGTGGAGGACACTGTGGGTGATGGTCAGTGTGGAGCCACGGTGGTGATGGTCAGTGTGAGGAACCTGGGGAGATGGATATTCCCCATGGATGGATATGGATATCGTGAATACTGTAAGATACACGAACACTGCCCCTAGCTAATGTCCCTATGCAGCAGCAGCAGCAGCTCTCTTTCCTAACTCTCTCCTTCAGCAAAATTGTAATGGCGTCCTGTACTTCATATGTTATAGGGGGTGTGAGGGTCTGTGATGGGGGGTGCTCATTGCTGGATTATGTCTGCTGACTGTGACTCCAGGGGTCAAAGTTTCTGCAATGTTAAAATATAGGGGGGGCGAACCGAACTCGCCATATGTTCGCGAACTTGCGATGTTCGCCGCGAATAGTTCCCCCGGCGAACAGTTCGGGCCATCACTAGTCTGTACAAAAGTGATCTACCCATGAGTGTATACAACAGGGATGTTATGTCTGGAACCTTCGGCATGTGCCCCTGGTCTGTGCTCTAGGTCTACTTTAAGATAAAGTGCATCACATTTTCAACATTTTCATGTTACAGCCTTATTCCAAAATGTGTTAAATTATATCTTTTTCTCAGAACTCTACACATACCACCCCATAATGACAACGTGGAAATGTTTGCTCAAATTTTTGGCAAATTTATGAAAAATAAGTATTAACAGCCTCTTTCACCAGCACATAACCGAGGCACTTGGGTGCATCCTGTTTCCCCTGATCATCCTTGAGATGCTTCTGTGACCTAATTGAAGTCCACCTGTGTCAAATTTAGGTGATTGGAAATGATTTGGAAAGGCACACACCTGTCTATATAATGTCACACAGTTGTCTGTTCATAAGAGCACAAACCAAGCATGAAGTCAAAAGAATTGTCTGTAGACCTCAGAGACAGGATTGTGTTGGGGCACAAATCTGGGGAAGGGTACAGAACTGTTTCTGCTGCTTTAAATGTCCCAGTGAGTACAGTGGCCTCTATCATCCATAAGTGGAAGAAGTTCAAAACCATCAGCACCCTTGCTAGAGCTGACCGGCCATCTAAACTGAATGATTGGGGGAGAAGGTTGGTGATCAAGAACCCATGGTTACTCTGACAGCACTCAAGAGGTCCTCTGTGGAGACAGGAGAACCTTTCAGAAGGACATCCATCTCTGCAGCAATCCACCAACCAGGCTTGTGTGGTAAAGTTGCCAGACAGAAATCACTTCTTCGTAAAAGGCACATACATGGCAGCTCACCTGAAGTTGCCAAAGGGCACCTGAAGCACTTTTAGACCACAAGAAACAAAATTCTCTGGTCTACAGAGACCAATATTAAATTTGTGTGTATGCCAGGCATTTGGAGTAAACCAGACCAATACCATCTCTACAGTTAAGCATGGTGGCAGCAGTATCATGCTGTGAGGATGTTTTTCAGCAGCAGGAATTGAAAGAGTAGTCAGGATAAAAGGAAAAAGATGAATGCAGCAATGTACAGAGACATTCTAGATGAAAACCTGCTCTAGAGTGCTCTTCAACTTAGACTGGGGCAATGGTTCATCTTTCAGCAGGACAACGACCCTAAGCACACAGCCAAGATATCATTCAGTGACTCTGTAAATGTCCTTGAGTGGCCTGCCAGAGCCTAGCCGTGAATCCGAATTAACATCTCTGGAGAAATCTTTAGGTAGGCATAGATGGGCCCGATCGAACCCCATGCGCATTCCTGATGGTCGCTCATCCACAAATTGGGTGCGGCCACCTGGACTGATCGATCCAGATCCGCCGGATCGTGTGTATGTCTGTAAATTCCCAGTAGATCCCATTTTTTGGGATGGGGACACAAAGGGTGCCTGCCGATCCTCTGAGTGAGCGGCTGCATCGTGATGACGTCATCACGCTGCATTCGGACCTTCATCTATCAAGTAAGAATCTGCCCGTTTATGGCTACCTTTTCAATGGCTGTGCACCTACTCCCAACCAACCTGGTGGAGCTTGAGTGGTGCTTCAAAGAGGAATGGGCAAAACTGGACAAGGATAGGTGTGCCAAGCTTGTGGCATCATATTCAACTTGAGGTTGTAATTGCTGCCAAGGGTGCATCAACAAAGTATTGAGCAAAGGCTGAATACTTATGTACATGTGATTTTAATAAATGTTTTACATTGTGATTGTGGGATGTTGTGTGTAGTCTGTGGAATAAGACTGTAACATAACAAAATGTGAAAAAGTGATGCGCTGTGAATACTTTACGGATGCACTGTACTTTTGTAGGTATTAAACAGTATGTAATCTAATCTGTGTGCTCAGAAGTGCCTCTTGTCTATTAGGATCGTCGAAGTGTCTGTTATATCACTTATGGCTGGCATACACACGCCGATTAGCAGCCGATTTTTTCGCTGACCGACGGGCGTGCGGCGAAATCGGCCACCAATCGACGTGTGCCCACAGCTCGGCAGGCCAGAGAACGGACATGTCCGATGTTCTCTGGCCGATGCAAGCCGATGCTATTAACTTCAATGAAGACCGGCGTCTTCATTGAAGCTAAGGGCTGGCACACAAAGGGTGCCTGGCCCATTAAAGCAGCCCCAGGATGCACCAGAATGCAACATGATGACGTCCTCACCTTTGCATTCCAGAGCTCATTGGAGCTTGTCTGTCTGCACCCGTCTGTGGGTGTATGGCAGGCTTAATGTTTAGACATCAATGTGTTTATATTGTAATATTAGTGACATGTCTTCTTCGTTGTAGCTTACAAAACTTTTTAACAGTATTTGCCCTTTAGCCTTAGCAATTTACAGTTTTTGTCCTTGTGGCTAATGATTGGGGGTTATTAGCCACAAGATAGTGTAAAGTTATCAGTATTGCAGAACTAGAGGATGGGCTGGGCCTTTTGGCCACACTTTTTAAAATTGATCCCATAAACCGCCGTTTATACCATAAATCGTGAGATTTGCCTTGTTTTATATAGGGAAACTACCACAAACCATGAATAAACTAGTGAAGAAAAAGACAAGAAGGAAAATATTGTTGTTCAGAGCAATGTTAACTAGAAATGTAATCGAGAGAATGCTGCCACTGAATGTTAGGAGTTATGGTGGCATCTTAACACAGTTCTCAACTATACAATTGCTACAATTTGTTTATTATAGTTTATTATGTCATAGGGACTCTATTCAGGGAAAAGTGACAGATCTTTGTTTAGTCCTCTCTCTAGCAAAACCCAATGCTCACAATGACAGAGCGGATCTACTGCTATAGCAGAATGTTTGCTTCCTTTGGGTATGGGAGACCATGTGGTCTCCTTCCATGATCCAGTATAATTTTTAGGCTTGAGCACTACAAAAAGGAAAACCTCGCAACTTTGTGTAGACCCTAGCATCAGCTCAGACTGGCCATTTTCAGTGTCAGGGACTGAGAAAGTATCTGGAGGGAGAAGAAGACATATAAAGATACATGGAAGCTGATTAGGGTAGCAAATAAATTAGTTCAGAAACAGTTTTTTCTTTCTTTCCTTTGTTCTCCTTCCTGAGCAGAAAGGTAATGGATTCCTTTCCAATCAAACAGAAAAATCTACCTTTTGTACGGCTAGCTTAATGCTCACCATACACTCTGAGATAAAAATTAGGATGCATTAAAACAGACCAATGTATCCCGACGGCGGTATTGGTTTGGATCGTAAATTTTGGCAAAAACGCTACCACATTGAAAATCCAATTTACGATCGTAATTTCTTTTTACGAGGATGTCATCAAAATAAAACGAAATTAATCGCCGTTTATATCGGCCATTGTGATGTATTTTTTTTTTTTTAAAGGGGAA
>CM070033.1:107672521-107686186 GCA_036250615.1 Ptychadena robeensis | reverse complement strand
CATTTATTGGTCGGTTTTAATGGATCCTAATTTTAATCTCAGAGTGTATGGCCTGCTTTAGTTTCCTATATCAAGTCAATAAAAGCTCAATTGCTAAAATACCTACTGGTATATAATACCTAATATATAAGGTGATAATATACCTACAAAAAAACTTAAATAGTTTCAGCACTTGCTCGGGTTCACATAAACTGAATTATAATTTGTGATTCATATTAAAGGTTATTACCTAATAGTCCATGAATGGCATACGTATTTTGTATCCAGATGTGTCATACCTGCTCTGATTCAATGGCAGAGGTGTTCTTGTTTCTCTAGACTGTATTTGCTTTTCAAAAAACATTCCTTCAGTGATTTGGGGAGGGGCAGGAAATGACTTCTGGTGATTCAGCTTCAGGTAAGGAGGTTAGAAGAGATGAAGGGGATGTAGTGAAAAGTAACATTTCCCTGCGGCTGGATGTGTCACTTCCCAGGTCACATTCTGTAACACAGGTAGGATGAAACATAAAGAACTCAAATGTTCTAACTTGCAATATAGTTGCAAAAAAGTCAGACACTAGCATGTTTTAGTTGCCTGCTGACCATTTATAACGGTCTGCAACTTTGGTGATCAATTTCTGTCCTGTAGTCTGATATAAATAACCAATAATGACTTTTTTTTTTTTGAGTATAAACCTCTACCTGGAGTTATTGACAAATTAAGAAGTGGAAAATGACAGTAATGGTGAATGATATAAAACTGCTAGTATCTTCAGCTACGGACCATTCTTGGTACTGTTTAAGGGTTAGTTTCCACATACGTCAGGACCCTCTCCGCTAAGCGTATACGGGTAGCGGGGGTTTTGGCGTACCACATTGATACTGTCTGCTCGACGGATGATCTGATTACACATCCGCCGGTGCAGAGGCTTAACTTACTCGACTACGTTGAGCCTTGCATCGGTGGAGCGGCTCGGCGGTGTGAAGATAGATCCTCCACCAAGCAGGTAAGTCTATTGAGGAGAAGGTCCCGACATATATGGAAACAAACCCTTACCCTTCAGGGTTCCAGTGTCCATTCAACCCCATCTCTGACTTATTAACACTGAAAATATATACTTGCATGATACAAAAAATAAATGCTCTTTCTCTGACCCCAAAGCAGATGTAATAAAAATGTCTGTGATCCACCATTCATGGTGGTTGTTTACCAGCAGAATGCTGAGAAGATAGTTTTTATGTACTGTGCATGTGTAGATTTTTTTTTTCTTCAATCAACTGCCAATCCAATTGTTTGTTCGATGTCGTTGTCGAACATCGTTAATTTATAGAATATAAGATTAATAGAGGGAAATTACAATGACAGATAAAAATTTACCAACGTGTTCGATGCCCTTTCATTCAATTTTTTGTTCGAGGTCAAACAAAATTTATCCATTGAACAAATTGGCCATTCTAGATCAACCCAAAAAATCATTTGTTCTTTGTTGATCGAACAAAAAATCTACACGTGTTAACCTACCTTTAGACCTTGTATGACCCTGCATTGTCCCAATAAGTCCCTCAATCCTTCTATATGCACGATTTGCAGCCTATTTGTACACCTATGCACACCCATATTAAACTCTGCCAGCATTTTTACTCAGCCGTGTTTGTTCTGCCAAGAAGGCCTACAATTGTGCAACAGTGATGTCATCTGTGGTGTGAAGATGTAACTAAATGTAGGCTCTTGGAACCAAAGCAAGTTTTTCTGATAACAGCTGTTCAGGTATGTGATGACTGAACAGTAGATTACGTATCTCAGTACCTTCAGTCATTTAAATTTCAGCTACCCAAGACTTTCCATAGCCATTTTCTTTTTACTCATACCAATTACGTCCTTTAAAATGTTGCTTTATATATCATTAGAAATGGTTGGACAAACTTCCTTTGTAAGATAACTGCAAAGCCCCTGAACATGGTATCATCTCTAAAATTGTTGGAGATTAGAAGGAAGGAAACTTGTAGGATTTGTTGGGAAAAAGAAGGAAACAATTTAATTTTTGAATAAAATAAGTTCAAATACTCAAGTCAACTCCACAAATGTTAAGAAATAACCTCCCTGGTGTTACAGGCTTTTAAAAAAAAAAAAAATGTTGCAAAAAGACGCTGCCCAGGCAACGGGGGGTTGATTCTCCGCTCTCTCTACATACTGCCGGTGTCAATTAGACGTGGCAGTGTGCACGGGGAAAAGCGACACGACCTCCATTAACATGGAGGTCTATGGCGCCGCCCGCCCCCCCCGCCTCCTTCAGCGTCACTGATGACAGCGAAGACTTGGGCCCGTAAGAACTCTGTGAGCTTGCAGAAATGCTGCAGGCTCGCGGCGAGCCGGTCATTGTGCCCGATCCTGGAACGGGTGTAGTTTCATCCAAGATCAAGCTGCGCTTGTGCTGGCTGCAGCATAATGCCCAGGAGGTTATGTATGCGATACATAAAGTCATACTTTAAAAAAATGAAATCCTACAACTGTTCCCTATTTTTCAATTATACCATCTTCAGGGGCTTTGCAATTTAACTCCCAAACTCTGCTTATTTAATAAAAAGTTTTTAACGGAGATTTGGTTGCCCAACATTCTTGCTTTGCAATGTAGCTGTCGGCTCCATCATGACATATCTGTGTACTTCAGGGTCACCTGTTGTCTACTGTAAAAATACCAAAAATATCAGCAGTCATTGGTATCATTACGAATCTGTGACTCACCAAATATTTGGTTTTCCCTTTAGTAAGTTATTGAGCTCTTGCCAAATGCAGTAGGGAATTAGACAGCAGAGGTATTAATCTTTGGTCAGGGGAATAAAGGGGAGAAACTGGCCACTGCTGTTCATAACCTTGCCTGCAAAAGTCCTCTTTTCTATTTTTTTTACTGGGAAAGAAAACCAGAGTAAATCCAAAATGCTAAGATGCCATGAGAACAGATATTTTGGGAAAGGAAGTGAGGACACTTGTTTTCATGACAACTTTTATTGAGTTGAGTGAAAGCAAATTATCTCTATTAACTTAAATGATAAAAAAAAATTATCTCTTTTAAGACCAATGTGGCATAAAACAAAAACACATAAAGGCTTTCTAAAATTCAAATTGTTTGGGCGGGCTTAAAACTATTTAAAGTGACAAGAAACAACCTAATAATCCCCAGTGTTCATAATCTAAACCATTGTTTTTTATTGAACTGAAGTAAAGGCAATACACATGCACATGTATAACTGTTCCCTAAATGGCAGTATGTGATCATTGTAGGTGATAGTGTTAGATGCAGTGGTTGTACAGTTTATTTGCAATAAGCAACTTTTGGGGCAGCTTAACTAATGTTTAGATGTTTACGTGAAAAAATCTGACCGCGGATATGAATGCTTCCCTGACATCAATTAATTTAGGACAGAGGCTTTGAGCTACTTTTAAACTGAGAAAAACCAAAATGATAACAAGGAAAAATGGTAAATATTTTTTTTATATATGTTCTGATTATACTTTTAATTATAAATTATGTATGGTCTACCTTACATAACAGCATGCGCATGTATGGCGCAATACAATTGGCCTTGTGCTAATAAATACAGAAAAATAGCAGGGCTCCATAGTCTACTTTCTATGCCTTTGCAGTCTATGAGAAGAATATGATCCAACTATCAGGCACCCCTGACCAAGTGGGTTCTAAACAGATTGGTCACATACCAGCTAGATTAGATTATAACCATCTTATGTGTATGGGTACTTTTACATAGTGATGGCGCGAACCTGGAATTTGATGTTCGCGAACGGCGAACGCGAACCTCCGCAAATGTCAATGGAGATGGTCAGTGTGGAGGACACTGGTGGTGATGGTCAGTGTGGAGGACACTGGGGGAGATGGATATTCCCCATGGATGGATGGATGGGATATTCAGTGAAGACTGTAGATGACACAGAACACTGCCCTAGCTAATGGTTCCCTATAGCAGCAGCAGAAGCTCTCTTTCCTAACTCTCTCCTTCTTCAGCAGAATTTGTAATGGCATCCTGTACTTGCTATGTTATAGGGGGTGTGAGGGTCTGTGAGGTGGGCGGTGCTCATTGGCTGTATTATGTCTGCTGACTGTGACTCACAGGGGTCAAAGTTTCTGCAATGTTAAAAGATAGGGGGCGAACCGAACTCGCCTTTATTTTACTTTATGCAAGCGTCACTTTTCCAGCACCTGGACACCCGAAAAAGCGATGAAGCTGGGAAGATGCCACATTAGACCTCTCCCTGACAATGCTGTTGACTGTCAGTAGCCCAGAAAGTGAGCATACCAATTACCCTTTTAGAATTTTATAAAAACATTAAGATCAGGGTTGGCTAGCTCAAGGGCTTGAGGACAGGTCCACAAACATTTTATATCAGAAACTTACTGTTGACCTGTATGTGGCCCTAAAAGGCTCGAGTTTGACCAACCCATATTAGATCCTTTTATGTTTATGTTGAAATGTCCTCCTGAAATGGTTTTCTTCCAAATGGGAGAGAAACAAACAGGGATTTCAAGGGAAAACTGTTCAAGGGAAAACTTAAAATTTCTTGAAAAAGAAATGTTTAATGGTATATAGAAAGTGATAATTAGTATTTATTGAACTGCTGTCCTTACTTTCCTTGAAAAAGTCTCTATGGTGAAACGCATAGGAGTACACTTACACCAGGGTGGAAAGGTGGAATTAACACCCTTTTGGTGGGGAACCTCCGGATGTGAGGAACACGGATTTGAGGAGCTTTTTTGTTTTTGGAAGTATTTTTATACCCCACATACCTGTGTCTGTTAAGGGGGGTGGTGGGCTGTGTGATACATCAGCAAGGGAAAAAGACAGGCTAGTAATAAGTGGTAACACTTATACAAAAATGATAAATAGTATAAATCGTTTTTACCTCTCCCTTCCCTTGTCCTACCACACAAAATGCAATGAGTTCTAGCTATGTACGTGTTTTTTTTTTCGGAATGCTTTTTTGTACAGGAAATGTGTCTGTGCCACATGCTGCAACATCAGCTAAAAGTAAAAAACAGATAATAAGCATTTTCCAAACATTTTACATAAGACTGTCATTAAGACAATGAAGAATCCTGCAACCTTTACTTTTTGTATAACCTTGCCATGAGTGACCTGAAAACAGAAAGGTAATTTGGAGCTGTGTTATTGATCCTTAATATGGGTCCTGTCCTTGGTTGACCTAGCTGGTATCTGTGAATTATATGTTCTCAATAAATGAAGACTAAACAAGGTGAAATGAAATCTCTACCTCACTTTAATGAAATCAGGATTACTTTTGGTCAGGAAAAAAAGCGAGTGATCTCCATTGGTGGATAATAATGTACTTACATCATAGCCTAACTGAATGTGTATAGACAGCTGTAGAAATGGTTCTGTTTCCACTATTATACTACTAATAGTACTCATTATTTCCACTATTATACTACTAATACTACTCATTATTTTATTTAGAATGATGCCTTAAGGCTGCCATACACATCCTGAGTAGGTCCTGAGTAGGTCAGACAGACAGACAGTCTTCATTGAAGCTAATGGCATCGGCTTCCATCGGGCAGAGATTATCGGACATGTCCGTTCTCTGGCCGGTGGAGCTGTGGGGCGACAGGGATCTGTGGCCCCATGTGGGCACATGCCGCTTAGCGGCCAATTTTTCCGCTGACTGACGCGGGAGCGCGCACGTCCGTCGGTCAGGTGAAAAATCGGCCGCTTATCGGCATGTGTATGGCAGGCATTAGGCATATTGCCCATGTTGAAAAGTCCTTCTTCTGATGTCAAAGAGCAAAATTAACTGGATAGCCAAAACACCACAGGGGGCTGTTAAAATTTAATTTATAGACCTGTTTCTTCCAGTGAACTGGGATAACCATCTTTCACAATGATTGACACAAGGTATGTGAATAAACCTATTAGTTGCAGATGCTAGATAGGAAAATGTATTGAAAATCTGTACTCTGGGTTGCGCCATGTTTTTTGCCACAGCAGACAGGGCATGTTATAGCCATGCAATTCTCAATATTTCTCACATCTTTGTTTATACCAGTCTACCCGTTGCATAGGCTTATAGTATTGGCTATAAATAAAGATTGCAACTGCAGCAGCCTGCGATGGAGCCACTCTTTGCTGATTCGTTTTTTTAGAACATTTAAATGTGTCTGAATTGATGAAGAGAAACCTCAAGATTTATGGCACGATTGCTTCTTTTAGTGTCAGTGTGCATTGAATGATAATGATCACATCAGACGTTGTGTTACTTAGTTAAGGAGTTATTAGTCGCCGCATTCTTACAGCATTACCTAAGCTCAGTCTATGAAGCAGAGAGTGTGGGTAGATGGCTATGGTATGGGTGTCTTCTGATGCACTGATTGGTCATGTAATGGGCTGTCCAGGGGTGGTCTCCTTCCATTTACGTTCCTACTATTCATTATTCTCGTTCACAGGCCTAAGCTGTGCTTCCTTCCACCTGCCTTACCCTTCCCCCAACAAGAAATGTGTTTTGCTTGCTGCACTTTCTTTTAGGTCCCTCTCTTTTGGTTTTATCTTTTTCATCTAGTTTTTTTTTTCAAAATTGAGATTGAAATAGAGATTGAAAAAAGTAAGTTCATGCCTGTCCGGTTCAATGTAAATGGTGTTAATTTAAAGGTGGACTGTAGGGAATGGTAAGAATTGAGTATGCCTTCATGGTTTGTCAACAGAAAAATAGTATATCTCCATTAAGAAGTTAATACCCTCTGAAGGTGTCCACTCACAGTTTTTACTGTTGAAAATCACATGTTTTTTTAACCTGAAAGTGATTGAAATAGAACATAAAATCAATCGAGAAGTGATCAGACATGTTGATAAATTACTGTTGATCAATTAAGTATCCGACGGATCTTCTAGGTATTTAAATGGATTTGTGTCTGATTGTAATATGGAGCAAGCCCAACTTTGCAAGCCCAGTTTCGGTTGTTCCTGAACATGTATCCACTTAGAAATTTGTCATCAAGTCTTGTTCTGATGGCAACTCACAATTACGTCAAACTATTTCAAGCTTTGCACATTAAAAATGTGTAGTTTTGTGTAGTGACTGACAGCAATCCTCACAGGGTGCAGGAGATGACAGAATGGCCCAAAACATTCTGCAACAGGGTGATTTATCACCTAGGGTCAGGGAGTGGCCAGTACTAGTAACTGGGCAGATGAGTATAGATACACTAGAAGTGGGGAGGGCTTTGGCTTGACCTTGGGTAACACCTCAGCAGCTGCCTGGACATTAATACATTTTACAGGCATATACACATAATTACAGCATTAACCATGGCATGGCCAGATCTATTTGCTATACAGTTATAAGTGTTTCCACTACACTACAAGTGTACTATTTCACAGTGCTGGCAGCTATAAAGGGACCTGTTCTAAAGCTTCATAGAGATATGTAAATCCCTAAATGTCCATACCTTTGCTGTGTTTGTGATTTAGTTGTTGCCTCTCTCTTTTGTCCTATACTTATTCAAATAGTGTTCCCTATTATTTCTACTTATCTATCGTGCAGCTCATGTTGCTAGAGGCTTGTACAAAGAATTAGATATTATGCAGTGAGTCAATAACAACTTGCTTTGAGCTGAGAAAATTACAGGTGATGTTTAGACATTGTCTCGTGTTAAATCATGCACCCAGTGTAAACCTCACATATATAAAAGCCACAAAGCACATATTTATGCTGGAAAAGTTCAGCTTGTTTCATGACTTTTTGTTGTTTTTTATTTATTTATTCTTATGAGGCAGTTTTATTTTCAGGAGTCTGATTTCAGATACAGTATTTAGTGTATATCACTCTATATCACTCTATCATTTGTAGGGAGGCTGTTGGCCTGCCTGAGCTCTGAGCTGGCAGCCACGTGTTATTCATAGATGGGTGGTACATGGATAGGAGATCTGTCCAGCTTTCTCAGTCTTTTGATGGCTGCTGGCAGCTGAAAGCTGAACAAGGTCAGACTGCAAGGGCTCTTATGTCATCCAGTGCTTGCGGAGCCAGGGAGATAGGCGCACAGGGACTTTTTTTTTTTTTTTTTACCATAATAACTTTTATTGAAAGTTTGCAACAGTACCTTTTTTTAACTGTAATAAAGGGAAACTCTGGCTTATGTAGGTTTTTTTTGTTTTGTTTAATTCCCCACAAATATTTTTGATTTGAAATAAATAACGATAACGTAGATGGTGTATAATATCTGCAGCCTTGGATTATTTATTTTGCAGTGTAATATTGGATTATCTTTCTGAAAGGATCAGATGCTGAATGGTCTTTTATATGTTTACTATCCACAGAACAATTACATATTGTGTTGGAGACCAGAAGTATGTTGAATTAAAAGCAGTGGGTTCTCAGCAGCCATTGTGCATAGTTTGCTTTCAGAATGTAAACAAAAATAATAAGTTACCTGAGAACTTGGAATTTGAAGAAAGTGCAAGTCTCTATCCTTCTGCTTTAAAAACCATATACTGCCGTATACTCAATATACCCATTTAGAGCCAGAGTATTAATAGATATTGGGACATTACTTTCTAACCAAAGCATTAGAATGTACACATAAATAAAATGTTGATGGCCTTTTCCTGATTTCTGAGATAAGCATGTGCCCTTGTAATGAAGGACTGGACCTTGGTATGATCCGGGAGGGTCCCTACACATGTCAGCTGTCTAGATCTTAGTGGCCAGGGCTGTGGCTCTCAGTTGACAGGTGTCGCATAACTGACAGTACTGGAGAGGGCAGCTGTAGAGAGAATGCACATAGGGCAGCTGTAATGAGTCCAGTCACTTCCCCCAGTGAAGAGGCCTTATTGCTGAGCTGTGGGGGAGGGATCCATTCAGTAGTGAATAGGAGTGGTCACGCTACCTTTAAACTTCCAAACAATGGACCCCACAGCTGTGCTTCCTAAATTGATCCGCAAAGCATCATTCAACACATGTTAACCATTCAAAGTCAACATCTGAGTTGGCAAGTAACATGATAATGAGCATGCTAGAAGTCTGTGCTAAATGATAAAAAGACATGATCATTCTTTCATATGTCATCACTTCTACTTATCGTAACTAGTCAAACTAATTCTCTTAATGGTTGACTAGCAAACCTAGGGGAACCTACCAGTGATCAGGCCTAGAGCCAATGGCTATCCTCCAGACAAGAGCTCACATAAACATGGTGTTACAGAGCCTGACAATCTTAAAGGCAGCAGCAGAAGAAGAGGTGGTCAGATGTTACCTATGTTGGATATTTGTCTATACACCTCAATCTATACTTAGAGCTTAGATGTCAATCAAGCAGGATCCTGTTGTATACACCAAGAGTACCACCTAGCTGTATATCCTCTCACATGTCTGACTGTAGAAAAGGAGAATATATCCCCAGATACCTGGGGTCTTGTGAGTTCCTCCTTGCTTGGTTAGTTGCGTCCTCAACCTTCTCTGGCCTGTCTCTTGCCTCCCAATAAATTGCCCCCTGATTGGGGTCATGCGGCCACATACGGTCAACGGGAATCCTCACTTCCGACTTCTAGGAGCTGGTGGCTGTGCACCTTAATAATTTCTCCAAAAGTCTCCAAAAATATTTTCTACTAGGCTTTTCATTTCAATGATGTGAGTGAGATGGCTGCTAGTTCATTGTTAATTTCTGACCAAAGAAATGCTATATATATCAGGCAGATAACAAAACAGATAACTTTCTTATGGTGAACTGTTATAAACAGTGATTGTTTCTGGTAACTGGATATTGTCTTCTTTCAGGTGACAAAGTTACAGTAGAAAATGACATACAACAAGCAACAAAGTGCCCAGATACCCAACTAGAAGCTGGTCAACTAAGCACAAGGACAGAGGAAGTGACTGCCAGCTCTGCATCATCAGCTGAAAGCCATGATGCCACTTCTACAAAGACTCAGGGACCCATTTCTGCACCAGCAGTTGAAGGGCCTTCTCCTTCATCACAGAGAGAAAGTACTTGTAATAAAACAGAGGAAGGACCCACATTACCCCTTGAAGAACACAGTTCATTGTTAGAAACCGAATTCCCAAGCACATCAAAGATGGTGGAAAATATTACTTCTCTAAAGGGACAGATTCAGAAGAGCGATGTCTCCTCTCCAACCGCTGCTTTGTCTCCTACTGCTGCTGCTAGCCCTAGGCAAAAATTAGGTATGTATACCATCTATTATCCGCAACGTATGTATTTACACCATTAATCCTGTGGCCCAAGTTCACATTTCATTTAACATTGTCTTTACACCATTATGGGCTGATCCAAGGACCCCTAAACACACCTTTTGGTATCCACAATGCCTCATTGTCTGTCCTGTCTGATGGTAAATCTATCCCTGACTACCAGTGATGGATACTTTCAGAAAACAGTATATAGTCTACATTATATAGCTAAAGGCATTCAGATGCAAACATCTGAAATGGACAATGGTCCATGCTTCCTACAGTATTGGATTTTCAGGCTTACAGTTTCTCTTTTTTGAGAATAGTCCAACAGGAGAGGTGTGTGTTTCAGATCTATGTATAGTTGGAGTCCTAACAAAAAAAAAACCTAATAAATAAAAGAAAACATGTTGTACTAAGCTAGAGTAGGTGTACATCTAGATCACAATTTCTACAGACGTTTTCCATAGGTTTATGTATGTTTTTTTCCAAGCGTTCTAATATCCTTCTGTAATCTTAAAACATCCTGATGGGTTAATTGATCTTCGAAAGTTAGGAACTGATGTGGAAAGTTTTTGTAAAGGGCTACTAAGACGTTCCGTATAAATAAAAACAGTAAAAAACATCATTCTATAAGACATCTGTGCCCCAGCATGTTGAAGGAACCATTTTTTTATTTTACATTATTCTCAGGAATTCTATAGTTCAGTAGGACTGAACTTTACTGGAACTAATGTTTAGTTTTTTATGTGCAAATATTCCTATAAGAGACTTTGATCTGTTTCGCTTACTTCTGATGCTTTACAGTGGTTGTCAACTTGTGGGTCGGTTGATCATTTTGCAGGGGTCCCTGAAGTTAGGAGCAAGAGTAATGCCCCTCTGTCCTAACCTATGGTGTTACTCTCCCTCCTCCCACATAATTTGCACATGCGGGGGTGGGAAAATAGGAGGGAGGGGAAATTACACTTACCTGATCATGCCATCATTTTGAACGCGGAAGTGACACTCCACACGGGCACTTCCCCATTCCAAATACAGGAAGTAACACTTAGCGAGGTCACTTCTGAGGTCCTGGATCTAAAAGGGTTGAGACCCACTGCTGTAGATTGAATGTCTAAAGTCACTCAAAGGTCAACTTTTCTTGAAAATTTTTCTTTTGTCCTCATATCAAACTTAAAATAATGCATATTAGTTTTCAGCCACCAACATGTTAGGGGCTATGACACACATAACAGGCAAGCAACCAGGCTACAGAAAAGTACTTTACTAAGTGTCATGCTGGCTGTATTTGCAAGACATGTATCCATTGCTAATAAGCAACATTCTACAGGATTGTGGTCCACTTGGCTGATGATCAATACCGCTTGTTGATGAAAATTTCTCTGCCACCAGTTAGTAGGATGTCACCAGCAGCAAGAGGCATGCATATAATAACTCTAACCGCACAGCCTGTTCTTGGTAAATTGTTATTGGGTATTAAGGGTTGGGGGAAGTGGGTGGTAAAAGAAAGGAATGAAAATACTCCACATCCCAATGTTTCCAAAACTTTTATGAAGAGACCAGAATAGATCATCTATGTAACTTATTATTCTGGAAACTGATTTCTGTGACCTATTCCATTGAACTACTTCTGTAACATTTTCCATTCAATAAATGTAGAATTAAAGATAATTGTTTTAAGTTATAGATAAGTTATGTAATGTAAGTGGAAGGGTTCTCTTCCAATGTTATGTCAGTGAGTGTGAGAACATTTGCCCTAACTGAACTTCAAAGTAGAGTATCTTAATGCATTCAACATTAATAACAGTCTGAGACTGAAGGGTGAATCTCTGTTTTTAATGACATGAAATGTGAGTGTGTATAGTCAGACTGAGACCACAGGTCTATATGCATTGTTAGAACACGGTGATTAATCTGTCTCTCTATTGGCACTTTCATTTTTGTTGGCTTTAGGTTTCTATCAATACCATCAATTGGTATTGCCTTCAAAAAATGACCTGCCATTAACTTCCTTTGGTTTTCAGTTACCATAGACATGTATAGGAATGACAGGCAAGCTTGAAACATGTTGACACAAGCTCTAAAGCTATTGTTAATATATATAATATATTCATATGCACATGTCGCCTTCAATGAGAAAACATTATGACTATATTTAATTTAAACTTATTAACTATTTAAAGATAGTGTTTCCAGCTTGTGTTTTACATTCCTTCAGATACTCAGAAAGCAGAGCAGCGGCAAAAACAAGCAAAAGAGAGAAGAGAAGAAAGAGCAAAGTATTTGGGTAAGTTTGTTTTAGTGAAAATGTTTATACTGGAAAAATCCATATACTTAACTGGGTCTGTTCTATGTTTATCGGTCATATTACCGCCATTTTCCACTATATTAAAATTACTATTTCGAAAGTGACATAAAAACTTTCAGTATTTGATTAAACTGGCTCCATTGTCCAGTCTCTGTAAGGCTGGGGAGTATGTTTTCCTTGTAAGATCTTATGAAACCTCTCACTTACTGGTGAATCTCACAAGTCAGGACCATGAATATTTCATTGGCAGCGTAGCATACGGCAGCGCAGTATAAATATTTAACTTGTTTTAGAGACCTTGGGAAATTTAGGCCAAATTAACTCAACACAATTACTTTGCTCCTTACCTTGTCACCTATATAACAAACACTTTTCATTATCATTTGTAGGCCAGTTATAAGCTAATAATAAACTAGAAAATTTAAAAAATTAAATGAATTGGCTACCAATATATATTAATTAACTGCATATAGCATTCATATCTGAAGTGTATCCAAGTAAACTGCCATTTATGTGGGACAGTTGTTTGTACTGCTGTATATTTTTTATTGGTCTTTCCAGTTCCAGTATTATATTTGTTTTGTAAGTAGTGTTGCCTTATTCAACTTCTGAAACTCCATGTTTTCCAGTATGGAGACACGCAGTGACCCTACCCTGTGCATTTCACAAATTAGTATGACTTTAGTTTTGACTTTTAGGAAGTTACATTAATGGGACTGCAGTGGTTTGAGAACACAGTATGTTCAGATGTTGTATGGTACAGTTGCTTCGATGAGTAAACCTTTGTGACATGTCCTTTTTTTTTATTTTGACCTTCATTTATATTTTATGAGTCTTTAAAGATCCTTTCACACTACAATTCTAGCACAGTTTAAAGGCAACGGACACCTTTGTCAATGTGAACACATCTGTTGCACGTAAATAAACCCTAATGCACTCTTTTGTGCTAGGTCTCCTATACTACCCTGCTTTCCCAAAAATAAGGCACCCTTACAGGTTTCTAAAATGGTAATCCCCCTGTGTCATTTTAAGTGATCCCCGACCCTGATACCCCAGTGCTGTATTCTTCTTCTTAATGGAAAAATAAGACATCTCCCAAAAATAAGACCTAGGGCAGGGGTCTCAAACTCGCGGCCCGCGGGCCATTTGCGGCCCTCGGGATCTTGTT
>CM070033.1:107658573-107672421 GCA_036250615.1 Ptychadena robeensis | reverse complement strand
AGCAAAAAATTCATATAAGACACTGTCTTATTTTCAGGGAAACATGATAGTGTATGGCTGTGGCAGAAAAATGCAGCACAGTGAAAACAGTGTAGTGCAGATGTACCCTGCATTCCCCTACAGAAAATGACATTCCAATCTATACTAGAACGCCATGACCCATGGGTGCATTATGTGATGTGAGCAAAACACGTCCCAAAACGCACCAGGTTTGCTCATAAAAAGTATATGGCGCAGTATTGCTGACATGGTGAATTCTGTGCCCTGAACATAGAAGCGGGCAAACCACGGGCAGGGCCATAGACACATCATGCATCCATAATGCTAACTTCGATTTTTGGAGCTGTCTAGTGTAGATCCAGCCTTATACTGTCACACATGTAAAATCAATTGTTGGATAAATGATACATCTGTGGCATTCATTTCTTAAAAATGTAATGGATAATATTATGTGTTCAGAATGAACAGAATATGGTTTGATTGTTTCCGTGTGCCCATTCAGGTTAATATTTTGTTAGTATGGAAAATATCATACCAACTGCTATGTGCTTCTACACAGGGGCAGTATAGTGTTAAGGAAGGCAGGGATGGCGGGCGGGTAGTCTACCATACTGGCTTCTGCCCAAGTCTCATAAAATTGCAGGATTACAGATATTGATCCAATTTCAGTATACGGTTTTATCTCAGCCATAAACATTGATTGAAACCTACTGCAGAATTTTCATGCAGAGCCGTCTGTATTTATCTATTCCCCAATGTCACCCGTCCAATGGAGGAAGGGTAAAGGAGCAGAAGTGGTTCTTTTTATGTTCTTTTTTTTAACGGACGCAGTGAAAGTAGTTGATGGTTTTAGATTTCACTTGTATTGACTGTTTATTTTGCATACATAAAATACCCATAATAGCTCAATATACAGCTTGTTCGGAGTTCTTTATAATACTATTGTGTAAAACAGTTTTCATTAAAAACCACAATACAGTGTTTAACAGACTTTGCTTGTAAAGCACAATTCCTCTGTAGGAAGTATGTCACAATACTTGTAGATGTATTGTACTAAACCGTTTAGGAAACAACTAAATTATTGTCAAAAAGTGTGTAGTTCTGCACTGCAAGAGTTAAAGGCAATTTATTTTCTATGGTTAAGTTTGCAGGACTTTTTCATTTATATCCAGGGCAGGGGTGCACATAACTTTTTAAGTGAGCTACTCAGATGAATACCAGGAGATAGTGTTTGGTACTCACCCCATATGTAGCGTGGTTTTAATTAGTGCCCTCTTCCTCACTGTCTCCCTCACTGTCCTCTGCTTCCTACATGGTAGATTATGCTGCAGATCTCCCTGTTCCTGATTGAGCCTCCGACTAGCTTTCTCCATCCACAGGTCAACAGCTGGCTTTCTGTCACACTCTCACAGTACACAGAACATTTGAACCCCCAGATCTCATACTTCAGTAGTGGAACCCTAAAATGCTCTGGGTTAGCAATTAATCACTGAGACTACATGCAGTCCAAATGTCAAGCTTTCATAGTCCTATTTCAACTGTCAACATTCCAACAGTGCTTTTCTCTTGTGAGATTTTACCCTTTGGGCTTGTGCCCACTGCTTTTTCCTCCATTTTGGACACTTGTCCGCAGCGGGATATGACGAGGAGAGCGGACACTTCCTATTCTAATGAATGAGACAGTGTCCACACTGCATTATATAAGCAGCATGCCCACTGTGGTAATATGAAGTTGGTTGTTGTTCGGGCACTGTTTTTCCGCGTCTTTTGGTATGCTAAATTAATAGGGCCCTAAGCCATGGGCAAACTGCCTGCAAGTCACTGGAAATCCTCCGGTAAATGTTCCAGCGCACATCTTTTTTTCATCCAGTGCAGGGAAACAGCAGTGGGCACATGGCCCTACATATGTCTACTCTTACTTTCAACCCCCAGATCTCCAACAAGCTTAAAAGTCTTTTTTTTTTGTAATTTACATTTCCAATTTGTCACCCCTAACTGCAACCTTTCATGGTTATTAATGGTTCCCTGTGGTTTTTCAAGTCAAATTGTATAAAATTAACAATAAAACTGACATAATTTTGGCAATTAAAATGTTTTTTTTATTTTTACAGCAGTGTATACATGATACAGTGGAGCTGCAATACCAATTTCAGCCACTGAGTCTCTAGTCTCTAGTGAGCACTTGTCATCTCTGGGCTTCTTCTCACACAGAGAGGGAGGGGGGTAGCTGACAATTTCTCCATGACAGTCAGTCTCCTGGGCATACGCAAACGCGCTCAGTATCAACAATATAGGTTGTGATCCCATTTGCATACTGGCGGACCACTTATGTGCACCCCTGTTTATATGTCTCCATCCATTATTCTCGTTTATCTGTGGCCCCCCTTCTAAAGTTGCTCCATGTAGCGGTCTGGTCTTTGACTTCTTGTCTTAAGGCCCCCATACACGTGTCGGATTCGCACCGGATTCCGGCACGATCGATTCCGGGCGCGTGCACGCGAAACGATCGTGCCGGAATCGCATGCAGCCCACCTTGTCTGATCGATCAGGTCCGATCGTTCAGGGGCTCAGAATCGGATCCGACGGAGAACCAACATGTTGGTCTTTCTCATCCAATTCTGCCCGGATCAGGGGGAGTTGCCATTTGTGAGGTGGAATCGGAGGTGGAATCGCACACAGAATCGTGCCGGAATCCGCTCGGACAAAGTGGTATGCTGCGATGGATACTCTTAATTGGCCGATTGATCACACCTGCGATTCCCGGCAGAATCGCTGGAATCGATCGGATGATGAATCGATTGGACATGGAATCCGACACGTGTATGGCTAGCTTTATAATGCAGGGCCAATAGTCCTACACTGTAAGCAACAAAGTAACTGGGTTTTTTTTGTCTTTCTATTTTTAAGGTCAATGCTTCATTTTAACCTAGTTAACTATGGCAAGAAAGCTGCAAAACATGGTTAGGGATAAAAGATAGAGCACAAAGCTCTGCATTCATTTCATATGTTGACTGATTTGTTACCTTAATGCAGTGGTTCCCAAACTGGGGAGCGCGAAGGTATTCCAGGGGGGCACTGGCCCTCATTCTTAACCTGTGTTTGAATAGGGAGGGGGGGGGGGCTCAATAATGTTTCTAAATAGAAAAGGGGGTCCTGCCAGGAAAGTTTGGGAACCACTGCATTAATGAAAGCTTGCATTCTCCACTGGTTTGCTGCTTTACTATTATGACACTTGACTTTGAATTGCTCAGGTAAGATGTAACATGCCATATACAGTTGCAGATTTGCAGTGATGTGGAAGAATAATTGACTGAGAGGTTCACCTTCATTATGCCATTTTGCTGGCGCATTGATATTTGCATTAATTAAGCATAGGATGGAGCAGGGGAGCGATATTCATATAATTCCAATTAGCCTAAAATACTGCACTACAGTATATATACAGTGTACAACATTTTATTTTTAACTGCCTTACCTGTGTTTCTATGCTTTACAACCCGACATTAATTTAGGATAAACATTATGTGCATTTAACCCTTCAGCTTCCAAGAAAAATGTCTGGCTTGAGAAAGAAGAGAAGGCAAAACAGCTCAGAGAGAAGCAATTACAGGACAGAAGAAAGAAACTGGAAGAACAAAGGATCAAAGCAGAGAGGAAAAGGGTCCTCCTAGAAGAACGGCAGAGATTAAAGTATGAGAAGAACAAGGTAATGGTGACCTTAATTTCTAAATTTTTGTTAGTGCAATGTTTACATAAAACATAATTTCTTTATTGCCTAAATTGTATTGTCTGAAAACACCACAATTCTCAGTGCATTGGCCTGTTTTTTTAGTAGTCCTATGTAATGGTCCTTCAATGGGATGGTTGTTGAAAAGATGTCATAACTTATATATTTCCATCTAATGCTGAAACCGAACTTGTTGGTGCTAATTTGCATAGTACTGAACACCTAAAAGTGGTAAGTTATTCCTAACCTCACAAAAGTCTCATGAAATCTAGTAATAAAGTAGAGAATAGAGTAGGCTATCATATTTTGTAAGTAAGAAAATCGTCAAGACAATTTTGGTTAATTTTCGCAATTAAAATAAATAATTAAAATGTAATACGAATAAATTTTTTACAAAGCTTAATTTTATCTAGCATTGGGCATACTATCTGTAGGGTATAATTATATTGTTGGAGAATGCATTGATTTTTATATATATTAAATCTGTCAACTTTTAGGAAAAATATGAGTCGGCAGTCAACCGTACCACTAAGAAGACATGGGCTGAAATCCGTCAACAACGGTGGTCTTGGGCAGGAGCACTCAATCAGAACTCTCCTAAAGGAGGTATGACTAGAGGACACTAGCAATGAACCTAATTAGGGTTGTAGCTTACTAATTGGCTTCTTTCTTTTTACTGACTTGATTAAACTTACTGTGGCAGCAAGTACTGACATGCTTGTCGGGTATTGCACCATTTCATGGCTCTTCCAGCTTCTTCTTTGCTGTAAGGGTAGTGAAATCTAAATATTATAATATTAAAGTTTTAGATTTGTGAGCAGCACTTTATTTAAAATCAGCTACGGGTATATTGATAAATATTTTTAGCATAGACTTTTTATTTTTTTGTGTAGCCATCAAATCAGAAATGTTATCCTTTAGTCATAATTTTAAAAAAAAATCAATGTTTCAAAGAAATTGCCCAACTAGAAACCAATTCTATCTTTGTTTTACTGTTGCTGTTCTTAGTCACACGTTGTGTGGCATTTAAGACTATTGTTAATTTTGATGATACAGCTCTGTAAATGCCGGCTGGTTTCTACTGTGTCTCTTTACTTCAGGCCCAAACAGATGCTCCATATCTGCAGTGAACCTTCCCAGACATGTTGACTCTATAATCAACAAGCGACTATCTAAATCCTCTGCCACATTGTGGAACTCTCCAAATAGAAGTAAGACCTTTTGTAGTGTTATTGCAATGGAATGTCCTCTCAATCACTTGAGCCCTATGGCCAGTTTGGTCTCATCTATGTGACTTTAAAGGTGAACTCCAGGCAAAAACTGATTGCGCGTAGGACACACATTTGTACCAGCCAAAGGATGTATATTTGCCCTTTCATTGTTAAGCCTTCCACACAGTGATGTCAGATGCATGACGCCTATTAACTGTGTTACAGCTATAGACAGTAGGAGAGATGTGGTGATGCCCTCTCTCCAGTGCCTGCTGTTTTGCAGTAAATTTGCAGCGGCAAATTGATACAATCTCCATTCTCTCGCTATTTTTCCTTTTATCATCATATTCCCATGTTTATTGTCCACTCCTCCTTCACTATGAATACTGCTGGAGGATAATGCAAACTTAGATTCACTTACATTATGCATGTTAATTAAAATATATATATACAATAATATTATTTAGTGCTTATTTATCTTCTTTGCCTGGAGTTCAGCTTTGAAGTTTTAAACTATACATGAGGTGTTGATTGGTTGTGGACATATCATAGCCAATGGTAATGCATGAACATTGGCAGATTCTCCCTCTGTGACCAATTATGTGTGGAAATGGGGATGGTGTGGGTGGTTGTTATTGTTAAAGTTGGTGATTTGAGGTTCAGCTCTTTTAAAATTGTATATAATTATGCCACGGCAACTTTAAAGAGCAATCAAATATTCGAATTGTCATATTTTCTCTATTGGTAACATAAAGCAAATCTTTGTTTTGTTATTTGATATTGTATTCAATAATAAAAGGAGTATGAGGAATTAGGTAAAATGGGAAATATTGCTTAAGCTGGGCATAGACTGGGCGATTTCCCGAGGACTGCCGAGCCGACCTAGAGGGTGACCATGACGCCATCACGCATGGCCGCTAGTGCCGAGAATCGTCCGGGCACCCTTTGTGTTCCGGCCATTACTTCAACTGGGGACAGCCTTCCCCATCCAAACTAATGTGATCCGCTCTGAATTATCCGTCATGTCGGATCACTGTGCGATCTGACATGACGGCAGATTTTTGGTCAATAGGAGCAGTTGGCGCACCCGATTCCCTGCCGATCCGACTGCCAATGGGATGTGGGAACGGGCACAGCATCCAATCAGCTGTCAAATCGGCCTGTCTATGCCCAGCTTTATGCCTAATTCAAGTTTATTAATTGCTGCTAAAAGTAGGAACTCCATGCAAGAAGTCTCATCCTCACAGCTGTGCCAGTGCCAAAAATAGATCTGGAATAAAACAAGTGGGCCGCATTCCTCTGCAAACAAAGACCTGAATGTCTTTACTAGTGGTTTAAGAATGTCTACCGCTAAACAACAACGTAGTGCTGTGCTTTCTTGTTAGAAAGCCCAGCAGCAGGCATTTTATTCAATAAGTCCTAGATGCAACAGACAGATTAATAAAGATGTTTTACAAACAAACAAACAATATATATATATATATATATATATATATATATATATATATATATATATCTGATCTCTTGATAAACTTGCTGCCTTTTAAAAATACATACTTGGCTAACACCTTTTTTGAGTTTGCGTTTTAATGTTTTTCTTTTTCTTATGTTGTTATATGTTAGTCTGTCTTATACTGTGCAATTTTGGTTTGGATTACACCAAATAATTAAGCAGGAGAGATACTGTAACTGCATAGTGTGTATTTTGCTTTGACCCATAAAGCAGTTAGATAATAGAATCATATAGCATAGATCATCGTGGAACATCACATCTTGTGATATGAACAGCCACATTAATATCTTATTGTAGCACCCTGAATTTAACATCACAAAGGAGGAGCAGATGTCATGGCAATGCCAGGTGCACTGCTTAAGTGTTTAACATGAAAGGTTATTGTGATCTATAAAAAGTGGGATGCATACCAATTTGTTCAACATTTTTTATCATACACTTCATATGTGCATTTTATTTTTATCTCGTCTAGCCTTTCATTATGTTGTATGCATTGCTTGTATCCAAGTCTCACTGAGTTAAGAAAATGAACCTTTGAGAGCATCAGGACAGGCCTGTATACTTGTGAAGTTTAAATAGAGCTGGTGGTGTAAACTGCTGTGTCTAAGGAAGTCCGGATGAGTTTCAGTTTCTTAGGAATGTAGCTCGTTACCAGCCATGGCCTCCCAAATATTTCCAGGGCGGATAACAGAGGAAGTTTCATCATTGTATAACAGAGAAGTTGCTGCGCTGTCTTTTTTCTGTTGTAAACATACTGCAGAACATACTTTTACATCCCATCGCTTATGTTTAGGGTTTAAAGACTACATCCTCCTGTACATCTTTCCAAATGATGAAAAGTTCTTTTTACGGATTACACAAAAAAGTTCAACATAAGCTAGCCAGAGATATGAGTTTTCTTGGCTTTTTTATTGTTTCAATCCCTTTTGGCTTAAAAAAAAGTTATTTTTTATTTCCAACAGCATAATAATAGGAATAATTGATCGGTAACACATAAACTAGTATGTTTGTAAAGTCCTTGGGCTTTCTTTGTGTCCCTACACATGTTTCTGTAAAAACTCAAGTTCTCTATCCAGAAAGGAGGAACTTTACATTACAATACAATGGAAATGCAGTTCTAAGGAGCGTCATGGAAAGCAAACACCATTTTCTCAAAGGCCTGACTGTTTGCCGTTTGACATGTTTAAATTTGCTGAGTTTTTTGTACAACTTTTAATGTGTAATTTCCATAGTTTTTTGGTACGACATTGTTTTGTGTACCCCTCTACCAAACAAGGAGTGACTTGTTTAAATGACTCTTTAAATGTATCCCCTCCCATTTTGCTGTTGCATAGCATTGCACATAAGATTTACAATAAATGTAGACTGTATATCAATAAAAAAAGTTCTTTAATTTCTTTTAGTTTGGCTAACTTATTTTCTGTCTTCCTTTGGCAGACAGGAGCTTGCAACTCAGTCCGTGGGAAAGCAGTATTGTAGATAGGTTGATGACACCCACCCTGTCCTTTCTAGCAAGAAGCCGGAGTGCAGCAACCCTTCCAGGAAACAGCAGAGATCTAAGTAAGAACGTTTCTCACCTAATATGTCTCCTATATATATATATATATATCTTAAAGTATGAGTAATTGCCATACTCACATGCCTTACTTACCTGCCAGGTGCATTAGTATGTCCTCGTTCTGCCTCTGCAAGTCCCCTTACCTCTTGTAATAGTCACAAGCACCGGTGTTCAGAGCGTCGGAAGACCACAGCTGCCAGCCCCGACATAACACCCCGAAAAAGGAATGACACCTCTCCGGTAAGCACCAGCTTTGTTAATGCACCGGTAGTTTCAGATATTTACTTCTTAACCTTCACATTTTGCATTTGTTCCCTTAGCCTAATTCACAGGTGGGTAAACATTTTGATATGTGGGCCACAATGGTTTCTTAAATTAGACAGCACGGCCAGACAAAGGGCAAATAGAGGTGTATTGTATTATATAAATTAAATATAAAAATTCACACTTTATGGACTGATTGCTGATACTGCACAACACAGTGACTCATTTTTTAAGGAATGCATGATCGTTTTACATACAAGGTATGGAATGTACTAACCATAGCTTGACCCTTGACATGTGGGGTGTGTACAAATGCCATAGAAGAGGATCTGTGGACAGCATTTTTAAGAGGGCTAGTATAGCACTCCTCTCCATCCCAGCTCTCTGCCATTAAAGTGGATGGGAGCACAGGACAGTCCGGAATAAAAAGACAAATGGGCAGCACATGGCCCACAGTCCATACTTTGGCCCATTACTGGTCTATCTGTTGTGAAGTCACATGTTAGTGTAGTTAGCTTGTAAGCTCTATTAAGGTAGATGAGAGAGCTCTTGCTGTGTCAGAAAGCCTTTATCAAAAGGCTTTGTTTAAATTAGGTTGGTGGAAATGTAGATTTAGATATGTACAGTATCTAGAATTTTAGCACCCAAATGAAATGTTTCACTATTCCAGGAACTAAAAACATATGATGATCTATATATGATTATACGACCATATAAGCCACCTTTTCAGTCATTTACAAGTCTGTGGAAATGTAAAGCTGTTTGCGGCAGGCTCAAAACTCAGTCCCACTGACAGCAAGAAATTGTCAATATATCACTGAGGAAGAGAAGACTGAGGAAATGCTTCCTTATGCCTGCAGTAGACAAACATCTTCATGCCATAATGCTTCTCAGGCAGACCTCAGAGATTGCCATAGCATAGTTGGTCGCTTGCTAAGGAGAAAAGAAGACAGAGAATGTGTTTTTACTTTTTAAAATAAATTTTAAAGTGCTCCAAACCATGATATTTCAATTCCCTGTTGCCTGCATTTGTAGAAAAAGAAAGAGAAGAAAGAGAAAGATAGAGAAAATGAGCGTGAGAGAAGTGCTCTGAGCAGAGAGCGTATCATCAAGAAAAGACTCTCTTTACCTGCTACAAAGAGCCGAGCATCTCCAACTCCTGAGAAAAGGTAAGTTTAATAATGCAAATCTAAAATCGAGCTGGATTGGAATTGGGTGATAAGGTTATTAAGTTGAAATTGTGTTTGTCATCTATCAATAGTACAAAGTACAAAAATCGCCCGTCATCCCCTTCAATGCCTACCCGGCGTCCAGCATCACCTTGTCCAGGTCCTTCAGTACCAGTAACGCCAAAGGTTACACCCCCAAAGACACCCAAATCTAAACCCAAGACAGAGAAACAGAAGGAAGACAAAACCCCCAGCAAACCCAGAGAGAAGAAGGCAGAGCAAAAGGTTGAGAAGGAGAGACAGCCATCCCCTGCATCTCAGCCCGAAGAAACCAAGACGCAGGAAATGCCAGAAAGCACCACAAGCAGTACTGGACCTAGTACAGGTTTGTATTTTTCTTCTTTCCACCTTTCTAGTGCCGAGTATTTGAGGCAATGTATTCATTAACCTACCGAATTCATTATATGTCACAGTAGGCTTCCAACTAGCATTTGCTTCCTTTAGAAAACTCCAGTATGCTTTCAATGTGCTGACAGGCTGTTCATTGAGCAGCTCAACGGTTAGCAGATTAAGAAGTGTACGGTTTCTAAAAATGTAGCTTAAAATTTTAATTTTACACTATTCTGGAAACTAAAAACATGGACATATAATGGTCTTGTACGATCATACTATATAACTTTGACTTAAGCCCCCCATACACCTTTAAATCATTCCATACAATTTCCATTAGATCTACCAACAACTATGTAGTGCCGAGTCCTCCCTGATAGAATACATAGCGATTGGAAGGTTTAGAAAGGTCCTCATAGTCCACTGTTTTAGTAGAAATAAATTTGATTGTACAGAAATTGTATGGTAACATTGTAAGGCGTATGGGAGGCTTATCAACTATATAAACCACCCTGTGGGGTTACAGTAACGCTGTGTGCCAGTTACTGACAGTTTGAGTAGAACTCTAACTGTAGTATTTAACAGGAGAGTCTTGCAATTTAGGTTAATTCCGTTAGGGCTTGTAACCACTACCTATTTTTCCCTGCCAAGGATGCGCGTTCGCAGCATGGAAAAAGAGGAGAGGACACTTCCTATTTCGCTGAATGGGACAGTGTCCACTCTGCATTTTCTTAGCTGCTAGGGCATGCTCCCGCCGCATCGACTGAAGTATCAGCCTAACTGCCTGCCAGCAGTGGGGAATCTGCTCGGCAAATGTGGCGGCGCATGTCTTAATTCCCTCTGCTGGACATACTTACATCCAGCACAAGCAATCATCAGTGGACACAAGCCCTTAGATTGATAACTTGTATGTGACCACTATTAATAGTAAGTCATTGGATGAGTCTAAATTTAAATGTTATTGTTTGTAAGCTCTTAAAGCTTTAAAATGTTATACAAACAAATATATTTTGTGAGGACTACATTCAGTGCTTATTTCTGTATTTGCTGACTGTTGAAATGTGCTCTAAAGTGTCTAGACCAGTGGTTCTCAACCTTGGGGGTCGAGCGACCATTTTACAGGGGTCGCCGAGTTCACTAAAAGCATCAGAGCTGCTGCTAACAAGTGGGGTGGGAAGTGGGAGAGTTACTTAGTAACTTGGGAGGGATGGGTCATTACTCTCCCTTCTAACTTCCCACCCAGTACATCATTACCACAAGCAGGGTGGAAATATATAAGGGAACAGAAAATTACACTTGCCTGATCCTGCAGAAGTGATGTCGCAGAGTGTATTTTCCAGTATTTGGGCTTACGGGTTCCGAATACAGGGAGCAGCATCTTGCAACATCAATTCAAGGGTGGCTGTTTTGAAAAGAACCACTGGTCTTGACAGTTTTTACTTTTTCTAGTTTTATTTTTACTCCTAAGTTCTCTGCATCCGACATTCTTCACTTTTACGAGTTTCGGAAGCCTGTTTCTCCTACCATGCACTGTGGTTATGTCCTTTGACCCCAGTGGTTACTGCTGAATACTGCAATGACATGGGAGTCCGTGGAAATAACCATAATATATAGATAGCGGTAACTAATGCTCTTAAAATGGCAGAAGGTTTTTGGAATGGAATAGAGATAAGGCAGTAGAAGAAACAAATTGTGGTGGCCACTTGTATGTGTATTCTTTATATATCTATTATATATATATATATATATATATATATATATATATATATATTGGTTTAACATTGTATAGGAAAGAGTGACAGTGTTCTAAACGTTCATAAAGAAGCATATTTTTCTTTGTTGAGGAGGATTTCCTTCCTGTTCCAATGGGATAGGAACAGGATATCACTTCAATGAGCACATTATTTATGTTAAATATATATATTTTTTTCAATGGAGAAGTTGCATTAAATTACCTAAACTTACCTAAACTCTTGCCTTAAAAATAAGGACACAAAAGGTTGTAGCGAAAACCACCAGATGCAACTTTAAACCTTAGAAAACCTTGTTAAAAGGATTGTTATAAATTGTAGAATGGCCTGCCTTTATGTTTTGATATACTGATATAATGTGGCTAACATTATATCATTTTTCTTTCTTCATGTTTAGAAACTGCTTCTTCCAATGCCCCTCCTACGATACAAGCCCCTACACCTCTCTCTGCTGCAGTAATTGCACCTTCTCCTGCTCCTTCACCAAGCAAGCCAATGGCTGGCACTACAGATAAAGATGAAGCTGCTCGTCTCCTGGCAGAGAAGAGGCGGCAGGCCAGAGAACAAAGGGAAAGAGAGGAGCAAGAGAGGAGAGAACGAGAAGAACAGCAGAGGTAAGTTCCAGAAAATTATTTAGATTTGGAATGCCCTAAGTCAGTGATGGCGAACCTATTGCAATGGGTGCCAGTGAGCCCTCTCTGTGGACACCTGACCTGGCAGCCAACACAGAGGCTGGTGGAGTAAAAAACTGCAGCCCATTGGCTCTCAATGCTGTTCGTTTTCTTCCCCTCTCTTCTGATTGCACACAGAACCCCATACCCTCCACTAGCACAGATAGCCAATCAGAAGCCCAGGGAGGGGCAAGCAGTAAGCCGAGAAAAAGGTGTATGTGTGTGTGTAAGCGAGAGTGAGTGAATAGAAGACCTAATGATAAGAGTAAAAAGAAAAAATAAGGGAAAAGGGGGGAAAGGGTTTACCCTCAGTGGGGACTTTAAATTGGCGGACCTTCCCTTCACAATAACGTTTTATAGTGGTATTAAAAAGTTTGTAGTAACCACATGGGTTGACTTATAATAGAAAATTTTATTTGAATTTTACACAACAACACTTTAGAAAGTGAGTACAATACACATAAAAATATAAAAGACAACACAAGGCTGCTCCTAGGTAACAATGGTTTTGTTTAGGGATATTCAGGTTGTGTAGTTCCATATGATAGGCTGTGAATTAGGTCAACATGTTTCGCCCCATAAAGTTGGGCTTCCTCAGGACTTTACAGCCGTCTAGTTTAAAAAATCCAAACAAACAGTCATATACAAAATTTCAATTGGTAGATGTCTCATTCGCAAATTTTATAAGTATCATAGGTAAGTGTATATGCACAATACATCTATCAGACAATATATAGGGTTCTATTCGTAACTTTATAATATTGAGATGCCTAGAAAATACGGATGGGATCAAGTCATCCAAGACATGTATATCAATTATAATGCACCACTGAATGGGAAAATAGCAAACAAAAATATAAGTCAGACATAATTATTGAAGATTCCATATAGTGTGCATATATCAATTTCTGTAACACCATGAATCAAAATTACATTATTCCAATACAATTACTCCAATAAAGATTCAGTTAAATTAAATGAATAAATAGATAAATGAATACATAAAAAGGCATTCAATTATTGAAAGGTAAAAAGAAGACAGGGGGAGTTATCATATCATATAAAGATATTAGAAAAAATTCCCTACCTGGACTGCAGGGGTTGTGCACACGCCTGAGATATTGTTTACACGGGAGCAGGGGATGCAGGGGAGATCGCTGGTTGGGGCTGAGCGCAATATGCACGATGTTGGGGCGCGTGTCACCCCCAGGGTTTAGGGACACACCAATAGCCCAAACAGGACGGCCTCAGGACACCCCAGGTAGCAGGAGGGGGCAGAGAGGAAAGGGGGAAGGAGACCACAGGTGCGCACACCTGTCTCAACCCCCAGCCGGACGTAGGGGTAGGGATCTAAAAGGGTGAAGATATAAAGTATTATAATCCTAAGGAACGAGTAGTTGAAGATACAATTAGAAGCTGCAGCCCGCCGGAGCCGGCTAAATAGGGCATGACACGCTTGTAAAAAATGGAGTAAATACCTGGAGATCTCTATAGGATGTGCCAGCAACTTTGGAACTTTAGCTTTTAAAAAAACGAGATGTCCGGGCTGATGGTGGGTGAGTCCGGTGCAAGCCCCCAGTATCCTCTCCCTTCC